>OX451741.1:373721473-374321473 GCA_948472305.1 Vicia faba | reverse complement strand
CTCTGATGACGCGGTTATAAAGACTCTGAAGATTTGAAGTTCTGATGACCTTGTGTTATATTCTCGCTTCTAAACTCATGCTCGCAGAAGCCTCTGAAGTACAGAAGGAAAGAAGCTAACGTTAACATGGTACAAATAGTACATGGTACAATCAACGTTTCATTCCACTATCATGAAAGGATGGACGTGTTGCACGATCTTGTCCCTCACCTGATTGCTCAAGCTGCCAATATTTTTGGAAATACCAAGAGTACCCCTCAAAGAATATATTATTGTATTGGCTATATAAAGGCTTGAAGACTAAGAGAGAAAGCGACAAATTTTCACTGAATATCCATGCACAAGCGTTGTTCATAGCTTTCATATTTTTAAGTCATTGTTCTTAAAATAGTTTACATATTCAGCTGTGTCGAAGCAATATTATTGTAAACAAAACTTATATTTAAACAGTGGTTTGATTTCATTAAGGGACTGGTTAGTTCTGTATCCTTAAGAAGTCTAGGACTAGTGTGTCTTAAAGGTTTCATTTTCCTTAAGCGTCCGGTTAGGTCTGTATCCTTAAGAAGTCTAGGACTTGTGTGTCTTAGAGGTTGTTGGTCACTTGCAGGTAGCTTGTACATTGTAATAATAAGTTGGGTTATTGGATTAAGTCCTCTATTGAGAGAGGTGAAATCACCTTGGCAGGTGGACTAGGCTAACTTGATAGTTTTCAAGTGAACTAGTATAAACATACCTTGTTCTTTACTTCCCGTTCTTAATTATTGTTATTATCAAGAGTGAAGGAAAAAGTGTTTTAATTAAAAGGGAATTGTGATACGGTGGCAGAACCTACTGTTAATACTGGTTTGCGTTTTTTGTTAGCAAAATGTCGCGGTAAGCAAGAGTCGCCACCAAATTTTATTTTATCCAATAAGGAAAAGGAAAAAGAACAGAAAAAACCTTTTTCGAGATGTTTCTGAGTACGGGGGGTAGATTATAGAAAGGGAAGGTGTTAGCACCCTTTCTATCAGTGGTTTTCCACGGGCTCTTAGGTACTTGCTCATTTTGAAAACTGCTTGTGTGTGCTTTGTTATGAAGAGTTTTGTTTTACTTCGTGTTAACCCTTGTTTCTGTCCTCAAGAGTGTTACGAAGTTGTTTTTGAAAACTTTTGTTTGAAAAGTGTTGGTATGAAAAAGTTTTTGTTTGTTTGAGCAAGTACCTAGGAACTAATCTACCTACTCGAAAAAGGTCTGTTCGTTTTCCTTTTAGACAATGTTATCCCATTATTGAGAAATAGGTAGCATCTTCGTTGGAGTTTTTTAGGGACATTCGAAGGGACAAATACGATCACAAAAGCATTGTTAGGAAACATTAGTAATCATCCTAAAGCCTTAAAGATATTTTTCCGAGGCAACATCCGAATGGGTCATTTTAGATCTTTCGGGGCTAGAGGAAAACCACTAACAAACCCTATACTTCATGATCATTTACCGAAGGCAACCGGAGTGGAGTAAACCCTAGGAGTGAGCATGTGCGAGTGTAATTTTCAGTTAATTTATCTTTGCACATTTAGGGTTTTCTACCATATTAATTTTTAGTTTGTCTTTCCATACAATCCTATTAACATACATCTAAGCAGTTTATAGTTTGCGGAAATTAAAGCGAGAAAGTTAAAGTCCTAGCTATTACAGGGCTTTTGCAGATACATAATTATTTTGACCGAAAATAAAGATGCGGAATTGAAACCCTAATTACTATTACAAACTCGGAGCAGTTACAATTAATAAAAAGGAAATCAAAAAATGCGCGCGGCGAATTAAATGTGAGAATAATTAACAAAACCTAAAAGTCTATTTGAAAAAATGATTTGGTTATTTTTAAGAAAAGATTAAGTTATGTACAAATTTAACCCTAATTTTAATTATTTTAAATTATGAAAAAAGAATTAAATTACCCTAAATTAAATTAAACTAATTAATTATGGAAATAAAATATTTTTTTTGAAAAATCATTTATTTTTTATGCTTTTGTGGTTCTTTGATTAAATAAAAAAATAATTTTTGGTGTTATTTAAAAAGAAAATAATTAGTGAAATAATAAAAAGAATTAAAATAGAAAAGTAAAGAGATGGGCCTGTATGGAAGATGAAAGGGGGTATATAAGGCCCAATAGTTGGTCAGCCCAGTCAACGCATTGATTCTGTGCAGCCATGCTTGGAGGGTGTATCATGGTCTTTCCTTGACTGAGCGTTGGATCTGGATAAACAATGATTTATTGGCTGGATGGTGGTAGCGCATGGTGGACGCTTGGCAAGGTAATGTATAGAACATGCGTTTAAATGTTAGGAAAATAAAGAAAATGTTGGGACCTGGGATCGAACCCAGGTCCTCCTACTCATACATACGCACACTTAACCAACTGGACTACAAGGCTTAATTGTTAATGTAATGATAACAATATATAATATATAAAACAAAGTGGATAACTGAAACAAAAAAAACGCGCGCCCATTATTCAAATAGGCCAATGATGGGTAGACACGTTAGCTTCTTCTTCCCATGTCCGTCGTTTTAGGCCAAGCATTTTTATCTACGGATGAACCTCCATAGCTACAAACCTGCAAGCTTAAAAAATTCACAGCAGGCATGATAAATCAATTCTAGCTATATGTAGCGGTAGAAATGTTCAAGACTAAGCCATTGGATTTACTAGCCTTTATACAAATCAAAAATAAAAATCGTCACCGCGCTTTATTGTTTCCAAAGGAATGGGAAAAGAGAGAATAACCCAAAAAGATGGGGGAAAGATTCAAGGTAAGGGGGTTGGTTATGCAAAGGGAAGGTATTAGCACCCTAAACATCTACGGTACTCCGCAGGAGCCTCTTTGAAAAATTTGTATATTTTGGCTATATAAAATGTGTTGTATATAAAATGGATGGTGGAGGTGAGAAATGAAATATTTTTTATGATTTTTGCACCCGCCGCGGTTGCGAACCTTTAGTGCCTACGTACCACCTTTCGTGCAATAGGGGATTAGGGTACACATAGTTCCTCTTTTAAAAATTTGAAACACAAGTGTGTTGGTTAATTTTAAGAGATAAGACATCATCGTCATTGTCCGTGTGGAAAACATACTTACTACCCACAATCATGAGAAATAAGAATTTGCATCATCTCAAAGTGGAGGATATGGCTTGGATTTTAAAATCAACAATGCCTCACTCAACACCCAAGTGGAAAATATCTCATTTCACTATATATTGTAGAAGTATAGTTGTTTGCATCACTACAAATATTGACAAGAGCCTAATCTTTTAAGAACAAGTTTAAAGGTAAAAGCCAAAGTGGAAAAATGGTTTGAAATGAGATTGGTTGACTTTTAGTCTTCTCACAAAAAAATGTCAAAGTATTATTAAATTGATTGAAGTTTATTTATGAAAATGTTTTGAAAATGCATGGACCTAAGTCCAAGTTTATTATGAAAGTGGTTCAAGTTTAAAAACAAGAAGAGTTTTCAAAAGGAGGGAGAAAGTTTTTGAAATTAAAGAAGATGGGAAGAGAAGAAGAGACTATCCTAAAGCATAAGGTAAAAGCTAAGGATAAGAACCATCTAACTAACAAGAAGCCAAAACTTGACATTATGAGCCAAGATAGAATTCCCATTCTTTGGATTGAAACCAAGCAAAAAAAGTTACTAGACCTCTTCAAGTGTATAAAGTCTTCACAAAAATTGGGCAAAGTAACGGCTGTATGCGGGTGAATTCTAGATTACAAATAAAGGATGTAATCACAAAAACCTGCACATAAAAACAAACAAGCAACCCAATGTCTTGAGGTAAACCTCAAGAGCTCCAGACAAAATAATCATATGAGATCACAAGGTATCCAAGATAGGCCAAGGTTTCTAATCCTAAGTCCAAGAAAAATTCCACTGCTCCATCATGCCAAGGATAGTAACCAAATAGTCCAAGTACCATTAAGAGTTTTTTAGGGTTTAAGTTGGTTATTAAGTATCTTAGAAAAAAGAAAAAGAAAATCTCAAGTGAGCAAAGTAAAAATGACAAGAAAATAAATGCTCAAATGAGCAAAGATAAAAATGGCATGAAATGTAAAATGCTAAAAAATAAATAGTGCATAAAGCATAAAAAACAAAAGCATAAAATAAAACAAGTCAATAATTAATGGTTAGTTTGATGACCATCTTGAAACTTGCATTTGGAACTCATTAGAGGATTGGTAGAACCAAAACCTCCACACAACAAGTTGCATTTGCTTTTTGTCAAGTATATCATCCATTTGGAATTCTCACAAGTACCATTTAATGATCAACGATGTTTAAGTGATCTGCGTTGACCAAAGGTTTTGTAGATCCATTAGAGGATTGGGAGAACCAAAGCCTTCACACAATGAATCTCAAAGTTATTAGATCAAAGAGATCAAATTAACATACTTGGGCTTGCAATCATAAGTTTGGGCCACGAATGATCATTTATTCGAATCGGGACAAAATTTAGCGCTATGTTAAGCAATCGTAAGTGGACTTATATAGAAGTTGCACCTATTTTGAGGCTGGTCAATAGCAATCTATGCACCATTTGTTTTGAGACATGATATAGAGATCATGCTCCAACAACATTTAGTGCAATGAGAAGGGGATAAGATGAAGAGGAATTAGGGTAAAAAAGAAAACCACATTTGAATTAATATTTAATCGAACTATTATTAAAATCATTCATCCATTTTTGTGGAGTTAAACTCAACACCATGGATCCAATGATGTTAATAAAGTCATGACCAAAAAATCGACCCAAGACAGCCAGAAAATATTCGCAAAATAATAATATAATTACTATGTTCAATAAAGGGTTTAAAAATGTTTCTAGAAAAATAAAATAATGAAGAAAATGCCAATTATATTCAAATTAATCAAGAAATGAAAAATTAAGCCATAGAAAAATCAGAAATGTATCCAAATATTTTTATAAAAAAATTTAGTAATTTTAAAAGTCAGAAACTATTTTTTAACCATTTAAAATTTCTAAAACAAACATAAAATAGATCAAAAATAGTAAATCTCAACATAAAATTCCATAAAATTTTCAGAAAGTCAAAAAATATGCAAAATAATATTTATGAATTTTTTCAGAATTAAAAAATATTAGAAAGTATTTTTTTTAGTAATTAAAAGAAAGCAAATAATTCCAAAAATATAAAAAATACCAAATGTTAAAATAAAAATGTAAAAAAATATTCATGAGATCAGAAATAATTCAAAGTATTTTTTGTGATTTTTTCATAATTTTTGGATAAAAAATAAAAGAGTTATGAATTTTTAAAAATTTAATCAAAAAAAATATAAAAATCAAAAAATAAAATAGAACCAAAAAGATGTGGACCATCAGATCAAAGTCAAAACGTGTTAGTAAGCTAATCCCTGGCTAGCATCATTGAACTCGTCTCTTCAAGACGATTCTAACACAACCATCACACCAAATTTATGTAAAGTATGGAGAGAGATATGAATCAAAAAACAGAAAATTAGCGAGCACATTCAATTTGAGATTTCTCTCTCAATTCTCAATGGATATAAAAATTGTAAGCAGCATTAGAATCAGACAAAGGAGTAGAACAGATTAGTGCTTGATTTGGATCCAATTGGTGGAGAATTCTACCTTTTCGAAATTCAAGTAAGAAGCTCTAAAATTGGACTTCTGTAGCTTGGATTATGGGTCGTTTTGATTGGTTTAAGTGCTGGAGAGTTTGTATGAAGTTCAAGGATGATGAATGCACAAAGAATTTTGGAAAAAGGAAGCTTAAATTTCAAAAACTGAATTCAACAAAAGTAGGTTTGTGTGAGGTTTTGGCAGGGTGTTCTTGGCTCTCTAAGCTTGGGAAATTGAATGGGGGATGACCCTCTATTTATAGGGAAGTGAATGGGAATGAAAAATTGAAGAAACAAGGAAGTTTGGAGGGAAATTGAGCAAGGGTCGAGCACGAGTGAAGTGTGACTTCATTTCCATCAAAACTCAGCCAAACCTTGTGTTTTAGGGTGCTAATCAATTCTGGAAAGTTTGCTAATTAATTTTAAATAAAAAACACGCACAAATCTTGTGTTTAGAAATCACATTATGGATTTCAAAATTCTGACTTTGTGAAAAATTCAGTTTCAGGTTACCAAATTCAAATCCATGGCATTTCCAACTCAGGGGGTCTTAGGGCATAATTCCTGATGCTTTGGAAAGATGAGGTTACAAGCTTTGCAATGGAAAAAGAATGGAACCAAATGGATGCTTGAGCTTAAAGTTACATGGAGTCAAAGTTGAAGAAAAAGAGTTGACTTTCCATACTTAGAAAAATTTCAAACTCTTCCTTAAAAATGACCTATAATCTCTTGCATCCAAACATGGCCTTCCACTTGGAATTTGCTTTTGAACAAAAAAGATGGAATGAAGTAGACCTCTTGAGTGACGTTTTTCAATTTGAACCACTCAAAATCTCCAAAAATTGATTAAGTTATGACTTGTTGAATTTGGCCAAAAATCATGAAATGGCCTATAATCTTTTGCATTCTTAAGGAAACTTCCATCCATTTTTTAACTTTGCACATAAAAGAAGGCATGAAGTAAACATCCTTAGGATCATCATGAAAAATGAATGGGCTCAAGGTGATAAAAATTGACCAAGTTATGATCATTTGAAATCATATATGGAAAAATGGGGGTTCATCTGGATGACTTGTAATCTTTCTTCTTCACTAAGTTCCTTACACATGAAAAATCCTTGGAACTTTTGAAGTGATTTGTTGGTAAATCTTTGAAGAGAAGAATTTTTTTGGAATCACTTAAAAATACCAAAATATGAGCAAGATATGCCCCTCTGAAGTCCAAAACCCTAGCCTCTAGATCAAGAGAAAGCTTGGTGGAACTTTGCCAAGTTTGAACAAACTTTTTGTGACAATATTCTTCCTTTGTGAATAGAATTTGTTGAGGATGATGATGAAGACTCATGGCCACCAAAACTACTTCCATACCAATTTCAAAACAACTTCATTGGTGAGGTTCGAATCTCTCAAGCTTTGACTAGGGAATGGAAATAAACTCATGAACCCATGATACAACTTGCTAATCCTCATTGCCTTTACCTACATTATTAACAAGTAAGACAAACCAATATTGTATTTGTTAATTTAGAGAGAAAATAAAACCAAAATATCCATGATCACTAAAGAAAACAAGTCAAGGTGCTTGGTAACTCCTCAAAGAGCAAAGCTAAAGATAGGGAGAAGAACCAAAAGCCCTAATGTGATTTTGTGGTGATTGAAACAATATGGTATGATGAAGGGATCTTAGGGGAAAAAATTGGGGTACAACAGCTGCCCTTATTTAGGTTTCTTCTATCCAGAGATACTGTTGTACCCCAAAATTTGCCCTCTCCTTCTTCAGGAAATCATCTTGGATTTTCAAGGTCCCTCTGAAACAAATCCAAGTCCTGAGTTATCTTTTTTTGCCCAAGCAGACCATTTACAAGAGCAAGATGATCACACAAGCTCTAAAGACAACGCTTTTATCTTGAGAAAAAAATTAAATTCTAAACACTTGAAGTGTTTCTTTTAAAAAAAATGAAAATGAGTGTTTCAGAACTTCTGGACCAATTCCAGATAAAAACGGTCAGAAGTTGCAAGCTTGGCTCAGCGTAGTCAGAAGTTGGCTTTTCAGCAGCTACATCAGCTCAATCAGAAGTTGTAAACGTGGTTCAGTATATAAGCCTCAGACAGAACATGACCCTTTCAACAGTTACACAAGCTCAGTCAGAATTTGCTAAAGGAATGCAAAAGAAGCAGGGAAGTCTGAAGGCTCTTTCAGAACATGCTGAAATCAGAAGATGAAAAGTTCAGAAGAGTGGGTGTTACACTGATACAGAATCTCTAAGCCCAGGAGGTCCAGAAGCAAATCCAAGGAACGTATCAGAAAACCAGGAGAATCCCCAGAACTTACTAAGACAACAGGAAGCCAAGGCCAGAGCATGGTTCACGCTGTTCTTTTTGAAACAGAACTGCTGATTCAACGTTGGTTTCCATTACTAGAATATTGATGTTGATAGGTCTTATCACCATTTAATGCTCATTAATGCTTCCAACCACTCCTGAACATTCATCCAAGTAATCCCTTCACGTGTGGCTTGGAAAACGCCTTTATGCAGATTCTGGCATGGGTCTACACGCCACCGCCCACTTAAGAGGTCACTTCTCTCCAATCCACGCCTGTTGCTGCAGCCTAGGCTGAAGGCTAGCTGTTATCACAACTTCCCAGGAATTTCTGTCAAAGAACAATTCAAACTCTGTTGGTGCTTTAATGTTCAAGGCACCCACAAGAACTTTGCCTATAAATAGAGAGTCATTGTCCACTGCAAAAGGGCGTTCAAGAAATAGAAAAATTGCTAAGAGAGAAACAGAAACCCTTAGAAAAATAGTGTTCTGAAACTCTGCCAAAATCTCCAGTTTGTTTCATAACTTTGAATTTCTCATCTTCAAACTTTATCCAATACCCAGTTTTCTGTGTGAACAAAAAACCTCTTTTCAAACTTCTGACCCTACATACGCATACACCTTCACCTGCCTTTTTTTCAAAAAAGGAATCTGTCCAGAACACCACCAGAGCCAAAAGCTAGCTTTCACCCACAAACTTTTCCAACAGCCAGGTAAGCACCTGCTGACCTTCATCACGCTGCTAAGCATCATCAGCTGTGCATACTCAAATAAACATAATGTAAATATCATGTTGTTGCTGTTTATATTCTGAGGATTTTCATACCTCAGAACGTTCTGAGCCGGTGTAGGACTTGCCTGTGACCTTGTTGGTTCTGCCCTCTGAAACATTTTGACATTTGCTGGATCTGTTCCAAATATGTTTCCTATTTTGTGGAATAACAACAAAATTGCAGATGTTCTGATTAGTACAGGGAAAAGCCAAGTGTTGACTTTGACTTTAGCACATCTGAAGCCTGTTTTGCTGTCAATGATATCAGAACCTCTGAGAGTTATTGCCTTTCCAGCAGAATCAGAACTTCTGGTTTCTCCACTAACAAACTTATGTCTTGCAGCGCAGGGGGGTCAGAACTTCTGATTTCCCCACTAACAGGGTTCTGTTTTGCAGGTGCCAGGGTCAGAAGTTCTGACTCATACAGTTTAACCAAGAGGTTGATCATCTGGCAGCGGATCTGAGTCAGAACTTATGATGACCTCTCAGCAGCGCGCTGGCTCCCTCTCTCTCTCTATATCTTGTTTTTGGCTATTTTCTTTTTTGTCTATTTTTCTCGTTGAACCCCCCATGTACAAATGTGTATCCCCATCCCCTAATTGTTGTAATAGCGTAGGATTTTATATTTCCGCTTCTTATTGCTAGTAATTAGGACGTGTATGGCAAGATAAAATCAATGAAATAGAAAATCCTAATTCAAAGAAAAAACTCTCGTATGCAATAAAACACACTTGCACACTAACACCTCTAGGGTTACCTCCACTTGTTGCCTTTCAAAATTGGGCCATATTGCATGTTAGGTCTATTTGGGCAAAACAAACAATTCAAATGATCATAGTCCCTCGATGACGCTTTCGAAAGTTGCCTAAAAATGATCAAGTCCCTTAAAGAAAAATTGCCCAAAGATACTTGGCACCATTGCAATTATGGTCTAAACGATGACCCGCGCCTGTCCCTTTTACATCCTAACACAAGATTGTCCACCAAATGCAATGGTGGAACAAAATTGTTAAAAGGGTTAAAAACATAGGAGAAATCTTTGAGAAATTTAGGAGTAGATAACCTCTTAGTTACTTGAATCAAACTTGCAAAACAAAAAACTTGCCTATTTTTAAACTCCACCTCACAACACTTTCAAAACAAACTTTCAAAAAAAACAATTGAAAACCTTTTTCAAAAGACGTACACCTTTGTGTACATCTCAACATGGATCATTACAAAGGTTGCCACCACATTGGCCTCTTTTCAAAAACATTTTTCAAACCCACACACAAAGCACCATTTCAAATAATTGAAAATTAAGGCAAGTTGATCTAAGCAAGTAACTAAGAGCCCATGGATAACCATGGATAGAAAGGGTGCTAATACCTTCCCTTTTTATAATCTACTCCCCGAACCCAAGAAAACATCTCAAAAGTTTTTGCTGTGCTTTTTAACCTTTCCTTAGGATAAAAAAAAGTCGGTGGCGACTCTTGCTCAACCGAAACATTTGCGAAAACAAACGCAAAACCATAGTCAGTTCTCCCACCGTACCACAGAACTGGCGACTCTGCTGGGGACTGTTTTAAAAGTGGAGTGACCTTAGGGCTTAGATCACCCTCTTGCATGATTAATTGTTTGTCTTGATTGCTTTACATTTTGGCTCTCTTTTGGGTTTGCAATCCTACACCCGGATTTTGGGAAACATTCATAGATAGCAATATGTTGTGGAAACTGTGCGGGGTATACCGACACGGTCGAAGCAATAGCTATATTAGTGCGACATATTTATGAGTACCGGTAACCCTTGAGTTCAATCAAGGAGAGTACGGGGCCGCTGAGTGATGTCACTAAGCACTAATGACCTAGAACCTTACTTGACCATCTTGTCCTTTTAGGGGTAGTGAGATGACCGGCTTTGGTGCAGTCCGAAGTTGGTAGATACTCGATACTACACTCATTGAGGGTTGTTTTCTTGGAATATTTTGGTCGCTAGTTAAGTGGCTAAACCAAAACAATGAACAATGGAAATAATCCAGTGATATTGAGCTCCTTAGAACCCGGTTACTATTTATAGGACAGGTTTTTAAGCCAACTACACTCAAGAGGGTACTTACCTATGAAACCCCATGGAAGCCTGAAATTAGGGTTTGGTGTGATTTGCTTGTACATATGTTTGTGCATACATCATGAACATCATAAAGCATCATATGCACTCACTAACCATTTCAAGGGTTTAGATCTTCATCTTTGTTCTTGTTTTGTAGGTCATGGAAATTCCTCGCAGAAAAACCATCCAAGTCAACCTTGTGAGAATCTCTCCTCAACTCAAGGAGCTCACCTCAAGAATCCCGGAAAGCTCATCCTTCAGTGAAAGACATGGTAGACTGCTCATCTTAGTCAACACCAACATTGAAGAAGATATGATGAAGGTGTTATTCCAGTTCTTTGACCCTCTTCACCACTGTTTCACTTTCCCTAACTACCAGTTGGTACCCACTTTGGAAGAATTTTCTCAACTCTTGAGAATTCCTATCCTTAATCAACTACCTTTCAACGGTACGGAAAAGGAACCAAAGCAGGAAGATGTCGCTCGAGCATTACATCTACAACCTTCTGACATCAAGGGGCATTGGGAAACTAGAAGCGGTGTCAAAGGCTTCTTAGCAAAATTCTTGTTTGAGAAGGCACAAGAGTGTTGGAATGCATTGGACCTACAAGCCTTTGAGGAGATTGTGGCACTCCTTATCTATGGGTTGGTCTTGTTCCCAAATTCTGACCAATTGGTAGATGTCAACGCCGTCAAAATCTTCTTGTCCAGAAATCCAATACCAACATTTCTTGGGGACATCCTTCACTCATTTTACACACGAACAATGAGAAAGAGGGGTGTTCTCATGTGCTGTACTCCTCTCCTTGCAAGGTGGTTTATTTCGCACCTTCCACAATCTGTCTTGAAGAATGACCAAGGTTCAAGGTGGTCCCAACGGTTGATGACTCTTACTCACTATGATGTACATTGGTGTTCTCGGTCCAGAGAAAATGTCATCATCGTCGATCGTTGTGGAGAGTTTCCTAATGTTCCTTTACTTGGAATCAGAGGAGGTATCACCTACAAACCTTGCCTAGCTTTGAGGAAATTTGGATATGCATGGAGGGATGGCCCTCACGACATGTTGATTCCTGACCTAGTTTTTGACTTCGACAACGATGCGCAAGGACTTCGCCAAAGATTCATCAGAGCTTGGGGGAGGCCCAACAAGGTTGATAGCAAGACTCTGGGACACAAGAACTCCATCCCTCTTGAACCTTACCTCAAGTGGGTACGAGCCCGAGCCCAGAGCCTAATGATGCCTTATCCTCAAGTTCTCCCTGTGATTAAAGAGCCCGTCAAGGAAGGAGAGGTTCCCTACACCATCCTACATCCTGATATGCCTACATCGTGGGAGGAGATGCAGAAGAGTTGGATCCAACTCAAGGAGGAACGAAACACTTTTGAAGCCAGCTTCTACGCCAGTGAGAAGAAGGTTTTAGAGCTCACCTGCCGACTCCATGAGCAAGAGGCCCTCAACACCTACGTTGCACCAAAGAGGATGCGCAACGTCTTTTTACCTTGAGAAGTTGTTTTTGTAATATTTGGCCCATGGGGCATTTATGTACTAACAAATCTTTTCTTATTAATATGACGTGCGTTCTTTTTGTCTGCAACAATTGTGAATTTCTAAAACCCTTGAATGCATTGCATAGATAGCATCTCATGCATCATGTGCATAACAGGTACCCCTTTTCTACAGGTTGCTTAATCCTCTTCGCTGTTTATTTTGAACAGTCATCATGAATCCAGACTCATCCAGTGAGCAAGCAATCAAGGCCCTTCAGGCCCAAAGTGCCAAGTTTCAAGAAATGGTCCTGAGCCTGGCCCAAGGTCAGCAAGAGTTGAAGGCTCTACTCCTGAAGAAGAAGAAGAAAAAGAGAACTGCATTATTCAACACTAGACGCAGGTTTGGGAACACACTCCATAACTAGGCTGATCCAACTACTTCCTCTGTAGAGAAAGATAGTCCCCAAGGGGGAGGAGCTCCTAGTCCTGCAGTCTCTAACAACGAGATGGACTACAATGACGAACAATACCCACCCGCTACTGACAGATACAAGCAATTAGAAGACCGCTTGAGTGCCATGGAGATTCAGAATGCGCCGGGGCTGGATTTCGGAGATTTGGGGTTATCTTCTGGGGTGGTAACCCCACACAAGTTTAAGGCGCCTGCCTTTGCCAAATACGACGGGGCTTCCTGTCCAAAGCTGCATCTAAGGTCGTATGTAAGGAAGATCCAACCTTACACGGCAGATAAGAACCTCTGGATTCACTTCTTCCAAGATAGCCTTTCGGGGTCACAGCTTGAGTGGTTCTACCAACTAGATGGAACTAGTATCCGACATTGGAAGGATTTGGCAACCGCATTTTATAGACAATATCAATACAATTCTGACCTCGCTCCTACGCGTACCCAACTTCAGGGTATGTCTCTAGGAACGGGCGAAGGGTTCAAAGAATATGCACAAAAATGGAGAGATTTGGCTGGCAGGGTGCAGCCTCCATTGACTGATCGTGAGCTGGTTGATATGTTTCTAGGGACCTTGTCCGGTCCATTTTTCAATCATCTGGTTGACAATTCCTCAGCTGGGTTTACGGATTGGATTTTGACGGGTGAAAGGATTGAAGCTGGCATCAGGTCAGGAAAGATACAAAAAGATGCCTCCGCAAGTATTGAGAAGAGGCCTTTCAAGAAAGAAGCAAGTGCCGTCTATGGTCCTAGAAGACAAGTCAAGCCAGAAAGCCGCCAAGCCGTCAATGCCTTGGTCATTTCAAAGCCTGTTGCTGCTCCTCAGCAGTACAATCAACAAAGAGGTGAAAGGCCCAAGAGGCAGTATACTCGGCTGAGTATGACCTTGTCACAAATCTTACCACAGCTGTTATCAACCAACCTGGTGACCATCAAAGAGGCTCCAAAGGTCGTGAATACTGCATCTCCTAAGTATAACCCAAATGCTCGTTGTGCTTATCATTCTGATAGCCCCGGGCATACTACTGATGATTGTTGGGCCTTGAGAAATAAAGTGCAAGACCTTATCGATGCGAAGGAAATTCAGTTTGAGGCGCCTGAGAGGCCAAATGTTGTAACTGCTCTTATGCCCCAGCATAGAGTAAATGCCATTGAGGAAGATTTATATGCTGTTTCGGTGAATGATGTTGCTACCCCTCTATTGATTGTTAAGAGGAACCTACTACTAGCCGGTTTATTTTCGGGTTGTAGCAAGGGTTGCCTCCTGTGTGTTGTTATCCCTACCGGTTGTCCGCTGCTGAAATCAGGCATCCAAAGCCTGATGGATAGCAAAGAAATTTTGTTCAAGAAAACTACTGTTCCGTTTGTTTCCGCTGAAGAAGTATCTTTCGTCACAATTTTCAACAATCCTACCAAGGCTCCCCCGAGAAAGCCAGTCCAAATTATGTCTGTTGCACCCATTACCATTACTGTTCCGGGGCCTCTCCCCTATGAATCTAACAAGGTTGTCCCATGGCATTACGGGGCAAACGTGTATGTGCTTGGAGTGAAGCAGGAGTTCAACACCGGTACCAGTATCAGTAACATCACTGGTCCCACCAAGATTACTCGCAGTGGCAGACTCTTCTCACCTGACATTGCACCGCCAGTTATCTGAAAGCCTCTTATCATCACACCCGCAAGTGTGCATGTTCCAAATCAAGTTCCTGTGTCTACTACTGCCGCCGAGTCCCCTGATGCTCGGAGCAAAGAAGTTACTACCGATTTGCCTGCCAGGACGGAGGCACCAAAAAAGACTGCTGTTGAGGCCTCCCAACAAGAGATGGAGGAAATCCTTAAAATCATTAAAAAGAGTGACTTCAATGTCGTTGAACAGTTGGGGCATACCCCCTCCAAAATCTCTATGCTATCATTATTGCTATGCTCAGAGGCCTATGCAAAGGCCCTGATTTCATTTCTGAAAACGGCCCATGTGCCGCAAGAGACCTCTGCAGATCAATTCACTGACTGTGTGGCTAATTTGACAGCTGACAATGGCTTGGGGTTCTCGGATGCTGACCTTACCGCTAAAGGGAAAAATCACAATGATGCCCTGCACGTCTCTATAGAGTGCAGGGGCACTACTCTCGCACACGTGTTGGTGGATACCGGTTCTTCCCTGAATGTTTTGCCCAAGAAGGCATTGGATCGCTTGGATTGTGAGGGCCTGGAATTGAAACCTAGTAACATCATTGTTAGAGCCTTCGACGGTTCTAAGAGGATGGTGCATGGTGAGGTAGACATTCCTATTCGTGTGGGTTCCCAAGTCTTCGACTCAACGTTCTATGTAATGGATATCCGCCCATCTTATTCCTGCTTGTTGGGTCGACCCTGGATTCACAAGGCTGGGGCAGTAACATCCACTCTACACCAAAAGCTCAAATACCCTGTCAAAGGGAAGATTGTTACTGTGCAGGGTGAGGAGGAATACATGGTTAGTCACTTGAATTCATTCCGGTATATCGAGATGGACGGGGAATTTATTGAAACCCCCTTTCAGCATTTTGAGGAGGTACCTCCAACGTTGGCGTCAGCTGAAACAGTGGTTGAAGAAGACTTTCCCTTGAAGATGGCTTCCCTGAAGGATGCCCGGGCAGTGATCGAGAAAGGCAAATGTGCAAACTGGGGCCAGCTTCCTGACTTCACTCAAAAGACCGACAAGTTTGGGCTGGGCTTCACTGCAGAGGCTCAGAGGGCTGTGCGCAAGGAGAGGATCGGAAAGGCTCCGGTGTTTATCACTAACCCAAGGGTGAATGCTATCGAGGAGGACGTAGAGGAAGTAGAGTTTGATAGTTGGATCTATCCAACCACCAACAACAGACCAAGTAACTGGACGACAAAGGATTTTACACCTATCACATTTGTCACGTAGTAATTAACTCTTTTGATTTCCAATTTGTAACAAACAATATGTTGAAACTTTTATTGGCTCGGTGTCCTACCCGGGGCACCGTAGCTCCATTTGTGAGGGCTTTTTGTATGACATTTCCATATATCATTAATCAAAACATTGGACGTTTGTTGCATTTCAAATCTTGTGCTCTTTTTCTTTCTGTGTTATATATTGCAAAACAGCTATATTTACACACACTCACTTATACAGGTTTCAATCCACTCTGGATCTCACTGGTAACGACTCTGCTACCACCAGTTATGACTTCGAGAATCCGATCAACTTGGCCGAAGACGAAGGTGAAGATGATTGCGAAGTGCCTGGTGAACTCGCAAGACTGCTACTCCAGGAAGAGAGGGCCATTCAGCCGCATGAAGAGCCGGTGGAAACAGTAAACCTGGGTACTGAGACAGATAGAAAAGAAGTCAAGATTGGGGCCAATCTAGAGCTCAGCGTGAAGCAACGATTGATCCAGATGCTGCATGATTACATGGAGATCTTTGCTTGGTCCTACGAAGACATGCCCGATTTGGATGCCGACATTGTAGTCCATCATCTGCCTACCAAAGAAGACTGCCCCCTGGTAAAGCAAAAGGTCCGCCGTATGCGTCCAGAGATGTCCGAAAAGATCAAAGCCGAGGTTATGAAGCAATTCGATGCCGGGTTTCTAGCAGTAACCTCTTACCCTCAGTGGGTGGCCAATGTGGTACCGGTGCCGAAGAAGGACGGTAAAGTCAGAATGTGTGTCGACTACAGGGATTTGAACAGGGCCAGCCCCAAAGATGATTTCCCTCTGCCTCACATCGACGTTCTTGTTGACAATACTGCTCAACACAAGGTGTTCTCCTTCATGGATGGTTTTTCAGGGTATAATCAGATCAAGATGGCTCCGGAAGATATGGAAAAGACTACCTTTGTGACTCAGTGGGGCACCTTCTGCTACAAGGTCATGCCATTCGGGTTGAAAAATGCTGGGGCAACCTACCAGCGTGCCATGGTTGCTTTATTTCATGATATGATCCATCATGAGATTGAGGTATATGTTGATGACATGATTGCAAGATCCCAAACTGAGGAGGAACACCTTAACCATCTGCGGAAGCTGTTTGACCGATTGAAGTTATACAAGCTGAGGTTGAATCCCAACAAATGCACCTTTGGGGTAAGGTCCGGAAAATTGCTAGGTTTCATTGTAAGCGATAAAGGTATTCAGGTGGACCCTGCCAAGGTAAAAGACATACAAGAGATGCCGACCCCCAAGACAGAGAAAGAAGTCAGAGGCTTTCTGGGACGACTGAATTACATTGCCCGATTCATCTCACATCTAACTGCTACCTGTGAGCCAATCTTCAAATTGCTGAAGAAAGATCAAGTAGTACGCTGGAATGATGAATGTCAAGCTGCTTTTGAAAAGATAAAGGAGTATCTCCAAGAACCACCCATTCTTATGCCTCCGGTTGAAGGGAGACCTCTAATACTATACTTGACAGTGCTTGATAATTCAATGGGGTGTGTGCTGGGGCAGCATGACGAGTCTGGCCGAAAAGAGCACGCTATTTATTACCTGAGCAAAAAGTTTACCGACTGTGAGTCTCGGTACTCACTGCTCGAGAAAACTTGCTGCGCTCTGGTATGGGCTGCTCGCCGGCTGAGACAGTATATGCTGACTCACACTACTTTATTGATTTCAAAGATGGATCCCATCAAGTACATATTCGAAAAGCCTGTTCTGTCTGGAAGAATAGCAAGATGGCAAATGATCTTGACAGAATATGATATCCAGTATACAACTCAGAAAGCGATCAAGGGAAGTGTATTGGCAGATCATTTGGCACACCAACCTGTGGACGATTACCAATCATTGAACTTTGAATTTCCGGACGAAGATATCATGGTAGTAACTGATTGTGAAGTACCTGGACCGGATGAAGGACCTGAGGAAGGATCTCGATGGTCTATGCATTTCGACGGAGCCTCCAACGCTTTGGGTAACGGCATCGGCGCTGTGATCATATCTCCCAAAGGAACTCATACTCCACTCATCGCCCGACTGTGCTTCAACTGCACCAACAACATGGCAGAATATGAGGCACGTATCATGGGTCTTCAAGCCGCAATCGACTTAAGGATCAAGTTTCTGAGTGTCTTCGGAGATTCCGCTCTCGTGATCAATCAGATCAAAGGCGAGTGGGATACGAAACACCCAAATCTTATTCCTTACAAGGAGTATGTGTTGAATTTGCTTCCCCACTTTGAAGAGATAACCTTTGAGCACTTCCCAAGAGAAGAGAATCAGCTAGAGGACGCACTAGCTACGATGTCTTCAATGTTCAAAGTTAAATGGGACAACGAGGCTCCCCAGATCATTATCTGGAAGTTGGACGAACCTGCATACTGCTGTGATCTTGAGGCCGAAAAGGTGACTGAAAAACCCTGGTATCATGAGGTGAAGAGATATTTGGAAACTCAGGAATACCCTGAAGGTGCATCTGTCAACGACAAGAAGTTCATGAGAAGGTTTGCGGCAAAATTCTTCCTCAGCAATGGCATTCTCTACAAACGGAATCATGATTCAACTCTACTACGTTGTGCGGATAAGGCTGAAGCAGAGAAGATCATGATAGAACTACATGAAGGTACATTCGGAACACATTCCAGTGGACACACCATGGCAAAGAAAATCCTTCGGGCAGGATATTTCTGGTCCACAATGGAAGCCGACTGTTACCAACATTCTCGAACTTGTCATAAATGCCAGATCTATGCAGACAAGGTGCACATCCCTCCGGTTCCTCTGAATGTCCTAACGGCACCTTGGCATTTTGCAATGTGGGGCATCGATATGATCAGTGAGGTCCGACCGACGGCATCCAATGGGCATCGCTTCATCTTGGTAGTGATCGATTACTTCACGAAGTGGGTTGAGGAAGCTTCCTACGCCACGGTAACCAAGAGCGTCGTTGCACGTTTCATTCGGCATAACCTGATCTGTCGGTATGGCGTCCCAGAAAGAATCATTACGGACAATGGTACCAATCTTAATAACAAGATGATCACTGAGCTCTGCGAGCAATTCAAAATACAGCACCACAACTCTTCTCCTTACCGGCCGAAGATGAATGGGGCTGTAGAAGCAGCTAATAAGAACATCAAGAAAATTGTGCAAAAGATGACAGTGACCTATAAAGATTGGCACGAAATGTTACCGTTTGCTCTTCATGGGTACCGTACCGCAGCAAGGACGTCAACCGGGGCAACACCCTTTTCCTTGGTCTATGGCATGGAGGCAGTCTTGCCAATTGAAGTCCAGATACCCTCTCTCCGGATAATGAAGGATGCAGACTTGAATGAAGATGACTGGATCCAGACTCGACTTGATCAACTAAACCTGATTGACGAAAAGAGACTCACTGCTATCTGTCATGGTCAGACGTATCAAAAACGGATGATCAGGGCATTTAACAAGAAAGTCATACCACAAGAGTATCAAGTTGGGGACCTGGTAATCAAGCGCATCATCCTTCCTCAAAGTGATCCACGGGGCAAATGGACCCCTACGTACGAAGGGCCATTTGTGGTTAAACATGTGTTCTCAGGAGGAGCCATGATTCTAACCACCATGGATGGTGACGACCTTCCTCACCCCGCCAATGCAGACATAGTAAAAAGATACTACGCATGAATAAAAGACCCGCTAGGTTGACATACCTAGGCAAAAATAAGGGCTTCCCGGCGAACCAAAAGGGTTCGGGCAAAAATAAGGGATAAAATGAAAAAATCTCTACACCCGGCAAGTCGAAAACCTGAAAAGGCGGCTTGGGAAAAAATGGGTATCCCGGTGGACTGAAAACCCGAAAGGGCGGTCAAGGCAAAAGTTAGGGATAAAGCATAACACTATGTCTCATTGGATCACTTTGTATCCAGAATTCGGCATCAACTATCTGGCTCAGACTTCGGCATCGATCAATCAGCTTCATCTTCAACTAAGCAGCAAAGTGATGAGACGCTTGAAGACATAAAGGCGATAGCAGAGTTGGGACCCAGTTGGAATATTGTGCACATAGCTGTTTTGTTTCCTTTTCAAAATTGTATAAACTCTATGTTATTCAGCGGCGTTCTCTTACTAGGACGTCAGCCTCTTGTACAAAAAACGCCTATACAGATTCAGTTTTCCAAACAAATTGCCATTGTTTCTCCTTTTTCTGTTTTGTCTTGTGAAGAACGTCCAATGTCCATTTTTGATATATGCATTTGACATTAAATTGCTGATTCATAAATACTTGCATATGAAATAAAAGACTAATTACAGGTGACATCAGAAATAGGGGCAATGTAAAGCTGTCTGATGCAGTCTGGTTGCTTTGTCCGCCGAAGTACCAAGGTAGGTCCAACTGAAGAATGTGATCAAGTTATCTCAACTCCCCATAGAGTAAGACAAGGTAGCAACATTCCCCAGTGGAGTATAGACATTTTCAACAAGCCTCCCCGGCAGTCTTGATCTAAGATTGTTCCCCGGTGGAATACCAACACCCCAGTACAGTCCGAAAGTTTCCCCAGGAAATTTGGAATTCTTATCCCCACCAGGTCTTGAAGCTTATCCCTAGTAGATTCTGGAAGCTTATCCCCTGCAGAGTACGGACGTCTCCCCCGAGCTTTATTCAAAGTTATTCCTCACAAGGGCTTATAACTGGGTTATCCTCAGCTAATTACCACGGAAGATCGCCCTCGGCAAAGTTCTTCCTATCCCCAGCGGAGTTCATCAAAGTTCCCCAACATAACTTATCAACGCAATCCCCAGCGGAGTTTATTTATTGTCATCCCCAGAGGAATTTATCTTTGGTATCCCCAGCGGAGTTTATCATCATTATCCCCAGCGGAATCCATCATTGAAATCCTCAGTGGGCCTCTCATCAAAACTTCAGCAAAGTATCTCTTCCACAGAGCAATTCCCCGCAGAATAATCTCTCCAACAAGTGTATTCCTCAACGAAGTCATCTTCTCCTACCGGTGTATTCTTACAACCGTCATCCCCAGCGGAAACGAAGAACTCTACTCTTCAACGTCAGCCCAGGATTTAATTCCACGGCCGATCGTCAGGGATTTATTTTCCTAGACAAAAATACATTCATAAACATTTCGCATTTCATACATCTTGCTTACATACATGATAAAGTTCATACGACACTATCTCATTTTTAACGTCACAACATCATGCATGTCATACATCATGACATTACATACAACTGATGTTTCGCCTTTTCAAGAAAAAGACAACTACCTTCAACTGTAACAGTTTCCAGATTCGATTCCTGTATCTAGCAAGGGCATGTCTGAAGAGTTCGAAGATTCGATTCCTGTAACCAGCCAGGGCATATCTATCAACTGACAACAATTCCAGATTCGATTCCTGTATCTAGCCAGGGCATGTCTGAAGAGTTCGAAGATTCAATTCCTGTATCCATCCAAGGCATATCTATCAACTGACAACAATTCCAGATTCGATTCCTGTATCTAGCCAGGGCATATCTGTTGACAACAATTCCAGATTCAATTCCTGTATCTAGCCAGGGCATGTCTGAAGAGTTAGAAGATTCGATTCCTGTATCCAGCCAGGGCATATCTATCAACTGACAACAATTCCATATTCAATTCCTGTATCTAGCCAGGGCATATCTGTTGACAATAATTCCGGACTCGATTCCTGTATCTAGCCAGGGCATGTCTGAAGAGTTCGAAGATTCGATTCCTGTATCTAGCCAGGGCATATCTGTTGACAACTATTTCCAGATTCGATTCCTGTATCCAGCCAGGGCATATCTGTTGACAACTATTTCCAGACTCGATTCCTGTATCCAGCCAGGGCATATCTGTTGACGACTAATTCCAGATTCGATACCTGTATCCAGCCAGGGCACATCTGCGAGCAACCGATTGTAGATTCGGTACCTGTATCTAGCCAGGGCATGTCTGCATGAAGAGATTGAAGATCAACACCTGTAACAAGCCAGGAAACCATCTTCCTTTCTCAAAGTACACAAGTTCTCGCTAAGGAATCTCTTACGCGATCGACACTTCCAAATGGCATCTATAAGCCCATTCCCGATAAGGTTCTGTCACGTCCCCCGATGGCATCTATAAGCCCATCTCTCTATCCACCATCTCTCCAAATGGCATCTATAAGCCCATTCCCGCCATCACATTGCTGATACTCTACTATGCGAGTGCAAATTTCCGGGCACTCTAGTGTCCAATCTCCTTTTACCTTCGAGTCGCGAAAGGCAAACTTGCCAATCTAACTCTTCAGGTTCAAGAAGATTGAACAGGGGCAACTGTTGTACCCCAAAATTTACCCTCTCCTTCTTCAGGAAATCATCTTGGATTTTCAAGGTCCCTCTGAAACAAATCCAAGTCCTGAGTTATCTTTTTTTGCCCAAGCAGACCATTTACAAGAGCAAGATGATCACACAAGCTCTAAAGACAACGCTTTTATCTTGAGAAAAAAATTAAATTCTAAACACTTGAAGTGTTTCTTTTAAAAAAAAATGAAAATGAGTGTTTCAGAACTTCTGGACCAATTCCAGATAAAAACGGTCAGAAGTTGCAAGCTTGGCTCAGCGTAGTCAGAAGTTGGCTTTTCAGCAGCTACATCAGCTCAATCAGAAGTTGTAAACGTGGTTCAGTATGTAAGCCTCAGACAGAACATGACCCTTTCAGCAGTTACACAAGCTCAGTCAGAATTTGTTAAAGGAATGCAAAAGAAGCAGGGAAGTCTGAAGGCTCTTTCAGAACATGCTGAAATCAGAAGATGAAATGGTCAGAAGAGTGGGTGTTACACTGATACAGAATCTCTAAGCCCAGGAGGTCCAGAAGAAAATCCAAGGAACGTATCAGAAAACCAGGAGAATCCCCAGAACTTACTAAGACAACAGGAAGCCAAGGCCAGAGCATGGTTTACGCTGTTCTTTTTGAAACAGAACTGCTGATTCAACGTTGGTTTCCATTACCAGAATATTGATGTTGATAGGTCTTATCACCATTTAATGCTCATTAATGCTTCCAACCACTCCTGAACATTCATCCAAGTAATCCCTTCACGTGTGGCTTGGAAAACGCCTTTATGCAGATTCTGGCATGGGTCTACACGCCACCGCCCACTTAAGAGGTCACTTCTCTCCAATCCACGCCTGCTGTTGCAGCCTAGGCTGAAGGCTATCTGTTATCACAACTTCCCAGGAATTTCTGTCAAAGAACAATTCAAACTCTGTTGGCGCTTTAATGTTCAAGGCACCCATAAGAACTTTGCCTATAAATAGAGAGTCATTGTCCACTGCAAAAGGGCGTTCAAGAAACAGAAAAATTGCTAAGAGAGAAACAGAAACCCTTAGCAAAATAGTGTTCTGAAACTCTGCCAAAATCTCCAGTTTGTTTCATAACTTTGAATTTCTCATCTTTAAACTTTATCCAATACCCAGTTTTCTGTGTGAACAAAAAACCTCTTTTCAAACTTCTGACCCTACATACGCATACACCTTCACCTGCCTTTCTTTCAAAAAAGGAATCTGTCCAGAACACCACCAGAGCCAAAAGCTAGCTTTCACCCACAAACTTTTCCAACAGCCAGGTAAGCACCTGCTGACCTTCATCACGCTGCTAAGCATCATCAGCTGTGCATACTCAAATAAACATAATGTAAATATCATGTTGTTGCTGTTTATATTCTGAGGATTTTCATACCTCAGAACGTTCTGAGCCGGTGTAGGACTTGCCTGTGACCTTGTTGGTTCTGCCCTCTGAAACATTTTGACATTTGCTGGATCTGTTCCAAATATGTTTCCTGTTTTGTGGAATAACAACAAAATTGCAGATGTTCTGATTAGTACAGGGAAAAGCCAAGTGTTGACTTTGACTTTAGCACATCTGAAGCCTGTTTTGCTGTCAATGATATCAGAACCTCTGAGAGTTATTGCCTTTCCAGCAGAATCAGAACTTCTGGTTTCTCCACTAACAAACTTATGTCTTGCAGCGCAGGGGGGTCAGAACTTCTGATTTCCCCACTAACAGGGTTCTGTTTTGCAGGTGCCAGGGTCAGAAGTTCTGACTCATACAGTTTAACCAAGAGGTTGATCATCTGGCAGCGGATCTGAGTCAGAACTTATGATGACCTCTCAGCAGCGCGCTGGCTCCCTCTCTCTCTATATCTTGTTTTTGGCTATTTTCTTTTTTGTCTATTTTTCTCGTTGAACCCCCCATGTACAAATGTGTATCCCCATCCCCTAATTGTTGTAATAGCGTAGGATTTTATATTTCCGCTTCTTATTGCTAGTAATTAGGACGTGTATGGCAAGATAAAATCAATGAAATAGAAAATACTAATTCAAAGAAAAAACTCTCGTATGCAATAAAACACACTTGCACACTAACACCTCTAGGGTTACATCCACTTGTTGCCTTTCAAAATTGGGCCATATTGCATGTTAGGTCTATTTGGAAAAAACAAACAATTCAAATGATCATAGTCCCTCGATGACGCTTTCGAAAGTTGCCTAAAAATGATCAAGTCCCTTAAAGAAAAATTGCCCAAAGATACTTGGCACCATTGCAATTATGGTCTAAACGATGACCCGCGCCTGTCCCTTTTACATCCTAACACAAGATTGTCCACCAAATGCAATGGTGGAACAAAATTGTTAAAAGGGTTAAAAACATAGGACAAATCTTTGAGAAATTTAGGAGTAGATAACCTCTTAGTTACTTGAATCAAACTTGCAAAACAAAACACTTGCCTATTTTTAAACTCCACCTCACAACACTTTCAAAACAAACTTTCAAAAAAAAACAAATGAAAACCTTTTTCAAAAGACGTACACCTTTGTATACATCCCAACATGGATCATTACAAAGGTTGCCACCACATTGGCCTCTTTTCAAAAACATTTTTCAAACCCACACACAAAGCACCATTTCAAACAATTGAAAATTAAGGCAAGTTGATCTAAGCAAGTAACTAAGAGCCCATGGATAACCATGGATAGAAAGGGTGCTAATACCTTCCCTTTCTATAATCTACTCCCCGAACCCAAGAAAACATCTCAAAGGTTTTTGCTGTGCTTTTTAACCTTTCCTTAGGATAAAATAAAAAGTTGGTGGCGACTCTTGCTTAACCGAAACATTTGCGAAAACAAACGCAAAACCATAGTCAGTTCTCCCACCGTACCACAGATACGAAGGTTAAAAATATTCATGTCGACGTGATCGAAAACACTTAAATATAAAACAAACCCTATTTTTGGCCCTAAGATGCCATGCAAACATTTATGCATATGAATGCATATGAATGGAAAAAAAGAGACGCAAAGTAGCATTGGGGATGCGACATGAAATGTAGAAACAAAAGAGCAATCCCACCAGGAAAATAAATTACTGGTAAACCACAAGAAAAGAATCAGAGAGGAGGATAACAAGCATCGATGTTCACTGTCGGTGTACTACCAACGTTCATTGAAGGTAGAAATAGAGAACATATCATACCACCATTGTTCACTGACGATGAACTATCAACATTCACTGAAGATAGCAAAAAGATAACAAATACCGACGTTCACTGCCGATGTACTACCAACGTTCACTGAAGGTAGAAAGAGAAAACATATCAAACCAGCGTCGTTCACTGAAGATGAACTATCAACGTTCACTGAAGATAGCAAAAAGATAACAAACACCGACGTTCACTTCCGATGTACTACCAACATTCAATGAAGGTAGAAAGAGAAAAAATATCAAACCATCACCGTTAACTAACGATGAAATATCAACGTTCACTGAAGATAGCAAAAAGATAACAAACACCAACGTTCACTGCCAATGTACTACCAACGTTCACTGAAGGTAGAAAGAGAAAACATATCAAACCACCACCGTTCACTGACGATGTACTACCAACATTCACTGAAGGTAGAAAGAGATAACAAACACCGACGTTCACTGCCGATGTACTACCAACATTCACTGAAGATAGAAAGAGAAAATATATCAAACCACCGCCGTTTATTAACGATGAACTATCAACGTTCACTGAAGATAGAAAAAAGATAACAAACACCAACGTTCACTACCGATGTACTACCAACATTCACTGAAGGTAGAAAGAGAAAACATATCAAACCACTGCCGTTCACTGATGATGAACTATCAACATTCACTGAAGATAGCAAAAAGATAACAAACATCGACGTTCACTGCCGATGTACTACCAACGTTCACTGAAGGTAGAAAAAAGATAACAAACACCGACGTTCACTGCCGATGTACTACCAACATTCACTAAAGGTAGAAAGAGAAAATGTATCAAGTTTCCCCAAGATTCTGGTGTTTTGCCAAGAACGGGTCTCAACTTCTTCTTTAACCAAGGAAATCTTCCTGGAAAGGGTAATACGTAATTTGTCTCAAATAAAGAGACTTCCACTTATTATATAGGGGAATTGCAAAGAGAAATGACTTTCTGGGAATAACAATATGACTTCCCGGGGACATGCCATGATATTCCTGCTGAGGAGATAAAGTCTTCCTGTGCAAAATAAATGCACGAACCAAAACTCAAAGTTTTCAGAGATCCATAAATCTAATTCAAAAATAAACTGGAGCAAGACGGCCAGTGCAAATTCATCTTTTGAGAAATAAACTCAAGAGGGAAAACCAAATTCAACTAAGCAAAGAGCGCTGCAGGAAAAGTCAGAACACAATGTTAATGAACGATGGTTTTTAGTTATGCATGATGTATGTATGAATGTATGAGTGCTATCATGCATATGCTGGTAAAAGATACATAATCAGTACAAACAAACAAAACCGCCTCAGGTACTAACAACAATGGGCTAAACTTCAACCAGAAAGATCAATCCAAGAAAGGTAAAAGCAACTGCGAAAACCAAACCCATTGTTTGTCTTAACATTACTGAGGAGAAACATAATCCGGATGTAGCCAAATCAAACAAACATCGGGATAGAACATCATTCTTCCGGTTTCATCAGAGAAAACAGTTTTCTCAAAAGCAACATGCCTACTAGAGATTGCGAGACCAACCTCAAATAAAGCAGACTGACACCAACATAACCGAACTTCATTGGGGGATTCAAGCCTAACTCCCTAGAGAAAACTTTCATCACGAATGCTCATTCCAAACAAGAGATGCCCTGGGATAACCTTTCTGGGAAATCAAGAAGTCAATATTAATGCCAAATCTTTCATTATATGAGGGAAAACTTGCTGGGGAATCTGAGACGGAGACTTCTGATCATGCAAACCCCAAAAAACGAATTAAGACCTGACTGGGGATAATGAGATCATAAACCCAATATTGTACCTTGCACCCACTGATATCGTCTTTAACCATCTTAGAAACACACAAAGATTGCGCACCTACCAGCAAAATGACCTGAGAAAACTTTCATAAAGGGAGTAAATCTTAAAACAACCAGAGTTTGTTCATTCTTGGGATCACCATTCTTGTTGTCATTGTTTCATCACAAATCCCAAAGTAAATTGAATTGTAAAGATCTCTCTTCTTTTTGAAAAGTCAATTTTTCTTTTTAATCCTTTTGCTTTAACAATTATTATCAGTAATAAATGATGTCTTTGCAAGCTAAATAAAAATAAGAACACAAAAATTTGGGCAAAAGCTCGAATTTCATTAATAGAATGGTAGTCTGTGAATGGCGAGACTCCATGGATGATTACAAAGTTTGGGAAATGGTAATACATAATGGAAAAGATCCATTGAGATACAATGACCAATATCTCCCCTAACAACTTTTGAAATCCTGAGCAACGACTTTTGTTGAAGTATGGTGAGGATCCGAGAAGATTGTTGCTTCAACGATCAAGTCTCGTCTGACGTAGTTACTTGCCAAGAAAGTCCCTAACTTTTTCCTAAGCTGCCCTTGCGGGTTTTCAACTTAGCGGGAAATTTATTCTGTTTATGTCTCTAATTTTTGCCTAGACTTCCCTTTAGGGTTTTCGGCCTACCGAGACGCTCCTTTTTGCCTAAGCCGCCCTTTCGGGTTTTCAACTTAGCGAGTTGTTCTTTTATTTCTTTAGGCGAAGTATTTCTTGACTGCATCAGCATTCATGGGACGTGGGAACTCCTCGCCATCCATAGTTTCAAGAATTAATGCACCACCAGAGAAGGCTTTCTTGACAACATATGGGCCTTCAAAATTGGGAGTCCACTTTCCCCTAGAATCAATGTTGAAAGACATGATCTTCCTGAGCACGAGGTCGCCTTCTCTGAATTCACGAGGTTTGACCTTTTTGTCAAATGCTTTCTTCATTCTTTTCTGATATAACTGCCTATGACACAAAGTTGTCATTCTCTTCTCTTCAATCAAATTCAATTGGTCAAACCTGTTCTGAACCCATTCAGCCTCTGTCAATTTGGCTTCCATTATCCCACGCAACGAGGGAATCTCCACCTTGATAGGGAGTACAACGTCCATTCCATACACTAGGGAAAACGGGGTTGCTCATGTTGAAGTGAGAACAGATGTTCGATATCCATGTAGAGAAAAAGGGAGCATTTCATGCCAATCCTTATAAGTAACAACCATTTTCTGGATAATCTTCTTGATATTCTTATTAGTAGCTTCAACATCCCCATTCATCTTTGGCCTGTATGGAGATGAATTATGATGGACAATCTTGAATTCTTCGCACAGTTCAGTCATCATCTTGTTGTTCAAATTCGAGCCATTGTCAGTGATGATTCTGCTCGGCACACCATACTGGCATATAAGATTGTTTTTGATGAAACGTACAACTACCTATTTGGTAACATTGGCATATGGAGAAGCCTCTACCCATTTGGTAAAGTAGTCAATTGCTACTAAGATAAAACGGTGTCCATTCGAAGCTTTGGGTTCTATCATCCCGATCATGTCAATACCCCACATAGAGAAAGGCCACGGGAAGGAAATCACATTGAGAAGTGTCGGAGGTACATGGATCTAATCTGCGTAAATTTGGCATTTATGGCACTTCTTTGCAAATTTGTAACAATCAGATTCCATTGTCAACCAATAATAACCTGCCCTTAGCATCTTTTTAGCCATTGAATGTCCACTAGCATGAGTGCCAAATGATCCTTCATGAATCTCATGCATCAACATGCATGCTTCGTGTCTATCCACGCATTTGAGTAAGACCATGTCAAAATTCCTCTTGTATAACACATTTTCACTGAGGAAGAAACTGCCTGCCAATCTTCTCAGTGTCTTTCTATCTTTCTTTGACGCACCAAACAGGTATTCTCGAGTCTGAAGAAAATGCTGGATATCATAATACCAAGGTTTTTCATCTGCTACTTCCTCTGTCGCAAACACATGAGCGGGCATATCTAGCCGTCAAACTGTAATTCGGGGTATATCATTCCAAGCATTTACTTGGCACATGGAAGCCAGAGTTTCCATAGCATCTGCCATTTGATTTTCATCCCTAGGAATGTGATGGAATTCAACTTTATTGAAGAAGGGTAGCAATCTTCTAGCATAATCTTTGTAAGGGATCAAACCAGGGTGACGAGTGTCCCATTCTCCTTTAATCTGATTTATTACCAAGGCTGAATCACCATAAACATTTAGAATCTTGATTCTGAGATCAATAGCTTCCTCAAGACCCATGATGCAAGCCTCATATTCCGCCATATTATTAGTGCAATCAAATGTTAACCTTGCAGTAAAAGGAATGTGCGATCCATGAGGAGTAACAATCACAACACCAATTCCTTTACCATAAGCATTCACAGCTCAATCCAATATCATACTCCAACGAGATTCAAGGTCGGGGCCCTCCTCGGGAAATGGCTCGTCACAATCTTTCACTTTTAGGAACATCACATCCTCATCGGGGAATTCATATTCTGCAGACTGATTATCTTCCACCGGCTGGTGGGCAAGGTAATCTTCCAACACACTACTTTTGATAGCCTTTTAAGTGCGATACTCGATGCCATATTCAGATAACAACATCTGCCAGCGGGAAATTCTCCCAGTAAGAGAAGGCTTTTCAAAAATATACTTGATTGGATCCATTTTGGTGATCAACTAAGTGGTATGATTCAACATATACTGCCGCAAACGCTTTTCCGCCCAGGCCAAAGCACAACATGTTTTTCTAGCATAGAATACCGCGACTCATAATCAGTGAACTTTTTGCTGAGATAATAAATGGCGAACTCTTTCTTTCCCGTTTCATCCTGTTGTTCCAGAATACAACCCATGGATTTCTCCAACACTGTTAGATACATAATCAACGACCTTCCTTCTACGGGAGGGAGCAAGATAGGAGGTTCAAGCAGATACTCTTTAATACTTTCAAATTCCCTTTGGTAGTCATCCGTCCATACACAACCTTGATCTTTCTTTAACAACTTAAAGACCGGTTCACACGTTGCAGTCATGTGGGAAATAAATCTGGAGATATAATTCAAATGCCCGAGGAAACCCCTGACTTGCTTTTCAGTTCTTGGTGCTGGCATTTCTTGAATTGCTTTGACTTTGTCAGGGTCAACTTCAATTCCTTTCTTGATAACAATAAAACCCAATAATTTCCCCGATCTAACTCCAAAGGTGCATTTATTTGGATTCAAGCAGAGACAATATTTCCTCAAACGCTGAAACAACTTCAACAAATCTTCTATATGCCCTTCTTCAGTTTGGGATTTGGCAATCATATCATCAACATATACTTCGATTTCTTTGTGAATCAGATCATGGAATAGGGTTATCATAGCCCTCTGGCACGTTTCACCAGCGTTCTTCAACCCGAAAGGCATCACTCTGTAATAGAATATTCCCCAGGGTGTGATAAATGTTATTTTTCCATGTCCTCTGGAGCCATTCTTATTTGATTATACCCAGAAAATCCTTCCATGAACGAGAATACCTTGAATTTTGTTGTGCTATCCACTAACATATCAATGTGAGCCAATGGAAAATCATCTTTTGGACTAGGTTTATTTAGATCTTTGTAATCTACGCACATGCGGACTTTTCCATCTTTTTTAGGTACTGGGACAATATTGGCAATCCATTGAGGATATACTGATGTCACAAGAAAACCAGCATTAATCTATTTTAGGACCTCCTCTTTGATCTTTACTGCCATATCCGGGTGGGTTCTTCTCAACTTTTGTTTAACTGGCGGACACTCTGGCTTCAACGACAAATGATGCTCGACAATGTCTGTATCTAGACCAGGCATATCTTGATAAGACCAAGAAAAAATATCCACATATTCTTTCAACAGCTCAATCAACCCGCTCTTTAAACCAGGATGCAACAATGCTCTAATCTTGACTTCCTTCAGATCTTCTTCTGAACCCAAATTAACCACTTCTAAAGGCTCTTTGTATGGTTGAATGGTATTTCCTCGTGCTCAAGAAACCGTGAGACCTCTTCTGGAATCTCATCATAATCTTCTTCTTCAGCCCTGAACACAGGACAATCAAAGTTGGGAGAGGGTGCAAGGTCATTGTATTCAACAGGTTTTTTAATTAATCTGCACATGTGATTTATGATTGTTTTTAGAAACTGACACATATAACAAGTGATCATGCAGATTAATTTTCAGTTATTATTTATTTTGAAAGTTTTTTTTTATTATTACCATTTCCCAGGAAAAAGCAGAAAATAAAAGACATAATTTGGAAGCAAAGACAACTTTTATTAAGGATCTTAACAATTATAGCAAACAGATAAGCTCTACAACATTAATACTTCCACCTTGGGCAGAGTGAAAGCTTTTCAAAATAAAGAAATAGATTAGCAAAATAAATTACTTTGAAACATGTATGCAAGAAGGAATATCAATGGTGACCAAGTTCTGAACTCGGACTCCATGCGTCACATAATTCGGTACTTCCTGCTCTGCTTCATCCTCTTCAACAACATTAATTCCAGAACCAATCAAATGGAGGTAGCCTCCGCTGCAGAAATCATCATGATAACTTTTCACAAAAGACTTTAACTTCAAACTTTCGCCTTTGCCATTCCTCGAAGAGAAACCCAAACCAACTCTGTTCTTGTTCACGGGTGGTTCCACAAGTCGTCCCACAAACTGCATTATGACCATTGCGTATAACCTGTTGCGCCTCCTTCAGCGAAACCACGGAATTCTCATTCTTCCTTATGTTTTCAATGGATAGGGCTTGGAACTGGGTTCCAACCGCAGCCTCATCCGCTTCTACAATACTGGAAGAGGATAAATGGGATATCAACAACGCCTGTTCCACATTTATGATCACTACCTTCCCTTCACGCACAAATTTTAGCTTCTGATGCAGAGTTGAAGTGACATCCCCTGCTTCGTGTATCTATGGCCGTTGTTGTACCCCAAAATTTTCCCTCCCATATTCTTCAAGATTTGCCAAGATCAAGGTTCAAAATCTCCCAAGAGTTGCACAGTCCAATTGCCTCCTAACAGTCAAAAGTTAGGGTTTTGGTTCTGGCAAAGAAATTGAAGTTTCCAAGGGTCCAAACAAGTCCCACATGCCTATAAACATTGTCAAGCATCCATATGCCAAGTTTCAAGACTCACAGCACAAAATTGCACAGTGAGAAACCCTAATTGCTTCACAGTCAACTGCAGGGGCAAAACGGTCATTTGACAGTTAAAAGTCAAAATTTTTGGTCAACATCTTATTTTGAAGCCACAAACATCATTTGATCAATTCTTGATCATGATTCTCAAAGCATGGCTCAAAAAGTCTCAAGATGCAAAAGTTTCTATTTTTGGACAACTGAAAAAGTCAATTGCAAATTGACCAGGGCATAACTTCCACATGGTTTATCAGAAAAATTCCATCCAAGGCTCATTTTGAAGAGAATGACATTTCCTACAACTCATCTTCACACTTCAAGTCCAAGAAATGCTCTCACAAAAAAATATCAATCTCAACATTATAGGTCATTTTGAAAAGTCAACAAAAAGGTACTTTAAGTCAAAGACCATAACTTGAGATTGGTAAATCAAAATGACATGGGACCAAAGACATTGGTTAGAGGACTTCAATAAATTTCCAAAATGTCCAAGAACATGATCAAAGCTTAAAAATTGAGCAAGATATACCTTGTGGAAGTTGGGAAATTTTTGGGAATTTTGAAAAGTCAACTTTGCTTCAAAAGCCTCAAAATTGCTAATGGGCCTCAATTTCTTCCATGAATCATCACCCAAAGGCTATGCACGACCCATTGACATCCAAGGGAGTTATTTTATCATTTTTGATTAATTATTTTAATTATTATTATTATTAATTCACTTAATTAAAATTAAATATGACAAAAATATCAAATGCCACCTTTCAAATCTTTTTATGCAGCATATGCACTCTTTATGTACTCAATATTCGTGTATCATCCAAAAGGGAAAGAATCTCCCATGATTGGCAATGGTTTGATGGCAAAAAGGATTGAAGAAGACCATGGAAAATCAAATATTGAAAAGCATTAAAACATGGATTTTGGGCCAGTTTTTCTAACTTAATTCCTTCCACATATATGCACAAACATAAACCTAATGCTAGAAACACAGAAGCTGCGCTGAGAAGAGGAGAACAAACTTGCATTTTTTCACAAAAAAAGTCAAAACTGTTTTCATAGCTGCCGTGCGTTTCAAGGCCTAAGAAGCATTCCAAAAGCTTGCTGACACCACCAGGAAGAGATTGCAATCAAGAACATAGCCCCATACTCAAGGAATTGGTAGATTGAAGTCTCACTTTTCATTAAAATCTTCATATTCGTGTTTGCATTTCCATGCATTATCAATAACTTTTAATGATTGATTTATACTAATATAAGCATTCTGAAGCTATTGGTGTTATTTGATTGAACTAAGGACGCCTGTATCTAAAGTTGCCATTGAAGCTTTCTAGGGTTTCTGAAGCTCCAAAAGAGGGGTTTACACATCTGGAAAAATTGGACAATGAAACTAGTACCACTAAAATCGTGACATTCTGACGAATTGAATCCATACCTCGCGCTCAATTTATGATGAACTATGCTCTAATCGCTATTATTGTACATTGTAGTTAGTGGGGGTTTAAAACCCCCGCTATTTGTTTCTTATTTTTCAGGACAAACGAGGAAGAAGCCTGTGTGTCATAGCATGATTGGGACATTCAAATTTTCAGCGCGTTTTTTGTGTTGTATACCACTAATGTTTGTTTTGTATTATATTATTCGTATGCCACCAAACTTACAAACAAACGCACTGGTTCAATTGGTGGCAGACGTGTACTACAGGTACTGGGACCTGGGTTCGATTCCCAGGTCCCCCACTTCTTCAATGATATTTTTCTTCATACGTTTCCATGTAGCGTCTCATCCAAAGGAGTACCATACACCCAACGCCTGTGCTTGCCAGATGTCCCAGGGGATCAATCCAAAGGCCAAGATGTGGAGACCATCATGCACACTAGTCAACCATGCCATACACAAACGCTGAAAGTCAAAATGGGCTTGGGATCAGTGGGCCAAACTGCTTGCAAAAACCTCCAAATTGGCCAGACACCCCCCTGCTGTTTGTATTCTTCCTTCTAATTTTCTTCTTTTCCTTTTAATTCTTTTTAATTTGTTTTATTGTTTTAATTAATTCCACAAAATAATTTTTATAAAATAAAAATCAGAAATCAAAAAGAATAAAATATGTTTTATTTAATGTTTAAGTCACTAATTTTTGTAAATAAATCTTTTAATAAATCAATTTAGTAAAATTAGGTTTTATTTTAATCCTTTTTCTTAAATAAACTAAAAAACATAAAAATTAGGTTTTAGCATATTTTCTTTCTTTTTCTTAATAAATAATTCCTTCTCATTCTCATTATTATTAATTATTAGTTAATTTTGTAAATACTTGTAATTAAATAATTAGTGTAAATTAAGTCAAAACTTTAATTCTTTTCTTTAACAATTAAAAACATGTAGAATTAGGGTTTTATTTAATTTCTAATTTCAATTGATTCTCTTTATTTCCATTAAATACAAAAAACATAAAAATAATTTCCTTTCTTCGTTAAATAATTAATTCACTTCCAATTTCAATTTAATTTCTTTAAAGGGTCCAATGCCTTCGCACCTTCGATTATAATTTCTTTTCGCGCGTTTGCTTCTATTTTTCATTTTAAATATTATGTAATTGCCCCAAAGCTTTGTAATAGTAATTAGGACATTTACTTTCCGCACTTTTATTCAAAATCGGGTCTTTGTTAATTTGGCGATGTATCGACCCGCGCCTTGTAATAGCGTAGGACTTTTATTTTCCGCATTTTAATTTCCGCACCTTTTAACTGCTAATCACATGAAATAATGAATGGCCCAAATAAAATCAAAGCGTAGCTCACCCAATGCATGACAAGATAAAATATAACTGAAAATGACACACAATTCACACACCACTCCTAGGGTACGCCTCACTGTTGCCTTGCCCCTCGAAACGTGGTCGTCGAGTATAGGACGTCTTAGTGAGTCCTTATGTCCATTGATCTAGTTGCCTCGGAATAGTTGCCTCGAAACAGTTGCCTCGGAATAAAAAGATCAATGGCATAAGGGTAGCTTCTAAGGTGTCTTACTGTTGCTCGGTGACCACACTGTCCCTACAAACGAATTGACCCGAACACCTCCAACGGTGGTGCTACCTACCTCTCAATGGTGGGATGGCACTACCTTAAGGACATTTGCACAGCTTAATTCCTTAGGGTAGGTAGATAACTCGTAGATACTTGCTCTAATTCAAAACAAATCAAATCAAAAACTCTTTTCACACCGACACTTTTCAAAAAGCTTTCACAAGCAATTTTTCAAACACTCTTGAGGACTGATACAAGAGTCGATCTGAAACTTTCAAAGAAACTTTTTTCAAAACCCACTCATCTTGAAAAGCAAACAAATATTTAGAAAACACAAATGAGCAAGTATCTAAGAGCCCATGGATAACCATGGATAGAAAGAGTGCTAACACCTTCCCTTTCTATAAATCTACCTCCCGAACCGAGAACATATCTCAATAAGGAATTTTTCTGTGCTTTTGTCCTTTCCATGTTGGAGAAAATAAAAGACGGTGGCGACTCTTGCTTCCGCGACATTTCGCGAACCAGCGTTAAACAGTCAGTTCCAGATCCACCGATCACAGAACTGGCGACTCTGCTGGGGATACTTAAAGTGAGGTGTACCTTAGGATAACTCATACTTGTGTTTTCAATTGCTGTGTTTTGTTTGCTTTATTATTGTGGGCACTGTCTTGGGAGTTCTATAGATCCTAACCCAGATATGGGGGATACCTTCTTAGAAAGTAGCAACAAGACTGTGAGGGAACTGTATGGGGTATACCGACACGGTTGAAGCAGTCTGCTACGTTGATGTGGCACTTTGGTGAGTACCGGTAACCCTTGAGTCAAGTCAAGGAGAGTACGGGGCCGCCGCGTGGTGTCGTGAAGCATCAACTGACCTTAGGAACCTTAATTGAATCATCTTGGCCTCTTTAGGGTAGTGATATAACTGACTTTGGTGCAGCCCGAGGTTGGTTGATACTCGATATTACACTCAATTGAGGGTTGTTTTCTTGGAATATTTCGGTCGCCAGTTCAGTGGCTAAATCGAAACGATGAACAATGAAAGCAATCCAATGATATTGGGACCCTTAGAACCCGGTTACTTTGATAGGACAGGTTGAGCCCACCAACTTCAAGAGGGTAATACCTAGACCCCATGCTGGCCTAAACGCTAAGGGCTCTCTTGTGTGACTTATGTGCCTTCCAACTTGACTATTTGCATGCTTGTTATCTAACACTTGAGTTTCTTGCAGGTTTTGTTTATAGCCCTTAATCTGGACTCATAATAGGGTCTACATATATCACTCCATGCATAGCATAATATCATACCATTGCATGCATCCTGCATAAAGACTAATCCATTTCAAGGATCTCAAGGGTCTGTGATGCAGGTCATGATGAATCAAACTGTATAGCAAGGGACAAAGGGGATTTATTCTCTCCTAGTCAGGTTGAGGACTGGAGTCAGGGGCTATGACCCACTTGACATGGTGAGCCTTGACCCTTGAAGAAGGACTCTCAACAACATCAAATTCCTTCAATCAAGTTACCGGATCCCAGCTCTAACAAAGTTCTTGTTTACCCCGCGAGATCCTTGAAAACATTGCATGCATACATACACATCATTGCATTGCAAGTATCTTTGTTACAGGTCACTTACCCCCTTCGCTGTTTATTTCAGCAATGGCTTCCCAACAAGATAACCAGGGTCTTCATGCTCAAGAGACTCAATTCAGGGAGATCTTCCTAAATCTATCCAAGGGGCAGGAAGAGCTGAGAACACTCCTCACAGGGACTTTGGTCAGGAACAGTGCTGAGGACGACAAGGATGAACGGTTGAAACGTCTACAAGCTGAGGTAGACACATTGAAAACCCAGATGCTGGGGCAAAGGGCTCTCATCCAAGGTTTAGCTCGGCAGCAAGAAGAGTTGAGGACCGTGATCAGTCAACTCCATCAAGACAACATGAAGCAACCAGTCCAAGTCAGGGACCAAATCATTAATCAGCCTCCAAGAAGTCAAAGGTTTGGTTTAATGAATGGGCCGCTCCGAGCTGCTACTACTTCACAGGTCAAACAACGACCTCGCCAAGAACAACGGGCTGATCGGAGCAAGCCAGACAAGCCTAAAAGGCAGTTCACCAAGCTCAACGTGTCACCGTCTCAAGCTTTGCAACAATTGTTGAGGTTGAATCTGGTGACGTTAAGGGACCCTCCTAAGAATCTCAATACAAACTCCCTAAAGTACAATCCTGAGGAAAGATGTGTATACCACTCTGACAGTCCAGGACATGACACCGACGACTGCTGGGCTATGAGGAATAAGATCCAAGACCTGATTAACGAAAGAGCTGTGGATTTCACCCATATGGGCCATGCTGAATGCTCCTGCCATCCCTACAAGATGCACCAGTCGAAGTAACAAGCCCTGAGATGAGAAAACTTTTGTTTATTAGAATTTTCAAGTTATAACTTTCTTTTGACTGTTCAAACATTTATTCATGTTAAACGTTGTTATTTCATTAATGCATCGCATATGTCTGTTTTGAAGCAATATATTCGCATTCGCTATATTCAAACTGATTTCATATTTTTTGATGATCAACTCTTGATTAAGAAATTCTAAGCCTCTTGAGGGAGGATGACGAAAACAATACCACGATCCTTACAGTATGCTTTTGAACAGACCCCGCCGATGAGGTACAGGCATTGTTTCAATCCCTAAACACTGGAGTTATAAGGAAGATAATCCCTCGTCAACCCCTCTGAGCCAAAGAAGTAGGAGTTTTTCTTTTCGAAAATTAAAACCCTTTATCATAACCTGGGGCAGGGTAGTTCTCTCAGTTGATCCAAGTGCATAACAAATGGCACCAAAGAGGTACTTACAAAAAAAAAAAGAAGACAGTGATGATTCCGAATAATCATAAGGATAGGCAGTCATTATATCTCAAAAATAAAAACCCAATAAGTCAAAACCTATGAAGGAGACTTACAAAACTGGGGCATCCCGCTGACTGCAATCACAAAGAAACAGTTCAGGCAAAATTTAGGGATAACACAATCAAAAAAGAAAGAGGTCTTACAAACCCTCAATAACAAAAAGGAATGACTGCCTACTCAAAATAAATTGTCAACATTCGAACCATCACTGGTATATCAGGACAAAAAACTCAAATAAGGTCTAACGCACGATCAGCTGAGTTTAGGACTGAAGAACATCACGAAGAGCGGGTGGGTACAAATAAAATTTGAGCCTTTATCCTTTGTTTCTTAAACCGTGAACTAGGCCACGTTATAACCCTTAAAAGTCCTAGCTGAAGCATGGGTTAGTTCGAAAGCATACTGTTACGAAAGGTATCCTGACTCCTTAAGGCTTGCGGTAAAATAACGAGTTGACATCACAATTTACAAAACTTGCTTGTTGTACTAAAAATTCATTTTCAAAAACTTCAAGACAGACATAAGCTTTGCATTCCTGATATAACATTGTTCGCATATGACTATTTGTTTGAACAGCATAGAAGTTCGCACGACGAATGTCTAATGAACAAAAGCACTTCCAATCAAGGGGCAGACATGATCATGGTCTATTATCTGGGGCAGTCCAATCAAGATTCGTAGAATCTCTCAAAGGCCAAATAGCCTGGGGCAAATCTCAGCCTGAGTCACTTGGGGCATTCCAGCAACAAATCTTGCACGATCAGACATCTTCTGGTAACATGGCAACACAAGCAGCTAGGGGCACCTCCCTGCATTCTAAGAGCGTGGACATAGTCGGAAAAAAAATACTACGCACGATAAAAGACCCGCTAGGTTGACATACCTAGGCAAAACTAAGGGCTTCCTGGTGAACCAAAAGGGTTCGGGCAAAACTAAGGGATGAATATGAAAAATCTATACACCCGGCAAGTCGAAAACCTGAAAAGGCGGCTTGGGCAAAAATGGGTATCCCGGTGGACTGAAAACCCGAAAGGGCAGTCCAGGCAAAAGTTAGGGATCAGAGCGTACGACTATGTCCTGTCATCTCGTCACTTGCCTACCAGAAGAAGATTTGTCAAATCGGCAGTCATCAAGACTCCACCAGTATCTTCTCCCACAGAAACAGGGGCAGTAATGAGTCGTCCCAGCGATCTAATTGCTCTGTCCACAAGATACAAGGTATGATCAGCTGAAGAAGGTAGCCAAGATATCTTAATTCCCCAGAGAGTGAGCAAGCAAGTCAATACGCTCTCCCCAAGCAGAGTTATCCTGTCAGCCTTAAGGAAGTTGGGCATCCTCCAACAAATATCAAACGTTCCTCAGCATAGTACACAGACATTCCTAACAAGCATCCCCGACAGTCTTGATCTAAGATTGTTCCCCGGCGGTATACCAGACATTCAGCGGAGCCACTTCCCCAATATATCTCAAAGATTTCCCCAGGAGAGTCCAGTTTGAAGATTTCCCCAGGAAAGCTGAATCATCTCCCCAGTAGGAAGCTCATCCCCAGTAGATTCTGGAAGCTTCCCCCCTGTAGAGCACGAACGCGTCCCCCGGCTTTATTCAAAGGATATTTCCCTACCAGGATATAACTGGGTTATCCTCAGCCAAAAGCCACGGAAAGATCGCCCTCGACGAAGTCTTCCTATCCCCAGCAGAGTCTATCAAAACTTCCAACATAACAACGGTATCCCCATCGAAGTTATCATCAACATCCCAGCAAAGTACCTCTCGTCCCACAGGGTATTGTTCCCCAGCAAGATCGCTAGAGTAGTTATTCCCCGCAGAGTAATCTCTTCATCAAGTTTATTCCCCAACAGAGTCATCTTCTCCTACCGGTTCATTCTTGCAATCTTCATCCCCAGCAGAAACGAAGAACTCTCTTCAACCATCAGCCCAGGATTTAACTCCCGGCATTCGTCAAGGATATATTTTCCTAGACGAAAATACCTTCAAAAAACATCACATACATCATGATACATGCATAAACGCATCATATCTTACAATCTCATTTATGTTGAAGAACATCATTGCTTGATCCATGGCATGCATTACATACGACTGACTTTTACATTTCAGGAAAGATCCAGTTAAGTTCTCAGCTATTCCAAGACCTTGCCTGGTTCAGTTAAATCGATTCCTAAAGATTTTTCTGATGCCGATCCAGTCAAAGGCCTTCTCTGGTCCAGTTAAATCGATTCCTAAAGATTTTTCTGATGAATACCCAGTTGAAGATTCCAAGACCTTGCCTGGTTCAGTTAAATCGACTCCTAAAGATTTTTCTGATGTTGATCCAGTCAAAGGCCTTCTCTGGTCCAGTTAAATCGATTCCTAAAGATTTTCCTGATGAAGACTCAGTAGAATACATCCAAGATTCCTTCATCGTTACTGTTGAGGTAGTAATCGCCCAAGGTTCTCTCATTTTTACTGTTGAGGTAGTAATCGCCCAAGGTTCTCTCATCATTACTGTTGAGGTAGTAATCGCCCAAGGTTCTCTCATCGTTACTGTTGAGGTAGTAATCACCCAAGGTTCTCTCATCGTTACTGTTGAGGTAGTAATCGCCCAAGGTTCTCTCATCGTTACTGTTGAGGTAGTAATCTCCCCAGGTTCTCTCATCATTACTGTTGAGGTAGTAATCGCCCAAGGTTCTCTCATCGTTACTGTTGAGGTAGTAATCGCCCAAGGTTCTCTCATCGTTACTGTTGAGGTAGTAATCGCCCAAGGTTCTCTCATCGTTACTGTTGAGGTAGTAATCTCCCAAGGTTCTCTCATCGTTACTGTTGAGGTAGTAATCGCCCAAGGTTCTCTCATCGTTACTGTTGAGGTACGCAGGTTCCCGCTAAGGAATCTCTTACGTAATCAACACCTAGATGGCATCTATAAGCCCATCCACATACTGACAGTCTCCAAATGGAATCTATAAGCCCATTCTCGACAAGACCCCGTCACCACACCAGATGGCATCTATAAGCCCATCCCCCTATCCAGCATCTCTCAAAATGGCATCTATAAGCCCATTCCCTGCATCATATTGCTGATACTCTACTATGTGAGTGCAAATTTCTGGGCACTCTAGTGTTCAATCATCTTCCACCTTCGGATTACGAAAGGCATGTCAGCCAATCTACATCCTCAAGTCTAAGAAGATTGAACAGGGGCAACTGTTGTACCCCAAAATTTGCCCTCCCATATTCTTCAAGATTTGCCAAGATCAAGGTTCAAAATCTCCCAAGAGTTGCACAGTCCAATTGCCTCATAACAGTCAAAAGTTAGGGTTTTGGTTCTGGCAAAGAAATTGAAGTTTCCAAGGGTCCAAACAAGTCCCACATGCCTATAAACATTGTCAAGCATCCATATGCCACGTTTCAAGACTCACAGCACAAAATTGCACAGTCAGAAACCCTAATTGCTTCACAGTCAACTGCAGGGGCAAAACGGTCATTTGACAGTTAAAAGTCAAAATTTTTGGTCAACATCTTATTTTGAAGCCACAAACATCATTTGATCAATTCTTGATCATGATTCTCAAAGCATGGCTCAAAAAGTCTCAAGATGCAAAAGTTTCTATTTTTGGACAGTTGAAAAAGTCAACTGCAAATTGACCAGGGCATAACTTCCACATGGTTTATCAGAAAAATTCCATCCAAGGCTCATTTTGAAGAGAATGACATTTCCTACAACTCACCTTCACACTTCAAGTCCAAGAAATGCTCTCACAAAAAAATATCAATCTCAACATTATAGGTCATTTTCAAAAGTCAACAAAAAGGCACTTTAAGTCAAAGACCATAACTTGAGATTGGTAAATCAAAATGACATGGGACCAAAGAAATTGGTTAGAGGACTTCAAGAAATTTCCAAAATGTCCAAGAACATGATCAAAGCTTAAAAATTGAGCAAGATATACCTTGTGGAAGTTGGGAAATTTTTGGGAATTTTGAAAAGTCAACTTTGCTTCAAAAGCCTCAAAATTGCTAATGGGCCTCAATTTCTTCCATGAATCATCACCCAAAGGCTATGCACGACCCATTGACATCCAAGGGAGTTATTTTATCATTTTTGATTAATTATTTGAATTATTATTATTATTATTAATTCACTTAATTAAAATTAAATATGACAAAAATATCAAATGCCACCTTTCAAATCTTTTTATGCAGCATATGCACTCTTTATGTACTCAATATTCGTGTATCATCCAAAAGGGAAAGAATCTCCCATGATTGGCAATGGTTTGATGGCAAAAAGGATTGAAGAAGACCATGGAAAATCAAATATTGAAAAGCATTAAAACATGGATTTTGGGCCAGTTTTTCTAACCTAATTCCTTCCACATATATGCACAAACATAAACCTAATGCTAGAAACACAAAAGCTGCACTGAGAAGAGGAGAACAAACTTGCATTTTTTCACAAAAAAAGTCAAAACTGTTTTCATAGCTGTCGTGCATTTGAAGGCCTAAGAAGCATTCCAAAAGCTTGCTGACACCACCAGGAAGAGATTGCAATCAAGAACATAGCCCCATACTCAAGGAATTGGTAGATTGAAGTCTCACTTTTCATTAAAATCTTCATATTCGATGTTGCATTTTCATGCATTATCAATAACTTTTAATGATTGATTTATACTAATATAAGCATTCTTAAGCTATTGGTGTTATTTGATTGAACTAAGGACGCCTGTATGCAAAGTTGCCATTGAAGCTTTCTAGGGTTTCTGAAGCTCCAAAAGAGGGGTTTACACATCTGGAAAAATTGGACAATGAAACTAGTACCACTAAAATCGTGACATTCTGACGAATTGAATCCATACCTCGCGCTCAATTTATGATGAACTATGCTCTAATCGCTATTATTGTACATTGTAGTTAGTAGGGGTTTAAAACCCCCGCTATTTGTTTCTTATTTTTCAGGACAAACGAGGAAGAAGCCTGCGTGTCATAGCATGATTGGGACATTCAAATTTTCAACGCGTTTTTTGTGTTGTATACCACTAACGTTTGTTTTGTATTATATTATTCATATGCCACCAAACTTACAAACAAACGCACTGGTTCAATTGGTGGCAGACGTGTACTACAGGTACTGGGACCTGGGTTCGATTCCCAGGTCCCCCACTTCTTCAATGATATTTTTCTTCATACGTTTCCATGCAGCGTCTCATCCAAAGGAGTACCATACACCCAACGCCTGTGCTTGCCAGATGTCCCAGGGGATCAATCCAAAGGCCAAGATGTGGAGACCATCATGCACACTAGTCAACCATGCCATACGCAAACGCTAAAAGTCAAAATGGGCTTGGGATCAGTGGGCCAAACTGCTTGCAAAAACCTCCAAATTGGCCAGACACCCCCCTGCTGTTTGTATTCTTCCTTCTAATTTTCTTCTTTTCCTTTTAATTCTTTTTAATTTGTTTTATTGTTTTAATTAATTCCACAAAATAATTTTTATAAAATAAAAATCAGAAATCAAAAAGAATAAAATATGTTTTATTTAATGTTTAAGTCACTAATTTTTGTAAATAAATCTTTTAATAAATCAATTTAGTAAAATTAGGTTTTATTTTAATCCTTTTTCTTAAATAAACTAAAAAACATAAAAATTAGGTTTTAGCATCTTTTCTTTCTTTTTCTTAATAAATAATTCCTTCTCATTCTCATTATTATTAATTATTAATTAATTTTGTAAATACTTGTAATTAAATAATTAGTGTAAATTAAGTCAAAACTTTAATTCTTTTCTTTAACAATTAAAAACATGTAGAATTAGGGTTTTATTTAATTTCTAATTTCAATTGATTCTCTTTATTTCCATTAAATACAAAAAACATAAAAATAATTTCCTTTCTTCGTTAAATAATTAATTCACTTCCAATTTCAATTTAATTTCTTTAAAGGGTCCAACGCCCTCGCACCTTCGATTATAATTTCTTTTCGCGCGTTTGCTTCTATTTTTCATTTTAAATATTATGTAATTGCCCCAAAGCTTTGTAATAGTAATTAGGACATTTACTTTCCGCACTTTTATTCAAAATCGGGTCTTTGTTAATTTGGCGATGTATAGACCCGCGCCTTGTAATAGCGTAGGACTTTTATTTTCTGAATTTTAATTTTCGCACCTTTTAATTGCTAATCACATGAAAGAATGAATGGCCCAAATAAAATCAAAGCGTAGCTCACCCAATGCATGACAAGATAAAATATAACTGAAAATGACACACAATTCACACACCACTCCTAGGGTACGCCTCACTGTTGCCTTGCCCCTCGAAACGTGGTCGTCGAGTATAGGACGTCTTAGTGAGTCCTTATGTCCATTGATCTAGTTGCCTCGGAATAGTTGCCTCGAAACAGTTGCCGGAATAAAAAGATCAATGGCATAAGGGTAGCTTCTAAGGTGTCTTACTGTTGCTCGGTGACCACACTGTCCCCACAAACGAATTGACCCGAACACCTCCAACGGTGGTGCTACCTACCTCTCAATGGTGGGATGGCACTACCTTAAGGACATTTGCACAGCCTAATTCCTTAGGGTAGGTAGATAAATCGTAGATACTTGCTCTAATTCAAAACAAATCAAATCAAAAACTCTTTTCACACCGACACTTTTCAAAAAGCTTTCACAAGCAATTTTTCAAACACTCTTGAGGACTGATACAAGAGTCGATCTGAAACTTTCAAAGAAACTTTTTTCAAAACCCACTCACCCTGAAAAGCAAACAAATATTTTGAAAACACAAATGAGCAAGTATCTAAGAGCCCATGGATAACCATGGATAGAAAGGGTGCTAACACCTTCTCTTTCTATAAATCTACCTCCCGAACCGAGAACATATCTCAATAAGGAATTTTTCTGTGCTTTTGTCCTTTCCATGTTGGAGAAAATAAAAGACGGTGGCGACTCTTGCTTCCGCGACATTTCGTGAACCAGCGTTAAACAGTCAGTTCCAGATCCACCGATCACAGCCGTCCTAGAAAACAACTATACGCGGGAATAATTTCCATTACCTGGAAAGTTATCAAGAACAAGTGCGGTCCTATATGGATGGGCAAGTCCACTTCACCGATGACAAATTTCCTTGACCCATCAAAAGCCTTCACAATGATACCACTCTGGCGCATAGGTGTTCCCTGATACTTTAACTTCATGAGATTACTTCTCGGTATAACATTCAACGCAGATCCGTTATCAATTAGCACATTGGATAGCGAATCATTCTTGCAATTCATAGATATGTGGAGGGCCAGGTTGTGATTCCTCCCTTTATCTGGTAACTCGTCATCGCAGAAACTCAAGTTGTTACATGACGTAATGTTTCCAATTACGTTTCTGAATTAATTTAACGGCATGTCATTCTCTACAAAAGCTTGGTCTAGTACTCTCATCAGTGATTCTCTATGAGTGGAAGAATTCATCAATAAAGCTAGGATGGATATCTTTGAAGGAGTCTGCAATAGCTGGTCTACAATTTTGTAGTCGCTCATTTTAATTATCTTCAAGATATCATCCATTTCTTACTCCAATGTGGCTTCACTAGTCTCTCCTGCAGCCTTTTTTGGCTCATCACTCTCAGCAATTTTCTTTCCATCCACAATGTCTCTTCGTATAACCGGCGCAAACATGCAACCACTACGGGTCACCCTGCTATTATCAGCTATATTTCCAACATCTGGAATTGGCTGGATAGGAACTTCCACCCCATCTTCTAAGATTGTAGCGTTGTATTTGTAAGGCACAACCTTATCTGATTTATAGGGAACAGGTCCTGGAAGACTAATTACCAATGGGGTAATAGCTGGTTTGCTATGGTACTCCACCTCAAGGTGAGCGGGTGCACCAAAATAAGGTACAATGACATTTACACCTTCCTCGACACAATCAGCCCTCAAAAGACCATTTCCGGCAAACAAATCTTCGTCTGAAGAGAAATACTCATCCGCGGAGGCATATTCTTCCTCTGACTCTTCTCCCATCAAACAAACTTCAACCATATCGATCTCGTGATAATAATCTCTCTGACCCGTGATCTTGATAGTCCCATTGTCTAACAACAATTGAACACCTTCTCTCACAATATAACCTCCTCGGGGGTCTCGACAGCAAACTATGCAAGATCCATATTGGTGTTCCACCTGACCGGCAGTATGGCAAAAGGTAGCATGCAACTGTACGAGATCTTCATTCAAATGCTCTACTTTAAAAATTATGAATTCACTCGGACATCCAGAAACCATATTAACTTCCTCTTCATATTCTGCCCTAGGCCTGATTATATGAATTAGACCTTCATCCATCATCTCCTGTAAATCAACTTTTATCTTCTCGTAACCCTATATGTTTGTACTGCAAATAGCACAACCAGCGTAGTCATGTGTATAATAACTAAATTCACAGAGTTCTGCGTGCATTTTCACCAAATCCCCTCTAACCAGATTAATGCCAAAAATCCGGAAGTCACCTGGACAACCGGCCACCATATTCACAACACTCACTCCCCCATGCTTGGGAAGAGGATTGTCTTTCACATTAGGTCCCATGTCTTTGAAAGATGAAATTCCAAACTTCACCGACCTTTGCACTTCAGTCCTCAAAGGATAATAATTTTCAACACTATGCCCTGGTGCTCCCTAATGAAAGGCACATGTCTGGTCCGTTTTGTAATAACAAGGCAATGGTGATGGTATTGCTGGAGGTGGTCGTGTCTGGACCAACTTCTTCTGGATCAATGCTGGTAGTAACTCTGCATAACTCATGGGAATAGGGTCATAGTTCTCCCTTCTCTGATTATTCCCTTGGTTCCCCTGCTAGGACTGTCTTTGATAAGCAACGATAGTCAGAGCGACATTTATAACAGGAGTCACTGAGGCAACTTACTGGTGACGCTGATAATTCCTTCTAGGGGCGTTCACTCTCCTTTCTTGTATGACAACATTGGTATTCCCCTCTTTCTTCTTTATAAACCCATAAGCTGGCTTTTTCACACCTCCAGATCCTTCACCCTTTGTCAAACGACCTTCTCTTACTGCCTCTTCTAGGCGAACACCCATTCCTACCATCTCTGTAAAATCACTTAGGGCACTTGCTACCATTCTTTCGTAGTAGAAAGCGCTTAGCGTTTTCAGAAAAATTTTAGTCATTTCCTTCTCCTCCATAGGAGGAATCACTTGTGCAGCCACTTCGCACCATCTCTGCGCATACTCTTTGAATGATTCTCTGTCTTTATGAACCATGGCTCTAAGCTGGTCACGATCGGGAGCCATGTCCACATTGTAATTGTATTGTTTAATGAATGCTTCTCCCAAATCATTAAAGGTATCTTGGAAAAAGTGAATCAGCAGACGCTGATCATCGGTGTGGGTAGACATTCTCCTTACACACATCACCAAGTGAGCACGAGGGCAAGTGTTACCTTTGTACTTCTCAAACTCCCGGACCTTGAACTTAGCAGGCACTTTAACATTCGGGACCAAACACAGCTCATTCACATTCTGCCCAAATAACTCTTTTCCCCTAAGAGCCTTCATCTCTCTCTGCATTCTATCAAACTGCTCTTAGAAATCATCCATTCTATCATAAAGATCCAAGTCTTCACTCAGCGGAGGGAAAGGACGATACACATCTTCATTAACAATCGGAACCATATTCACCGAAGGAGGTGCAGGAGGAACAACATGCACCACAAGGGAGTGCTGAAGTAACAACATTTGGAACCACTGGAGCGTCTTGGGGGACCAAAATGAAACCTTCAGGTGCAAAATTCTCCGGCATTCCACACGGATAACCCTGAGGCATGCGGTTTTGAACAACAGTCGGAGTAGCGGATACAGGAACAGTAGGAACTTCATCATTTGCCTTTGTTGGTTGAGGTTAAACACTTGGTGGCTGATTATGAGCAACCACCAGAGCTTCCATCAGAGTAGTCAAGTTTGTCAAACCATCCTTCAAAGCATAAACTTCTTCGCGTAGCTCGCGATTCTCCTATTCCAAGTTGTCCATCTTCTTTTTGAAATTAGCCCGAGTGTTGTAGTGATGAGTCAGCTTGATGAACAAAGTAAAAAGTTGGGTAAGGCACCTGGATACGCATAACAAATGCAAGAAATATGTGCAATATGATGCATGGCATGCAATGCACATGATTATTTTTTACTTTATCATTTAATATTTCAAGGGATTTAACGTTTATAGACATATTGCAAACATCAAAATAATAACGCATTTGAAATACTGAAAACTTTTATTATAATAAATTCAAAATTGGTTACAAGTTTCAATGATCCCAAGTACAAGATGAAAATACAATCTAAAAATCCTGAGAGAAAGAAACTGATAGAGATCAATCTGTATGTTGGTGCTTCCCTGTGAGCCTGGCAATCTGAGCTCTCAACCTCTGGTTTTCTTCCACATGTCTGATGGAAACCTCCTTCCAATTATTCGGATCAGGAAATGAGTAATCAGTACCTGTTTAAGGCTTGGGAGAAAATAAATCCCCTTACCTCTCTATAGACTCTACTGCTCGACTCTCAAGGATCTCGATCAAATCATCTTTCTCCTTCAAGTCTGCTTTGTAGGAACTCTCTAAAGTCTGGAACTTATTCTTCCAAGCATCTCTTTCCTGTTGCATCCTAACTAAAGCAAGTTGTAACTCTTCTAGATCATCTAATAAAGGAGGAGTGGTTTTCACAAATAGATCAAGCATGGGTGTCTCTCGAGTATACGACATCCTTAACTGGATGGCTCTCGATCAGACCCACTGAAGATATGGCTCCAAAGAAACAACACCCCTAGGTCTCAAATCATTCCTACTTTTCTTATGAATGTGACGCCAGGCCTTCGTAATCTGCTCCCTAGCTTCCCTGTGGTCTTCTCCTTCCTTCAGAAAGAAACTACTCAAATGAATATTGTTCGGCTTATCTCTCATTGGATAACCAAGCTGTCGCCGTACAAGAACAAGGTTATAGTTAATTCCTCCTTTTGTACCAAGAAAAGGTACATTGGGGAAACCACCACAACTGTAAATAATCTCCACATCCTGATAAGCTCGATGATACCAATCAATATCCGAGTGAGTAAGTGCCATGATCTTAGGAGCCCAACGAGGTTCCTTCTTGACATCCCAAAAGGCATCAGACTGAGGCATATGAGAGATGAACCACCGGTACAACAAAGGCGTGCAACAAATAATCATTCCCCCATGATAAGAACTCTGAAGATGAACAGAGTAATAAGCATCACCTAACAGTGTAGGAACTGGGTTTCCAGTCATGAAAATCCTGACAGCGTTAATGTTGACAAACTTGTCCACATTAGGAAATAAGAATAATCCATAAGCAAGTAAAGCAAAGATGGCCTCAAAAGCAACCGTACTCTTCATTCTGGCAAAGTAACGAGCTTTCTCCAATAAAAACTGAGCTGGTAATCCTCTAATCCCTCCTTTAGTAGTCATATGGGCTTCCATCTCATACTTCCCCAGGTGAATCAAAGCAGCAATCTCATGTGGTTTTAGCTCGCCCTCCAAACCAGTAAAAGGAACACGATCGGTAACAGGTAAATCCAATAGATAAGAATACTCCTCCAGTGTAGGCATCAATTGATAATCGGGAAAAGTAAAGCAGTGATACATCGGATCATATAACTAGACCAAGGTCGAGAGAATACCCTCCTTCATCTTCAGCTTCATGAGAGGAATAATAGATCCATACTTCTTCCGAAAGTCTGAAGAACACTCGACCTCTGGAATTAGACTGACCAACTCATCTATCTTGGGATCCTTGAAACTGTATTTCCCGGTCTTTCTCTTTCCAGAATCCATGGTTAACAGTACCTGAGATATTCACAAATAGTCAACCTTTAAATCACTTGAAATATTATTTTCTTCAAAAGATGCTTATGAGTGCATGGATGCATGATGCAACAATCACACACAAGATCACACATATAGGGTTCATAGGTTCAACGTCATGAGCATGAGGTCGAAGGTACTACCCGTAAGGTGTTGGTCTAAAAAGTTATCACCTGCCGAACAAGGTTCTAGAGGTTCCCAGAGTCTACATCCTTCCTTCGGATATTAACAACTTCCTGATTAACTCGGTAATTAGTAATATTCTCAAGAAAGACTCGTTCGAGCGTAGTATCGCGTGACAACTATTTCCGGATTACTCTGTCATAGCTTCTGCACTACACCTAAAAGGCCAAGATGGGTTTGGTATTCTACGGTCCTCAGTTTCAGCAGGCTCCCAGGTCGAAAGCAGTACGTCTTCCCGATTACTCGGTAAACGACACTACAGTCAAAGGGGCCTCCACTGAGTGGGGGATCTCATGCCTCCTTTTTTGGGATTACTCTCTCAAAGTTAACATGACTATACCGCCCGTCCTATCTTAAAGTTTGCCCAAGTCCGGGTATAAGACTTATGAGTAATCACCAAGCACCCTGAAAACCAGGAAAATCCAAACAAACATATATACAAAATATAACACATAAACAATAATGGCACATATACATATATAAACAAATATAGGCTTAACCCACTTAGGGATGGACCAGCAAGAGGTCAATTTGTCCCCAGTGAAATCGCCATTTTTCTGTAGCGATAGAAATGTTCAAGACTAAGCCATTGGATTGACTAGCCTTTATACAAATCAAAAATAAAAATCTCCACCGCGCTTTATTGTTTCCAAAGGAATGGGAAAAGAGGGAATAACCCAAAAAGAGGGGGGAAAGATTCAAGGTAAGGGGGTTGGTTATGCAAAGGGAAGGTATTAGCACCCTAAACATCTACGGTACTCCACAGGAGCCTCTTTGAAAAATCTATATATTTTGGATATATAAAATGTGTTGTATATAAAATGGACGGTGGAGGTGAGAAAAGAAATATTTTTTATGATTTTTGCACCCGCCGCAGTTGTGAACCTTTAGTGCCTATGTACCACCTTTCGTGCAATAGGGGATCAGGGTACACGTAGTTCCTCTTTTAAAAATTTGAAACACAAGTGTATTGGTTAATTTTAAGAGATAAGACATCATCGTCATTGTCCGTGTGGAAAACATACTTACTACCCACAATCATGAGAAATGAGAATTTGCATCATCTCAAAGTGGAGGATATAGCTTGGGTTTTAAAATCAATAATGCCTCACTCAACACTCAAGTGGAAAATATCTCACTTCACTACATATTATAGAAGTATAGTTGTTTGCATCACTACAAGGATTGACAAGAGCCTAATTTTAAGAAAAAGTTTAAAGGTAAAAGCCAAAGTGGCAAAATGGTTTGAAATGAGATTGGTTGACTTTTAGTCTTCTCACAAAAAAATGTCAAAGTATTATTAAATTGATTGAAGTTTATTTATGAAAATATTTTGAAAATGCATGGACCTAAGTCCAAGTTTATTATGAAAGTGGTTTAAGTTTCAAAACAAGAAGAGTTTTCAAAAGGAGGGAGAATGTTTTTGAAATTAAAGAAGATGGGAAGAGAAGAAGAGACTATCCTAAAGCATAAGGTAAAAGCTAAGGATAAGAACCATCTAACCAACAAGAAGCCAAAACATGACATTATGAGCCAAGATAGAATTCTCATTCTTTGGATTGAAACCAATCAATCAAAGATACTAGACCTCTTCAAGTGTATTAAGTCTTCACAAAAATTGGGCAGAGTAACAACTCTATGCGGGTGAATTCCATATTACAAATAAAGGATGTAATCACAAAAACCTGCACACAAAAACAAACAAGCAACCCAATGTCTTAAGGTAAAACTCAAGAGCTCCAGACAAAATACTCAGATGATATCACAAGGTATCTAAGATAGGCCAAGGTTTCTAATCCTAAGTCCAAGAAAAAGTCCACTGCTCCATCATGCCAAGGATAGTAACCAAATAGTCCAAGTACCATTAAGAGTTTTTTAGGGTTTAAGTTGGTTATTAAGTATCTTAGAAAAAAGAAAAAGAAAAGCTCAAGTGAGTAAAGTAAAAATGACAAGAAAATAAATGCTCAAGTGAGCAAAGATAAAAATGGCATGAAATGTAAAATGCTAAAAAATAAATAGTGCATAAAGCATAAAAAATAAAAGCATAAAATAAAACAAGTCAATAATTAGTGGTTAGTTGGATGACCATCTTGAAACTTGCATTTGGAACTCATTAGAGGATTGGTAGAACCAAAGCCTCCACACAACAAGTTGCATTTGCTTTTTGTCAAGTATATCATCCATTTGGAATTCTCACAAGTACCATTTAATGATCAACGATGTTTAAGTGATCTGCGTTGACCAAAGGTGTTGTAGATCCATTAAAGGATTGGTAGAACCAAAGCCTCCACACAATGAATCTCAAGGTTATTGGATCAAAGAGATCAAATTAACATAATTGGGCTTGCAATCATAAGTTTGGGCCATGAATGATCATTTATTCAAATCGGGACAAAATTTAGCGCTATGTTAAGCAATCGTAAGTGTACTTATATAGAAGTCGCACCTATTTTGAGGCTGGTCAATAGCAATCTATGCACCATTTGTTTTGAGATATGATATAGAGATCATGCTCCAACAACATTTAGTGCAAGGAGAAGGGGATAAGATGAAGAGGAATTAGGGTAAAAAAGAAAACCACATTTGAATTAATATTTAATCGAACTATTATTAAAATCATTCATCCATTTTTGTGGAGTTAAACTCAACACCATGGATCCAATGATGTTAATAAAGCCATGACCAAAAAATCAACCCAAGACAGCCAGAAAATATTCACAAAATAATAATATAATTAATATGTTCAATAAAGGGTTTAAAAATGTTTTTAAAAAAAGAAAATAATGAAGAAAATGCCAATTATATTTAAATTAATCAAGAAATGAAAAATTAACCCATAGAAAAATCAGAAATGTATCCAAATATTTTTATAAAAAAATTTAGTAATTTTAAAAGTCAGAAACTATTTTTTAACCATTTAAAATTTCTAAAACAAACATAAAATAGATCAAAAATAGTAAACCTCAACATAAAATTCCATAAAATTTTCAGAAAGTCAAAAAATATGCAAAATAATATTTATGAATTTTTTCAGAATTAAAAAATGTTAGAAAGTATTTTTTTAGTAATTAAAAGAAAGCAAATAATACAAAAAATATAAAAAATACCAAATGTTAAAATAAAAATGTAAAAAAATACTCATGAGATCAGAAATAATTCAAAGTATTTTTTGTGAATTTTTCATAATTTTTGGATAAAAACTAAAAGATTTATGAATTTTTAAAAATTTAATCAAATAAAATATAAAATCAGAAAATAAAATAGAACCAAAAAGATGTGGACCATCAGATCAAAGTCAAAGCACGTTAGTAAGCTAATCCAATGGACCAGACGCGCTGTGCTTGATATAGACCTTAGTGAAACACACATGTAATCAGAAAAAGGGCAACCAATGAAATTAAAACGCTTGGCACGCTATCATTGGTTGAGACGAGACATGTCATCGTCTTCAACCTCCAGACACCCTGCAATGGGGATTTCATGAGATCCTTCAAATGGAAAAATTAGGATCCCTGGCTAGCATCATTGAACTCGTCTCTTCAAGACGATTATAACACAACCATCGCGCCAAATTTATGTAAAGTATGGAGAGATATATGAATCAAAACACAAAAAAATAGAGAGCACCTTCAATTTGATATTTCTCTCTCAATTCTCAATGGATTTAAAAATTGTAAGCCGCATTAGAATCAGACAAAGGAGTAGAACAAATTACTGCTTGATTTGGATCCAATTGGTGGAGAATTCTACCTTTTCGAAGTTCAAGTAAGAAGCTCTAAAACTAGACTTCTGTAGCTTGGATTATGGTTCGTTTTGATTGGTTTAAGTGCTGGAGAGTTTCTATGAAGTTCAAGGATGATGAGTGCACAAAGAATTTTGGAAAAGGAAGCTTAAATTTCAAAAATTGAATTCAACAAAAGTGGGTTCGTGTGAGGTTTTGGCAGGGTGTTCTTGGCTCTCTAAGCTTGGGAAATTGAATGGGGGATGACCCTCTATTTATAGGGAAGTGAATGGGAATGAAAATTTGAAGAAATAAGGAAGTTTGGAGGGAAATTGAGCAAGGGTCGAGCACGAGTGAAGTGTGACTTCATTTCCATCAAAACTTAGCCAAACCTTACATTTTGGGGTGCTAATCACTTCTGGCAAGTTTTATAATTAAGTTTAAATCAAAAACGCGCACAAATCTTGTTTTAGAAGTCACATTACGGATTTCAAAATTCTGACTTTGTGAAAAATTCAGTTTCAAGTTACCAATTTCAAATCCATGGCATTTCCAACTCAGGGGGTCTTAGGGCATAATTCTTGATGCTTTTGAAAGATGAGGTTACAAGCTTTCAATGTAAAAAGAATGGAACCAAATGGATGCTTGAGCTGAAAGTTACATGGAGTCAAAGTTGAAGAAAAAGAGTTGATTTTCCATACTTAGAAAAATTTCAAACTCTTCCTTAAAAATGACCTATAATCTCTTACATCCAAACATGGCCTTCCACTTAGAATTTGCTTTTTACCAGAAAGATGGAATTAAGTAGACCTTTTGAATGACATTTTGAAATTTGAACCACTCAAAATCTCCAAAAATTGAGCAAGTTATGACTTGTTGAAGTTGGCCAAAAATCATGAAATGACCTATAATCTTTTGCATTCTTAAGGCAACTTCCATCCATTTTTTCACTTTGCACATAAAAGAATGCATGAATTACACATCCTTAGGATCATTAAGGAAAAATAATGGGATCAAGGTGATAAAAATTGACCAAGTTATCATCATTTAAAATCATATATGGAAAAATGGGGGTTCATCTGGATGACTTGTAATCTTTCTTCTTCACTAAGTTCCTTCCACATGAAAACTCCTTGGAACTTTTGAAGTGATTTGTTGGTAACTCTTTGAAGAGAAGAATTTTTTGGAATCACTCAAAAATACCAAAAGATGAGCAAGATATTCCCCTCTGAAGTCCAAAACCCTAGCCTCTAGATCAAGAGAAAGCTTGGTGGAACTTTGCCAAGTTTGAACAAACTTTTTGTTCCAATATTCTTCCTTTAGGAATAGAATTTGTTGACGATGATGATGAAGAATCATGGCCACCAAAACTACTTCCATACCAATTTCAAAACAACTTCATTGGTGAGGTTTGAATCTCTTAAGCTTTGACTAGGGCATGGAAATAAACTCATGAACCCATGATACAACTCGTTAATCCTCATTGCCTTTACCTACATTATTAACAAGTAAGACAAACCAATATTGTATTTGTTAATTTAGAGAGAAAATCAAAGCAAAATATCCATGATCACTAAAAAAAACAAGTCAAGGTGCTTGGTAACTCCTCAAAGAGCAAAGCTAAAGATATGGAGAAGAACCAAAAGCCCTAATGTGATTTTGTGGTGATTGAAACAATATGGTATGATGAAGGGATCTTAGGGGGGGAAATTGGGGTACAACACTATACCAATCAACTCGTCTTGATCTCACGAGTATCATGGTATTCTTTTCTTGGTCCAATTTCACCTGTACAAAGAAACCCTAAAACGGTAAAGCAAACCCTAGCAATGGAAATTATGAGTACAGGCATTGAAACATCAATTAAACCATTCAAACATGTTGCAAATATGTCAATAAACATAAATATATCATTAGAATATGTTTATGATGCAAGAATCATTGTAATCAGATTAGGAAAAATAAACAAACCGCGTGAGTGTTATGTAATGAAACTGGGCTTGTGGAAGCTTGCAAATGATTGGAGAATGTTCTGGAGATGTCCAGGAATCTATTAGGAGCTTTGGAATGGCTTGAATTGATCTCTAGGTTAGAAAACGACTCACCACTTTCTTGCAAATTTTTAAGTTTTGTTCTGGGGTTCTCACGACTGCAATCCTTCTCCTTTTGGCTTGGGTATGTTCTATATATGTAGTAGAACTGATTAGGTTAACAAAAACAAATTAAATCTTTGTGAATCATGGAAATTGGATTTGTTTTTGCTCTTGTATTATATCTTTCCAAAACAAGCATAATCATGCCAATTTTTATTCAATAATCCCTTGCACGATTTGATATGATATGCCAGCCTAATTGGATTTGATTCCTACAAAATATCAGATCAAAAATCAATGTTTTATATTTTTTGCAATTTATTTGATTTAATCTAACTTTAAATAAATAAAAATAAAAATAAAATAAATAAACAAGGAAATAATATATGGAGGATGATTTGGGTCGTGGACCATGTCACAAACAAGATACAATCATGAAAAGCTAGGCCCATTTGGCAAAAAATGCACTTTTCAACACATTTGACTTTTGACAATTTTCCAAAAATGGCCAAATTTGACAATGCATATCTCCTCCAATTTTAACCCTAGAGAGGTGTTCTTAGACTTTTTAGAAATCTTAGGATGTCCCCTAAACAAACCATTTTGTTTCATCTCAATTGGGTCTTCCATGTTCATGTGAGAAGCTTTGACCCCAAAGGTGTTTTTGTAGACTTTTCAAAAGGACCTATAATGTAGAAATTCATATCTTTTGATGAATGCATATTTTGAACTTGTGGGCTGAAGATGAGTTGTAGGGAATTGCATCCTATTCAAAATTAACCTTGGATGGAAAGTTTATGATAAAGTATAAAGAAGTTACGCCTGGTCAAAGTTTGGTTGACTTTTCCTAAGAAACCCTAATTTAGCAACTTTTGGGTTTTGATAAATTTGGGGGAATTCCTTGAGGAATCATGGTCAACCCTTGATAAAATGATGGATATCTCTTCAAAATGTTGATGTTGACCAAAAATCTTGAAGTTTGACTGTATGTGGGTCACAATTGACTTTTGACCTAGTGTAGTTGATTTTCAAGCATATGAGCAGTTGACGGAGCAAACTTCTTGTGTAAGGCATGAAACTTGACATGGATGATCTTGAGAACATATTAGGACCATGGAAAGAATTTTGCACCCTTGGACTTCAACCATCTTGATGAGTAGTTAAACCCTAGTTTGAAGCTTGTTTCCTTAGGAAGAGGATTTGTCTGGTCAATCCTTAGTCATCCTTGAGAAATTGAGGGCCTCTAGAGGCATGTCTTGAGTGAAATGAGAGGGAAATTTTGGGGTACAACAACTGCCCCTGTTCAATCTTTTTAAACCTGAGGATGTAGATTGGCTTGTCTGCCTTTCGTAATCTGAAGGTGGAAGATGATTGAACACTAGAGTGCCAAGAAATTTGCACTCGTCTGAGATGGTGCTGGACTATGTAGGTAGTATAGGGAATGGGCTTACAGATGCCATTTGGAGGAGATGACAAAAGGTCATCGCAGATGGGCTTAAAGATGCCATCCGGAAGATATGACAGAGAATCGTCGGAGATGGTCTTAAAGATGCCATCTAGAGGATGTTGATTTCCCGAGATATTCCTTTGATGAGAATTCTTGTTCCTGTCGTTGAGGAGGAATCTGCTGAGGAATGTTGGTCTCTATCTTGGGAGAATTGGAATTTTAGGAACTTCAGTTGTCCGTTACTCTACTGGGGAATCATATCTTAGTCGAGGAGATAAAAATGAACTGCTATCTGGTCGTGCTCTAGGCCTTACAGTGATTTGCAAAGGATAATAAGACTGATTGCTATCTGGTCGTGCTCCAGGTTTAACAGTGACTTATTGGGGAGATGAGATTAAACTTGCTATCTGGTCGTGCTCTAGGCTTCATAAGGAATTAAGTGGTTATCCGGTCGCATCTGGGTTTCAACTTGAATTTAAGGCATACTAACATCTGGTCATTTCCAGGCTTCAATAGTAATTGGCCGAGTAAACTTCTATCTGGTCGGATTCCAAGCTTCGCAGTACCTTAAATTGTTATCTGGTCATGCTCCAGGTTTCACAGTGTCTTTTACCATTATCTGGTCGTGTTCCAGGCTTCAGTAATTTGGGGAAATCAAGTTATTATCCAGTCACTTTCCAGGCTTTATAGCTTCTTTAACTGGAATAGAAATCTTAGTATCGATTGACTGAACCAGGGAAAGGTCTCGAGCTGTCTTCAACTTGGAGAGAAATCATAGTATCGATTTGATTGAACCCGGGAGAGGTCTCAGATTAACTTTGACTGGCATAGAAATCAGGGGAATCTTAGCGGTGATTTGGCTGACCCAGACGAAAGTCTTAGAACATCTTCAACTAGAATAGAAACCTTAGTGTCGGTTTGACTGAACCATAGAAAATCTTGAAAAGTGTTGGAATATCTTCAACTTGAATAGAAACCTTGGTGTCGGTTTGACTGAACCAGAGAGAACTTGTGAGAACTTGATTGCATCTTTCCCTGAAAGGTAAAGAGTTAGTCGTATGTAATGTCATGATGTATGAAATGTATTGAGTAATGATGTTCTCAAAATAAATGAGATTGTGCTGTATAATATGTATGCACATGCCATGATGTATGGATATGTAATGCTATTGTGATATTCTCTAGCTGGGGAAAATAAATCCTGGACTGCTGCTGGAGAGTATAAGGAGTTGTGTTCTTCGTTTCCGCTGGGGATAGTGACCAAAGATGATTAGCTGGGGATTTACATCCATTCTGCTTGAGAACATTCTGCCGGAGGAAACTCTGTCTGAGAATAATCCTACAGGGGAATGACTCTGTGGGGAAGAGAGATACTCTGTTGGAAGATCTGCTGATTTGGAGAAATAAACGCAGCTGGGGATGAACTTCCATTGCTGGAGAGAAGAGTTCTGTTGGAGATTGAGCTTCCGCTGTCAGAGAAATAAACTCTGCTCGGGAGATGGCTTTATAAACTGCTCATGGTTATAAAACTCGGCTGGGGAATGCAGATATCAGCTTTCTAAAGGAACCTGCTGGGGAGGGAATTCCTGCTTGGGGATATGGAGGTCGGACCTTGGTTGTCTCGGCTCTGTGGGGAATATAGGTATCACTGGTTTGTATGTGAGAGTGACTTTTCTTCCAACTGTCTCTGCCCCTTGTACCATGATGGACGGGGTAACTGTCAGTATTTAGGTTTTGTACCAGTTTCTTTGAGTTCTTAGTAATTGTCTTTCTGTTTTATATGCAGATATTTGTGAACAGTAATCATATTCAAATGCATATGTCAAGAATAAAACATTGGACTTTATTTTTTGTAAAACAAAATAGAAAATAGAAAAAACAAACAGAGTTTTGTACTCAAAAGGCGCTTTGTATTGATTTGAAATTTTCCTATAACAGGTGTTTTTTACAAGGAGGCTGACGCTCTAGTAAGAGAACGCCGCCGTAAAAATTGAAATTATTACAGAAATTGTGTAAAAAAAGAAATTAGTTATATGTAGTGATCCCATTGGGTTTCAATTCTGCTATTTCCCCTATGTCTTCGAGCATCTCATCACTTTGCTGCTTGTCCGAAGCTGACTAGATTGATCGGTACCGTTTGAGCTTGATATCTGATTACTGAGGTCTGGTCGCAAGGTGATCCAATGGGACAGAGTGATACGCTTTAATCCCTAATTTTTTCCTGGACCACCCTTTCGGGTTTTCAGTCCACCGGGATACCCTTTTTTGCCCAAGCCGCCTTTTTGGGTTTTTGACTTGCCGGGTGTACAGATTTTTTCATTTTTTTATCCCTAATTTTTATTCCGAACCCTTTTGGTTCGCCGGGATGCCCTTATTTTTTCCTAGGTATGTCAACCTAGAGGGTCTTTATTATGCGTAGTATTTTTTCACTATGTCCGCATTAACAAGGTGTGGAAGGTCCTCACCATCCATGATGGTTAGAATAATGGCTCCACCCGAAAATATGTTCTTAATTAGAAATGGTCCCTCATAGGTGGGAGTCCATTTTCCCCTGGGATCACCTTACGGCAGTATGATACGCTTGATTACCAGATCCCCTAATTGATACACTTGTTGTCTGACTTTCTTGTTGAAGTCCTTGATCATCCGTTTCTAATACATTTGACCATGGCAGACAACAGTAAGTCTTTTCTCGTCGATTAAGTTCAATTGATCAAGTCGAGTCTGGATCCAATCGTCTTCGCTCAAACTTGCATCCTTCATAATCTGTAGAGAAGGGATCTGGACCTCCATGGGTAGGACAACCTCCATGCCATATACCAGAGAATAGGGTATTTCCCTTGTCGACGTACGTGCTGAAGTACGGTACCCATGAAGAGCAAATGGTAACATCTCGTGCCAGTCTTTGTATGTCACCGTTATCTTCTGTATAATATTTTTAATATTCTTATTAGCAGCTTCGACAGTCCCATTCATCTTCGGCCGGTAAGGAGAAGAGTTGTGATGCTGAATCTTGAACTGTTTACAGAGTTCAGTGATCATCGAGTTGTTAAGATTAGTACCATTATTCGTGATGATTCTCTCAGGGATACCATAACGATAAACCAAGTTATTCTTGATGAATCGTGCCACCACATTCTTGGTAACCGTAGCAAATGAGGCAGCCTCAACCCACTACGTGAAGTAATCAATGGCCACTAGGATGAAGCGATGCCTGTTGGACGCGGTAGGTCTGATCTCGGTGATCATGTCAATGCCCCACATTGCAAAGGGCCAGGGAGTTGTCAAGACGTTCAAGGGAACTGGAGGTACACGCACCTTATCAGCATAGATTTGGCACTTGTGACATGTTCGAGATGCTGATAACAATTGGCTTCCATAGTGGACCAGTAGTATCCTGCTCGTAGGATCTTCTTTGCCATGGTATGTCCACTGGAATGAGTGCCAAAGGTACCTTCGTGTAGGTCTTCCATGATCCTCTCTGCTTCTCTCTTGTCTACACACCGCAGTAAGGTAGAGTCATGATTGCGCTTATGGAGGATTCCATTGTTGAGGAAGAACTTTGCAGCAAACCTTATCAGAAATTTCTTGTCATTGACAGATGCCCCTTCGGGATATTCTTGAGCCTCGAGATACCTTTTCACTTCATGAAACCAAGGTTTGTCGGCTACCTCCTCAGTATCGATCTCACAACAGTATGCCGGTTCATCCAACCTCTCAATAGTGATTCGAGGAGCTTCATTGTCCCACCTGACCTTGAACATTGACGACATAGTAGCTAGCGCGTCCGCTAACTGATTCTCTTCTCTTGGGAAATATTCAAAGGTGATATCTTCAAAATGCGGCAGCAACGTCAGTACATGTTCTCTATAAGGGATAAGGTTCGCGTGTTTCGTATCCCACTCGCCTTTGATATGACTTACACCAAAGTGGAATCCCCGAATACACTCAAGAACTTGATCCTTAGGTCAATAGCAGCTCTAAGACCCATGATACACGCTTCATACTCTGCCATGTTGTTGGTACAGTTGAAACATAATCGGGCAGTGAATGGAGTATGACAGCCCTCGGGAGATATGATTACAGCGCCAATGCCGTTACCCAGTGCGTTTGAGGCTCCATCAAAAAACATAGACCATTGGGATCCTTCCTCAGGTCCTTCATCTGGTCTAGGTTCTTCATAGTCGGTTACTAACATGATGTTCTCATCTGGGAACTCAAAATTCATGGACTGGTAGTCATCCACGGCCTTATGTGCCAAATGATCAGCTAACACACTTCCCTTGATTGCTTTTTGGGCTGTGTATTAGATGTCGTACTCGGTTAAGATCATTTGCCATATTGCTATTCTTCTAGATATATCGAGCTTCTTGAAAATGTACTTGATCGGATCCATATTAGATATAAATAAAGTAGTGTGGGTCAACATATACTGTCTCAGTCGGCGAGCAGCCCATGCCAAAGCGCATCAAGTTTTCTCAAGCAGTGAGTATCGTGTTTAACAGTCGGTAAACTTTTTGCTAAGGTAGTATATTGCATGCTCTTTTCGACCAGACTCGTCATGTTGCCCCAGCACACACCCCATTGAATTATCTAGCACTGATAAGTACATTATCAAAGGTCTTCCTCCAGTCAGAGGCATCAGAATATGAGGTTCTTGGAGGTATTGCTTGATTCTATCAAAGGCACCTGGAATTCGTCATTCCACTTTACCACTTGATCTTTCTTCAGAAGCTTGAATATTGGCTCACAAGTAGTAGTCAGATGTGAAATGAATTGGGCAATGTAATTTAGGCGTCCCAAGAAACCTCTAACTTCCTTGTCAGTACGGGGAGTCGGCATCTCTTGTATGGCCTTCACCTTTGCAGGGTCTACTTGAATACCTTTGTAACTACCGATGAATCCCAGAATCTTACCAGACCTTACCTCGAAGGTGCACTTGTTCGGATTTAACCTCAGCTTGTACGTCTTCAACCTATCAAACAGCTTTTGTAGATGATCAAGATGTTCTTCCTCAGTTTGAGACCTGGCTATCATGTCATCGACATAAACCTCTATCTCATGGTGAATCATGTCATGGAACAGAGCTACCATAGCTCGCTGATAAGTTTCCCTAGCATTCTTCAACCCAAACGGCATCACCTTGTAGCAGAAAGTGCCCCACTGTATAACAAATGTTGTCTTCTCCATGTCTTCAGGTGCCATCTTGATCTGATTGTAGCCAGAGAAACCGTCCATGGAGGAAAAGACTTTGTGTTGTACAGTGTTGTCAACTATAACATCGATGTGGGGAAGCGTGAATTCATCCTTGGGGCTTGCCCTGTTCAGGTCTCTGTAATCCACACACATTCGTACTGTACCATCTTTCTTAGGTACTGGAACCACATTAGCAACCCACTGCGGATAAGAGGTGACAGCTAAGAACCCTGCATTGAACTGCTTCATAACCTATGCTTTAATCTTCTCTGACATCTCAGTGCGCATACGACAAACCTTTTTCTTTACCGGAGGGTAGTCTTCTTTAGTCGGTAGATGATGAACCACTATATTTGTGGCTAGTCCTAGAATGTCTTCATATAACCAGGCAAATATTTCAACATACTCATGCAACATATGTACCAACCACTGTTTGACACTAAGCTCTAAATTTGCACCTATTTTAACCTCTTTTCTATCTTCCTCTGTACCCAAGTTCACTGTCTCAACTGGTTCTTCATGAGGTTGTATGGCCCTTTCTTCCTGCTGTAATAGTATAGCAAGTTCTCCGGGTACCTCATAATCTTCCTCACCTTCGTCCTCGGCTTGGTTGATCGGATTTTCAAAGTCATAATGAGCAGTAGCAGAACTGTTATCAATGGTATCCATAGTGGATATGGATTTTTATTTGGATACATGAGTGTGTGTAAGAGCATAACTGTATAGACAGAATAAAATAAAAGAAAGACAGAGAGCGCAAAATTTGTATGCAAACGTCCAATGCTTTATTGATGTCATATGAAAATGAAACATGATAACCCTCACAAATAGAACCATTGTGCCTCGGGTAAGACACGTGGCTATAGAGTTTATATTGTTTTTAAATTACATATCCAAAAAATTAGAAAGACAATTACTCCTGAACAAAAGTAATCGATACAAAGTCCTTGGCAGTCCAGTTACTGAGTCCGCTGTTGGTAGTCAGGAAGATCCAGCTGTCAATGTCAGAATCACCATCACTGTCTTCAAGCGCATTGACCCCAGGATTGCTGATGCGTAGGGGAGGTCCTCCAGCCCAAGTGCGACGAACAGCCTTTTGGGAACCTGTAGTAAAACCCAAACCAGATTTGTCAGACTTGTAATGAATAACCGGGAGCTCACCGCAAATGGTAGACCAACCTTCTTCAACCACTGCTCATGCATCCTTGAGAGAAGCCATCTTCGAGGGAGATTTGGTGACCCTTAGAGGACTGTCGGTAGTTTCTGTTGTAGCTACAATCTGAGGTACCTCTTCAATGTTCTGGCAAGGAGTCTCGATGAACTCGCCATCCATTTCCACGTACCTGAAGGAGTTCAAGTGACTGATCATATACTCCTCTTCACCATGCACAGTGACAATATTTCCTCTTACTGGGTACTTCAACATTTGGTGGAGGGTAGAAGTAACAGCCCCAGCCCCATGTATCCAAGGGCGTCCCAACAAGCAAGAATATGATGGTTTGATATACATTACGTAGAAAGTAGAGTCGAAGGTCTGGAAACCAACTTTGATAGGGACATCCACTTCCCCGTGCACCATCCTCTTCGAACCATAGAAAGCTCTCACTATTATATTGCTAGCCTTCAAGGTCAAGCCTTCACAGTCCAATCTGTCGAGAGCTTTTTTAGGTAGCACATTCAACGAGGAGCCAGTATCTACCAAAACATGAGCCAGAGTCGTGCCCCTGCATTCAGCGGAATCATGAAGAGCATCATTATGCTTCCTCCCCTTTGGTGTCAGATCCGTATTGGAAAAACCCAAACCATTATCGGTAGTCAGACTAGCCACACAATCTTCAAACTGATCAGCAAATGTCTCTTGTGGCACGTGAGCCGTCTTAAGAAACTTAACCAAAGCCTTCGCATGGGCCTCAGAACACAACAACAAAGCCAACATATAAATTTTGGATGGGGTCTGCCCCAGCTGCTCGACCATGTTGTAGTCGCTCTTCTTTATTATCTTCAAAATTTCTTTCATTTCTTTTTTGGAAGCTTCTGGTATGGTTATTGAATTGGGCTTTGTCAGGACAGGCTCAATCTATATGTCTTTGCCTCGAGTCTCGGTCGACTCGATGATGGGAGGGTCAACAGGAGTGATTACTGGAATTGTAGTAGTAGTCTTGGGTGGAACCACAGCAGGAATGATCACAGGTCTGGTAACAGTCTTCGGGGGAGAAATTTCAGGGGAGAAAACTCTTCCACTTCTTGTTATTTTACTGGTTCCGGCAATATTGACGATGTCGGAATTAGCATTTTCAGCAATCTTGTCTTCAATGGCTAACATGTCCTGCTTTACGTCGTGGTAATAGACGTCGGCCCCGCAGTTCCAAGGAACAACTTTGTCCGAGGAGTATGGGATTGGCCCTGGCATGGTTATGATCAACGAAGTCACCTTCAAAATTGATGTAATCCTGACGGGTCTCTTAGCGGAGGTGTGATACGGTGGGAGAACTGACTTGAGGTTTTGCGTTTGTGTTTGCAAATGTTTCGGTTTAGCAAGAGTCGCCACCGACTTTTTATTTTATCCTAAGGAAAGGTAAAAAAGCACAGGAAATACCTTTGAGATGTTTTCTTGGGTTCGGGGAGTAGATTATTAAAAGGGAAGGTGCAAGCACCCTTTTCATCCAAGGTTATCCATGGGCTCTTAGTTACTTGTTTAGATCACTTGCTTTGCTTTTCCAATTGTTGGAAATGGTGCTTTGTGTATGGTTTTGAAAGATGTTTTGAAAAGAGGCCATCGTTGTGGCAACCTTTGTAATGATTCTTGTTTGAATGTATACAAAGGTGTTTTGTCTTTTTGAAAAGATTTCAATGTTTGAAAGTTTATTTTTTGGAAATGTTTTGAAATTATATTGTGAAGTGTGTGTTGAAAATAGCAAGGATGTTTTGCAAGCTTTTGATCAAGTAACTAAGAGTTGTCTACCCTATTTTACTCAAAGATCTTTCCTATATGTTTTTAACCCTTTTGACGGTGTTGATTTACCATTGTATTTGGTAAACAACCTTGTATTAGGATGTTAAACGGGACAGGCGCATGTCATCGTATAGACCATGATAGCAATTGTGTTAAGTATTTTTGGCAAATTTTCCGAGGGACTAGACCACTTTGTATAGGCAACCAAGATAGCGTCATCGAGGGACTATGATCTTTTGTTTTGTTTTGGTTTTGCCAAAGTACCTAACATGCATAACATGGCCAATTTTTAAAGCAACAAGTGGATTGTAACCCTAGGGGTGCAAGTGTGCATTATGTATTGATTTTCATGCATTTTTGTCTTTGTATTAGTCAAGCTACTTGTTGATTTTGGATTTTTGCATACAAACCCTAATCTCTAATCATGGCATAATTGAAAGCATAAAGTGGGAGAATTAAAAGTCTAAGCTATTACAACATGATTATGGGGATGGGGGTACAATTTTTGAATGGGGGTGTATTTGACAAGAAATAAAAACCCTAGTTTTACTATTACATCCAAATTGAATCAAATGGCATAAATAATAAATGAAAAAATATTTAATATAAACAAATTAAATAAATACAAAATATTATGAATATGCAAAAATGTTTATGTTTTTTTTTTATGTATGTAAAAAATATTTAATGCCAAAAGAAAGGAATAAAAAGATTATTTTTTTAGTAAGGGTAAACCCTAATTTTTCTTTAAGAAAATAAATATATTGGCTATATTATTTATATACAATAAAATAAAATTATGTATGTAAAAAAATATATATAATATATTTAGAAAAAAGTATTTTTTAAGTACAAATAATAATAAAAATAAAAGTGTAATATTTTTATATTTTTATTCTAAAGTATCTAATAAAATAAAAGTATATATTTATATATGTATTAATTATAATAAATATGTATAATAAAAATAAAATATATACAAAAAATAAAAATATATTAGAACAATATTGTTTAGTGTGAATAAAATAAAGAATAAAATAAAAGTATGATTTATATATTATTTTTAAGTATTCAATAAATAAAATATAAGTATATAATCAATAAGTTAATTTTATGTTAGAAAAAATGAAAATTAAATACAAAATAAATGTGAAAAATTTATAAAAATATTTTTGAGTATTTTTTATATTTGGAAATAATAAAATAAAATCAGAAATAAAAATAAAATACAAAAATATAAAATATAAAGAAATTGGGCCAGGGGGGTGGAAAAAGTAAAAAGGGGGGTGTCAATAGTGAGCCAGGACCAAGCCCAGCCCACCACACTTCATCTTCAACCTCTGACTTTCAAAAACGTGCGCGCCCTATACAATTTCTAGATCCTGCATACGAGCTCTATTGCAAAAACACATAACACAAAGTTGTAGAGCTTTTCAAGACGAATCCAACCATATAAACAACTTGTCCTAACTCTCAAAGACCAGAGAGAATTTCTCTGGCCCTAAAATCTAACCTAATTTTTTCAGAATGTTCATGGACCAAACTCTCTTAACATGCTTAATAAAATTGAAAATTGAGCATATGTACAGCTTCATGGCTATGAATACTATATTTCTTATTCACAAACCTAAGTCTAAATGTTCCTAAATAGAGAGATAGGAAGTTGGTAAAAACCTGTTTCAGCTGACTTCGTGTAGGGCAATGTGGAGCTTTTCAATAAGGCTTGAAATGTCTGGGAGCTTGCTTGAACTTCACTTGACCTTCTCCAATACCCTTCTTGCCTTGAATATGCTTGAACAAGCCTACATAATTCAACCTGCACAAGCTCAAAATGAAAATGGCAAACCCTGTAAATGGAGTTACAGTTGGTGTTTAAGGTTTGGGATAGCTTGGATGAGTTATGTGGAAGATGTTTGAACCGACTTGGGGCAAAACGCACGAGCAAAATGTGAGATAGAACTCAAGTTGCAGATGTTGCCCTGTTTTGCCAATGGAAGGTGATTTTGAGCTATGGGATGTTTGAGGGCTCAAAGGGTCGTGTTTCTGGCTCAAAGGGGTGTGAGAAAGATGTCTCAAATGCTTGCACAAGTTAGTTTTCACAGATGTTCAAGTTCTAGTGTTTTTGATATCTTTCTTGTATTTTAAGCAAACAGGAGAAGTGATGTCCAACAGGTCTGTACGGGCTATCCATATGCTTGCACACTTTGCCTTTGGCCCCTCCAATTTGTGGATTTGATTTGCTGCTTAAGATATGGACCAATGCTCAAGAAATCAGTTTTGACATAAAGCATGATTTAAGCAAAAATGGAAATATTGCTTTTTCTACTTAGGGATTAATCCAAGGTGCAATGCTATAATGACCAAAACAATGCCTTAGACCAATGTTTTTGCACTTAATTATTGAGTGTGAAATGGTTTTGAGGCCTGTAATCTAGTGCAAAGCAAGCTGATTTGAATTTGCAACTTGTATGAACATGAACATGCCATGGATGAAAAGTGAGTTTTTGCCAACTTCAAGCCTTCTATTCTCTCTAACCACAAATGATTTTGGAGATTACAAATGGAATTATGTGAAAAATGGCCATGAAGATAGGTCAAAATCCTGCCTAAACTAGGGCAAAATTTCACTAAGTTAAAAGTTTTAGGGACCCTTGTTCCAAAAATCATAACTTGAGATACATGCTTCTTTTGGGAAAACTTTGTGAATCAAAGTTGTAGACTTTATGGAGGACTACAACTTTCATGTTGGAAGTTTTGTTTGAATCCAAATGCATCATGGTGAAAATGTTGGGCAAAGTTAGGAAAAATTAAGAAAATTTCATAACTTAGAAAAATTCTAAGTTATGAAAATTTTCAACTTTAAACCCTAATTTGCAAAAATGGGTTTCTTGATGAACAAGTTTCATGTTTTGATATGTTTTGATGAAAAATGACTCTTGGCCCTTGATTTTGACCAAAAAGTCAAAGTTTGACTTTTCACTGTACAGTCAAAATTTGATTAGTTGACTGAAAAAATTCATCTGTCAATCCAATGTAATTGAGGTCTTTTGAACTTGTTGAATAGGCCAAGATGATACCATTGAGTCCTTGAGTCCATGCTTGAACCCAATTTTCCATTGGCTAGGTTAAAAATCATAAATTGCCTTTGTGCAGTCAAAACCCTAAAAATGACCATTTTGCCCTTTTGGTGATCTGATCAAATTTCTTGTGGAGTTGTGGTCCAAACTTGATCAAATGGTTCATATGAGTTTATAATGTTGATGTGGGTCAAAATTCATGAGGTTTGACTGTAAATTGGCCACAATTGACTTTGTCCCCAATACAGTTGATTTCTAGGTCAAATATCCAATTGACTGGGTAAAAATTTGATTCAAAGCTTGAAACATGGTATGGACAAACTTATGAGTCAAACATGAAGTATGAAAGTCACTTTGAGCATTGGAGGTCAAAAAAATCCTTGTGCAAACTCAAACCCTAATTTAGGTCATCAGTGCAAGGAGATGTCTTGAGTAGAGCAAAACCCTAATCCTGTCTGGAGTTCAAAGAGTCTGGTGATGAGAAATATTGATAAAATAAGAGGGAAAATTTTGGGGTACAACAGGAGACCCTTAGAGGATTGGTGGAAATGGTTATGATAGCAACGTCTTCACAGGAAACAGTCGGACCAGGAGTCTTCTCAAAAAGAATCCCTTTGATAGTCATGGGTGGGGTCACCAATTCTTCCATAGAAGTCACAAACACATCTTCTTCAACGGCATTAACACGCCGACCATGTTTCAGCATAGGGGAAGTGATAATGTTTGGAGTCTCCAGGGGATCAAATTCAATCTCCTTAACATCAATCAGATCCTGCACTTTGTTCTTCAAAGCCCAGTAGTCATTGGTATCATGGCCTAGACTTTCCAAATGGTAAGCATAACGAACATTCGGTTTATAGTAGGGAGAGGTGGTATTCAGATTCTTCGGAGCTTCCCTTAGAGTAACCGTATTGGACTTTAGCAAATGAGGTAAAACTTGAGACAACGTCATGTTGATCTGAGTGAACTGTCTAGCTGGTCTTTCTGCTCTTGGCTGATTATTTCTTTGCTGAGCAGGTGCAGGTTTGGGAATCATAACAGCCCCTACCTCCGGACGGCGCTCGGTTCAATTCTGATTCTTTTGGTTATAGACGGTACTTACTTCCTTTTTACCTGCAAACGGCTTCCTTGCAGCACTAGAAGAGGCATCCTTCTGAATTTTTCCACTTCGGATTCCAGCTTCCACTCTTTCTCCTATTAAGATCAGTTCAGTAAAACCCACCGATGAACTTCCAATCATATGGTTGAAGAATGGCCCAGTCAAAGTTCCTAGAAACATATCCACGAGCTCCCTGTCAGCCAAGGAAGGTTGAACTCTTCCAGCCAAATCTCACCACTTATGAGCATAATCCTTGAAACCCTCGTTCGAACCCATAGACAAATTTTGGAGTTGTGTACGGGTGGGAGCGAGGTCTTCATTATACTGATATTGCTTATAAAATGCAGAAGCAAGGTCTTCCCAGTTATGAACGTTGGCTCTTTCTAGTTGATAGAACCAATCCAGTTGTGTTCCAGATAGACTGTCTCGGAAGAAGTGAACCCACAAGTCTTTGTCAGCAGTATGAGGCTGTATCTTCCTCACATAGGAACGAAGATGCATTTTAGGACAAGTGACCCCATCATACTTAGAAAATATCGGTACATTGAATTTTGGGGGGATGACAACCCCGAAGACCAGACCCAACTCTTCAAAATCTAGCCCAAGAACTTTCTGGATTTCCATAGAACTCAGACGCTCTTCTAACTGCTTATACTTTTCATCAGCCGGAGGGTACTGCTCCTCATTATAATCAGTTTCATTGTCAGACTCTTTAGGACTGGGGTCCTCTTCTCTGGCTTCACCCTCTTGATTCTCTCCCTCTTTAGATGAAGAAGCTAAATCAACAACCCGTCTTGGAGGCCCTCTGAACCTTCTGCTCATATGTGCAACACCGGCTGTCCTTTTGGTCTTCTTAGTGTTCTTCTTAACAATCAGAGCCTTCATCTCTTCCTGTCCTTTGGCCAGAGCCACAATCACTTGCTGGAACTGCATGTTCTGAGTCTAAAGATCTTTCACAGTTTGGTCAAGAGTCATGCTGAAATAAACAGCAGAGGAGATGAGAAACTTGTTATGAATCCTGTTATGCAATGATATGTATGATATGTATGCAATGTTTTCAAGGGTTCTTAAAGGCTCAAATTTGCTCAAAAAGGAACAAACGCAAATTGTACTAGTGAACTTGAATTGTTACAAAGAATGTATTTTGAGAGTACAATTAAGCAAAATAATACAAAAATAAGACTAGGTTTCCCATGAGCGCATCCTCTTTGGCGCGATGTAGGCGTTGATATTCCTCTCTTCATGAAGTAGCCTAGTGAGTTCCAAGACCTTCTTCTCGTTGGCGTAGAATTGGGCTTCAAACGTATCCCGCTCCTCTTTAAGCTGAACACAGGACTTTTGTAACTCTTCGTGATCAGTTGGCATGTCTGGATGAAGAACAAGATGAGGAGTGTCTCCCTCTGTAACTGGTTCCATAATCATAGGTCGGATAGCGAGATAACGCATCATAAGAGTTTGAGCGTGGGCTCGTACCCATCTGAGATAAGGCTCGAGAAGTATGGAATTCTTATGCCCAAGTGTCTTGCTGTCATCCCTATGTACCATACTCCAAGCTTGTATGAACCTTTTGCGGTAACCCTGGACATCGTTCTCATAGTTGAAGGCAATTCCTTGAATAAGTGTATCATGAGGACCATCCCTTCTCTCATAACCAAATTGTCATAATGTTAAGCAAGGGTTATAAGTGATTCCTCCCTTAATGCATAAGAGAGGGACATTAGGGAATTCACCACAGCGATCGATGATAGTAACATCTTCTCGAGAATCGTGAACACCAATGAATGTTTAAATGTGTAAGGGACATCAGTCGATGAGACCATCTTTTACCATGTTCATTATTTAAAGTAGATCTGGGTAGGTGCGAAATAAACCACCTAGCCAATAGAGGTGTGCAAGACTGGAGGGTCCCCCTTCTTTTTAGAGTGCGAGCATGCAAAGAGTGTAGAATATCCCCGAGTAATGTAGGTACCGGATTCCGAGACAGAAAAACCTAGATTGTGCTCACATCTACGAGTTGATCCGCATTAGGAAACAATACCACCCCGTAGACAAGGAGCGCCAAAACCTCTTCAAAAGCTTGTAGATCCAGGGTATCCCAAAAATAGTAAGCCTTCTCAAACAGAAATTTAACCGGAATTCCTTGAACACTCCCTCTGGTTTCCCAATTTGTCACTATGTCGGACCGTTGTAATGATAGAGCTTTAGAAATTTCTTCAGGTTTGGGATGTCTTTCCGTACCGCTGAAAGGTAGATGATCAAGAATGGGTATTCCTAATAACTGAGAAAATTCCTCCATAGTAGGCACTAACTGGTAATCCGGGAATGTGAAACAGTGATGTAGAGGATCGAATAACTGAAACACCACTTTCAACATTTCTTCGTCAAGTTTTCCAGTGACCAAGTTGAGCAACCAACCATGCTTTTCAGTGAAAGGAGAGATTTCAGTAATCCTTACTGCCAAGTCCCTTAATTGGGGAGATACTTTCACTAGGTTAATCTGAATAGTGTTCCTGCGGGCGGATGCCATATCCTACAAAATAGAGCAAAGATGAGTCCTAGAAACCCTTGAAACAGTTAGTATGATATGTTATGGTATGATGTTTATGATGTCATGATAAATCATAGGTATAGCAAACACACACAAATCACACCAAGTCCTTAGGTTTAAGGCCTACTTGAGTTTTAAGGTCATACCCTCTTGAAGCTGGATTAGTTCAACCTGTCCTATAAATATGTAACCGGGTTCTAAAGGGATCTCAATATCACTGATCTTTCCCCCAAGCCTTATTCAATCGATGATTGACTCGTAATCAAACAAAACTCAGAAGTCAAACCTCAATGAGTGTAGCATCGAGTATCTGTCAACCTTGGGCATATTCCAAAATCGTCCATCTCGCTACGTCCTACTGGCCAAGTTGTGTAATTAAAGGTTCTAAGGTCAGTTGATGTTTTATGACACCATGCGGCGGCCCCATACATCTCCCTGATTGACTCAAGGGTTACGGGTACCAACCAAAGTGCCACATCAATATAGCTATTGCTTCAACCGTGTCGGTATACCCCAACACATCTCCCTCACAGTTTATTGCTACTTACCTAAAAGGTGTTTCCCGATCCAGGTGTAGGATCAAATAACCCAAACAGTTCCCATAAATATAAAGCAAGCAAGAGAATCAAGAGAAAGAAATTAATATGACCTATATCCTAAGGTTTACCCCACTTTATATTCTTGTTCCCAGCAGAGTCGCCAGTTCTGTGATACGGTGGAAGAACCGACTGTTAATACTGGTTTGCGTTTTTTGTTTGCAAATTGTCATGGTAAGCAAGAGTCGCCACCGACTTTTATTTTATCCAATCAGGAAAAGGAAAAAGAACAGAAAAAACCTTTTTCGAGATGTTTCTGAGTACGGGGGATAGATTATAGAAAGGGAAGGTGTTAGCACCCTTTCTATCTGTGGTTTTCCACGGGCTCTTAGGTACTTGCTTATTTTGAAAACTGCTTGTGTGTGTTTTGTTTTGAAAATTTTTGTTTTACTTCGTGTTAACCCTTGTTTCTGTCCTCAAGAGTGTTACGAAGTTGATTTTGAAAACTTTTGTTTGAAAAGTGTTTGTGTGAAAAAGTTTTTGTTTGTTTGAGCAAGTACCTAGGAACTAATCTACCTACTCGAAAAAGTTCTGTTCATTTTTCTTTTAGACAATGCTATCCCATTATTGAGAAATAGGTAGGATCGTCGTTGGAGTTTTTTAGGGACATTCGAAGGGACAATACGATCACAAAAGCAATGTTAGGAAACGTTAGTAATCATCTTAAATCCTTAAAGATCTTTTTTCGAGGCAACATCCGAATGGGTCCTTTTAGATCTTTCGGGGCTAGAGGACAACCACTAACAAACCCTATACTTCATGACTTTTTACCGAAGGCAACCGGAGTAGAGTAAACCCTAGGAGTGAGCATGTGCGAGTGTAATTTTCAGTTAATTTTTCTTTGCACATTTAGGGTTTTCTACCGTATTAATTTTCAGTTTGTCTTTCCATACAATCCTATCAACATACATCTAAGCAGTTTACAGTTTACGGAAATTAAAGCAAGAAAGTTAAAGTCCTAGCTATTACAGGGCTTTTGCAGATACATAATTATTTTGACCGAAAATAAAGATGCGGAATTGAAACCCTAATTACTATTACAAACTCGAAGCAGTTACAATAATAATAAAAAGGAAATTAAAAAATGCGCGCGGCGAATTAAATGCGAGAATAATTAGCAAAACCTAAAAGTCTATTTGAAAAAATTATTTGGTTATTTTTAAGAAAAGATTAAGTTATGTACAAATTTAACCCTAATTCTAATTATTTTAAATTATGAAAAAATAATTAAATTACCCTAAATTAAATTAAACTAATTAATTATGGAAATAAAATATTTTTATGAAAAAACAATGATTTTTTATGCTTTTGTGGTTTTTTGATTAAATAAAAATAATAATTTTTTGGTGTTATTTAAAAAGAAAATAATTAGTGAAATAATAAAAATAATTAAAATAGAAAAGTAAAGAGATGGGCCTGTCTGGAAGCTGAAAGGGGGGTATATTGTTGAATTTGTAAGGCCCAATAGCTGGTCAGCCCAGTCAACACGCTGATTCTATGCAGCCATGCTTGGAGGGTGTATCATGGTCTTTCCTTGATTGAGCATTGGATCTGGATAAACAATGATCCATTGGCTGGATGGTGGTAGCGCATGGTGGACGCTTGGCAAGGTAATATATAGAACCTTCGTTTAAATGTTAGGAAAATAAAGAAAATGCTGAGACCTGGGATTGAACCCATGTGCTCCTACTCATAGATACGCGCGCTTAACCATCTGGACTACAAGGCTTAATTGTTAATGTAATGATAACAATATATAATATATAAAACAAAGTGGATAACTGTCACAAAAAAACGTGCGCCCATTATTCATATAGGCCAATGATGGTTAGACACGTTAGCTTCTTCTTCCCCTGTCCGTCGTTTTAGGCTAAGCATTTTTACCTACGGACGAACCTCCATAGCTACAAACCTGCAAGCTTCAAAAATTCACAACAGGCATGATAAATCAATTCTAACTATACCAATCAACTCGACTTGATCTCACGAGTATCATGGTATTATTTTCTTGGTCCAATTTCACATGTACAAAGAAACCCTAAAACGACAAAGCAAACCCTAGCAATGGCAATTATGAGTACATACATGAAACATCAATTAAACCATTCAAACATGTTGCAAATATGTCAATGAACACAAATATATCATTAGAACATGTTTATTATGGAAGAATCATTATAATCAGATTTGGAAAAAGAAATAAATCGTTTGAGTGTTATGTAATGATTCTGGGCTTGTGGAAGCTTGCAAATGATTGGAGAATGTTCTGGAGATGTCCAGGAATCTATTAGGAGCTTTGGAATGGCTTGAATTAACCTCTAGGTTAAAAAATGATTCACCACTTTCTTGAAAAATTTTGAGTTTTGTTTTGGGGTTCTCACTACTGCAATCCTTCTCCTTTTGGCTTGGGTATGTAGTAGAACTGATTAGGTTAACAAAAACAAGTTAAATCTTTGTGAATCATGGAAATTGGATTTGATTTTGCTCTTGTATTATATCTTTCCAAAACAAGCATAATCATGCCAATTTTGCTTCAATCATCCCTTGCATGATTTGATATGATATGCCAGCCTAATTGGATTTGATTCCTACAAAATATCAGATCAAAAATCAATCTTTTATATTTTTTGCAATTTATTTGATTTAATCTAACTTTTAATAAATAAAAATCAAAATAAAATAAATAAGCAAGCAGGTAATATATGGAGGCTGATTTGGGTCGTGGACCATGTCACAAAAAAGATACAATCATGAAAAGCTAGGCCCATTTGACAAAAAATGCACTTTTGAGCACATTTGACTTTTGACAATTTTCAAAAAATGGCCAACTTTGACAATGCATATCTCCTCCAATTTTAACCATAGAGAGGTGTTCTTGGACTTTTTAGAAATATTAGAATGTCCCCTAAACATCCCTTTTGGTTTCATCTCAATTGGGTCTTCCATGTTCATGTAAGAAGCTTTGACCAAAAAGGTATTTTTGTTAACTTTTCAAAAGGACCTATAATGTAGAAATTCATATCTTTTGATGAATGCATATTTTGAACCTTGGGGCTGAAGATGAGTTGTAGGGAATTTCATCCTATTAAAAATGAGCCTTGGATGGAAAATTTCTGATAAAGTATGAAGAAGTTATGCATGGTCAAAGTTTGGTTGATTTTTCCTGAGAAACCCTAATTTAGCAACTTTTGGTTTTGATAAATTTGGGGGCATTCCTTGAAGAATCATGATCAAACCTTGATCAAATGATGGATATATCTTCAAAATGTTAATGTTGACCAAAAATATTGAAGTTTGACTGTATGTGGGCCACAGTTGACTTTGACCTAGTGTAGTTGATTTTTAGGCATCTGAGTAGTTGACTGAGCAAACTTCTTGTGCAAGGCATGAAACTTGACATGGATGATCTTGAGAACATATTAGGACCATGTAAAGCATTTGGGACCCTTGTACTTCAACCATCTTGATGAGGAGTGAAACCCTAGTTTGAAGCTTGTTGCCTTAGGAGGAGGATTTGTCTAGTCAATCCTTAGTCATCCTTGATCAATTGAGGACCTCTAGAGGCATGTCTTGAGTGAAATGAAAGGGAAAACTTTGGGGTACAATAGGAATATTTTTAAAATAAAAGTTTTGATTTAAAATCCAACTCAACCCCCCTTCTTGTGTTTTTCACACCTTCCATTGGCATCGGAGCTCCGATTCAGAGGAGATAAAAAGTTTGCATTTTTATCAACACTTAACAATGTTCATACCGATCTAATATGTGTGAAAAATAAATGGCTACACATATTTCCACTATTGATAATAAGGATAATAATAGAGATCATTGTAGTTCAAAACCTCCTATGTTTGATGGGGAAAATTTTGACTATTGGAAGGATAGAATTGAAAGTTACTTTCTGGCATATGACTTGGATCTATGGGATTTGGTAGTTGATGGCTACACTCATCCAGTAGATGATAAAGGTCAAAAGATTACAAGAAGTGCAATGATAGATGCTCATAAGAAAGGTTACAAGAAAAATTAGAAAGCAAGAACTATCATTCTTAGCATTAATTCATACAATGAATATGAGAAGATCATAGACAGAGAGTGTTATACCCCAAAATTTGCCCTCCCATATTCTTCAAGATATGTCAAGAATGATCTTCAAATTGCTCAAAATGGCTCAAGGGTTGTACAGTCAAAACACCTCCTAAGGCAGTCAATTCAAAATTAGGGTTTTGGTTCTTTCAAGGAATTTGGGGTTTTCAATGGTTCAATCAAGTCTCATAAGCCTATATACATTCTCAAGCACCTACATGCCAAATTTCAAGACTCACAGTGCCAGTTTGCACAGTCAAAAGCTCCATTTGATCTACAGTCAACTACAAGGGAAAAATGGTCATTTTGCAGTCAAAAGTTAGAATTCTTGGTCAACATCTTATTTTGAGTTCACAATCATCATTTGATCAAGTCTTGATCGTGATCCCACAAGAATAGCTCAAAAATCATCAAGATGCAAAAGTTACTATTTTTGGACAGTAGAAAAGTCAATTGTACTTTGACAAGGGAATAACTCTTTCATGGTTTATCATAAAAATCCCATCCAAAGCTCATTTTTAAGAGGATGCAATTTCCTACAATCCATCTTCACACCCCAAGATCAAGAAATGCTCTCACAAAAAGTTACAAATTTTTACATTATAGGTCAATTTCAAAAGTCAACAAAAGTACACTTTGAGTCAAAGGCCAAAACTTGAGATTGGTAAATCCAAATGACATGGGACCAAAAGCATTGATTAGAGGACTTCAAGGGCTTTCCAAAATGTCCAAGAACATGGTCATATGAACAAAATTGAGCAAGATATGCATTGGAGAAGTTGGGAAATTTTCATGAATTTGCAAAAGTCAACTTTGCTCAAAACACCTTCTTTTTGCTAATGGGCCTCAAATCTCTTTTTGAAACTTCACCCATGACTTATGCACGACCCACCAAGTTAAATGGGATTTGTTTTCTTAAATTTATTAATTAAATGGATTTTTAATACATATTAATTCATTTAATTAATTTAAATCATAAGAAAATAAAAGATTTGATTTGTAAATCAATTTGTGAACCAAATATGATCCAAATATGCTGACCAATTCGTGCACAAGCTAAAAGATACAAAAAAAAATACAATTTTGGCAACTTGTTCAATCATGAAAAATCAAGAATATTTGATTTATCAATCAAGGATTTAATCTTCAATGTACATGGGCATGGGTCCAAGTTTTGACCTAATTTGTTTCCATTATATGCAAGCAAGCCAACCATAACCTAATGGACGAGAAAAAGCTGCAGAAACGGCCATATCAATTTCAAGAAAACTCAAAACCTGTTCTTGCAATCTAGGCCAATTCAAGGCGTTTTGTCCATCCAAACACATTGCAGGAGGTACCAGGAGTGAATTGCAGTCAAATTCAGGCACCAAAGCTCAAGGAATCACGACATACAGTTCCACGGTTTGCACTTCTGATTCAAAATCGTATCTCTTAAATCATATGCATTTGACATGTTTTTGTGATTGATTTGCATTACTAGAGACCATATGAAGCTAATGGAATGATTGAATTGAACTATAGTGCCCTGAATCGAGAGATGCCATGATTGAATTTCTAGGGTTTTCGAGCTTTCAAATAGGGCTTTTCAATCCAGGAAAAATTGGAACCAATGGGATACATGGTTGAATTCGTGAGGCCAAGACGATTGGAACCCATACCTCGCGAAATATTTATGTTTGCTCTGTGTCTATTCGCTATTTTTCGTGCAGGGAGGTAGTGGAGGTTAAAAACCCCCGCTATCTGATTCTCTTTTACACAGAACCAAGGTTGAAGAGGATGACGTGTTGTCATCTGGTTTGCCTGTTTGAATCTTAGCGTGTTTTTTTATAATTTCAGCACATTGATTTATTTTCACATATAATAATTGCCTCTTATTCCTATAACAATTGAAACAGCTTTGTTGGGTGGTAAACGTGTTGGCCTGTGAGCATTGGGATCTGGGTTCGAATCCCAGGTCCCCCAAAACCTTGTTATTTTTCTTCCACGGGTATTCACATGCAAGTTTCAAAAGGGAGTCCACCATATGCTTCAAATCTCAGCACGCCAAGTGGCTTCAGGCTAAGATCCAGTGGCCAAAGTTGAAGGACCACCATACTCCCTGGTCAACATACGTGTGGATGATCTGAAAAGTCAAACGAGGCTGGAATGTTAATGGGCCCAGAATTTCCAAATACACCTCCAAAGTTGGCCCAAACCCCCCTGAGTTTGCATTTTTTTATTTTCTTTCATTATTTATTTGTTGATTTATTTTCATTATTTTTAATTAATTACTAACTAAAAATAATTTATTTTTCCTAATAAAATTAGAAAACCTCAAAGACAATATTTTTACTAATTTCACTATTTCATTATTTTTGTAAATAAATAAATAATTAATTTGTTTAGTTTTAATTAGGCATAATATTAATACTTTTGCAATAAATTAAAATTGGTGTAGAATTAGATTAATTAATATATTTAATCATTATTTTATTCTTTCCTTAAACATTAAAAAAAAACCAAAAAATATTTTTATTTTAGTTAATTAATTCAATTATTAATTTAGACTAATTTCTTTAATTCAAAAAATAATCAAAATATGCTTTGTTAAATGAAAAAGGGTCAAAACCCTAAAAAACTATCTAATTCAATTTTTCTCGCGCATATTATTTTTTGTCCATATAATTGTATTTGCTCTGAGGATGTAATAATTTTGGACTTAGGATTATTTATCGCTTTTATTTAATTTTCCGCAATTTACTTTTTCAAGGGTTTGTTTTTGGCGATGTAAATACCCGACGCCTTGTAATAGTTTAGTTTTATTTTCCGCAACCATTAACTGCTAGATGTATGAATACTAGGATATGCATGACAAGATCTATATTAAACTTAAAATCAACCGTAGCTCACCATAACATGTACAAAGATAACATAACTGAAACCTGACACACTCGCACATGCCACTCCTAGGGTGCGCCTCAATTGGTTGCCTCGACGTGGTCATTGAGTGATGGAAGTTTTAGAGGTCGTCCTCTTGTCCAAAGATCATAAGTTGCCTCGAAACGGTTGCCTCGGATAAAAATGATCTAAGACATTAGGGTTACCGCTAAGGCGTCCTACCATTGCTTTAGTGACCACATGTCCCTAAAATCGAATTGACCCGAAAACTCCAACGACGGTGCTACCTACTCCTTAATAGTGGGATAGCACTGTCTAAAGGACATTTACACAGCTTAATTCCTTTGAGTAGGTAGAGGTTCTCAGGTACTTGCTCTTTCAAAACAAAAATACTTTTCGCACTTACACTTTTCAAACAAAAGTTTTCAACAACACTTCATACACTCTTGAGGATAGAAACAAGAGTTAAATCGAAGTTTTCAAACAAAACTTTTTCAAAACCCACGAACACAAGAGAAACAAAACTTTTGAAAACATAGTGAGCAAGTAACTAAGAGCCCGTGGATAACCACGGATAGAAAGGGTGCTAACACCTTCCCTTTCTATAATCTACCTCCCGAACCTGAGAAACATCTCGAAAAGGAATTTTGCTGTACTTTTGTCCTTTCCTTGTTGGATTAAATAAAAGACGGTGGCGACTCTTGCTTACCGCGACATTTTGCGAAAACAAACGCAAACGCGAACCAGCATTCCAAAACAGTCAGTTCTATTCCCACCGATCACAGAACTGGCGACTCTACTGGGGACTTCTTATAAGTGAGGTGTAACTTAGGATTAGATCACTTGTATTTTCAATTGTATGCTTTGTATGCTTTAAATTTTGTGGGCTTGTATCAGAGTTTTATAGATCCTAACCCGGATCTGGGGGCACCCTTTTTTAGGTAAGTAGCAATAAACTGTGAGGGATCTGTCCGGCGTAGACCGACACGGATGAAGCAGTAGCTACATTGGTGTGAGACCTTGGTCTGTACCGATATCCATTGTGTTGGAACGAGGAGAATATGGGTCTTCTGAGGAGTCATTAAGCACAAACTGACCTTAGAACCTTAAATTGACCAACTTGGCCATAGAACAGTAGCAGTATGCTACACTCATTGAGACTAAACTCTCGCGATGGTTCCGGCCGCAAGAAAAGGTTGCCAAACTGGAATTATGACCGATTGAGGGTAGTCAGTGATATTGAGATCCTCTAGAACCCGATTACTATTTTTAGGACAGGTCTTAACCAACTGAAACTGAAAGGGGGTAGTACCTAAAGCTTCATGCCAGCCTGAAATCTAAGGGCTCTTTTGTGTGACTTGTGTGCCTTTACCATGTTTGCCTTTTGTGAATACTTGTGGTGTGCCTTTACCATGACATCATAACATCATAACATTGCATGCATCCTACATAAGGACTAACCCATTTCAAAGACAAGAAGGTTTCATCTTTGCTCTGTTTTGTAGGACATCATGATCCCCATGCGTAGGAATATTATCCGGATCAACTTTGTTCAACCACCTACTTTGCTTAAAGAATTGATTGACAGGATTCCAGACACTACTTCCTTCATCAGGAGGCATGGTTCTCTTCTCGGTTTAGTCACCTCAAAGTGGGACCAACAAATGATGAGTGTCCTAGTCCAGTTTTATGATCCGCTATACCATTGCTTCACCTTTCAAGACTTCCAGCTTGTCCCTACCCTGGAAGAATTCTCTGAGTTGCTTGGTATCTCTATTTTGGAGCAGACTCCCTTTACTGGTTGGGAAAAGACTCTCAGGCCTGAAGAGATTGTTGCAGCCCTTCACTTGACCAAAGAGGAGGTAATGGCTAACTGGGAGACTAGAAGTGGAGTTAAGGGCTTTTTGGCTAAGTTTTTGGTTGGCAAAGCTAATTGTTTCTGGAATGACTTAGATTTCAAAGCGTACGAGGACATTATGGCTCTCTTAATCTATGGTCTGGTATTGTTTCCAAATCCTGACACCTTTGTTGATGTTAATGCCATAAGGATCTTCATCTCTCAGAACCCTGTACCCACTCTCTTAGGTGATATCCTTCATCAGCTCTATACTCGTACCGCCCGAAAGCGGGGAACCTTGATGTGTTGTGCTCCTTTATTAGCGAGGTGGTTTATTTCGCACCTCCCTAAGTTCGTACTGAAGAACAAAGAAGGAAGGGGCTGGGCTCATAGAATAATGTCTCTTACTGATAATGACATTATTTGGACTCTCAGAGGCTTAGATGAGGTGGCCGTCATTGATCGTTGTGGAGAGTATCCTAATGTTCCATTGATCGGAACCCATGGAGGAATCTCTTATAACCCATGTTTAGCTCTCCGTCAGTTTGGAAGAGCCAGAAGAGAAGGGCCTCATGAGATGTTGATACCTCATATCGTCTTTGATTTTCAGGTAGATAGCGATGAACTGCGTCGTAGATTCATCAGGGCTTGGGATAGAGTTCACAAATCTGACCCACATGAGTTGGGACCAAAGACTTCTCTACCAATGGAGTCATACTTCAGATGGGTCCGCATCTGTGCCCAGAAGTTAGGTATGCCATACGAAGCTGTCAGGCCTATTACTCTTGAAGCTGCTGATAAAGAAGGGGTTCCTCCAACTATTCTCCATCCTCATATGCCCACTGATGTTGGCACACTGAAGAGGTCTTGGGCGCAACTGCAGGAAGAACGGGACTCTTATCGGGAGAGGTTCAATGAATAAGAACAGAGGATCCAAAAGCTGACTAAGCAATTGGAGAACGAGCGGATCCTGAATGATTATATCCGCACTGAGAAGAAGAGGCCATGGGAACATTGACGGACCTTTGATGATTTCTTTTACGGTTTTATTTACTTTTCAGTATTTCCATTCTTGTAACGCCTAAGGGCAATTTGTTGAACAGTTTAAATTCTGAAGTTAAATCTAATAAAGTGTGTTTCCTTTCTTGTCTACAAATTTGAATCCCGATTGTCTTTGAAAACATAAATCATACGCATTTCATTTCATCATATGCATAACAGGTACCCCTTTTACAGGTCACTTATCTTCTTCGCTGTTTATTTCAGCAATCATCATGTCTACTGAAACTTCCACTGAGCAAGCTATCAAGGCCCTCCATACCCAGAATGCCCAGTTCCAAGAGTTGGTTATGAGCCTAGCCAAGGGTCAACAGGATTTGAAGACCCTGATTCTGAAGGAGAGGAAGAAGAAGAAGAAGAGGACCGTCCTGTTCAACACTGGACGCCGGTTTGGAAATGGATTACAGAATGAGGTTGAGCTGACCACCTCATCTGTAAGGAAAGACAGCCCACAAGAGAGAAGGGTTCCTAGCCCCGTAGTCTCCGACAACGAGACGGATTATGATGAAGAACAGTATCCTCCTGCTGAGGATAGGTACAAACAGTTGGAGGACCGCTTGAGCGCTATGGAGATACAGAATGTGCCCGGGCTGGACTTTGAGACCTAGGTCTATCCTCTGGGGTTGTGATTCCCCATAAATTCAAGGCGCCTGCCTTTGCCAAGTATGACGGAGCTTCCTGTCCAAAGCTGCACCTCCGGTCATATGTAAGGAAGATCCAGCCTTACACAGCTGATAAGAATTTGTGGATCCATTTCTTTCAGGACAGTCTTTCAGGGACTCAGCTTGAGTGGTTCTATCAGCTGGATGGGGCCAGTATCCGTAACTGGGATGATTTGGCTACGATGTTCTATAAGCAGTATCAATATAATTTCGACCTCGCTCCTACGCGTACCCAACTCCAGGGTATGTTAATAGGGACGGGTGAAGGATTTAAAGAGTATGCTCAAAAATGGAGAGACCTTGCCGGAAGGGTGCAGCCACCTTTAACTGATCATGAACTTGTTGATATGTTTTTGGGGACCCTGTCTGGTCCATTCTTTAACCATTTGATTGGAAACTCTTCAGCCGGGTTTACAGACCTTATCTTGACTGGTGAAAGGATTGAAGCTGGTATCAAGGTTGGGAAGATACAGAAGGGTGCCTCATCGAGCACTGAGAAGAAGCCGTTCAAAAAAGAATCTAGTGTTGTCTATGGTTCAAGGAGACATAATAGGTCTGAACACCGCCAGGCTGTCAACGCGGTTGTTATTTCAAAACCTGCTGGTGCTCCTCAGTATCACAACCAACAAAGGGGTGAGAGACCTCGAAGGCAGTTCACTCGTCTTAGCATGATCTTGTCCCAGATATTGCCGCAGTTACTGACAACCAATCTGGTGACTCTAAAAGAAGCTCCGAAGATTTCAAACACAACATCCCCAAAGTACAATCCTAACGCCCGCTGTGCTTATCACTCTGATAGCCCGGGGCATAATACGGATGATTGTTGGGCTTTGAAGAATAAGGTTCAGGACCTAATCGATGCAAAGGAGATTGAGTTTGAGGCGCCCGAGAGGCCTAATGTTGTGACTGCTCCCATGCCCAAACATGGAGTAAATGCTATAGAGGAAGACTTGTTTGTAGCCTTTGTGGATGATATTGTTACCCCGCTGATGACCGTCAAGAGGAACCTGTTGCTAGCCGGTTTATTTCCGGGATGTAGTGAAGGTTGCCATCTGTGTTCTGTTTCACCTACTGGTTTCCCATCTTTGAAGTCAGGCATCCAAAACCTGATGGATAATAAGGAGATCTTGTTTGAGAAGATTGTTGTTCATGCCACCCCTACTGAAGAAGTTTCCATTGTTACCATTTTCAACAATTCTCCCAAGGCTCCCTCGAGGAAGCCTGTTAGAATTACGCCTGTTCAGAAGATTGCACCCATAATCATCACTGTTCTGGGGCCTATTCCCTATACCTCTGACAAAGCTGTCCCTTGGCACTATGGGGCAGATGTTTATGTTCTTGGAGTTAAGCAAGAGTTTGATACTAATATCGGCGTCAGCAACATTACCGGGCCTACTAAAGTCACCCGCAGTGGTAGACTTTTCTCACCTGATATTGCTCCACCGGTTGCCCGAAGACCTGTTGTCATCACACCTGCAAGTGTGCCTAATGCCATTCCTGATCAAGTTCTTAGTTCTACCCCTGTCGCTGAGTCATCTGACGCTCGGGGCAAAGGGATCGCCACTGATATGCCCGCCCAGATGGAGGCACCGAAGACCATTAATGTTGAAGCTTCCTAACAAGAGATGGAAGAGATTCTGAAGATCATCAAGAAGAGTGATTATAATGTAGTTGAGCAGCTAGGGCAAACCCCATCCAAGATTTCTATGTTATCACTGTTGTTGTGTTCAAAGGCCCATGCCAAGGCTCTGATTACATTCCTGAAGACGGCCCACGTTCCACACGAGACATCAGCTGATCAGTTTACCGATTGCATGACCAATTTAACTGTTGATAATGGTTTGGGTTTCTCTGACGCTGATCTGACTGCTAAAGGGAAAAACCATAACGATGCCCTGCATGTCTCCATTGAATGCAGGGGCACTACTCTTGCACATGTGTTGGTTGACACTGGTTCCTCATTGAACATCTTTCCCAAGAAATCTCTAGACAGGTTGGATTGCGAAGGGTTGGAGCTAAAGCCAAGTAACATTGTTGTCCGGGCCTTTGATGGGTCTAAAAGGATGGTGCATGCTGAAGTCGATATTCCAATTAGAGTTGGTTCTCAGGTCTTCGATTCTACATTCTACGTGATGGATATTTGACCGTCCTATTCTTGTTTGCTGGGTCGTTCATGGATCCATAAAGCTGGAGCTGTGACCTCCACACTCCATCAGAAGCTGAAGTACCCGGTCAGAGGGAAGATTGTGACAGTACAGGGGGAGGAAGAGTACATGGTCAGCCACCTCAACTCGTTCCGGTACATAGAGATGGATGGGAAGTTCATTGAGACCCCATTTCAACACTTTGAAGAGGTTCCTCAGACACTGGCTTCAGCTGAGACTATGGTTGAAGATTCTCCTTTGAAGATGGCTTCCATAAAGGATGCCCGGGCTGTTGTTGAGAAGGGTGAGTATGCAAACTGGGGCCGACTTCCTGATTTCACTCAGAAGACTAACAAGTTTGGTTTGGGTTTCACTGCAGAAGCTCAAAGGGCTGTTCGTAGTACAAGGATTGGAAGACCTCCCGTGTTCATCAGCAACTCGGGAGTAAATTCCATCGAAGATGACGTGGAGGAATCTGAATTCGACAGCTGGATCTACCCTACGACCAACGGTGGACCAAACAACTGGACGACAAAGGAATTCGTCCCTATTACTCTTGTTACTTAGTAATGAACTCTTTTGTTTTGAATTTGTAACAGACAATATTGTGAAACTTTATGGCCCGGTGTCTTACCCGGGGCACCGTGGCTTCATTTGTGAGGGCTTTCGTGTGCCATTTTCATATATCATTAATAAAAGCATTGAACGTTTCTTGCATTTCAAATCTTGTGCTCCTTGTCTTTACTTATTATATATTGCAAAACAGCTATTTACACACACTCACATATACAGGTCTTCATCCACTCTGGATCTCACTGGTAACGACTCTGCTACTTCCAGTTATGACTTTGAAAATCCGATCAACTTAGCCGAAGACGAAGGTGAAGATGATTGCGAAGTGCCTGGTGAGCTGGCGAGACTGCTACTTCAGGAAGAGAGGGACATTCAGCCACATGAAGACCCAGTGGAAACGGTAAATCGGGGTACTGAGACAGACAAGAAGGAAGTCAAGATCGGTGCAAATCTGGAGCTTAGTGTGAAACAACGGTTGATTCAGATGCTGCATGACTACGTGGAAATCTTTGCCTGGTCTTACAAAGATATGCCTGGGTTGGATACCGACATTGTGGTTCATCACCTGCCTACCAAGGAAGAATGCCCTCTGGTAAAACAGAAGGTTCGTCGTATGCGTCCAGAGATGTCCGAGAAAATCAAAGCTGAGGTTATGAAACAATTTGATGCTGGTTTTCTAGCAGTAACTTCTTACCCTCAGTGGGTCGCCAATGTGGTTCCAATGTCGAAGAAAGATGGTAAGATCAGAATGTGTGTTGACTACAGGGATTTGAACAGGGAGAGCCCTAAGGATGACTTCCCTCTGCCTCATATCGACGTTCTGGTTGACAACACTGCTCAGCATAAGGTATTCTCCTTCATGGACGGTTTCTCCGGTTATAATCATATAAAGATGGCTCCTGAAGACATGGAGAAGACCACTTTTGTTACTCAGTGGGGTACCTTTTGCTACAAGGTCATGCCTTTTGGGTTGAAAAATGCTGGGGCAACGTATCAGCGTGCCATGGTTGCTCTGTTTCATGATATGATCCATCATGAGATTGAAGTATACTTTCGACGATATGATTGCAAAGTCCCAAACTGAGGAGGAACACCTTGACCATCTACAGAAGCTGTTTGACCGGTTGAAGTTGTACAAGCTGAGATTAAACCCAAACAAGTGCACCTTCGGGGTGAGATCTGGAAAACTACTAGGTTTTGTCGTAAGCAACAAAGGTATTCAAGTGGACCCTGCCAAAGTAAAAGCCATACAAGAGATGCCAGCTCCCAAGACAGAGAAAGAGGTCAGAGGCTTTCTAGGACGGTTGAACTACATTGCCCGATTCATCTCACATCTAACTGCTACTTGTGAGCCAATCTTCAAGCTACTGAAGAAAGATCAAGTGGTATGTTGGAACGATGAATGCCAAGCCGCTTTCGAAAGAATCAAAGAGTATCTCCAGGAGCCACCCATTCTAATGCCACCGGATGAAGGGAGACCTCTAATCTTATACTTGACAGTACTTGACAATTCAATGGGGTGTGTGCTGGGTCAGCATGACAAGTCTGGCCGAAAAGAGCATGCTATTTATTACCTTAGTAAAAAGTTTACCGACTGTGAGACCCGATACTCACTGCTCGAGAAAACTTGCTGCGCTTTGGTATGGGCTGCTCGCCGGCTGAGACAGTATATGTTGACTCACACTACTCTGTTGATTTCAAAAATGGATCCAATCAAGTATATCTTCGAAAAGCCTGCCTTATCCGGAAGAATAGCAAGATGGCAGATGATCTTGACTGAATATGACATCTAGTACATGACTCAAAAAGCAATCAAGGGAAGTGTGTTGGCAGACCATTTGGCACATCAGGCAGTGGACGATTACCAGTCTATGAACTTTGAATTTCCAGACGAGAATATCATGGTAGTAACTGATTGCGAGATACCTGGACCGGATGAAGGACCTGAGGAAGGATCCCGATGGTCTATGCACTTTGACGGAGCCTCAAACGCTTTGGATAATGGCATTTGCGCTGTGATCATATCTCCTAAAGGCTCTCATACTTCGCTCACCGCCCAACTATGTTTCAACTGCACCAACAACATGGCGGAGTATGAAGCCTGCATTATGGGTCTCCGAGCTGCAATTAACCTAAGGATCAAGTTTCTGAGTGTCTTTGGAGATTCCGCTCTCGTGATCAGTCAGATCAAAGGAGAATGGGATACGAAACACCCAAATCTTATTCCTTACAAGGAGTATGTATTGACGTTGCTTCCCCATTTCGAGGAGATAACCTTTGAACACTTCCCAAGAGAAGAAAATCAGTTGGCGGACACGTTAGCTACGATGTCTTCTATGTTCAAAGTCAAATGGGACAACGAGGCTCCCCAGATCATTATTTGGAAATTGGATGAACCTGCACATTGCTGTGATCTTGAGACCGAAGAGGTAACAGAAAAACCTTGGTATCATGAAGTAAAGAGGTACCATGAAGCTCAAGAATACCCCGAGGGTGCATATGTCAATGACAAGAAGTTTCTGAGAAGGTTCGCGATAAAGTTCTTCATCAGCAATGGCATTCTTTAAAAACGAAACCATGATTCAACCTTACTGCGTTGTGTGGATAAGATTGAAGCAGAAAGGATCATGGCAGAGCTGCATGAAGGTACTTTCGGAACTCATTCCAGTGGACATACCATGGCAAAGAAAATCCCTCGGGCAGGATATTACTGGTCCACAATGGAAGCCGACTGTTATCAGCATTCTCGGACATGTCACAAGTGCCAGGTCTATGCTGATAAGGTGCACATTCCTCCAGTTCCTCTGAATGTCTTGACAGCACCTTGGCCTTTTGCAATGTGGGGCATTGATATGATCGGCGAGATCAGACCTACGGCATCCAACGGGCATCGCTTCATCCTAGTAGCAATTGATTACTTTACAAAGTGGGTTGAAGCAGCTTCCTTTGCCACTGTAACCAAGAACGTCGTGGCACGGTTCATTCGGCACAACCTGATCTGTCGATATGGTGTACCAGAGAGGGTCATTGCGGATAATGGTACCAATCTTAACAACAAGATGATCACTGAGCTCTGCGAGCAATTCAAGATACAGCACCACAACTGTTCTCCCTACCGGCCGAAGATGAATGGGGCTGTAGAAGCAGCTAATAAGAACATTAAAAAAATTGTGTAGAAGATGACAATGACCTACAAAGACTGGCACGAGATGTTACCATTTGCTCTTCATGAGTATCGTACCTCAGCACGGACGTCAACAGGGGCAACACCCTACTCCTTGGTATACGGCATGGAGGCAGTCCTGCCCATTGAAGTTCAGATACCCTCTCTCCGAATCATGAAGGATGCGGGTCTAAGCGAAGACGACTGGATCCAGACCCGACTTGATCAATTGAACCTAATCGACGAAAAGAGACTCACTGCTATTTTTCATGGTCAGACGTACCAAAAACGGATGATCAAGGCATTTAACAAGAAAGTCAGACGACAAGAGTATCAAGTCGGGGACCTGGTAATCAAGCGCATCATTTTACCTCAAGGTGATCCCAGGGGAAAATGGACCCCTACGTACGAAGGGCTATTTGTGGTTAAGAACATCTTCTCAGGAGGAGCAGTGATTCTAACCACCATGGATGGTGACGACCTTCCTCACCCCGTCAATGCAGACATAGTAAAAAGATACTACGCATGATTAAAGACCCGCTAGGTTGACTGGCCTAGGCAAAAATAAGGGCTTCCCGGCGAACCAAAAGGGTTCGGGAAAAAATAAGGGATGAAGATAAAAAAAAATCTGTACACCTGGAAAGTCGAAAACCTGAAAAGGCGGCTTGGGAAAAAATGGCTATCCCGGTGGACTGAAAACCCGAAAGGGCGGTCCATGAAAAAGTTAGGGATAAGCGTAACACTATGTCTCATTGGATCACCCTGCATCCAGACTTTGGTATCAACTATCAGGCTCGGATGGCACCAATCAATCAGATTCATCTCCAACTAAGCAGCAAAGTGATGAGATGCTTGAAGATATAAAGGCGATAGCAGAGTTGGAACCCAGTGGGATTATTCACATAGCTGTTTTGTTTTCTTTTTACAAATTGTAAATTCTATTTGTTCGTCGGCGTTCTCTTACTAGGACGTCAGCCTCTTGTACAAAAGCGCCTATTTATAGGCAAACTTCAAAATCAATACAAGTTCATTTTTCAGCCAAATTGCAAATTGTTTTTCCTTTATCTGTTTTGTTTTGCAAAGAACGTCCAATATTCATTTTTGATATATGCATTTGACATTAATTGTTGCTCATAAATATTTGCATGCGAAACAAAGGACTAATTACGGGTGATATCAGTAGGGGCAATAAAAATTGTCTGAGAGGTCTAGTTGCTCTGTCCACCAAGGTACCAAGGTAGGTTCAGCTGAAGAATATGACCAAGATATCGTCACTCCCCGCAGAGTAAGACAGTAATGGTAGCTCTCCCCACTGAGACTTGCAACTATGAACAAATCAGCAATACTCTCCCCAAGCAGAGTTGGCCTACCATCAGCCCTAAAAAGGTTGGGTATCCCCAGCAGATCTTAATATTCCCCTGCGGAGTATACAGATATTCCTCAATAAGCATCCCCGGCAGTCTTAATATTCCTCGACGGAATATAAGAATGTTCCCCGGCGGAATACAAGATACCCCCAGTGGAGCCATTTCCCAGCGCAGTCTAAAAAGCTTCCCCGCCAGAGTTGAATCATCTTCCCCAGTAGATTCTGGAAGCTTGTCCCCTGCAGAATACAAATATATCTCCCCAGCCATATTCCTAGGTTATCCCCACAAGAGTCTAACTGGGGTTATCCTCAGCAAGGTGCAGCTGAAAGATCATCCCCAGCGAAGTTCTTTCTATCCCCAGCGGAGTTCATCATCAAAATCCCCAACAGAGCTTATCAACGGAATCCCCAGCGGAGTTATCGTTAAAATCTCAGCAAAGCATCTCTTCCCACAGAGTATTTCCCCTCAGAGTAATCTCTTCATCAAGTTTATTCCCCAACGGAGTTCCTTTCTCCTGCAGGTTTATTCTCCCAATCATATTCGTTCATCATCCCCAGCGGAAACGAAGACCTCAACTCTATTCTCCAACAGCTCTGGGATTTATTTTCCCAGACGAAAATACATTCATAAACATTCCACATGTCATACCTCCTATTTACATACATGATAAAGTGCATACGACACGATCTCATTTATTTTTTAGAACATCATGACATCATGCATTTCATACATCATGACATTGCATACAGCTAACGTTTTGCCCTTTTCAGGAAAAGGTCAATCCAAAGATGGCTACCATCAACCTTTTCAAGTTCCAGAATAATACCTGTAACAAGCCAGGAAAATTCTGTGGCCGACTGATTGTAGATCGATACCTGTAACAAGCCAGGAAAGTTATCTACATGACGAGATTGAAGGTCAACACCTGTAACAAGCCAGGAAGACCATCTTTCTTTCTCAAGTCAGAGATTAATACCTGAAACCATCCAGGACAACTATCTCCTCGACTAACCTTTCTTAAGTTCCAGATGAATACCTGTAACAAGCTGGGAAAATTCTGTGAACGACTGATTGTAGATCAATACCTGCAACAAGCCAGGAAAGTTATCTACGTAAAGAGATTGAAGATCAATACCTGTAACAAGCCAGGAAGACCATCTTTCTTTCTCGGGTCAGAGATCAATACCTGTAACCAGCCAGGACGACTATCTTATCGGCCAATCTTTTCAAGTTCCAGATTAATACCTGTAACAAGCCAGGAAAACTATCTATGGACGACTGATACCTAAAACAAGCCAGGAAAACTATCTACACGAAGAGATTGAAGATTAATACTTGTAACAAGCCAGGAAAACTATTTTTCTTTCTCAGGTCAGAGATTAACACCTGAAACCAGACAGGACAATTATCTACTTGACCATCACGAAGCAACCCTACCTGGTTCCTTCTCTTTCAGATGAAGTTTCACACGGACTCATCAGCAGGCAACCCTACACAAGTTCCTTCTTTCAACTGACAAAGTTACAATTCAACAAACGATCTCCAGATGGAATCTATAAGCCCATCCTTCTACCCATAATCTCCAAATGGCATCTGTAAGCCCATTCCCGACATCATCATGCTGATACTACACCATGCGAGTGCAAATTTCTGGGCACTTTAGTGTTCAATCATCTCCCACCTTTGGATCACGAAAGGCACGCAAGCCAATCTACATCCTCAGGTTTAAGAAGATTGAACAGGGGAAACTGTTGTACCCCAAAATTTTCCCTCCCATATTCTTCAAGATATGTCAAGAATGATCTTCAAATTGCTCAAAATGGCTCAAGGGTTGTACAGTCAAAACACCTCCTAAGGCAGTCAATTCAAAATTAGGGTTTTGGTTCTTTCAAGGAATTTGGGGTTTTCAATGGTTCAATCAAGTCTCATAGGCCTATATACATTCTCAAGCACCTACATGCCAAATTTCAAGACTCACAGTGCCAGTTTGCACAGTCAAAAGCTCCATTTGATCTACAGTCAACTTCAAGGGCAAAATGGTCATTTTGAAGTCAAAAGTTAGAATTCTTGGTCAACATCTTATTTTGAGTTCACAATCATCATTTGATCAAGTCTTTATCATGATCCCACAAGAATAGCTCAAAAATCATCAAGATGCAAAAGTTACTATTTTTAGACAGTAGAAAAGTCAACTGTACTTTGACAAGGGCATAACTCTTTCATGGTTTATCAGAAAAATCCCATCCAAATCTCATTTTGAAGAGGATGCAAGTTCCTACAATCCATCTTCGCACCCCAAGATCAAGAAATGCTCTCACAAAAAGTTACAAATTTTTACATTATAGGTCAATTTCAAAAGTCAACAAAAGTACACTTTGAGTCAAAGGCCATAACTTGAGATTGGTAAATCCAAATTACATGGGACCAAAAGCATTGGTTAGAGGACTTCAAGGGCTTTCCAAAATGTCCAAGAACATGGTCATATGATCAAAATTGAGCAAGATATGCATTGGAGAAGTTGGGAAATTTTCATGAATTTGCAAAAGTCAACTTTGCTCAAAACACCTTCTTTTTGCTAATGGGCCTCAAATCTCTTTTTGAAACTTCACCCATGACTTATGCACGACCCACCAAGTTAAATGGGATTTGTTTTCTTAAATTTATTAAATAAATGGATTTTTAATACATATTAATTCATTTAATTAATTTAAATCATAAGAAAATAAAAGATTTGATTTGTAAATCAATTTGTGAACCAAATATGATCCAAATATGCTGACCAATTCGTGCACAAGCTAAAAGATACAAAAAAAATCCAATTTTGGCAACTTGTTCAATCATGAAAAATCAAGAATCTTTGATTTATCAATCAAGGATTTAATCTTCAATGCACATGGGCATGGGTCCAAGTTTTGACCTAATTTGTTTCCCTTATATGCAAGCAAGCCAACCATAACCTAATGGACGAGAAAAAGCTGCAGAAACGGCCATATCAATTTCAAGAATTTTCAAGAAAACTCAAAACTTGTTCTTGCAATCTAGGCCAATTCTAGGCGTTTTGTCCATCCAAACACATTGCAGGAGGTACCAGGAGTGAATTGCAGTCAAATTCAGGCACCAAAGCTCAAGGAATCACGACATACAGTCCCACAGTTTGCACTTCTGATTCAAAATCGTATCTCTTAATTCATATGCATTTGACATGATTTTGTGATTGATTTGCATTGCTAGAGACCATACGAAGCTAATGGAATGATTGAATTGAACTATAGTGCCCTGAATCGAGAGATGCCATGATTGAATTTCTAGTGTTTTCGAGCTTTCAAATAGGGCTTTTCAATCCAGGAAAATTGGAACCAATGGGATACATGGTTGAATTCGTGAGGCCAAGACGATTGGAACCCATACCTCGCGAAATATTTATGTTTGCTCTGTGTCTATTCGCTATTTTTAGTGCAGGGAGGTAGTGGAGGTTAAAAACCCCCGCTATCTGATTCTCTTTTACACAGAACCAAGGTTGAAGATGATGACGTGTTGTCATCTGGTTTGCCTGTTTGAATCTTAGCGCGTTTTTTTTATAATTTCAGCACATTGATTTATTTTCACATATAATAATTGCCTCTTATTCCTATAACAATTGAAACAGCTTTGTTGGGTGGTAAACGTGTTGGCCTGTGAGCATTGGGACCGGGTTCGAATCCCAGGTCCCCCAGAACCTTGTTATTTTTCTTCCACAGGTATTCACATGCAAGTTTCAAAAGGGAGTCCACCATATGCTTCAAATCTCAGCACGCCAAGTGGCTTCAGGCCAAGATCCAGCGGCCAAAGTTGAAGGACCACCATACTCCCTGGTCAACATACGCGTGGATGATCTGAAAAGTCAAACGAGGTTGGAATGTTAATGGGCCCAGAATTTCCAAATACACCTCCAAAGTTGGCCCAAACCCCCCTGAGTTTGCATTTTTTTATTTTCTTTCATTATTTATTTGGTTGATTTATTTTCATTATTTTTAATTAATTACTAACTAAAAATAATTTATTTTTCCTAATAAAATCAGAAAACCTCAAAGACAATATTTTTACTAATTTCACTATTTCATTATTTTTGTAAATAAATAAATAATTAATTTGTTTAGTTTTAATTAGGCATAATATTAATACTTTTGCAATAAATTAAAATTGGTGTAGAATTAGATTAATTAATATATTTAATCATTTTTTTATTCTTTCCTTAAACATTAAAAAAAATATTTTTATTTTAGTTAATTAATTCAATTATTAATTTAGACTAATTTCTTTAATTCAAAAAATAATCACAATATGCTTTGTTAAATGAAAAAGGGTCAAAACCCTAAAAAACTATCCGATTCAATTTTTCTCGCGCATATTATTTTTTGTCCATATAATTGTATTTGCTCCGAGGATGTAATAATTTTGGACTTAGGATTATTTATCGCTTTTATTTAATTTTCCGCAATTTACTTTTTCAAGGGTTTGTTTTTGGCGATGTAAATACCCGACGCCTTGTAATAGTTTAGTTTTATTTTCCACAACCATTAACTGCTAGATGTATGAATACTAGGATATGCATGACAAGATCTATATTAAATTTAAAATCAACCGTAGCTCACCATAACATGTACAAAGATAAGATAACTGAAACCTGACACACTCGCACATGCCACTCCTAGGGTGCGCCTCACTTGGTTGCCTCGACGTGGTCATTGAGTATAGGAAGTTTTAGAGGTCGTCCTCTTGTCCAAAGATCATAAGTTGCCTCGAAACGGTTGCCTCGGATAAAAATGATCTAAGACATTAGGGTTACCGCTAAGGCGTCCTACCATTGCTTTAGTGACCACATGTCCCTAAAATCGAATTGACCCGAAAACTCCAACGACGGTGCTACCTACTCCTCAATAGTGGGATAGCACTGTCTAAAGGACATTTACATAGCTTAATTCCTTTGAGTAGGTAGAGGTTCTCAGGTACTTGCTCTTTCAAAACAAAAATACTTTTCGCACTTACACTTTTCAAACAAAAGTTTTCAACAACACTTCATACACTCTTGAGGACAGAAACAAGAGTTAAATTGAAGGTTTCAAACAAAACTTTTTCAAAACCCACGAACACAAGAGAAACAAAACTTTTGAAAACATAGTGAGCAAGTACCTAAGAGCCCGTGGATAACCACGGATAGAAAGGGTGCTAACACCTTCCCTTTCTATAATCTACCTCCCGAACCCGAGAAACATCTCGAAAAGGAATTTTGTTGTGCTTTTGTCCTTTCCTTGTTGGATTAAATAAAAGACGGTGGCGACTCTTGCTTACCGCGACATTTTGCGAAAACAAACGCAAACGCGAACCATCATTCCAAAACAGTCAGTTCTATTCCCACCGATCACAGAGAGAATACAAAGTCTATCTTTGATTATCTTTAGATGACACATGAAGGCAATGCACAAGTAAAGGAAACAAAGGATCTCACCTTAATTTAAAAATACGAAACCTTCAAGATGGAACACAGCGAATCTGCGGAAACGATGTTTTCAAGATTTCAGACTATTATGGTGGGACTTAAGGTTTTGAATAAAGTTTACTCTACAGTAGACATGTTAAGAAGATTATTAAAAGTTTGCCTAAAAAATGGATACCAATGATAACTGCCTTAAAACTTTCAAAGGATCTGAGCAACACCTCCCTTGAGGAGCTGATTATCTCCTTAAGAAGCCATGAGATTGAGCTTGATCAAGATGAACCCCAGAAAATAGTTAAGTTAGTGGCTCTAATGTCTAAGTCTGGAATGATAAAGGCTCATCAAGCTAAGGAAGATTCATAAGAATCTGAAGAAGATTCAGATGATGAAGAACTTTCGTTGATATCCAGAAGAATCAGTTAAACCTGGAAGCATAGACAAAACAAATTCAAAAGTCAACAAAGGACTTATGGAAGAGGTGAATCTACTTCTAGTCAGAAGAATGCTTCTGGAAAAGAAGTTACTTGTTATGAATGTAACGAGCCTGGACATTACAAAAATGTTTTCCCAAAGCTCAAGAAAGACAAGAAGCCTAAGAAGGCCTACAAAGCTAAGAAGGGTCTCATGGCAACATGGGACGATTCAGAATCTGAAGATGAAGATTCCGATGAAAAGCATGCAAACGTGGCACTCATGGCCAGAACCAGCACAAATGAAGAAACATTAGAATGTGAGCTGACAGAAGATGATGAGTCAGATTCTGAAGATGAAGCTGGGGTAATTGCTTCTCTTTCTCGTTTTCAACTTGAATCTTGTTTTTCTGAAATGGTGAGAAAGTATCAAACTCTTCTAAGTAAATACAAAACTCCGAAAAAGAAGTTTGTAATTACTTTTGAAAACTCTATTAATGATGAGAAAAACATTTCTAATTTAAATGAAAAATTATTTGTTTTAAAAAAATCAAACCTAGCTCTCAAAAGTAAAGTTTCTAGGTTGGAAGAAGAGATCATCTCTACCACATCTATTACTGATGAAGTAAGCAGATATGATAAAGCTTTTCAGCATTTCCTAGCTAAGAGCATATATAGAAGAAAAATGGCTTCAATGATATATGGTGTTAGTAGAAATGGAAGAAGAGGCTTGGGATACTAAGGACCATCAAAGAAAATTGATGAGACTCTGATTATCATACCAAAACCTCTTTCTGAATATTTCGTGCTTGCTGGCATAAAATTGAAATGTCCAGAACAAGAAGGTTCTGATACTACTATATCACAAACACAAACACAGAAGGAAACTTCTAAACCAAAGTATCATGCACAAATTTCACATGATTATTCTGTTGCACAAAAGTCCAAAGGTGTCAGAATCTCTGGAACTGCTAACAAGAAATGACCCAGAAAATGGGTACCCAAAGATAAGATAATCTATATAGTAGATGTGCTTGATGGCGCCACCGAAATACTAGTCATGGCACCTGGAAAATGGATGCACTAGTGCAGAAATGACTTTTTACATCGGGTAAAATTGACTTTTTACATCGGTTTTGGGTCCGATGTAAAGTCAGGTGATATAGTAAATCAGGGACTTTTTACATCGGTTCTGGGACCGATGTAAAAAGTCCCTTTTTTACATCGGTTATAATATCAGAACCGATGTAATAACCTGTTATTATGCACAGTTTTTAAAAAATTGATCTAGTTTTTTACATCGGTTGGAAGTAATACCCGATGTAAAAAGTACCTTTTTTACATCCGTTATAATATATGAACCGATGTAAAAAACAATTATTATGCACATTTTTTTAAAAAATTGATCCACTTTTTTACATCGGTTGGAAGTAATACCCGATGTAAAAAGTCCCCAGTGACGCGACTTTTTACATCGGGTATTACTTCCAACCGATGTAAAAAGTCCCTTTTTGAAAGTTTTTACATCAGTTTTACTAATAACCGATGTAAAATGTATGAAATTTTTTTGGAATAGATTATTTATTTTCTGGGTTTCCCTATACAAATATAATTTGTACCCATTTTTTCATATTTTTCCAATATCAAACAGACTATATTTATGTCGCTATATAGATTTCATAGCTTTCCAACATCACATATATCACATTTAGGACGATGTTTTCATATTTTTCACAACAAACTTACAAATTGAACAATTGTATTGCAAACTTGTATTGTATTACAACATACAAACTTACAATTACAAATTCTTCACAAAATATTAATTTAAAGATAGTGTTTTGGAAAATACTAACCTTGAAAAGAGTCAGCAAGTTTGTTGAGGTTTCCGATAACTAAAACATATAGATCTAGACCAGCCCAAACCGGTCGAATAATCAAACAAACTATTATGCACAATGAAGTGCCAATTATGATTGTTGAAATTCTTGATTTTGCAATATCAAACAATTCATCAATTCTATAACCCGATATCGAAACCAAACTGAAAGTTAGGATAAATATCATGACACCATAATCAGAACGAGCCTTTATGATTGGTATAAATCTTGAGAATGTAGCTACAGAAGCTGGAAATATAAATAAAAATATTATTAATCATCAATATTTTTTTATCAAATAGTATTATTGTTGGTTATAAATATATAGTATACCTATTAGAAAGAGGAAGACTCCAACAATTATGAGTTCAATTTTCTCTCCAGCTTTACTAGCAACCCAATGTACACCAAAGGCTAGAAGACCAGCAAGTGTAGTTCCACATATTCTATTTATACCTTTATATATTGTAGAACCTGAAATTCCATTGTATAATTCAATTGTTAATTGTTTCAAAAAATAAAATAAAATATATATTATATATATAGTTACAAGTATTTACCAGCAGTATATTCAAAGACTACAACAACAGTCATTACTGCCCACATAGCATTTCCTCCAACTCCATCATACAAAGGGTTTAGATAGTAGAATAGTGAAACAACTGTAAGTGTTATTCCCACCTTGACACAATGGATGAATTTTCTTGGATCATTCACACCAATTTCCCAAGATTTCTTAATAAATTCACACAACTTGAAATAAAGACTTGCTATGAATGTCCACATGATGCAAGAGATTTCACCTCTTTTCCATATGACACCATCTACTTTGATTCTCCATTTAGTTTCTTTTGTCACTCCCTCGTTAATAGTCATTTATATATATGTTTGTGTAAGTTCTAGCAATTGTTGTACTTTATTATGTTGCTAGAACAATAATGGGCAAACACCCCAACCCAATACTTTATGACAAGTGTTAAGATTTGTCTAAAGTTGAGGAGAATCATTTGTATTTATAGAGAAATAAAAGGGACTTGCCGCATGTCTCTAGCAAGAAAAAGCAGTATGTAGAACCATAACAACATGGTATGAAAAACCTAACATTAAAATTTATATTAAATGCAAAAGTTAAGCCAAGAATGTGAGTAAACATCGAGAAAGTAAAAGCTTGTTTTCCTAATATTAACAATATGAATAAACGGTGACACATATTTATACAAAGACATTAACAAATATATTCAAACAATATCATAATCTTCTTAGTTATGGCCATAATAGTAAAATCTCAGTCAAAAAAGTACAACAAATAAGAATGAATTTTCACGTTAAGAGTTTTATTTCATGGTAATAATGAGCTTCAAACTAAATTTTTAACATATTATAAACAGAACATTATTAAAAAAAAACCTGGTCAGGAAAATCCCGATTCAGATCAATATTATTTGCATTGCCACGCTTCCTTAAGGTGAAGCCATCAGGATTCATTGATGGAAGTAAATGAAGGTGAACATTCTCCACAATCAATGTGGCCTGAAACATTTTGCTAAACGTAAGACATTGTAAAAGTAAAAACTGGATCATAAAATAACAACAGTTTCCCTGAAAAATACAAAACTCAATGCTTAAACTGAATTCTGATATATTGGAGGCGTAGGTTATACACGTTTGTTAAATTAAATAAACTTGTAAAACAAATAGAGATTGTCATGTGACATTCAATCATCAGAAATTTCAGGGCTGCAGGATAATTTTCTTTTGGTCATCCGCTAAAACTTGTGTGATGGATAATAGATATTGCAACCATTTTTGTCACCACAACAAATGCGAAGAAAAGAAATTAGAATATACTTCTGCAAATAAAGAAAGGAAGTGAAACATACCAGAGTATCTTTTAAATGGTTATCGCATAACCAATTGGCCAAAAACATAATAAGCTCACGGCCCACGGGTTCGTCTCCATGCACATTTCCAATATACTGCATCAGTATTATACTGGTTACAAAACTGCTGATTTCAAAAGAACGGAGCGAATCGGGCGGCGACGGTGAGGAACGGAGCGGAATCGGCAGCGACGGTGAGGAACAAGCGGAATCGGGCGTCGCGGAAGTGGTGTTGGCGGCGACGGTCGTGGAAAATGGGTCGATAATGGCAGCGGCGACGGTCGTGGAAAATGGGTCGAAAATGGGTCGAAATGGAAACTGTACAGTTTTCACGTATAAATGAAAATAGTGTTTACACTTTTTTACATCGGTGGAAACCCCCACCGATATAAGGGGTTGGGCTATTACATCGGTGGAAACTCCAACCGATGTAATAGGTTGCTTTTTTTTTTAAATACGTGTCAGGCTATTACATCGGTGGAAACTTCCACCGATTTAATAGGTTGATTTTTTTTTTTAGATACTTGTTAGGCTATTACATCGGTGGAAACTCCAACCGATGTAATAGGTTGCTTTTTTTTTTAAATACGTGTCAGGCTATTACATCGGTGGAGAGTCCGAACCGATGTAATAGCTTACCTTTTTTTTTTTTTTTTTACCCACGTTTTTATGATTTATCAATATATTTTATATATTAATTCAATCACATTTTTTACATCGGTTTTTATTTAAACCGATGTAATATATTGCTTATATTTTTTTTAACTTTTTTGTCACCTTGTTTCTTATTTACAAAAATGCCACCGTGTTTTTTTCTGAAAATCTTTTACATCGGTGGATCAGATTGTCCGATGTAATAGGTAACGAAAAAAAAATTTTCCCTTATTTTTTATATCATTGGAAATAAATACGTGATGTAAAAAGTTTGTTAACTGTATTTTTTACATCACCTATTTTGATACCCGATGTAAAAACCTTTTCTCAAATGTCTTTTTTTTAGTAGTGATGCTTGCAACACATGATGGGCGAAAGGAATATGTTCCAAGATTTGGAACTTAAGTCTGGAGGCCTTAATAGTTTCAGAAAGCAATCAGAAAAGGAAGATCATTGACTCTGGAAATCTTAATGTGAAGATAATTTTCGATAAACCAAAGGAAAAAAATCAAGAAGATAAAGAATCAGAATCCCCTACTTCTGATATTATTGTTGTTCCTTCTAATCAACCTCAACAAAAGAAAAGCAGACTCTCATCATCTCTTTCTGAAGATCTAACTCTAGAAAAACAAATATGCTCTAGTCATAACAAGATCAGTGTTCAAACATTCTGAAGAATACTAGACTCTAAGTTTAACAAAGGCATTGTATTTCTTTCAGAGCCTCAGTAATCAGAAGATGTTTCGGTCAGAAATTTCTTTGATTAGATGGAGACCTTTTTGGTTTTCCAGACTCTGAGGATATCAAATGTGTCATTTATTTAGATGTATTTATTAACATGTGTAACCCTTGGTTATTCTTAACCATCACACGCTATCTAAATTATGCAATGAGCAGTGTGCGTTTTTCTTAGAACTGATTAAAATCATAATTATTACTTTCATTTAATGCTCCTAATAATTGTGTCTATATGTGTTTATTTTTTATTTTTTATTTTTCTCTCACTTTTAAAACACTATAAAACACACACTTGACTTCACTTCCACACTATAGAAACCCTAAACCCTCTTTTTTATCTCAAACTGATTCAACAAGTTCTTTGTGTTCATCATCTTCATCAAAGCTCTTCATCTAAGATCATCACCCTCGTAAACAACCTTCATCATCTTCATCATTTCAACATGATGAATACTCAACAACAAGAAGTTGTTCAGTTTGCTAAAGATATGGAACAAGCCCTAAATCCTTATGAGTCGTCTTCTTCAACCATTCCAACCATTTCTTCTTCTCCTATGGTAACTGGTTCATCTTCTCTATTGGTTATTGATGAACACCATATAACTCAAAAATATTTTCAAGTTCACTGCATCATTCCTCTATCTGAGTTAGTAGTTCTTCGAGAATACATGGTTGATTTTGATAATCTTGCTGAAAATGGGTGTGACATTAGAGAGGAGTTAGAGGGTCAAGGGTGGGAAAACTACTTTCGAAGATTACATGGTCCTATTTATGGAGCCTTAGTAAAGGATTTTTGGAATAATTCTGACTGTAATGATCTTCACACAGTCTCGGATGTGATTGGTCAAAGAATAATCATCACGTAAAAATCTATTGTGGATCTTCTACGTTTGGAATTTTTGAAAGGAAATTGTACATTTGGAATGAAGTTTAGGTCAAATGCTTAAAAGAATGCTCTCCATCAATTAATGTTTAAGAATTACTCCGTTGAGAAGAAAGAATATAAAACTAAGGATCCTTATGACAATTTGAGAATTTGGCACAAGATCATTTTGGGTTGCATAAACCCTAAACCTCCAACAAGTTCTTCGGATTATTTCAACATCAGCCAGCAGTTCATGTTTTACTATTTGCTTGCCAAAAAGTAGGTGAATCTTCCATTTTTTCTTTTTAGTCATCTGAAGGAGGCTATCAGAAGATCAATAACAACTGTAAATCAAGAGAAAAAGGTCTCTCCTAATATTCCATGTGGACGTCTTCTAACAAACATTTTTGTAGAAAGTGGATTGGTAGACTTTCTTACAAAAGAGGTCAGGTTCATTGAATACTTGATTCCCAGCATTGGAGAACCATTTAATGGACATACCTTGAGAAACGTGAAGATGATCCCAAAAATTAAAAAGAAACACTTGGTGAGCCAACTTAAGTTACCAAGAATAGAAGAATCCCTATTGACAACTTTCCTCTATTCTCCAAAACTGGTAACCTAACTGACATGGCTGCATATGTTGTAAGGATGGCTAGAGCAGGACATGATATGTCTAATTCCGACTTCACCAAAAATTATACTGAGGAAGTTGGTTGTTCTAAAGAGAGAAGGAAGGAAAGATCATATGGTTCTGATTCTGAAAAGAAAAAGAAGAAGAAGAAGTCTAGAACTTTTAAGATTGTAACTCTAGCTGCTTATCCAGAAACAACAAGTAAGTCTACGACTGCTACTTCTTCACCTGTTTCTAAAATTGTTGCTAAAATAATTGATTCAGTCTCATCCATTCTAACCACCATCATGCAAACATCATCTTTTACATATTTTTTCTATTCCGCCATCCACCATCACCACTTCTGTTTATGTTCCTGTTACAAATATCCCACCCGTTTCTAATACCACTTCAACTGAAATTCTGGTAACTACAAATGTGTCTGTTCCACCATCAACAACAATCATTTTTAAATCCACCACCACCGTACAAGATTTTTTCTCTAAATCCTATTCCATATCTCAATACCATCAGAACCAATCCACACTTCTACATCTTTATTAACCTCATCTCAATCACTTCCACAAACTTCTCATTTTTCAACTTTTGATACCAATATTCATTTTTTCCTTCTTTAACAAAGAAACCACTCTCCAGACTCACCATCATCCATACTGGTTCAATTTCTCCCTCTTATCACAAAATGTATGAAAGGACAGTTTCTGATAACCACAGAGCTATTGAAATTTCCACAACTGAACCTTTCACTTGTTCTGAAATTTTCAATAAGACTGAACAACCGTTGTAATAAAATCCTCCTGAACCTGTAACTTCTGAACCCATCCCTTCTGAAAGTTACATAGCCATAGTTGTCTATGATAAACCTGTCCCAAAAACATTGGATGAATACATCAACATGTTTAGAACTAAGGCTATGAAAAAAATTTCGAAGCTAAGGGCAGAAGCAAGTATTGATACGATGCTTCGGGAAATGGATGATTCTTAGAAGAAGTTTCAGAAATGGATGGCTTCTAAGTTTGAATGTTTTAACACTTTTGCTGAAGCATTAAAAGCTTGGGATATTTAGGTTGTGAAAGAAAGTAAAGAAGAACATGAAAGAGTTAGAGTTCTTAAATTCTTTGCTGCTAAGAAAAAAGAGGCTAAAGCTAAAACACTTCGAGCAGAAGAAGAAGAAGAAGAAGAAGAAGAAGAAGAAAAACTTAGAAAAGCATAAGAAGAAGCCAAACTCAAAGCTGCAGAAGAAGCAAGGGAAGCAGAAGAAGTTGCTAAGGCTAAAAAAGGTGCTTTGGTTGCTTCATCTTTTGATCCTACCATTGTGCGTCTGGAAAACACAACTGGTGAGATTAGAGGAGAACAACGGGTTTTCAGAGAAAGCATTATTGAATAGAAGGATGTTAATAAGAATGTTCAAAACATGCTACAATTGATTTTGCAAAAGATTTCTGCTCATGCTTCTGCTCCTCAATCCTAGCCTCTAGAATTTTCTTTTTCCTTTTGCTTCTGAACCATAAGACTATGCTTGCTACTTGCTTTTTGTGACTACTATTTTTCTTCTGATTATTTGATATTTCTGCAAGTCTTCTTTTTGGATCTTAGTTTGTTTGACTTCCTTCGACTCATTTCTTATGTGACCTTTTGAAGTTAATGAAGTCTTCTTTTGGCTTATCACTTATTTTCTTACTTGTTATCTTCTTCTGGTTTTTATGTTTTTCACACATAATTACCTTTTTGATTATGACAAAAACGGGGAGTAATTAAATGAATGTAATTTTTATTTTAATAATCAAGTTCTTGAAAATGTTCTCCGAAAAGAGTTGCTTACATCCTAACCCGGTTAAACTTCTGTTTTTGTTAGAATTGTTTTCTTTTTTAAGAAATGTGAACTCTGATTAAAGACAAAGATCTGAAAGCATTATGCAAGGCTTATGTATAACCTGTTGGCTTCAAACTGGCTCCAAGAATTGAAATCAAGAATCAGACTCCAAGAATTGAGAATCTCGAAGTTGTCTTAGTGACATTAAAGTTTCAAGATTTCAATTGATTTCATTTTCATTGGAATCTAGAGTTAAGACTCTTAAGATTTCAATATCTGATCTATTAGAACTAGGGGAGTTTTTACTCAAATGGTTCAGAGTCAGGATATTTAAGCTTCATCAAGTCATTAACTCAGAGGGAGTTTCATAAAAAAGATAAATATTCCATACCTTTTTATTTTCACTTTTCTAATTATATGAACAAAATTGTGTCATCAAAATACATAGTTTTATCATCATCAAAAAGGGGGAGATTGTTAGAACAAGATTTGGTTCTGCAATACTATCTCTGAGTTTTTACGATAACAAATGATTATGTTTATATGAACAATTTTGATACTCTAATGTTTGTTATTTTTGAGTATTTAACAAATAGGTTCTGCTTCTGATGGATGGCATGGCCAAGACATTAGAAGAGAATTAATTCCGCTTATGCACTACACAAGTTTTGATGAACATTAGCAAGATACTCCAGAAGACTCTGGAGTGTAGGCTCTGACATTAAGTCTAAAGAAACCAATCAGAAGATCTGAAGACAAAAGTTTCTACTTAAGTCCATATGCTAAAGAATCATGTTTCTGAAGACAACGTATTATAAAGAAACAAGTCAGAATATCTGAAGACAGGAGTTTCTACTTAAGTCTAGATGCTGAAGACTAATGTTTCTTAAGACAAAGGGTTCTCAAGACCAAGTATTGAAGATTCTGATAGACGAAGTTCTAAAGACTCTGGAGACTTGAAGTTCTAAATACCCATGGTTCTAAGAAAAGGGTTCTAAAGACCAAGTGCTAAAGACTATGAAGATAGAAGTTATAAATACTCTAAAGAATTAAAGTTCTAAAAACCCAAGGTTCTAAGAAAAGGTTCTCACGACCAAGTGCAGAAGATTCTGATGACGCAGTTCTGAAGACTCTGAAGACTTGAAGTTCTGATGACCTTGTGTTATGTTATCGCTTCTAAGCTCATGCTCGCAGAAGCCTCTAAAGTGCAGAAGGACAGAAGATAACGTTAACATGGTATAAATAGTACATGGTACAATCAACGTTTCATTCCACTACCATGGAAAGTAGGACGCGTTGCACAATCTTGTCCCCCACATGATTGCTCAAGCTACCAATGTTTATGGAAATCCTAAGAGTACCCCTCAACAGATATATTATTTTATCGGCTATATAAAGGCTTGAAGACTAAGAGAGAAAGCAGCAAATTTTCACTGAATATCCATGCACAACTGTTGTTCATAGCTTTCATATTTTGAAGTCATTGTTCTTAAAATAATTTACATATTCAGCTTGTGTAGAAGTAATATTATTGTAAACAAAACTTGTATTCAAATATTTTTTTTATTTACGTAAGGGATCAGTTAGGTTTGTATCCTTAAGAAGTCTAGGACTAGTGTGTCTTAGAGGTTTAATTTTCCTTAAGGGGTCGATTAGGTCTGTATCCTTAAGAAGTCTAGGACTTATGCGTCTTATAGGTTGTTAGTCACTTTCGGGTAGCTTGTGCATTGTAATAATTAGTTGGATTATTGGATTAAGTCCTCGATTGAGAGAGGCAAAATCACCTTAGCAGGTGGACTAGACTAGCTTGATAGTTTTCAAGTGAACTGGTATAAACATACCTTGTTCTTTACTTCATGTTCTTAATTATTGTTATTATGAAGAGTGAAGGAAAATGTATTTTTATTAAAGAGGACTATTTTTTAAATAAAATTTTTGATTTAAAACCCAATTCAACCCCCCCTCCCCCTTCTTGTGTTTTTCACACCTTTAGATGTGGTCCTTGTTTTTTCGTGTTCCATACAGCTTTGTCCCACATGTCTCTTTATCTTTTCCATTACTAAGTGTGATACGGTGGGAAGAACTGACTGTTTTTTGGAATGTTGGTTTGCGTTTTGTGTTTGTTTTTGCAAAATGTCGCAGTAAGCAAGAGTCGCCACCGACTTTTATTTTATCCAATAAGGAAAGGAAAAAAGCACAGAAAAATTCCTTTTTCGAGATATTTCTCGGGTTCAGGGGGTAGATTATAGAAAGGGAAGGTGTTAGCACCCTTTCTATCCGTGGTTATCCACGGGCTCTTAGGTACTTTCTCATATTGTTTTCAAAATTGATTTCTTTGTGCTTGTGGGTTTGGAAAAGTTTTTGTTTTGAAAACTTTGTTCGAAAAAAGTGTAAGTGTGAAAAGTTTTTGTTTTTTTTGAAAGAGCAAGTATCTAAGAACCATCTACCTAATCGAAAAAGGAATCGTTCTATGCTATCTTCCTTTAGACAATGATATCCCACTATTGATGAGTAGGCAGCACCGTCATTGGAGTTTAAGGGTTAATTCGAATTTAGGGACTTACGGTCACTAAAGCAATGCTAGGATGCCTTAGCGGTAACCCTAATGTCTTAGATCATTTGTTTTGAGGCAACAATATCCGAGGCAACCATTTCGAGGCGACTATGATCTTTGGACAAGAGGGCGACCTCTAAAGCGACCTATACTTAATGACCGTGTACGAAGGCAACCAAGTGGGGTGTACCCTAAGAGTGCGCATGTTCGAGTGTGTCGTTTTCAGTTAATTTTATCTTTGTACATGTTAATGGTGATCTATGTTTATTTTAGGTTAAAACATTCAGTCTTATCATGCATCCTATTATCAAACATCTAACAGTTATATTTGCGGAAAATAAATTGCGGAATGTAAATTACAAGGCGTCGGGTATTTACATCGCCAAAGACAAACCCTTTTAAAAAATAAATTAAGCGATAAAAATAAGAGTCCTATTAAGCTATTACAATTTGGGAGCAAGTACATAATTGGATAAAAATAAATCGCATGCGGGAAATTAAATCGAGTGCAAAGTTCTAGGGTTTTGACCCTTTTTTTGTTAAAGAAATGATTTTATTTTTGTTTTTGAATTAAGAGAGAAATTACCTAAGTTAATTATTAAATTAAATTAATTAAGTTAATTAATAAAAATAAATTATTTTTGGTCTTTTGGTATTTAAAGAAAGAAAATAAAATTAATCAATGTTAGTAAAAACGTAATTAATTTTAATTAATTACAAAAAAATATTAAAGTTATTTCTAGTTAAAAACCTAAATTAATTTAATTAGTATTTGTTAAAAAATAAAAATTTGATTTTTATGAAGAGAATATTTGTGTGGTTTTAATTTTATAAAAAAGAATTTTCGATTGGTTAGTAATTAAATGGAAATAATAAAATAAATAATTAAAGCAAAATAAATAAAATATAGAGAGAGAGAGAGGGGTATGGGCCTGTTTTGGGGGTCAGAATAGAAAGGTGAAGGCCCATTAAGCACTGGCCTAATTTGACTTTTTGGATTCCATGCGCGCTTGTTGACTGGATCTATGATGGACAGTCATCTCTTGGCCACCAGATTTGGCCAGGGGCCATCTGGCAATTGATTGAGCGAGGGAGTATGGTACACTACGCGCCCAGATATGCACATGATAACCCGAAGAAATAAAACAAAGAGAAATTTGGAGGACCTAGGATTCGAACCCAGGTCCTGATGGTATTTGGAGTGCTTGCTTCGCCACTAGGCCACTTGGTCTTGTTTGTTAATATATTAAACAATAATAATAAAAGAAAATGAGTTATATGCCAGAAAAGACAAAAACAAAGCGCGCCATATTTGAATGGGCGAATCACGCCTCGCCATGCATCATCTCCAACCCTCGTCCGTAGCTAAAAACTTGTAAAAACTTATAGCTACGGACACAAGTCGTCGCTACAAGTCGTGACTCCTCCAAAATCTACTGTAGGCCATAGAAATAAATTCTAAGGGCATGGTTGTGCTCGTCTTGACCTCCCAGTCCTAACCATGCCCTTCTTGATGGACAATTATCCCTGAAATAAAAATGCCCAAAAACGACAAAGAAACCCTAGCTATGGCATCTCACAGTATAGGTCACATAAACAAAATTGGATAATGCAAAAGGCTTAGAAACACTGTGAGGATGACGAATATGCAAGTAATTTGTACATAGGATGCAAGAATAATGATTTATGAATTCAAATGCAGAGCTAGGTAACGTGATGCTTACAGCGTGTTTGGGCGTGTATGGAAGCCTGCTTTGGATTGGTTTCAACTCAGTGAACCTCCAGGAATCGATTGGGATGCTTCTTGGCTTCTGAGATTGCCTCTAAGTATGAATTCAAATTCAAGCTTTTCACCACTTTTTCAAGTTTTTTTTTGCTTCTTTCTGCAGCCTCTAACCTTGGTCTCGATTTGTTTAGCTTCCTTATGTATCATACAATATGTTAGGGTGACAAAATTGGAATGAATCTCTCTAAATCAATGCACCCATATTTGATTTGATCTCCTTTTGAAAGCTTGCCAAATTTGTCAAAAATCAATCCTTTTGCACATGGTATGGTGAGATACGAATTTGATGAGATTAATGATGATGATATCAACCTGAAATAGCCAAAAAAATCTTGGTTAATCAATGTTTGGGATTTTATATGATTTAATTTGATTTAAAATGAAATAATTCAATAAAAAATCAAATAACATAATAAAAATGATATATGATCTCATGGCTGAAGCTAGGACACGTGGACAATGATGCAATCTCAAATCAAGTGGAAAAGAATGGGCCCATTTGACAAAATTTGAAGTTTTGGGGATAGTTGACTTTTGACAATTTTGCAAAAATGTCCAACTTCAACAATGCATAACTTCTTCAATTTTGAACTTTTGGAAGTGTTCTTGGACTTTTTAGAAAGCTTGAGATGTCCTATAACCAACCATTTTTATATCATATCATTTTGATATTCCATTCTCAAATTATAAGGTTTGTAAAAAACGGTGTTTTTGTTGACTTTCAAAAATGACCTATAATGTCCAAATTTATAACTTTTTATGAGTGAACCTTTTGATCTTGGGATATGAAGATGGATTGTAGGATATTTCAGCCTCTTCAAAATGAGCTTTGGATGGGTCATTTATCATAAATTATGAGAAATTTATGCTTGGTCAAAGTTGAGTTGACTTTTCCTGCAAAACCCTAATTTAACAACTTTTGAGTCTTGATGAATTTTGAGCAATCCTTGATGAATCATGATCAACCCTTGATCAAATGATGAAATATCCTTCAAAATGAGAATTTTGACAAAAAATATTGAAGTTTGACTATTTGTAGGTCACAGTTGACTTTTGCCCTAGCATAGTCGATTTTTGGACCCTTTGAGCAATTGACTGAGCAAACTTCCTCTGCAAGACTTGAAACTTGACATGGATGATATTGAGAACATATTAGGACATTTGGGAGAACTTGAGGTCATTTGGATTCAAATATCTTGATGCAACACAAAACCCTAATTTGAGGTTAACTGCCTTAGGAGATGACTTGTCTGACCCACTCTTGAGCAACCTTGAGCCACTTGGAGATTTTTCTGGCAATGTTTTGAGAAATATGAGAGGGAAAATTTTGAGGTACAACACTAAGAATTGTGTCGTTTTCCTATGTCCCACAGTTTTCATCTACATCTAAAAAGGGAATATAATGAGCTAACATTGACTATAGTTTTTAGGGTTACACATTGACTGAATATTTAATGCCCACTTGATATTCTTGACTGAATTGTTATAGTTATGTGAAATTTTTATGAAATTAACCCTTACCATGTGTGCAATTTATAGGAGATGGGCTTTTTTAAGGTCGTTTTTTACACTAAGGGTTGTTTTGTAAAAGACCCCAACTTAAGATATGAAGGTGGAGATATATATGCATGCAATGTTCAAGATAATGACTATTGGGCCTTCTTTGAAGCTCGTGATCTAATTAAGGTTATGGATTCAGATTTTAATGTTGATGGTGTGAAAATATGGTGGAAACAAGAAGGTGGTAGTTTGGAAAAAGATCTTAAACTATTTAGAAATGATGAAGATGCATAATTGTTATCTTTGTTTGCTGAGAACAATGAGTGTGAAGTTGAAGTTTATACTGAGGCTAAACTATCTAAATTTAAACTAACATATATGCAGAGGTTAAGAGAGAAAAATAAGGGGAAACAAAGTCTTTAGGATGATGAGACTGATGGTCAGTGCAGTGCATCAAGTGATGAAACTATCAATGGCATACACTTTTAAGACAGTGAATAAGAGAGAATGCATGACCTTCATGAAGAATTTGATGAAGGGGTTGATGAATGGTTGGATGAAGTTGATAATGGGAGGGATAATGTTAATGGTACTACACCTAGTGAACCATTCATCCTTAATTTTGAAACAACAGAGATGGAAAAAGAGCATGTCATAGAAGAAAACTACATGAGTGATGAACTTGATAGTGGAGCAGATAAATTAGTTGTAACAAAAAACCTGTATTTATTAGGTTTAGTGAAGATGAACAATCTCAGTGATATATTAATGCCACTATATTACTACTGAGAGACAAACCTATTATCATAATGTTTGAGTGGATTAGGAATTACCGTGGGTAGGTTTACCACACTTAGAAAAAAGGTAGAAAAATACAAGGTGAGATAATTCCTAAGCCACTCTGGAGATTAGATAGAGAGATGGAAAATAGTGCAACTTGGTTTGCAACATATGCAAATAGATTAACATTTTAGGTAACATATGTACTGTTCACTGATATTTTTGTTGTAGACCTGGAAAAACACACTTGTTCATGTAACTATTGGGACTTGGTTGGAATCCCATGTAGACATGGTGTTGCTTCAATACATAGGAAGTTTGATGATCATATCAAGTATGTGCATATGTGTTATCATAGTACTACTTACATAAAATGCTATAATGAAGTTGCCAGTCTCATAAATGGGCAAAACAAATGGCCCAAGACACAAATCATATCGTTTTGCCACCAATGTTCAAACATGGTCCGGGAAGGCCAAAGAAATCACGTATAAGAGAACCGAATGGGGAAAACCAGACCAAATATAAAAGAACTAATACAAGCCACAAATGCAAGAATTTCTTGGAATATTGTCACAATTGTAGAACATGCAAGAAGTATAAAAAATTTCCAATTATTCTAGGGGAAAGTGCAACAACTATAACTAAACCACCTACACAGGCAAGTCAAGATCCATCTGTCCAAAAAGTACCTAAGAAACTGGTTTGTTTATTGTTTAACAATTGTTATCTGTTTATATGTGTACACTGAAATTTATGCCTTAATGTTATATGTTAAATGTTTGTATGTGTTTGCAATAGGGGAGACCCAAAGGGTAGTGTGAACAATGTGGAACAAAGAAGAAAGTAACTAAATTGTCAAAGAAAAAGAGCCAGACATCTACTTCTCATACATCTACATCTCATGCGCCTGAACTTGAACAAGTTACAAGTAATGTGCCTGAACCTGAATAAGATGCAAGTCATGTCCCTGAAACTAAGCCACTTGCATATCATGTGCCTAAACCCGGGCCACTTGTATCTCAAGTATTTGAACCTGAAACTCAAGCATCTGTTGAGCATAATATTTTCTTGAAGAGGTATTCTCAGTTAGACACTTAATCATTAGCATCATTTTTGAATGACGAAGACTTTTTAACCCCGAGAAAGTCGATAGATTTCCCAACACAACGCTTCCACTAGTCGAACTGCCACCTGATAAGTTCCAAAATTATACAAAATATGTAGGCACTGATTAACTTAATTTTAAAGTAATCAGTAGAAAAAACCTATGATTTATCAATGAAAAGTAATAAAATACATGTTTGGAAATTTTAACTGCACAATAACCAAAAACATGTAAAAAAGATTGAAAAACTATCTGACAACACACAAAGACCTTGCGAAGACATTTTCCAACAAGCAAGGCTCACTAAGTGATGATCATAGGCATGCTTAGCAAGAAGAGGTGTCCAATAAGACTTTGTGGCTAAGTAACTTCAAGGTTAAGTAATAATCTTCGCTAAACCTAAAGCATAAGTGATCTTAGCAAGCAAAGGTGGTTCATGACTTCAAGGCTAAGTTAATTGAAGGAAAATAAAGGGTTTGTGGGCTATGTGAGGATAGGTGGTGCGCCTAGAAAGATAAGGAAGCTAGGGAAAGTTGTAGGCGAGCTGACATTACTTAACAAGGAAAAATTACACACACTAAGCAAAGATGGATGATGCACCTAGCAAAGACCTCAGATCAACATATATAAATTTAATTACCATTTTAGTTCAAATGGAGTTTCACTACATTTAAAGTACTACATAAATAAAGTAGGTTCACCTTAAATCTCAAAAGAAGAGAATATGACAGGAAGACTGAAGGCAGAAGCACTTCTCGAGGAATCACTACACATGATGTGTAACCTTCTTTTTCTAGGATATAATTGTAAAACTATGATAAGTAAGCGTAGATAATTCTCTTTTGTTGTGGTTAGATATAATCTTCATTATACTCATATATTAATTATATTCAAAGTGTTTTATTTAATTCTACTTAAGCATGGTATTGTTCTTAAAGCTTATAATAGATTAGCTTCTGAAAACATGTTTTCATGGTATGACTTGACATTCAAGAGGTGAAGATCATTACTAGATCTAAGTCACCATCTGTTTGATGCTAGATGAAAAATGGTTCAAATGTATGTTGAACAATGGTTTGAATGTGCTATATGAAATATTAGAGGTTGGAAAGATGTCTAAAAATCAAAAGGGAATAGGTTTTAAATCCAACATGATAGAGAAAAAAAATCCCATCTAAGAATTTTGTTCCTCCTTAGAAGAAGATTGGGTTTATTATGGTGGACCACATGTCCTAGCATCATGCTCAACATGTGTTCCCTTATCACATAAAGCACAAGAAATTGTCTTGGAGATGTCATCATTGTGGTAGATATGAACATATAAGGCCTTATTGTTACAAAACATATGGTTATCCTTTGTCCTATAATAAATCGAGACTTACGAGAAAGGATGGGGAAAAGGTTATAGGAAAGAAGGAGTGGAAATCCAAATTTGTCTTCAAAAGCTTCATTGCTCATACATCTCTTAGAGTTTCCTCAAGAGAATATTAGTATTTTGATAGTGAGTGTTCTAGGCACATAGCTGGAGAGAAGACTTATCTAGAGGATTTGAAATCTTACTCAATCAGTTATGTCACTTTTTGTGATAGAGAAAAAGGAAGACTAAAGGGAATATGAAAGATGGTTAGTGTTGTACCCCAAAATTTTCCCTCCCATTTTACACAAGACAAGCTCATTGAGGTCTTTAATTGCTCGGGGATGACCAAGAATTGACCAGACAAATTCTCCTCTTAAGCAATGAACCTCTAACTAGGGTTTCACTTCTCACCAAGATGTGTAAGCTCCAAAGGTATCAAATGTTTTCCATGGTCATAATATGTCTTCAAGATTGTCCATGCCAAATTTCACGCCTTACACTATAAATTTGCTCAGTCAATTGCTCAATTGTTTGAAAATCAACTGTGTTAGGTCAAAAGTCAACTGTGGCCCATATACAGTCAAACTTCAAGGTTTTTCGTAAACATTAACATTTTGAAGTGATATCCATAATTTTATCAAGGGTTGATCATGATTCCTCAAGGAATGCTCTTAATTTATCAAAAGTCAAGAATTACTAAATTAGGGTTTTTATAGGAAAAGTCAACTAAACTTTGACCAGGCATAACTTTCTCATACTTGATCCATTTTTCCTTAGCCAAATCTCATTTTGAAGAGAATCCAATTCCCTACAACTTCTCTTTTTCCCTAAATTCCAAGAAATTCACCAATTTAAAGATACAAGCTCATACATTACAAGTCATTTTCAGAAAGTCAACAAAAGACACTTTTTCCAAGACCATTTACATCAAGATAAAGTCTTCAAATGAAAAATTTACCAAAATAGGGATTGAAGAGAAAATCTTGGGATTTCCAAAAAGTCCAAGATCTTCATCATGAGATACAAATTGAGCAAGTTATGGCTTCCACAAGTTGGGGAATTTTGAGAAATTTCAAGAAATACACATTGAGCAAATTTGTGTTTTTAGGTTAATGGGTCTAATTTTTGGGACTTGAATGTATTCATGACATGTCCAAGAACCTATAAAATCACCCATGCATGAGTTTGATTTTTATTTTATTTATTTTTTATTTTTATCTAAATAAAATCAAAATAATTAAATAAATGCAAGATTAATGTTTGAGGCGTGTAAGGCTGGAGATTTGATCATATTGGAGGCGCAAAGAGCTCGTGGATAGCTAGAAAAAACGCACAAAATAGATTGGCATGAGATTGGATCAAATATGGAATGTTTTATGCAAGATTGAAATCATATCTTTTCATCATAATGTACAACGATTGGAACCATATTTGTTAACCTCATCTTGCCCACTACATATATACAGGAAAATCAAATCTAAAGGACACGCAGAAACCACCTCAAAGAGCCACACAAAAAATACATCAAAGTTGTCAAATTCAATACTCATAGTGTAAGCTTCCTCTGTCCAAACCAAGTCCATTATTCACTCCCTAAAGGTCCCAGGAGTGATTCCCAAGCCTTAAGAAATTCAAACGCACGCATAAACGTGCTCATTTAATTCTTCCATTAGGTAAAAAAAATTGGGTCTCAAACTTGTGTAATCTTTAATTAAATCTCTTTTGATTGCATATTCATGTTATTATCATTGTTTATGAATGTTTTGGCGTAATTCATGTGAGTTACAGTGCCCAAAACACAAAATGCCATTGTTAGGGCATTTGAAATTGGTTCCTTTGGATCTCAAAATCTAGGTCATTTCAGGACAAATAGACCTCAAATTTTGAATCAGGCAGAAAAAATAACGGGGGTAGGGTAGGTCTTGATCTCTGAATCTCGTTGTCTTTGCAGGTCAAGTTTTTGGCCCACTGGAGAAGACAACCGGAGAGTTGACTCCGGTGGGCTGACTCCGGCAGCATACGCGTCTCTTACTTATTGGTCTATCTAGTCAGCGCACTCATTTTTTATTTCAAATATATTCCTGACCTTGTTTCATATTGTTATACGGTGGGATAACTGACTTGATTGTTTTGTGTTTGATCATAAATATTACGGTTAGCAAGAGTCGCCACCAACTTTTCTTTTATCCAAAAGGAAAGGTGAAAAAGCACAAGAAAGACCTTTGAGATTATTTCTTGAGTTCCGGGGGTAGGTTATGAAAAGGGAAGGTATTAGAACCCTTTTCATCCATGGTTTTCCATGGGCTCTTAGTTACTTTCTAGATCACTTGCTTTTGTTTGAAATTGTGCTTTGTGCGATTTTGAAAGTATTTTGTAAAAGAGGCCATTTTTTAGGCAATCTTTGTAACGATTCTCGTTCGTAAGAATGTATACAAAGATGTTTGTCTTTTTAAAAATGTTTTCAAGTTTGTAAGATGTTTGGAAATGTGTGTGTTTGTTTTTGGAAATAGCAAGGATATTTGTTTTGAAATGGAGCAAGTAACTAAAAGTAATCTACCTACTCAAATGTCTTTCTTGTTCATTTTCTTTTCCTTTGACATTGTTGTCTTACCATTGATTTGGTAAGCAACCCTATCTTTGGATGTAAACGGGACGAGCATGGGTCATCGTATAACCATGATTAGCAATGTCACAAAGTATCTTAGCATTTTTGAGGGACTAAGATCATTTTATAAGGCAACTTGAATAGCGTCATCGAGGGACTATGATCTTGTTTTTACTTGTTTTTGCTAAGATACCTTACATGCGTAATATGACCATTTTTTTATATAAGGCAACCAAGTGGAGTAACCCTAAGGGTGATTGTGTGCAAGTGTGCCATTTTCATGCTTGATTTTGTCTTGAATTAGGGTTTTCTATTTGATTGGTTTTATCTTGCCATACAAACCCTAATTACTAGCATGTTATATAAAAGCGGTAAATTGCGAAATTTAAAGATTATTACGCTATTACAACACTTTGTAGGAGGGGCTATACAATTTATGAATGGGGATTTTTAAGAAAGTAAAAACCCTAATTATCTATTACAATAATATTGAACTTATCAAATATACAAAGAAACAGATGTAAATATAATGTATAAGAAGTAAAATGAATATAATGTACAAGTATGAATGAATAAGGCCACGGATTTTGTTTTGACTTTAATTAACTTAGAAGAAAAAATAATTAACTAAAAAAAGAATGTTAGATTTAAGTTAGAAAAAGAAACTAGTTTAAAGAAACAAATTTCTAAATAAATAATAATCATAAACCTAATCTAATTATTTGATTAATTTTGAAAAAAAATGAATTTTAACAAGAAAACGTTTTAGTCTATTAAACAAATATGAATATATTTAATATGTATGCATAAATAATATTTTTGAGATTTTTATTTATAAAAATAAATATTGTTATAATATTAATAATAGTAATTAAAAGAAAGTAAAATAAAATATATAAAATAATTCAGGGGGTTAACAATTAAAAAGGGTGTTTGGAGAAAGAAATAATTTTAAAAAAACTGTTGGGCTTTCAGCCCACAAAACTCATGGCCAAAAAAATAAGATTTTTATGAAGGGATGGCGGGTGTAGAGAATCTAAAGAGGGTTGGGCTCAGTTTCATTGTTTTGGGCCTGATATGAGAGGGTCTGGTTGTTTTAAACAAAACAACCTGGTTCAAGGGACGTAGTCCATTTGGCTGATTTGTTTCGCTCTCTCACTTCTCTGATTCTCTCGCTCATTCTCTGAGGTTCCTCCATCGGAGAAGAAATAAATATCATGCCGAAAATCGCCTCGCGACGGTGACGGCGGCGGCTGGGTTCAAAACCTCAATTTTGTTTACATCAATCTCTTCCTCTCTTCCTCCTAATTAGTAATTTAGTGTTTGATTTTGCAGAAAACATAAGATTCGGCCTAGATCTAAAAGGGGACGATGGGAACCCTAGGGGTTCCGATTTGCTTCTTCTACATGATTTGGTGAGATCTTTTCTTTCTTATCTCTTTGCTAGTTCTGAGGGGTTAGGTTTACCTTGAAGATGATGATAAAAAGGGTTTAGGGTTTGTACTTATGTTTGCATGCTTCTGTTTGCGTGTTTCTATTTGAATGTTTTCTCTTCTCTTACTTAAAGGGTTTGGCGAAACTTGATAATGATTCACTTAGGGTTTTGGCTTTGCTTCTGTTTTGGTGATGATGATCTTACTTAGGGTTTTTGGCTTTGTTTCTGTTTTGGTGATGATGATCTTACTTAGGGTTTTTGGCTTTGTTTTTGCTTTGGTGATGATGATCTGACTTAGGGTTTTGGCTCTGTTTACCTTCTCCTACTTTGGTTTCTGATTGGCCCTAAGTAGTATTTTTGGTGCAAGAATTTTTTTTAGAACATTTGCATGTTGAAACAGTTTTAGGAAATTACCCTTCTTTGTTGTGTTTTGGTATGCTGTGAATTGTTGACAGTAAGCTTTGAAAGATGAGAACAATGGCTAGACTTTTTCTTTCTGTGTTTTCTCCTTGTTGCCCCAAAAAACGCCTTTCTTGCTCAGTATTGCTGCCTTTTATATTGGTTAGTTTGTCCATTTTCTATGATAAAATAATGTTGGTTGTGCTGGTTGACTTTGCTTGTTTGCAGTTGGTACATTGCCTACTGTAATGACTTTGCTTTTTCTGTACTTTTTGTATATTTTCTGACCTTGGCTTCTCTTGTGATCCAAGAATTAAATGCTTGAGATTTTGTACAGCTAGACCCCACCCCCTCTTTTGAGTTTGCTTCTTTACTGATATGTCAAATGCTGACTCTGTGATTTTCTATATTGCCTCTTTTCAAACTTGTATTTGCTGATGGTTTTGTATTTTGTCACTTGTAGACTTTTGCTATGAACCAAACAACTTTGCTTTGAGATTTGTGGTAAAGTACCCTAGGCCTATGACATGACTTTACAAATTTTGAGGCTCTTTGATTGTTGATTGTACTGGTTTTCTTGTTGAGACTATTTTCTGATTTGAAACAACATGAGACTTTTGCTTGTTGATTTGGTATTTTCTGATTTCCTCTTTATCTTTTGTGAACCATGATTTGAGATTTGCAAGAGACTAACCCTAGCCAATGATGTATGATCCTGATTTTCTGTTGCTGGTTGTACTGTTTTTTTTAATTAAACCTTCACTTGTTGCTTGATGAATTCTTATTTGCACCTTTTAGTTTATTGTGAACCAATTCTTTTTGAGATTTGCAATATAGTTTTAGCCTATGATAAAACTGAAATTGTATGAGGCTTTTTGAGTTGTTTTAAATCATATTTGGCTGAAATCTGTTGGGCTTGTACTTGTGTTGGACTTGAAACTCTGTGTGCACTATTGTGAACCAATTATTTTGAGATTTGCAATATAGTTTTAGCCTATGATAAAACTGAAATTGTATGAGGATTTTGAACACAAAACCTTCTTTTTCTGAACTCTGGTATTTTTTTGCCTTTAGATTCTGCACAGGTTTTGTTCTGGAAGCTTGCAGTGTGCCCTGTTGTTGGTTACAGTTTGCTTATGTTGCAGTATTGATATCTTGCTGCCTGTTATGCAGCTTGCCCTGCTGTTTGTTGTAGTTTGCTTGCGTTGTTTGTGAACCAAATATGTACTTTGTGATTTTCAAACTAGAAATTCTTAGGCCAATGATTAAGCAAAGATTGCGTGAGGCCTTAGAATACAAACCCTTCTATTCTGATTCAGCAGAAACCACCCTAATGATGAATTTAGGATTACCTTGTATGTTTTGTTCATTTCTGAATATTTGAACTACTAACAAACTTCTCCTTTTCTCTTTTCATGAACATGAAGCATGGATGGCAAGCAAAGGTTGGAGAGATTGCTTGAGGATGAAGACTTAGGATTTCTCTCTTCCCCCTCTTTTTCCATAAATAAATCTTGAAATTTATTGCATTGGTAGACATTTCTTCTGTAAAAATTCAAACTTGTAATGTAATGAATACAATACTTCTGAATAAAATTGTGAAAATATTGTACCAATTTCAACTTTAAATCTTGTAATTCTTATTTGTATGTTTTGAGTAAGAAACCTCATTCTATGTAACTTGTATTTCAAGCAACCACCAAAGATGATCAAACAAAACAAAATACTTCGCACTCCAATCAAACCTTTAAAACAAAAATGAAAGTTTGAGAATTTCAATTCCATTTGATTAACTTAACCTCAAATACTTATGATAAAAAAGTCTTAATCTTCAATTCTTGTTCAAAAGATAACTGGTAAGCATAATGAAATCGCATGTTACTCTTGATTCCAATAGGACTTCATTGTCTATCAAATATGTTTCGAGAACATTAGCCAGCCTTGTAGAATTAACAAACTTCAGCAAATTGTCTTTAAAATATTGGAGATTTTTAAGACTCAATTACCTCTGAGAAAATCATAAACCCTTAATTATTAATTTGTTGCCTAGGAAGAGAACCTGTCTGGTTGACCTTTGAACCAATTGAGTGTACAGGAACCCTAGGGTAAACATCTTGCATGAAAAAAAAGAAGGCAAATTTTGGGGTACAACACATATATTTTGTTATTTTGTTATTTATACAAACGATTGAACATCTAGCTCAGTTGGTAAGAGGGGACGCGTATGAAGGAGTGGACCTGGGTTCAAGTCTCGGGTCATGCATTTTCATTTTTCTAACATATTGTTTATAGATCCAGTGATGGCATATCCCACGCGTGCATCATGAACCATCAATCTAAGCCAACGGATCACAGTTGATCCAAATCCAATGTACCCAAACACGCAGACCACCGTGCACTCTTCAAAGCATTCCTCACCAGATCCTATTGTGGCTTGGGCTTGCTGAATTTTTGGGCCTAGCAAATTCCAGCCTGCACCCCCTCTTTCAGCTTCACATACCAGGCCCATTCAAATTCTTTTCTCTATTTTATTTTAGTTTATTTAATTATTTTATTTTCAAATCATTTTTTATTTAATCAAAGAATCAGAAAATATAAAAACTTAGATCTAGGTTTTATTTTATTCAACTTTAATTTTCATAAATTAATCTAATTAATTATTTTCGTTTCTTTTCATAAATTAAAAACAATTAGAATTAGGTCAAAATTTTAATGTTTTCTTAAATAATAAAATTACCAAAAATATTAGGTTTTGTTAGAATTAATCTTAATTAATAATTTCTTCTTTTTCATTTTAATTAATTAATTAGTCTAATTTTTATTCAAACCATTTTCACAAATAAACAAAAACAAATAAAAGATTTTCTCTTAGGATTGTTTAGACGTCCTTTCAATTCATGCGTGTTATTATCTTTCGCATTCTATTTTTCATACTATTGTAACTGCCCACTAGATGTAATAGCATAATTAAGACTTTACATTTACTGCTTTATTTCCCTCCAAGTTTGGACTTGTAATAATCCCCCTCCCCGAAGCCCTGTAATAGTTAGATTTACATTTCCGCACTTTTTATTGCTGTAAATTATGAACTGCTTAGATGTATGTTAACTAGGGTTATATGGCAAGAATAAAATAAGACGCTAGCAAACCTAATGTAAAGACATAATAATTGAATATAACACAATTGCACATGTACACCTCTAGAATATCCCACTTTGGTTGCCTTCGGAAAAACAGTCACATCTCTTGAAACGTGAGAGATTTTAGTGGCTCCCCTCCGGTTTAAAGATCATAAGTCCCTTGATGACCCTCTCAACATTGCCTCGGTATGATCTTAAAGAACCTATGATAGTTATTAAGGTTTCTTGCCCAGTTTCCTTTGTGACTGTATAAATGTCCCTTCGGATGTCCCTCAAACATCCAACGGCTAGGGCTACCTACTCACTAATAGTAGGATAGCATTGTCTAAAGGAAAGGAGGAAAAGAACAACCTTTCAAGTAAAATAGATAGCTATTAGATGCTTGCTCAAACAATTTTTACACTTACACAAAACTTCTTTCAAAAACATTTTCAAACACTTTGTATACGTTCTCTACCATTCCGAGAAACATTACAAAGTTCGCCGCACTAAGGCACTCTCAAAAATACTTTTCAAAACACACAAAGCACAAGGTATTTCAAAATGAGCTAAGCATCTAAGAGCCCGTAGATAACTACGGATGGAAAGGGTGCTAACACCTTCCCTTTTCATAATCTACCCCCCTTACTCAGAAAACTCTCGAAAGGTCTTTTTCTGTTCTTTTCACCCTTTCCTTTGTTGGATAAAATAAAAGTTGGTAGCGACTCTTACTTACCGCAACATTTGTGAATACAAACGGAAAACTAGTATAATATTCGGTTCTGCCACCGTATCACAGAACTGGCGACTCTGCTGGGGATACTAGGATTATAAAAAAGTGGGGTTACCTTAGAGTTTAGTTCATTCTTTAATTACTTTACATTGTGTATTTTGTATGCTTTACTTTTGAGGGCTTGTTTGGGTTGTTACTAAAAGATCCTACACCCGGATCTGGGGCACCTTTTTAGGTAAGTAGCAATAAATAATGGAGGTTGTACAACGTAGACCGATACGGGCAAAGTAATGGCTATGCTAGCGTGATACTCTGGCTTGTACTAATGTTCCTTGAGTCAATCAAGGATAAAATTAGGCTTCCTTATAGTGTCATAAATTCTAACTGACCTTTAGAACCTTTAATTGACTCATCCTAGCCATTAGAAAGTAGTGAGATAGCCGGTTTTGGTTCCAACCGAAGATTTGTTGATACTCGATGCTACACTCATCGAGATTTGACTTTTGGGATATTTTGGCCGCAATACTTTGGTGCTTGAGATAAAATAATGCCTAAAAGAAAGGCCAGTGATATGAGACTCCTTAGAACCCAGTTACTATTATTAGGACAGGTTGAGCCGACTGAAACTTCAAGAGGGTACCTAACTTTAAAACTCATGCAAGCCTTTAAACCTAAGGTCTTTGTGTGACTTGTTTGTGTTTATTATATCTATGATTTAAAGCATAATCATAACATCATAAACATCATAATATTTCATGTACACTAACCATTTCAAGACCTATGGATTTATCTCTTCTCTGTTTTGTAGGTTATGGATTCAGTTTGTAGAAAAACCATTCAGATCAACTTTGCAGAAAATCTTCCCAAACTCAAGGAAATGGTCTTAAAAGTTTCTGAAAGCTCATCATTTAACAAAAGATATGGTCACTTGCTCAATTTGGTTACTACCGGTTTTGACGAAGGTTTGATGAGCATCCTATTCCAGTTCTTCGATCCTAAGCACCATTGCTTCACATCTCCAAGATACTTGGTTTTCCTATATTGGAGCAGGTACCTTTCACCGGTTTAGAATAAGATCCAACTTCTAAAAATGTTATCGTAGCCTTGCATTTGAAGCCATATGACATTGAGTCCAATTGGGAAAGAAGAAGTGGAGTTAAGGGCCTCCTTGCAAATTTTCTAATGAAGAAAGCTCAGGTATTCTTAGAAGCTATGAGTTACCATGCCTTTGAAGATGTCTTATCTCTCTTTATTTATGGGCTGGTTATGTTCCCCAATTCAGACCAGTTTATAGATGTCAGTGCCATCATAATATGCTCATCCAGGGTATTGTGTTTAACTATTCAAATGATCGACAAGGTTATCATCAGAGGTTCATCCGTGCTTAGGACATGGTTAAGAAGACTGATAGTAAGACTTTAGGGCACAAGAACTCCATCCCTTTGGAGCCTTACTTCAAATGGGTGCGAGCTCGTGCTCAAAGTCTTATGATGCCATATGCTGCTATCCTACCAGTGATTTCAGAGCCTATTGTTCAAGGGGACGAGTCTCGCATCATTCTTCATCCTGATATGCCGAAAAACTTTAAAGAATTGCAAAATTCTTGGATCCAGCTCAAGGAAGAACGAGATAACTTTGAGACCCAATTATATGCCAGTGAGAAGAAAGTGTTGGAACTAATGAAGCAGCTTCACGAAGAGCAGAATCTCAATGCCTACATCAGCACCAAAATAAAGCGTCCATGGGAGACCTAGGAATTTTTAAAAAGTTTCTTTTTAGTTGCCATTTCTTTGTAACTTTTTCTTCAGTTGAATCTATTGTAACACGGTGGGAGAACTGACTAGAGTGTTTTGCGTTTGTTCGCAATTGTTGCAGATAGCAAGAGCCGCCACCTACTTTTCTTTTATCCAATAGGAAAGGCTGAAAAGAACAGGAAAGACCTTTCAAGATATTTTCTTGAGTTCGGGGGGTAGGTTATGAAAATGGAAGGTATTAGCACCCTTTTCATCCGTAGTTATCTACGGGATCTTAGTTGCTTGCTAGATCACTTTCTTTTTGTTTGAAAATGTGCTTGTGGTGTGGGTTTTGAAAGTATTTTGAAAAGAGATGTCTTTGTAATGGTTCTCGTCTCTATAAGAACGCGTACAAAGGTTTTTGTCTTTTGAAAAATGTTTCAAAGTGAAGTGTTGGTGTATAAAATGTTTTTGTTTTAAGCAAGCAAGCAACTAGGAGTAACCTACCTACTCAAAAGGTCTTAAATGTTCTTTTCCTCCTCCTTTAGATGTTGTTATCTCACCATTGTTTTGGTAAGAAACCCCATCGTTGGATGTGAAGGGACAGGCGTGGGACATTTGTATAGTCGTAGAGGGCAACCTATGGGACGTTTTAGCAATGTCATTTATGGACTAGATCGTTTACCGAAGGCAACATTAGGGGTCATCGAGGGACTATGATCTTTTATCAAGGGTCTTTGCTAAAACGCCTATATACGAGGGACATGACTATTATCCGAATGGAAACAAAGCGGGATTACCCTAAGGGTGCTAGTATGTAAGTGTGTTTGATTTACATGCATTTAATCTTGATTAAGGTTATCTATTTGTTGATTTCATGTCTTACCATACAAATCCTAATTACTAGCATTTATATTTGAAAGCCGTAAATTGCGGAAATGTAAAGTCCTACGCTATTACATCATTTAGGGATGGGGGTAAAAATTTACAAATGGGGGTTTGCAAGAATTTTAAATCCTAATTATCTATTACAACCATATTGACTTGTACAATATAAGAAAAGGAAAGGATTTGTTTTTGAAAATTGTTTTTTTTTGTCTTAACAAATTAAAAGGAAAATAACTAGTTGATAAAAGAAAATATTTTTTATGCCCTTTTTATGTTTAATAAAATTAATACTGAAAATAATAAGAATAAGAGAGAAAAAGGAAAAACTTAATGAAAACAGGATCAACACATTGCTAAACACGAAAATGAAGGGGACCAGAAGTTCTAACGCTGTGTGTTGTAGCTCAGAAAGAAACGTCAGAGGTGATCAGAAGTTCTGGGTTGATGCCGTTGGAATCCTGAAAGAAACGTTAGAGGGGAAAAACAGAAGTTCTGGGTTGTGTTTAGACAGTGAGCAAAAAGTCAGAAATTGTGTGTTGTATTAAACGATGAGTAAAAATCAGAAGTTCTGTATTGTGTTAAACAACGAGTGAAAAGTCAGAAGTTCTGTGTTGTTAACAATAAGAAAGCCTAGAAGTTTTGTGTGTTAAAACAGTGAGGAGAACTTAGAAGTTTTGTGTTGTGCTAAAACAGTGGAAAAGAAAGACCCAGAAGTTATGTGTTACACTTCAACTCCTTCCTCACATTAATCAGCTCATCAACAACTTATTCAGTTCTTAACAACAGCAAATCAGAAAGATAAAAGCACAACAGTTCATAGAAGTTCTAATCCTAATTCTGAGCCTAGCTTTATTCAAGAAGTTCTGATACACAGTTTTTTCTACTTATGCAATGATATGGACAACATTAATATTATGATATTTACATGTTTAATGATGTTCTGAATAAAAAGATTCAAAGTCATAAAGACTTACCTTGAATTTGTTACGTATGTTTAGGACTTGAGTTGCTGCCTTCAGATGTTCTGGAGTCAGCAAGAGCAACGGAACAGAAAATGTTATGTCCTTTGATTCAAAGGGAAGAACAAAGGTTCTAGTTTTGTTTAGGAATTCAGGGTTCACAGATGTTTTACTGTTTTCTTTTCTCTCTTTGATAATTCTCTCTTTTCAAAAGTCAGCCCCTTGAAAGTGTGATGGAGCAACTTATTTATAGATGGGTTTGCTGTGGTTTTGGGGGGAAAAACAAATGGGATTTAAACCTTTTTGGAATATTGTTCCATTGCTTTTTAATCATAACTTTTGTATGCTAATTTTATGTAAATATGTGGTTTGAGAAAGTGCATGCGTGGACTAGATCAGCAGCTGGTTGCAGGACTGTGTTATAGCAGGGCAACATGCTGCTCAAATGAGGTTTTCAGATTTGGTGATGTTCTAATCGCAGAAGACCAGAAACGTAGCCTCCATATGCTGAAGAGTCACATTATGATTGAAGGACGCGGTTTCCATATGTTCTGATTGAAGAGTCATGTTCAGAACCATGTTTGCAAATACTGATTGCATTCGCGTGGAGGTTGGCTCAGAAGTTCTAAAGTATCATATTCTCTTAACACTTAGAAAATTTTCTAAATGTTTAGAAATTTGATCTTTTCAAAGTAATTTCTGGCTTTTGATTTTGATGAATTAATTTCATGTCTTGATGAAATATAATTGTTGAAATTTGATTTTTTATCCCAAAAGTCAAAGTTTGACATTTTAGTGTGTTTTTGACCATTTTGCCCTTGTGAATGACTTTCTTGGAAAATTTGTAATCCAAGGCTTGAAACTTGATGGAAGCAAACATGAGGGTCCTGTATGATCCTTTGAGAAATGAGAGGGAAAATTTTGGGGTACAACAACTGCCCATGTTCAATCTTCTTAAACCTGAAGAGTTAGATTGGCGAATCTGCCATTCGTGACTTGAAGGTGGAAGATGATTGAACACTAAAGTACCCAGAAAATTGTACTCTGATGATTTTGAGGTCGAGGTGTAAGGAATGGGCTTAAAGATGCCACTTGTAGGAAATATGGAGAGTTGGGCGGAGATGGGCTTACAGATGCCATCCAGAGGTGATTGTTGATAGAAATTAGACTAAGTCTAAACTTAACTTCAACTGGGGAAAGAACCAGAATAAACCTTTGGTCGATTTAAAACTGAACCTAATAGAAGTCTTGAATAATCTTTAATTGGGAAGAATCAGAATAAATGTTGGAGTGACAAGAAGAAAAAGACAAAGAAACTAGTGGGTGTTCTGAATATGGGAAGGAGATTCAGAGGACCAGCAAAGCGAGCTATAAACTTCACAACTCCATCAAATGAGGGGGACAATCAGGAAGAAAAAACAAAAGAAGAAGACAACAACCTGGGGACTGATGAAAAGAAGTTGATTACTCTGAGGAACAATATCCCCCTGCTGATGACAAATACAAACATTTGGAGGATCGGATAAATGCAATGGAAATTCAGAGGGTACCTGGTCTAGATTTTGAAGAGTTGGGACTGGTTTCTGGAGTGGTCATTCCATAAAATTTCAAGGTTCCCGCTTTTGCTAAATCTGACGGGATTTCATGTCCTAAGTTGCATCTGAGGTCTTATGTCAAGAAGATCCAACCTCACATCACTGATAGGAATTTATGGGTGCATTTCTTCCATGAGAGCTTATCAGGAACTCAGTTGGAATGGTTCTACCATCTAGAGGGAACCAACATCTGCAACTAAGAGGATTTGGCTTTTGCTTTCTACAAGCAGTACCAATACAATGTTGACCTCGCCTCCAACCCGTACTCAACTTCAAAGAATGTCTATGGGTTCTAGAAAGGGCTTCAAAGATTACGCCCAGAAGTGGAGAGATCTTTCAGGAAGATTCCAGCATCCTCTGTCTAATAGATAGCTGGTAGACATGTTCTTGGGTACATTGTATGGTCCATTTTTCAACCACCTGATCGAAAGTTCTTCAGTCGGGTTTACTAAGCTGATATTGACTGGTGAACGAGTAGAAGTTGGTATCAAGAGAGGTAAGATTCAGAGAGATGCATCTTCAAGTACGGTGAAGAAATCATTCTCTGGGAAGAAGGAAGTAAGTGTTGCCTACGGTCAGAGGAATCAAAGAACAGTTGAACGTCGTCCAACGGTAGGAGCCATGATGATCTCCAACCCTGCGCCAAATCAATAACAAAATAATCAGTGCAGACAGGATGCGACCAGAAGACAGTTCACCCAGCTTAAATGTCCTTATCTCAGGTGAAGTCCAATCTGGTTACTCTGAGGGAGGCTCCTAAAAATCCAAATATTGCATGTCCCTGTTATAATCCAAATGCTCGATGTGCCTTCCACTCCAACAGTCTGAGGCACGATACAAATAACTGTTGGGCTTTGAAGAATAAAGTGCAAGATCTCATTAAGGTAAACGAGATTGAATTTGATCCTCCGGAAACCCCTAATGTGATAAATGCACCAATGCCCAAGCATGGCCAGGGTGTTAATGATGTTGATGATGACCTGTTTGTTTTGTTTTGTTAATGAGATAGCTACTCCTCTTCTGATAGTTAAGAAAAATATCTTACGAGCCAGTTTATTTCCGGGCTATGGCGAAGGTTGCCACCTTTGTGCGTCTCTTCCCAATGGTTGCTTGTTGTTGAAGATAGGTGTCCAGTGCCTGATGAACAACAAATAAATTATGTTTGAGAAGACTCCCTCTACAAGAAGTCTGTGTGAAAAAATTTCAATTATTACATTTCTGACAATCCTCCCAGGGTCTCCTCCAAAAGACCCTTCAGGATTACATCTGCTCCTAAGGTTTCTCCTTTAATTATCACTTTTCCCGGGCCGATACCATATTCCTCCAATAAGGTTGTTCCTTGAAACTATGGAGATGACGTCTACTACCATGGCGTCAAGCAAGACCTATTGGCTATCAAAGATGAAGTTGCTGAAGATACTGATCCTAATATTGACAACATTGTTGGGACCAGTAAAATTACCAGAAGCCGAAGGATATTCTCTCCTAAGATCTCTCCAAAGACTAATTCCACTCCTTTGGTTATTCCTGTTAATGTTCCTGTTACTACTCTTGTTACTCCTATTGCTACCCCTACTGTCATTCCTGTTGTTATCCCTGCTACTGAGTCAGCTGAGACTCGAGGCAAAGAGGTATCGGTTGAGCCTGCCTGGACATATGCGCTTAAAGAAGCCATTCCCGAAGCTTCTAAAAAAGAAATGGAAGAGATACTGAAAATCATACGGAAAAGTGACTAAAATGTTGTGGAACAATTGGGGAAGATCCCATCAAAATTTTCAGTGTTGGCCTTACTGTTATGCTCTGAAGCCCATGCTAAGGCTTTGGTGAAGTTCCTGAAGTCTGCTCATGTGCCTTAAGAGAGTTCTTCCGACAAATTCGAGAACTGCGTTTCTAGTTTAACAACTGACAGTGGACTTGGTTTCTCTTATGCTGACTTAACTTCAAAAGGAAGAAAGCATGATGATTCCCTGCATGTCTCTATTGAGTGCAGGGGCACTACCCTAGCTCATGTTCTGGTGGATATAGGTTCATCATTAAATGTCTTACCTAAGAATGCTTTGGACATATTGGATTATGAAGGACTCACACTGAAGCCCAACAATATTGTAGTGAGGGCTTTTGATGGTTCCAAGAGAATGGTACACGGGGAGGTGGACATCCCTATTAAAGTTGGTCCTCGGACCTTTGACTCTACTTTTTATTTAATGGACATCCACCTATCTTACTCTTGTTTCTTGGGTCGCCCTTGGATCCATGGGGCCACTTCTGTTACTTCTACTCTACATCAAAGGTTGAAGTATCTGGTTAATGGAAAGATTGTTACAGTCCATGGCAAGGAAGAATATATGGTGAGCCACCTGAAGTCTTTCTGGTATGTTGAGATGGACGGTAAGTTCATTGAGACCCCCCTTCCAAAATTTTAAAGAGGTTCCTCAGACAATTGTTGCAAAAAAGATTGCTACCGATGTTCCAAAGATTACCAGACCTCTATTGAAGATGGCTTCTCTAAAGGATGTCAAAGTAGTAGTCGAAGAAGGTGGATGTACCATATGGGGCCAACTCACTAATATCCCCTACAAATCTGACAAGTTTGGTTTGGGTTTTACTCTAGGAGCCCAAAGAGTTATTCGTCGTGCTCGCACCGGAAGACCACCACTATGCATTAGCAACCACGGAATCAATGCTTTGGAGGAAAGTGACAGTGACTGCAACATGGACAATTTGATCTTCCCAACTACTAGCGGTGGAATAAATAATTGGACGACTAAAGACTTTATTCCCATTACTTTTATCCAGGAGTAATTGTCTTTTTGTTTTTTAGAATATGTAATATTTAAACAATTTAAACTTTAAAACCTTGTGTTTCACCTGAGGCACAATGGTCTATTTGTGACGGTTATTACTTCATCTTCATATGTCATTAATAAATCATTGGATGTTTTGCATGCAAATTTTATGCTCTATGTCTTTCTTTTCTGATTTTACTTTATCAAAATAGCTATGCTCTCTTACACACACCCACATATCAAACGGCAGATCCACGTCCACTCTGGATCCCATTAATAAGGTTATGCTATTGCCAATTATGACTTTGAAAATCCTATCTACCAAGTCGAGGACGAAGGTGAGGAAGATTGTGAAGTACCAGGATAGCTCGCTAGACTGTTACAACAGGAGGAAAGAGCAATACAACCTTATGAAGAGCTGGTTGAGACAGTAAACTTGGGTACTGAAGAGGTTAAAAGAAAGTCAAGATAGGTGCTAACTTGGAGCATAGTGTCAAAGAATGGTTAATTCAGATGTTATATGACTATGTTAAGATATTTTCCTGGTCATATGAAGACACGTCGGGACTGGACACTGATATTATGGTTCATCGTTTACCAACAAAAGAAGATTTCCCTCCAGTGAAGCAAAAGGTTCGTCGTATGCGTCCTGAGATATCAGAAAAGATCAAGGCTGAAGTTATGAAACAATTCAATGCAGGTTTCTTAGCTGTTACCTCTTATCCATAATGGGTTGCTAATTTTGTTCTGGTACCTAAGAAGGACGGTAAGGTACGTATGTGTATGGATTATAGATACTTGAATAGGGCAAGCCCCAAGGATGACTTCCCGCTTCCTCATATTGACGTTCTGGTTGACAACACTGTGCAACATAAGGTATTCTCCTTCATGGATGGTTTCTTCGGGTATACTCAGATTGAAATGGCACCTGGATATATGGAGAAAACAACCTTCGTTACACAGTAGGGTACCTTCTGTTATAAAGCCATGCCATTTGGATTGAAGAACATCGGGGAAACCTATCAGCGTGCTATGGTAGATTTATTTCATGATATGATCCATCACGAGATAGAGGTCTATGTCGATGATATGATAGCCAGGTCTCAAACTGAAGAAGAGCACCTTGACCTCCTGCAAAAGCTATTTGAAAGACTGAAGAAGTACAAGTTGAGACCGAACCCGGACAAGTGCACCTTTGGAGTAAGATCTGATAAGCTCCTAGGCTTCGTTGTCAGCAACAAAGGTATTGAAGTAGACTCTAGAAAGGTTAAAGCTATACAAGATATTCCAACCCCCCGCACTGAGAAGGATGTTAGGGGATTCTTGGGGCGTCTCAATTACATTGCCAGATTCATTTCCCATCTAACTGCTACTTGTGAGGAAATATTCAAATTACTGAGGAAAGATCAAGTAGTGAAGTCGAATGACGACTTCCAGGCAGCCTTTGACAAAATCAAGGAATATCTTCAAGAGCCTCCAATTCTTATGCCGTCAGTTGAAGGAAGACCTTTGATCATGTACTTAACAATATTAGACAATTAAATGGGGTGTGTGCTAAGGAAGCATGCGAGTATGGTCGAAAAGAGCATGCAATATAATACCTTAGCAAAAAGTTTATCGACTGTGAAACAAGATACTCATTGCTAGAGAAAACTTGTTACGCTTTGGCATGGGCTTCTCGCCGACTAAGACAATATATGTTGACTCACACTACCTTGTTTATATCTAAAATGGATCCTATCAAATACATCTTCGAGAAGCCTGCTCTCTCCGGAAGAATAGCAACATGGCAGATGGTTCTGACCGAATATGATATTTAGTACAAAACCCAGAAAGCAATCAAGGGAAGTGTACTAGCTGATCATTTAGCTCATCGGGCTGTGGACAACTACGAATCCATGAATTTTGAGTTCTCGGACGAGAATATCATGTTAGTGACTGATTTTGAAGAACCTGGGCCATATGAAGGACCTGAAAAAGGATCCCGATGGACTATGGTTTTTGACGGAGCTTCCAACACACTTGGAAATGGAATCAGCGTTGTGATCATATCTCCCGAAGGCTGTCATACTCCCTTCACCGCTTGGCTATGTTTCAACTGTACCAACAATATGGCTGAATATGAAGTATGCATTATGGGTCTCAAAGTTGCTATCGAGTTGAGAATCAAATTCTTGAGTGTATTTGAAGACTCGGCCTTGGTAATCAATCAAATCAAAGAAGAATGGGACACAAATCATCCTAATCGCATCCCTTACTGAGAGAATGTGCTAACACTAATTCCATACTTTGAAGAAGTTACCTTTGAGCATTTTTCACGAGAGGAAAATCATTTAGCGGACGCGCTAGCTACTATGTCATCCATGTTCAAGGACAGATGGGATAATGAAGCTCCTCAGGTCACTATTGAGAGAATGGACGAACCATCATACTATTATAAGGTTGATACTGAAGAAGTAGTGGACAAACCTTGGTTCCATTAAGTGAAAAGATACCTCGAAGTCCAAGAGTATCCTGAGGGAGCTTCAGTCAATGATAAAAATTTCCTAAGAATGTTCTCCGCCAAGTTTTTCCTCAGTAACAGAATCTTCTACAAGCGCAACCACGATTCTACTTTGTTTCAGTGTGTAGACAAGGGTGAAGCAGAGAAGATTATGACAGGCATGCACGAAGGCACATTTGGCACCCATTTTAGTGGGCACACAATGGCTAAGAAGATTTTGAGAGCAGGGTACTACTGGTCCACTATGGAAGCAAACTTTTATCAACATTCTCGAACTTGTCACAAGTTCCAGATCTATGCTGATAAAGTACATGTGCCTCCAGTTCCATTGAATGTCTTGACTGCTTCCTGGTCTTTCACAATGTGGGGCATTGATATGATCGGAGAGATTAGACCTACTACTTCTAATGGGCATCGCTTCATCCTGGTTGCCATTGATTACTTCATAAAGTGGGTCGAGGTAGCCTCATTTGCTTCTGTTAGAAAGAACGTCTTGGCCTGATTCATTAAGCACAATCTTATATGTCGGCATGGTATCCCATAAAGAATCATTACAGATAATGGTACCAAGCTCAATAATACTATTATCACTGAGCTCTACACACAATTCAAGATTCATCATCATAACTCTTCTCCTTACCAGCTGAAGATGAATGGCAATGTAGAGGTTGCTAATAAGAACATCAAGAAGATCATACAAAAGATGACAATGATATACAAAGACTGGCATGAGATGTTACCATTTGCTCTTCATGGTTATTATACCTTAGTGCGCACGTCAACAGGGGAAATTCCTTTCTCTCTTGTATACAGTATGGAAGTTGTCCTACCCATTGAAGTCCAAATCCCTTCCTTGAGAATCATGAAGGATGCAGGTTTGAATGAAGACAAATGGGTTCAGACTCGACTTGACCAATTAAACCTGATTGATGAGAAAAGGCTGGCTGATGTTTGTCATGGCCAGATGAACCATAAACGTATGATCAAAGCTTTTAACAAGAAGGTCATACGTCAGGTATATCAGGTTGGTGACCTAGTAATCAAGCGCATCATCCTACCACAAGGTGATCCCAGAGGCAAGTGGGCTCCAACGTACGAAGGACCATTTGTGATCAAGAACATGTTTTCTGGTGGAGCCATGATCTTAACCACTATAGATAGTGACGACTTTCCGCACCTTGTAAACGCAGACATAGTTAAAAGATACTACGCATGAACAAAGACCCGCTAGGTTGACTGGCCTAGGTAAAAATAAGGGCATCCCGGCGAACCAAAAGGGTTCGGGAAAAAGTTAGGGATATATATATATATATATATATATATATATATATATATATATATATATATATATATATATATATATATATATATATATATATATATATATATATATATATATATATATATATATATATATATATATATATATATAAGAAAATCTATACACCCGACATGTCGAACACCTGAAAAGGTGGCTTGGGCAAAAAAGGGTATCCCGGTGGACTGAAAACCCGAGAGGACGGTCCAGGAAAAAATTAGGGATTAAAAGCATACAACTATGTCCCGTTGGATCACCTTACAGCCGGACTACAACATCAACCTTCAAATTCAAATGGTAATAATCAATCCAGTCAGCTTCAGACAAGCAACAAAGTGATGAGACGCTCAAAATATAAAGGCAATAGCATAATGGGAACCCAATGGGATCATTTCACATAGCTATTTTTATTTGTATACTACTTTTTACATTTTTCATTCTTACGACGACATTCTCTTACTAGAATGTCTGTCTCTTTGTACAAAAACTCCTGTTATAGGCAGACTTCTTCAGATTAATACAAAATCATCTTTTGAAAGTGCATAAACTACTTGATTTTATTTTTCTGTCTTGTTTGCAAGAACGTCCAGTGATTATTTTTGAACATATGAATTTGAATGTGATTACCGTTTACAAATACACGCATAAAAAACAGGAAGACAATTACTAAGGGCTTTAAGAAACGGGACAACGTCTAAAAAGCCATCTGTAAATCCCCGCAGATACTTTCTCCAGCAGGTACAGAGACAAATACGTCCTACTGTGAAGTCACTACCATATCTTCAGCATACAGTCTAATGACATCAGAGGTTTTGATATCCCCTGCAGAGCAAGAGTCTTCGATCATCTCCCCAGCAGCTTGAAGAATTCCTCAGCATGGTTCATAAACTTCTAGGGTTCCCCAACAGGGCTTCATAAAAATCCCCAAGAAGTTTACGGAATTTTCTTTCCCTAGTAGAGCTTATTTCTCTAACCACTGAAATCTATCTCCTAGCAAGTCAACTTCAACAGTTAATGAAGAATCACATTTTTCATTCCCAACAGCAGTCATGGATTTATTTTCCCTCAATTCAACAATGCTACATAGAACAGTTGATCAGTTCACACATTATATTCATGCATCATTTTACAAGTGTCATAGAATATGCATACAAAATACATATAGAATAATCTCATTTATTTTGAGAGCATCATCATGTAATGCATTACATACATCATGATATTGCATACCGCTAATTATTTACCTCTTCAGGAAAGGTCGACAAACAAATATCATCATCAGTTTTCAAAAGTACCAGATTAATTCCTAAAACAAGACAGGGTAACTATCTAAAGTAACAGCTCAGTAAGTCGTTGTGAAGCCTAGAATCCGACCAGATAGCAGCTTACAATTATTGCGAAGCCTGGAGTCCGACCAGATAGCAATTAAATTTCATCAATTATTGTGAAACCTGGACCCGACCAGATAGCAGTTAACATCAAGTACAAACACTGTAAAGCCTGGAAGCCGGCCAGATAGCAATTTACAACACTAGGAGACCTAGATCCGACCAGATAGTAGTCAACATCATTGCTGAAGCCCAAAATCCGACCAGATAACAGTCAATCCACAATTCAAGACACTGTGAAACCTGGACCAGACCAGATAAAAGTATAAGTTACTGTGAAGCCTAGAATACGACCAGATAGCTATTTACTCTATCAAATTACTGCGAAGCCTGGAGTCCGATCAGATAGCAGCTTATTTTGTCAAATGCTATGAAGCCTGGTCCCGACCAGATGACAGTATACCTCAAATTCAAGTTGAAGCCTGGATCCGACCAAATAACAACTTAATTTCTTCAAATCACTAAAGCTTGTACCCGACCAGATAACAGTTCAAGTCACTGAATCCTGGATACGACCATATCACAGTTTAACCTTAAGCAAATTACAGCGAAGCCTGGAGATCTACCAGATACAGTTAATTTCATATTCCCCAGTAAGTCGCTACAAAACCTGGAATACGACCAGATAATCTCCAACTTTATTATTCCCAGCAAGTTACTGCAAAGCCTGGACACGACTAGATAACAACTAACTTTCATCCCTCCAGTCAAGAGATGAATTCCGGTAGAGTAATGGACGACTAAAGCTCATAGACTCTATTTCCCAAACAGAAACCAACATTCCTCTGTGGAGACCTCCTCAAACAACAGGAACGGGAATCCCCACAGAGAGACCTCTTTTGAAATCAGTATCTACTTTGGATGACATCTTTAAGCCCATATCCGACAACTCTCAGTCATCTTCTCCAAATGGAATCTGCAAGCCCATTCCCGATATCATCAACCAATGGCGTTACTTTATGCGAGTGCAAATTTATGGGCACTCTAGTGTTCAATTATCTTCCACCTTCAAATCACGAAAGGCAGACAAGCCAATCTAAATCCCCAGGTTTAAGAAGATTGAACAGTGGCAGCTGTTGTACCCCAAAATTTGGCATCCCATATTACTCAATACATGTTGTTGTACCCCAAAATTTTCCCTCTCATTTCTCAAGTAATCTCTCATAATATCTCCTTTGTTTCAAGACTGCATAAGGGTTGATCAGCTCAAGATACCTCCTTAAGCACTGATGACTGAAAATTAGGGTTTGAGATTGCACAAGGACAAATGGACTTTTAATGCCCTATATGACTTTAATGGATCATTTTGGACCCTCAAGATTGCTCATGTCAATTTCAAGTCTTGGATCACATTTTTGCTCAGTAAATTGGTCAGTTGACCTAAAATCAGTTGTATTGAGGAAAAAGTCAATTATGGTCAATTTACAGTCAAACTTCATAATTTTTTATCTATATCAACATTATGAACTCATATATGTAAATTGATCAAGTTTGGATCACAATTCCTCAAGAAATTTGATCAGATCATCAAAAGGGCAAAATGGTCAAAATTAGGGTTTTGATTGAGAATGTACAATTTCTGATTTTTTTTACCTAGAAAATGACTTATTGGTTTGAGACATGATCTCAAGGGTTAAAATGTTTCATTTTTACCTAACAGAATGGCTCAAAACATTCCTCAAGTTCAATTGGTTGACAGTTGAATTTCAGTCAACTGATGAAAAGTCAATTATACACTGAAAAGTCAAACTTTGACTTTTTGATCAAAATCAAGTGTCAAAGATCATAATTCATCAAAACATGTCAAAATGTGAAACTTGTTCATCAATAAATCAAAAAGTCAAGAATTCATTTTTAAAAGTCAAAATTTCTAAACTTAGAAATTTTTCTAAGTGTTGGAAATTCACATTTTTTTTCATAACTTTGAGCCAAATTTCCACCATGATGCAAGATGATTCAGAAGAAACTTCCAACATGAAAGTTGTATATCTCAATGATATCTAAAACATTTTAGAACACAACTTTTTCTAGAAATTCATGTATTTCAAGTTATGATTTTAAGAAGACATGCTCATCAAACTTGGAAACTTAGTGAAATTTTGCCCTAGTTTAGGCAGGATTTTAACCTAACTTCATGGAAAATTTTCACATAGTTCCAATATGAATCTTAAAATATTTCTTACATAGAGTTGTATAGTATGTTACAAGCTTTCCAAAATGTCCAAGAACTCATTGATATCATATTTGAGCAAGTAGAATCGAAGGCAAGAAGTTAGGGTTTTCAAACTTGAATTACAAGCCATTTTGTGAAGAACACATGAACCAATCTTCAAGCATGTTGTACAAATATCACTTTTCAGGCTTCTAACTTGAATTTCACTCCATAATTAAATTTTTACACAATTGTTAGAGCTTTGATCTAAGAATTTGAGGCATTTCCCAAATGGTTATTCCATTAATGGCACAAAGGTAACGCTTCTATTTTGGAAAAGCAACTTTATTGCAAAAGTCAATGCATAGAGTTCCCAACTTGTTTCATATGAGTACAAGAAATGTCAAGGGCAAAAGCGACATGTCTAGAGCCTCCCATAAACTCAGGCCATGCTTGTACTATGCCTTGAAACCATATCTTCCACTTTTCTTCAAAATCAAGTAACATAGCCATAACTATATATCTCACAGTTTTGTCAACCTCAAGGACTCTAACCTTTTTCTTATATATACAAGTCTATTGCAAGAGGATACACGAATACACAAGCTCTCAAACTCTCCCAAACTCAGAACTGCATCACAAACCACCATTGTTGCATATTCTGACCAAAAACTCAAAACTCATATTTCCCTCGTGCGTTTCTTGGCCTTTTGGTTCCTAAAGCTCCTATACATCAAGCATAGTCCATCCCTGACCCTGTTACACGACTGTAACACCATTTGCATCAAACTTCATAACCAAAAATAGAGCATTGCAAGTGGACTTCTCCAGACCATTTCAGCCACTCTCAAATCAAGCTAATCATTGCATTAGCTTCTTGGGAACTTGAGGAAGCTAACCTAATCATCACAACAACTTGAATCAATCTCTAACTCAAAACACGATCTCCAGCTGCAAGGTGAGTTTTCTAACTTTTCATCTCATTATTTAGGAATTGTTAGGCTTGCATTTGTGAAGATAAAATGTAGGCATCATTGCCCTGAAGTTGTACATGTTCGTAGATTTCATTTATTTTGATTGAGCTAGAAGAATTTTAGGATTGAATCTCTGAAAAATAATTAGGTCAAAATTTGGTACTTTTTGAAATTCTCATTCATCTTTGATTTATAGTTTTAGTTATTTATATGGTAGAATTCATATGGAAAAATGGAACAACTTTCATGTTTCCATTTTCCATTTTCGTTGAGAGATGAAGAAGTTACAGGTTTTAAAAATCATGTTCAGTTTTGTGGCGCGAGGAAGAAGAAGATACAGGCTCATGACTTGTTTTAAAATATAATGCGTTGGTTTTGTTTTAATCAACGGATGTATCACCACTCCAGTGGTTGAAGCGCGCGCCTTTCACCTTTAGGACCTGGGTTCGAGCCTCAATGTAAGTTTTGTTATTTTTCATATTTTCTATTTCTTTTTTTGTTTGCAGCCAGCGCGCTTGGGCTTCAGCATTGGGATTTCTCCTTTTTGCTCCCTCTCACCCCCATTCCACTACACAACATGCAGTCCATTATTTTTTATTATTTCATTTTATTCTGATTTACAAAAACCAATTATGGGCCTAAACCAAGTCTATTTTTGCTACCAAACCACTCTTCTCATTTTCACACCCCCTGATTTAATTTCATATTTTAATTTTATATTTATATTTTATTTTCCTTTTTATTATTATTATTATTATTAATATTATTTTTATTAATAAAAAATCCAAAAAGTATTTTTATTTATTATTTTCTCATTTATATTTTATTTTCTTTATAAAACAAAAAAACAAAAACATTTTCTTAATAAATTAATTTCTTTTTCTTAAATAATTAAAATTTAGATTTAGGTTTAATTATTATTTTATTTTATTTCTTTTAAAATTAATTTAGAATTTAGGTTTCTTTTAATTAATTAATTTTTACATTAGTATTATTAATTTAAAACCTTTTCATAAAAAAACCCTAAAAAACATTTTTAACTTAATTTCTTTATTAATTAGTTTAGGTTTAATTTTGTTTAATTTTAATTAATCATTTTCTTTAATTAGGTTAAAACCCATTCATTTAAAATCAAACAAAAATCATTTCTTTTTCCATTTATATTCTTGCATTATTTATTAAATTTTTGTACATTATTCAATATAGTTGTAATAGATAATTAGGTTTAATTTTCTTGCAAATCCCCATTTGTAAATATGTACACCCCCTCCCCTAATAATGTAATAGCGTAGTAATTTTACTTTTCGCAATTTATCGCTTTATATAAATGCTAGTAATTAGGGTTTGTATGGCAAGACTAAAATCAACAATTAGTAAACCCTAATCCAAGATAAAAAATGCATCTAAACCATGCATACTTGCACACTTGCACCCTTAGTGTAATTCTTCTTTATTGCCTTACAAAAATGGTCATGTTATGCATGTGGGATGTCTTAGCAAAAAGCAATCAAAAATACAAGATCATAGTCCCTCGATGACGCTATCAATGTTTCCTTTCAAAATGATCTTAGTCCCTCAAAGAAAAAATGCTAAGATATCTTACAACATTGCTATTATGACTATACAATGACCCACACCCATCCTTTTGCATCCAAAGATAAGGTTTCTTACCAAACCAATGGTAAGATAACAATATCAAAGGAAAGGAAGAAATGAACAAAGACTTTTGAGTAGGAAGATTGTTCCTAGTTTCTTGCTTATTTTCAAGACAAATATCCTTGGTTATTTTCAAAACAAACACTAACACTTTCAAAACATTTTCCAAACATGAAATATTTTCAAAAGCTTAACACTTTGTATACGTTCTTACAAACGAGAACTATTACAAAACTTGCCTAAACGATGTCGCCTTTTCAAAATACTGTCAAAAACCACACAAAACACATTTTCAAACAAAAGCAAGTGATCTAGCAAGCAACTAAGAGTCCATAGATAACTATGGATGAAAAGGGTTCTAACACCTTCTTTTTTCATAATCTACCCCCTGAACTCAAGAAATAATCTCAAAGGTCTTTCTTGTTCTTTTCAGCCTTTCCTTTTGGATAAAAGAAAAGTCACTGGCGACTCTTGCTAACTGCAACATTTGCGATAAAACGCAAAATGCCAAGTCAGTTCTCCCACCGTATCACAGAACCGGAGACTCTACTGGGGATTTAGTTGAAGTGGGGTTACCTTAGGGCTAGATCACCTTTATTTACTTTCATTGTTTGACTTGTTTGCTTTACATTTTGGTTCCTTGCTTGGGCTTGTTTAAATCCTATACCCGGATTTGTGATACCTTATAGGTAAGTAGCAATACATTGTGGAAATTGTGTGGGGTATACAGACATAGTCTAAGCAATAGCTACGTTAGTGTGACATATTTGTGCATACCGGTAGCCCTTGAGTAGTCAAGGAGAATACGGGGCCGCTATGTGATATCGTGAAGCACTAACTGACTTTTAGAACCTTTACTCGACTAACTTGGCCATTGGGACGTAGTGAGATAACCGGCTTTGGTGCAGTCTGAAGTTGGTTGATACTCGATACTACACTCATTGAGGTTTGACTTTTTGGGATATTTCGGTCGCTGTGAAAGAGGCTTGCGCTGAAACAATGCCCGAGAAGACAAATTAGTGATATTGAGATCCCTTAGAACCTGATTACTATTTCTAGGATAGGTTTGAGCCAACTAAACTTCAAGAGGGTACTTACCTATGAGACTCCATGCAAGCCTAAACCCAAGGACTTGTTTTCCCTGTTTGTATATACTTACTTGTGCATAACATCATAAACATCATGACATCATACTCATTCTCACTAACCATTTCAATGATTTTTTGGGATTTATCTTTGTTCTGTTTTATAGGACATGGCTTCCGTCTGCAGGAACACTATCCAAGTCAATCTCGTAAAGATTCCTCCTCAACTCAAAGAGTTAGCATCAAGGGTCCCTGAGAATTCCTCATTCACTGAAAGACATGGTCGCCTCCTAAACTTGGTTACCTCCAACACTGATGAGGATATAATGAAGGTTCTTTTACAATTCTTTGATCCTCTACATCATTGCTTCACTTTTCCCGATTATCAGCTTGTACGAACTCTAGAAGAGTTCTAACAACTCTTGAGGATTCCCATTTGTTGCACCCCAAAATTTACCTTCTTGATTTAGGCTTATGTTTCATCATGAATATCATATTGCATTGCATTCATACATGGTGATGGGATCAAACTACTTTGGTTATCAATTCTTCCTCAAGCTTTGAAGGTTGATTGCATTGACAATTTGCTCAAGTGGAACCTTATCATCTAGACCTCTGGATCTTTCAAGCTCAAAAGTTATTTCATATCTCAAGATATTTTTATCCATCTATTTGGATCATCAGAGGATTGAAGTTTGTGATTGATTATAAGAAGAATCACTATTTTGATTCACCAGTCAAAATTAGGGTTTTTCTTGATCAAGGCTATTGATCAATGTACAAGTCTTGATTTGGAAGCTATAACATCTCATTGGTATTTGAAAAGTATTTGAACAAGAAATTGGTCAAGATATCCAGAGGATTTGAAGTTTTGAAGATGATTCATCAGTCTCCTAAGGTGTTAACCAAAACTAGGGTTTGGGATTTCATCAGGTTTTATTGAGAATTTTTAAGTGAAACTTTGTACATGGCCTCTATTTATTTGGAAGATCATATGTTTGAAGTTTTTATCATCAATTTTGAAGGGAAGTGGATCAATTGATTCAACGGGGAAAAATGGTCATTTTGGTCAAAATCAGTCAAAGTCAAGGTTGGCCAAGTGAACTTTTGGTCAACCATCAATTCAAGGGTGTACCTTTCATATTTCAAGTCCATTTTGATCATTGGATCAAAAAGATTGAGGTTTGGGTTGAAACTTGTTCATGAAGAAACCCTAAAAGTTTCTAATTTTGGAAAATAAGGACTTAACTTCAAAAATTCATATTTTATTCAGCTTTGATCAAAAAAATGCAAATGAAATATGCTTGGAAATATAAGAGGATGATATTTCATCTCCTTTTGGTCTCATGTCAAAATTGGCAAAGAGTCAAGAGTTATGGTCTTTGGAAGTTCATGCCTCAAGTTATAATTATAGGTCATTTTCCAAATTTAGTGAATTTCATGTCAAATTTTGAGGACCTTAATGGATTCAATTGCAAACACTCAAAACTAAGGGATTGTAGATCTTTTCAATACCTTTCGAAATTGTACTCATTTGTGTCCAAATTCAAAAATATGAGCAAGATATGAGCTTTGGAATTTTGAGACATTTCATTGAATTTTGACAAGTATGTAAAATGGCCAATTCTTGAGAACTCAAGTTTCAGTCATTCCTTTTGTTTATAGTCAAGCCCATAACCAATTTTCAATGTAATAAGGCCCATCATTCCAAAGTTTGAGCTGCACATGGGCAAATTCAAGGGCAATCCGTGGTTTTGCAAAAAGTGGCATGAAAATGCCTAATCACCAACACTTGGTTAATACAAGGAATTAAGCCTTGATCTTTTGTTAACCTCTTCCTGAGATAAAAAGAACTTAAATGTACATGAAAGGATGGAGAATGCACAAGGGATTTTAGTGCTTCATGTGCACACTTCACTTTGGCAAAAATTGGGATTCATTCTTTCTAACGGTTTTCAGTGTGAAAAGCTTATCCTACCTTCCTCTTCATGCTCTATATATTGAGAGGCAAGCTTCATTGAGCCTCATTGGTTCTTCATTTCATCCCTGAGCTCAAAAAAATCCATAGCCACTTGTTCTGCAATTTTCTTTGATTCTCTCAATTTACTTGCGCGTTTTGAGTATTTTTTCTTGCATTCTCTTCTCCAAGTGATAAGGATTGTAGATCGAGACTTGGTTCGCAACTGGAGTGAAGGAGACAGTAGATTCATTTTTGCCTTAAAGGTTAGAATTTTTAACTTTGGATCTTGATTTCTAGCCGTGCATTGTGTGATTTGAGCTCGTAATCATGTTGTTTGAGGTTCATTAAGTGTTTCTATAGCTTTAGAGCTTTTGATTTGATGAGATGTGTATGTATGATGCATCTGAAATTTTCTGCTCAGTGAGTTTTTGTCATTTTCATGAGATCCATTCTTGATCTATGGTTAATTATTTGATGTGATTCAAATAGCATAATGTAGATGTCATTTCTAGCTTTGCTTTGCATAAAATTTCATGAAAAATGGTGTAGAATTGAGCATGTTATGTTGATTAGAACATGAGGTGATGGATACGGTCTTGCGTGTGTTTTTGCCCTAGCCAGAGGTTGAAGATGATGGCGTGGCCTCCTCTGGTTGGTTGATTTGGTTTTTTTAATTTATTTGAATTTTGTTTCATAACCTGATTTTCATGATTTAATTTCTTGCTCAAAAATGGTTGAAAAATTATGAAAAAATTCAGGAAACCTAAAAATAATATTTCTGACCTTGTGCATTTTTTAAATAATTTTTGGAAATGTTTTGATGGGTTTAAAAATTTGTGTTATTATTTAATTATTTGTTTAATGTTTATTTTTGTTTAAATATTTCTTTGATCTAAAAATTCCACAAAAAAATGTTTTGAACTCTTAAGATTATTTAGAATTTGATTCTAAAATTTGTTTGGTATTTTTTCCTATTTTTGATTAGAAGATTAATTTGGGAGTTTTATTTGATTTTTATTTTGTTTCACAATTTTATTTTAATATTTTTCTTAATTCAAAAATCCTCAAAAAAATCATATAAGTTTGTTTTTAATCATAGTGTCTGAATATAATTTTGTTTTGACCTTTTTATGAATTTTCGCTAGGGTTTGCATTTTTGTCATTAAATAATAGTTTAATAGTTTAATTGTTTGTTTGATTTTTATTTTAATATTTCCTTAAATTCAAAAATTTCACAAAAAATCAAGGATGTGTGTTTTTAATTCTAATATTTAAATATAATTTTGGTTGGATATTTTTCTGATTTTTTATTAGAATTTTATTTTGAGATGTGATTATTTGTTTAGTTGATTAATGGTTTGAATTTTGATTTAATTTTTAACTTTTCTTTAATCCTAAAAATGTGAAAAAATATGTATTCTGATATTTAGGGTTTCCTTCTGATTTGCATGATCTTGGCTTGAATTGTTTGAATTTTTATCTTACCTAATTAATATTTAAGATTAAAATTCAAACAATTAGGGTTTTATAGCTTACATTGCAAGTTTCAATTTCAAAACCAATTTTCCTTGGGTTTCCATTGGAATTTGGATCTTGTTTAAGATTCATGGATGTATTGAGGGTCTGAAAACCATTTTTCTTGAATTATTTGACTTAATTGGATATTTTTCCACAAATTATTTTGAAAGCTTGTCTAGTTTGGTAGTTTTGCCAACTAGTTTTGATCTTTGGGCCTCATTTGATCCCCTCCTCTACTATCCATGAACTTCAAACTTGTTTTCTGACCTACACACATCTCAAATATGTTATGGAAATTTTGTTTAGAATTATTGAAATCCTTTTCTATCTGATGTATTTTTGAAGTGAAGGTACCCAATTAATGTTGCATATCTTGTTGCAATTTGCTTGATGGCCAATGAACTTGAGTGAGGCCTATAATTGGGAACCTAATGATCATTTTGGTTCTATTTATCCACATAAACTCAAGTCATTTCACTTAGTGCCCCATGTTCGAATGATTGAACCTTTTGATGCATTGTGTGGGATTCCTCTTCTATTATTCTTGTGAGTTGTGATAAAGTAATTGAGTGTGATTGAATTATGGTTGCTACTGACCTTCATTGTCTTTAATTGTATTCTTCATAAGCTCCCATGATCCTTGATTGATATTCAATTGTCAATTCAATATGGTGATAGAAAGGAGCAACATTCCTCTAATTTTTTACCAAATTGTGCATATGTCTATTTTCTTTTTGTCTATCATACCTAATATTTTGATAGTTGCTATCATGTTTCCTCACTTCATTATGGTGTCATCATCCATCCCTTATGTTAGTCATCATCCATCCCTTATGTTAGTCATCATTCAATTTATGGGAATACTAACTTGGTTGTTGAATGTGCGAGGTACTTTGAGAAAAGATTTCCATTTTTGACTTGAGGCTACTATGTTTCACTTTATTTGTGGAACACAATTTATTATATTGGCACTACTCTTGTACTTGTCATATTTGATAGTCTATACAGGATATATATGTGATCATGAATGTTATACATTGCCCATGGGATCTGTTCATATCTGAAAATCTCAATACTTACATCTTGATGGTGTAATTTCTGACTTGATTTGTCTGCTGATGCCAGCTTGCTTGAAGTTCTCTGGGTTTCTTTTATTCTTGATCAGTTGCTACGGATAGTTATCCGTTTGGTATTGCACTATTTCCTTTCTTCTATTTTCATTTTGTACAGTTCTATGATTGCATGATGGGATCTCTGTTGCTGATATATGTTAGGAGGCCCTCTGTTTTGTTTGATACATGTGTTGTGTTTGTGTTTGTTTCTTTAAACTATTGATCGATGAGTCACTCAATTTAGAAATTGAGATCACAACTTCGCTCTCAGTGCATGTTCCTTATAGGATGTTTATTTTTTTCCTTTAACTATTGATCGATGAGTCACTCAATTTAGAAATTGAGATCACGACTTCGCTCTCAGTGCATGTTCCCTATAGGATGTTTATTGTTTTTCTTCTTTAATTGTTGATCGATGAGTCACTCAATTTAGAAATTGAGATCATGACTTCACTCTCATTGCCTGTTCCCTATAGGATAGTTTTGTTAAGCTTCCTTTAACATGTTGATTAAGGTAGGAATCCATGTATGCTAGCATAGGGTAGGATTTTCCTTTATCCTCAACCTTAGGGTCAATCACTGTATGATAACACTTGGGGTAGAGCTATGCTAGTTTCCCTTAGTTGTTTTTCCTTCCTTTGCATTTTGCATATTAAAACAAAATTTGTTTTCTTGGCAAATCATAAAACACCTCTAATAAACTCAAACCCTTCTTCAAGGTAAAAGATACAAATTAATCTTATTTGTTTGTGAGCCTCTTGGCTTTGTTTTTAAATCTGGTTTAGCCGATGTTTCACCATCGCACATTTGTTTGAAGCCGATGTTTCGCCATCGCACATGTTTGTTATCCTACTTTGATTCTCAATATCATTGTTAGGTGTGATGTTTTTTCATCCGTTTTATTGATGTTTCACCATCTTTGCCATGATATCTTGTTATCTTTTAGCTGATGTTTCTCCATCGCACATTGTTCGAAGCCGATGTTTCGCCATCGCACATGTTTGTTATCCTACTTTGATTCTCAATATCATTGTTAGGTGTGATGTTTTGTCATCGGTTTTATATATGTTTCGCCATCTTTGCCATGATATATTGTTATCTTTTAGCCGATGTTTCTCCATCGCACATTGTTCGAAGCCGATGTTTCACCATCACACATGTTTGTTATCCTACTTTGATTCTCAATATCATTGTTAGGTGTGATGTTTTGTCATCCGTTTTATTTATGTTTCGCCATCTTTAACATGATACCTTATTATCTTTTAGCTGATGTTTCGCCATCGCATATTTGTTTGAAGCCGATGTTTCGCCATCGCACATGTTGGTTATCTTACTTTGACTCTCAATGTCATTGTCAGGTGTGATGTTTTATCGTGTGGTGTTTCGCTATCTTTGACATGTTACTTTGTTAATATTTAGTCGATGTTTTACCATCTCATTTGTTTGTTGTTTTATTTGATATTTTGCCATCCTGACTATTTTTGTTGTCTTAACTAAAAAACACAAACCAGCCAGAATATATAAACCGAACTACGGATGCTCTGATTTCCTTAAAAGGGATACGTAGGCATTAGGGTAGGGCCCAACCAAGCACATCTTTTATTTTCCCTACATTGTTTTCTTTTTTTTCTCGCATGCATTCCCTTTTTCTTAGCTTTAAGCCATAGACATAGGTTTTGACCACACCCGTTAGATTAGACAACAAGAGTGGATACCGTAGATTACTACGAGCGCGTGGGGTGCTAATACCTTCCCCTCGCGTAGCAGACTCCCTTACCCGATCTCTCGTTCGAAAGACCGTGATTTCTCCTTTTTCGGGTTTTCTCGATGTTTACCTTTCCCTTTTGGCGGGATAAAAGACGTTCAATGGCGACTTCATTAATGTTTCATTACACCAGATGAAAGGTTCGGCCAGGTGGTTTCAACTGGCGACTTCACTGGGGACAGATTGACCTCTTGTTGGTCCATCCCAGAGTCGATCCTCGCTCTTGTTTGTTCTCTTTTTGGGTGTTTATTTTACCGCTTTGCATATTTATCTGTTTGCATTGCATCCTATGTGCGCTTTACATTCTGCATACTGGATTTGGCTTGACTGTTTGGATTCTGGATTTCTTGGTGGGTGGGTTGTTCCATGAGGTAAAAGGCCTCATACCCAGGCTATGAGTGAATTCCATAGGAACTAGGAATAGAGTGGCCATGGCAGCTATGAGGCGGATGCTTTGTAGATCTGACCATGAGACCCATGACTTCAGAGGTAGTTCAGATAGGTGTTATCGTATGATGATACCGACAATCGAGCTCTTGTACTCTGATTTGGCTTTTAACCTTACCTTGACCTAGACTACACCCGTGAGAGAGGCGGGAAAACTTTTCTTACAGGTACAGGTATTGTTGGTGACTTTGTGTTGTGAAGGTGACTCAGGTTCCCGTGTTAGTTTTGAAGCTTTGGGATTTTCTTTTGATCTTGAGTGGTGCTGTTCTGTAATGGTTCATCCATGATCCAGTGTGAACCTTTGATCCTGTCATGTTGCATCACAGCATATTTATTTCTAAAAAATGATGTATAAAAAATAACTAGCATGTGCATGTCATCTTCCAGGGACATTCGAGAGTCTTCTTTCCATCAGAAATGGTTGGCCTCCCGTCAGACGAGTTTGATTCAGTTCGCGTTAAAGAGCCCAACAGGCATACATTCGCTTATCAAATTCCTACTATTGATGTGTCCGAATTGAAGAGGTTGAGTTCTTATTTGAAGGGTGATGTTCTGAATAATTTCAACAAAAATTATTGCAATTTGTTACTAATCCTTAACACTCCAGTTGACCCAATGGCTTTGATCACCCTCTTCCAGTTCTATGAGAAGGAATTACAGTGTTTTACTTTTCAAGATTATCAATTGGTTCCCACACTAGAAGAGTACGCGTACCTACTTAATATCAAGTTGTCCGATGAATTTCCTTTTGTCCAAGTGCCGGAGAAGCTGAAGTTCGAAGTTATTGCTGAAATTCTTCATTTGAGTTGGAAAGAGGTGAAAGACAATTGGAAATCAAGTGAGGATACTACAGGGTTTTATTTGGATTTCTTAGTGAAGAAAGCTGAAGACTGGGCAAAGAAAGGGAATTGGAGTGACTTCAGCTCTTTTTTTCCTCTCATGATATACGGGATCATCCTCTTCCCTCGCAAGAGAAATTTTGTGGATTTGACGGCTATTTGTGTTTTTAGAAATAAGAACCCGGTACCGACACTCTTGGCAGATACTCTTTACACCATTCATTTCAGGCATGGAAAAAGAGGTAATATAAGTTTATGTCATTTGATGTTGTATCAATGGTTTAAGTTTCACCTACCGGTAAGTGGCCCTTTCGTGGATACCATACATTCTCTCCGATGGTCATCAAGACTTGTCAACCTTACTTCATTTGATATCCGGTGGAATTATGACATGGGGGAAGTACGAAGTATTATCACTAGCTGCGGAGATTTCCCTAATGTTCCCCTCATAGGAACTAAGGGGTGTATCAACTATAATCCTGTGCTTGCTTATCGTTAATTGGGATATGTAATGGATGGACCGCAAAAGGTTGAAGAGGTGTCTGAATCAGTGTATTTTGTCAGAGGAAGTGATCATGTGATGTTGAAAAGAGTAGCAAGTTCTTGGAAGGGAATTCACAAGAAGGATAGAACTACTTTGGGCAAGAAGGTTCCTATTGATAGGGTTCCTTACTTGGAATGGATTAGAGACAAGGTTAAGATTTTACGGTTACCATTTGCAAGGTTGGCTCCTATATGTGAGCAACCACCTACTGTTCTGAGTAACACGGTGCCTACCGAGGTGTTCACCCAGGTTCATATTGAGAACATTCAACTTCGTGCAAAAGACCGCGAGGCAGGAATGAAACTCTATTGGGTAGATCAAGAAAGGCCCGACTTAGCTCGCAAACTCAAAGAAGCTCAAGGGGAAACCTATGATGCAACCAGTTTTAGGAAGAGATCTCATGCTGAAATAAAAGGAGAGTTGAGTAAAACCCAGCAAGAGTTCCAGAAGCTTCAGGCATCCGAGAATAGCTACAGGAAGAAGATTCAAAACTTGGAGAAACAGCTCAAAGACAAAGATGCTCAGCTTAAGAAGGAAGTAGCCCAGAGGCATGTCGCAGAGGATCGGTTTCAAGAAAGTAAAGTAGTCGCATCACAACTTTTGAAGGAGAAAGCCAGGCTTGAAGATTATTGTCAACACCTTGAAGCGTGTCTTGTTCCGGAGATTTAGTTTTGTTACATACCTTTGGTGTATTTGGTCACCCCCAGGATTGTTGGAAGGGACCATTTGTTTGTTTTTATTATTCAGTTTTTTGTTAAGTTTACTTTGAAACACGTATTTTGTTATTTATCGCTACACTCTTGAAATGTCCGAAGTCACTCGAACATCATTTCTTTTGTTTGTAAATAATTGAAGTGTTTGTCTTATTGTCCTTTTTACCCTTGATTGTATGTTTGATCTTTGGTTGCACGCCGTTATTGATGAATAAAAGGACTCTTGAATACCGAGAAATGACAAACATATCATGCACATCATGAATTTCATAACATTACAGGTTATCTCAAGACAACATTCTTATTCTTCTTCTTTTCTTATTCAGAATTCAAGACGAATACTCAAATGAGGAACTGGCTGAAATGAGGGCCCAGATGGCTACTCAAATGACCCAGTTCATGGAGGTCATCACCAATGTGAATCGCCGACAGGAGGAACTGGCTGCCATTGTCAACAACCAGCGCCTCTATCCAGGGGATGGTGGAAATCAAGGGCTCTATCAGGACATTTTTGTAGGATTGGAGGATGTGCAAGATCAGCCTGTTGGAAATTTTCACGGGATGCCCATAAACCCTTTTGTGCGCAATGTAGGGCAGTTTCCCCCGTCTCTGAGACCTCGTATTGTGGGGAACAGAAGAGATAATCAGGGCGGTGTAAGGAACAATCAGGAGTAGGATTATGACTTTGATCAGGATGAATATCATTTTTCTGTTCAGCGTTCAGAGCCGGAAGTTCAGGTTGAGGATAGGAAGTATCGGTTGTTGGAAGAACGTTTGAAGGCTGTGGAAGGGCAAGGATCCCTTGGTATGGATGCTAATGATCTCAGGTTGTTTCTGGGGTGAAAGTTCCTCCAAAGTTCAAGCCTCCTATTTTTGAAAAGTACAACGAAACGTCATGTCCTGTTACTCATGCAACTGCTTATTTCCGAAAGATATCGGTGCATATTGAGGATCAGGGGATTTTTATTTACTTTTTCCAGGATAGCCTATCTGGGGCATCCCTATAGTGGTACATGAAGTTGGAGAAAACCCATATTCGTTGCTAGAATTATCTTGCTCGGGCTTTTGTCAAACATTATCAGTACAATATGGATATAGCGCCCAATCGCACTTAGTTACAGAATTTGTCACAAGGACCAAGAGAATCTTTCAAGGAATACGCTCAGAAGTGACGTGAGTTGGCTGCGAGGGTTCAACCTCCACTCATGGAGAGAGAACTCATTGATATGTTTATGAGTACCCTGCAAGGGACATTCTATGAGCACATGATAGGAAGTACTTCGGCAGGATTTGCAGACTTGGTTATGGCTGGTGAAAGAATTGAGGTAGGTTTGAAATTAGGGAAAATTCAGATTGGAGGTTCTAGTGGCTCATCAGGAGGCAGTAAGAAACCATTCAACACTTACCCTAAGAAAAGGGTAGGTGACGCAAGCACGGTTTACTCTTATAGAGGAAGAAGAGAGGATCGTCAGCACCAACAAATCAATGATGTTTCTATTCCTGTTAATGCACCTCCACAGCAGAGACCGAATATAGTGCCTCAACAACAAAGACAGTGGGATGCTCCATGTCAATATAATAATCAACAGCAGAGACAGTTGAGAAAATTCAATCCCTTGCCAGTATCTCTTATTGAATCACTCCACCATTTGCTCGATTTGAAGTTGATCGGTTTGAGAAATATGCCACCACCACCCGCAAGACTTCCTCCTAACTATGATGCTAATGCAAGATGTGAATTTCATTCAGGCAGAGTTAGTCATTCTACTGACAATTGCTTTGCGTTGAAGTGCAAAATACAAGACTTGTTGGATGCTAAGGCAATTGAGTTTACTCCAGTGACTGGTCTGAATGTTACTCAGAACCCAATGCCTAGGTATGGAGGAGGTGTTGTTAATATGATTGATGATAATGGTGAAATGTTGAATTTAATCATGAATGTGGAACAAATAACTACTCCGTTGTGGTATTTTAAGAGGTATTTGCTTGACAATTATATTTTCCCGGGTTGTACTTCAGAGTGTGCCAAGTGTAGAGAGCAACCCAAGGGTTATGATGATTTAAAAGTCGGTATCCAGTTGTTGATAAAGGAGGGTTCCCTGCAGTTCGATAGAAAACCGAGCTACCGTAAGGTTACCGAAGAAGATGTTTCTATGGTATCTATTCCTTACACCCCTGTGTGCATTCCTACCCCATCTAGGGCACCTCCTTTGATGATTACAGTACATGGTCCCATGTCGTATACCAGTGAAAAGGCCATCCCATGGCATTACAGTGATGATGTTTATTACCATGGGGTGAAGCAGGAGGTAAGTACTCGTGTGTCTGAGGAAGAACATGCTGAAGATAATGAAGGGGGAGTTCATAATTTTTCTGGTGTGGGTCGAATGACTAGAAGCGGGAGAATATTTGGTCCTTCCAATGTGCAAGATGCGGCAGATGCTTCTGCAAGAGAAAAAGGAAAACAGCAGGCGATGATTGCTAATCCAAGGGTTACGCCAGCCAATGTGACTCAACCAATTCCGATACCAGAAGCTTATTCAGTTCCCGATGAGGCTGAAGAGTTAATGTGAATCATCAAAATAATTGATCATCTGAGCCATACTCCTTCTAAGATGTCTATCTTTTCTCTGTTGATTTATTCAGAACCTTACTGAAATGCTTTGATGAAGTTGTTAAAGAATGTGTTCGTGCCACATGAGATAACAGTCAATCAGTTTGAGAATGTTTGTGCTAACATATCTGTCGGGAACGGTCTAGGCTTCACAGATTTTGATCTTCCTCCGGAAGAGCGAGACCATAACAAAGTGTTGCATATTTCAATGGAGTGCAGGGGCACTACTTTATCCCAGGTTTTGGTGGATGCAGGATCGTCTTTGAATGTAATTCCTAAGTCAGCATTGATGAAAATTGATTATTCTGGACTAGAGCTGCGCCCTAGTGATTTGATGGTGAAGGAGTTTAATGGGTCTCGAAGGTCAGTGTTTGGGAAGGTGGAGTTACTAATCAAGGTCGGTCCTCGCACCTTCACGGCTACATTTTTTGTGATGGATATACATCCAGCGTATTGTTGTTTGTTGGGGCGGTCGTGGATTCATAAAGCAGGGGCAGTCACTTCTACTCTTCATCAGAAACTCAAGTATCCTGCAGAGGGAAAGGTGATAACTATGTGCAGCGAGGAAGAGTACATCGTGAGTCATTTGACATCATTCCTCTATGTTGAAGTTGAAGGCGAGATACATGATACTCCATTTCAGGCATTTGAGATAGTTCATGTTGTCATTTTTCCTCCTCCAGAGCAGAAAAGGAAACCTGAAACTATTATGTCTTCTCTCAAGGATGCGAGATCTGTGGTGGAAATTGGTAACCCTGAAGGTTGGGGTCAGGTGTTGGACGTTACCCCAAAATTTAATAAATTTGGTTTTGGTTTTAGCCCAGGTCAGCAGAGTTCAACTCCCAGAGCATCTAGTTTATCTACTCATGTGAAGTTTTCATGTCCTTGTGTTACTCAAGAAGGACACATCAATGCAGTTGGCGATGATATGGTTGATGGCTACAATATAGAAGATTGGATTCATCTGAGTATTCCAGACCAGACACTCAACAATTGGACTTCTATGGATGTTATCCAAGTTTCAAGCGCTGAGGAGTAATTTTCTTATTTCTTTTATTATCATATCATAACTCCTACGCTCTTCCCAATGCATGGTGAATCATTTGTGTAGGGCCACCATGTTTATTTTCAAAAGTTTATCATGAAATAGAGGACGTTTTTGCATTAAAAATTTTGCTCCATTTATTTTTTATTTGAATGGCAATGTCTCTCTTTTCACGCACTGTCACTAAAAAACGCCAAAATGTCGTTCATGGAGATGCACTTCCACCACCGGTTATATTGATAACGACTCTGCTATGGCTCATTATGACTTTGATACTCCTATTTATCAAGCTGAAGAAGAAGCATATGAGGATTGTGGTCTTCCTGAGGAATTAGTAAGATTGTTAAAACAAGAGGAGAAGGTTATCCAGCCGAATCATGATTCGATTGAGGTGGTGAATATTGGCACAGAAGAGGTAATAAGAGAAGTCAAGATAGGGGCAGATCTCGAAAAAAGTATAAAGGTCAGATTGATTGAGCTACTCCGTGAGTATTCTAATATCTTCGCTTGGTCTTATGAGGATATGCCTGGGTTGGATACAGACATAGTGGTGCATCGATTACCGCTCAAAGAAGGTTGTTCCCCTGTCAAGCAAAAGCTCCGAAGAACTCATCCTGAGATGTCCAAGAAGATCAAAGAGGAGGTCCAGAAGCAGTTGGACGCGAATTTCTTAAAGGTCATCAATTATCCGCCATGGATTGCAAATATTGTGCCTGTGCCCAAGAAGGATGGTAAGGTCAGGATGTGCGTGGATTATATGGATTTGAATAGGGCCCGCCCTAAAGATGATTTCCCTCTTCCGCATATTGATGTGTTGGTCGATAATACTTCTCATTCCAAAGTGTTTTCGTTCATGGATGGTTTTTTGGGTTACAATCAAATTAAGATGGCTCCAGAGGATATGGAGAAGACAACATTTATCACGCCTTGGGGGACTTTCTGCTATAAAGTGATGCCGTTTGGTTTGAAAAATGTCGGGGCAACATATCAGCGCGCCATGGTCACCTTCTTTCATGATTTAATTCACAAAGAGATTGAGGTATATGTGGACAATATGATTGCTAAGTCTGACACGGAAGAGGAACATCTTGTTCATCTGGAAAATTTGTTCGAGAGACTGAGGCAGTTCTTGTTGAGGTTGAATCCGAATAAGTGCACCTTCGGGGTGAGATCCGGCAAGCTGTTGGATTTATTGTAAGTGAAAAAGGTATCGAGGTGGACCCGGCCAAGGTAAAAGCGATACATGAAATGCCTGAACCAAGGACAGAGAAGGAAGTACGTGGTTTCTTGGGAAGGTTAAACTACATTTCTAGATTTATTTCTCATCTCACAGCCACATGTGAACCTTTGTTCAAGTTGTTGAAGAAAATTCAGACAGTGAAATGGAATGAGGATTGTCAGAAGGCCTTTGACAAAATAAAGGAGTATTTGCAGGAACCTCTGATACTCATGCCGCCGGTGGAAGGAAGGCCATTAATCATGTATCTAACTGTTTGGAGAGCTCAATGGGTTGTGTCCTCGGTCAGAACGATGAGACAGGGAAGAAAGAGCATGCTATTTACTACTTGAGTAAGAAGTTTACGGAATGCGAGTCGAGGTACTCATTGTTGGAAAAGACTTGTTGTGCGCTTGCATGGGCCGCCAAGCATTTGAGGAAATACATGTTAACTCACACCACCTACTTGATATCCAAAATGGATCCAATCAAGTACATTTTCGAGAAGCCAGCTCTTACAGGCAGGGTAGCCCGTTAGCAGATGATACTCACCGAATATGATATCCAATACACTACTCAAAAAGAAATTAAGGGTAGTGTACTGGCCGACCATCTTGCTCGTCAGCTCATGAAAAATTATAAAGAGATGAAGTTTGATTTTCCAGATGAGGAAATTGTGTATATTCGGGATTGTAACATGCCAGACCCAGACGAAGGACCCAAGCCGGGATCACGTTGGACGCTTGTTTTTTATGGTGCCTCCAATGCCATGGGAAACAGTGTCGGAGCTATTATCACTTCCCCTGAGGGATACCACATTCCTTTCACGGCTCGTATTTGTTTCGATTGCATTAACAACATGGCTAAATATGAGGCTTACATTTATGGCATTGAAGCGGCGATCGACCTGCGCATCAAATTTTTGAAAGTTTACGGGGATTCCAATCTTGTTATCAGCCAGATTAATGGAGATTGGGAGACTCGCCATTAAAACCTAATTCCCTATCGTGAGCATGTTATGAAGCTGATTCTGTACTTCGAAGAGATCACATTTGAACACATTCCCAGAGAATAAAACAATCTAGCTGATGCACTGGCAACTTTGTCCTCCATGTTCAAGGTTAAGTGGGCTAATGAGGCACCTTCCATTACCATCAGAAGTTTGAGTGAGCCAGCTTTCTGTTTTAAGGCTAGTTTGGAATCATATGGTAATCCTTGGTTTTATAATGTTAAACGATATCTTGAAACACAAGAGTACCCTGAAGAGGCATCCGTCACAGATAAGAAATTCTTGAGAAGATTTTCAGCCAAGTTCTTTCTCGGTGGTGGTGTGTTGTATAGAAGGCATCATGACGGTTTACTGCTCAGATGTGTTGACAAGAAAGAAGCAGTTAGAATCATTGAAGAGATACATGAAGGTGATTTCGGGACCTATTCCAACGGGCATACCATGGCTAAAAAGATCTTGCGAGCAGGTTATTATTGGTCCACCATGGAGACTGACTATTACAATCATGCACGGGTTTGCCACAAATGTCAATTCTATGCTGATAAGGTGCATGTGCCGCCAGTACCTTTGAATGTATTGACTTCCTCTTGGCTGTTTGAGATGTCGGGAATTGATATGATCGGCAAAATTGAACTGACTGCATCCAACGGGCATCGTTTCATTCTGGTTGCCATTGATTATTTTACAAAATGGGTCGAAGCTGCATCCTATGCCAATGTCACCAAGCAGGTGGCAACTCGGTTCATTAAGCATAATATTATCTGTCACTACGGAGTGCCTGAAAAGATCATTACTGATAATGGGTCTAATTTGAACAACAAAATGATTAAGGAGCTTTGTGAGTCCTTCAAAATCAAGCATCATAACTCTTCCCCATACCGACCAAAGATGAACGGTGATGTCGAAGCAGCCAATAAGAATATTAAGAAGATCGTACAGAAGATGGTGGTAACTTATAAAGATTGGCATGAGATGCTGCCTTTCGCTTTGCATGGTTATCGCACCATTGTGCGTACTTCGACTGGGGTAACCCCATTTTCATTGGTTTACGGCATGGAAGCAGTATTGTTGGTAGAAGTCGAGATTCCTTCTCTTAGGATCATGAGGGATGTTGAGCTGGATGAAAGTGAATGGGTACAGAATCGGCTAGATCAGTTGGAACTTATTGACGAGAAGAGGTTGACGGTTGTATGTCATGGTCAGGTATATCAGTAGAGGATGAGGAAAGCTTTTGATAAGAGGGTACGGCCTCAGTGTTACAAGCCATGTGACCTTGTGTTAAAAAGGATAATTATCCCCCAGGGAGATCCCAGGGACAAGTGGGTTCCGACTTATGAAGGTCCTTTTTTGGTCAGAAAAGTTTTCTCTGGAGGAGCGATGATGCTCACGACTATGGATGGAGAGTACTTCCCTCTCCCTGTGAATGCTGACGTAGTTAAAAAATACTTTGCATAAAAAAAATATTAAAAAAAAAAAAACCCACTAAATTGAAAACCCGAAAGGGCGGTTTAGGCAAAAATAGGGTGTCCTAGTGAATCGAAAACCCGAAAGGGAGATTCAGGCAAAAGTTAGGGACTTAAAGCAAATGATTACGCTCAGCATGAGATCCTTTGTTTCTTTCCTTCGTTCCGTCACCTGGAATAAGCTCAAATCTAATCCAAGAATGATCTGTCTGAAAGAAGGAAGATGAAAGCGTGAGAGTCATAAGAGTCATAGCAGAGTCGGGACTTGATGGATGTTCACATTCACATTGCCATTTGTAAACACTTGTTTGCTTTGAGTTAGTAATTTTTTGCTTCCAAATGTAAATGCCTTTTTCACAGGCTGATTTCTCAAAATCAATAGAATATTGTTGTACCCCAAAATTTTCCCTCTCATTTTATCAAGATTTTCCTCACAAGACTCTTTGGACTTCAGATAGGATTAGGGTTTGCTTAGCTCAAGACCCCTTCTTGCACTGATGACCTGAAATTAGGGTTTGAGTTTGCACAAGGATTTTTGGACCATCAATGCTTCATGTGACTTTCATACACCATCTTGGACCCCTAAGATTGCTCATACCAAGTTTCAAGCCTTGAATCACATTCTTGCCCAATCAATTGGACAGTTGACCTAAAAATCAGTTGTATTGGGGAAAAGTCAACCATGGCCAATTTACAGTAAAACTTCATAATTTTTTATCCACAACAACATTTTAGGCTCCTATGTACCATTTTATCAAGTTTGGATCACAACTCCTCAAGAAATTTGATCAGATCATCAAAAGGGCAAAATGGTTAAAATTAGGGTTTTTACTGAGAAAGGGAAATTTCTGATTTTTGACCTAGCCAATGACCAATTGGATTCAAGCATGATTTAAAGGACTCAATAGCATCATCTTGAACTAATCACATAGTTCAAAAGATCTCAAATGCAAAGGATTGACAGATGAATTTTGCAGTCAACTGATCAAAAGTCAACTGTATACTGAAAAGTCAAACTTTGACTTTTTGGTCAAAATCAAGTGCCAAGGGTCATAATTCATCAAGATTTGTCAAAATATGAAAATCGTTGATCAAGAAAATCAATTTTGCAAATTAGGGTTTCAATTTGAAAATTTTTCATAACTTAGAAATTTTTCTAAGTTATGAAAATTTATTATTTTTTCCCAACTTTCCACAACTTTTTCACCATGATGCAATTGGATTAAAAGAAAACTTCCAACATGAAATTTGTAGTCCTCCATGAAATCTACAATTTTGATTCACAAAGTTTTCCCAAAATATGCTTGGATATCAAGTTATGATTTTGTGAATAGGGGTCCATAAACTTTTTAACTTAGTGAAATTTTGACCTAATTTAGGCAGGATTTTGACCTAACTTCATGGACATTTTTCACCTAGTTCCAAGAGGTATCTCAAGTTGCATTTCAAATTTGGATTGTAGAGCATGTTCCAAGCTTTCCAACATGTCCAAGAAATCTCCAAGATCATTCATGATTAGGGAGAATCGAAGAAGAGAAAATGGCATTTTGTCACTTTTGTTCAAGCCATTTTCAGAATGTTACAAGTTGCAAATCAGTTCATAGCATGCTTGTACCTTGCATTACAGGTCCTAATCCCTTCTACACTCCATAATTTAATGCAAATTCAATGGATATTTGCTTTATTCTGACCTATGGAGCATTGTACAAAGAATTATTCCAAAAATGGCATAAAGTTCATAATACCATTTTGATAAAGCAAGACTTTTACAACTTTGTTATCCTTGAGCATTGAACCTGTTTCTTTGTCACAAGCAAGGTCCACAATTATCAGGCAAAGAATACCAACTCCTTGCAGCCCTAGAGCTATCCTGTAAATGCCTTTGGCATTGTCACTTCCAACTTTCTTCAAAAGCAAGCAAACTTGCAAAAGTCAAGAGGACTGGGATATCTGATAAAGAGAAGCCTTGGAATTATTCAAAACAACTTCAGAAACTTGTTGCAAGCCTAAGCACGAATCCATAGCATCCCAAACACTCTCAAACACCAAAATCACATTTTTCTGCCCAAACAGGGCATCATCTGAAGAACCCTTGCCAAATCAATATTGGATCGTGCGTTTCTAATTTTAAGACATTAAACACATTACATATATCCTACCTAAACTATCCAAGCCCTAGTCTTGCAACTGTAACCCCTATTTCAAGATTCACCATTTTCATTTTTGAAGGTTGCAGGTTGACTCGTGCAAGGAGATTCAAGCATCTACAAGGCCGGCTAAGCATTGGAAAAGGTTGAGGGAACTTCAAGGAAGCTCACACGATCTTCAGGCCTCCCTCAAAGTTCCCACATTGCCATATCCAAACTCAACTGAACAAGGTATTTTTCAAAGTTCTATCTCCTTATTTAGGCATCCTTAAGCTTTGATTTGTGAAGCAAAAATGTAGTCCTTAACTTGTTTAAGTTGTACATATGCATAGTTGTAATTTATATTAACTAAGCTAAGAGTATTTGATTGTTGAAGTTCATGAAAAAATTAGGTCAGGAATTAGGGCCACTGAAATTCTCCCTGGTTTCTTAGAATTAGGTTTCAAATCTTATATCATTGGAATCGTGATCAAAAATGCTACAAGTTTTATGTTGCAAGATTTTACTTTTGTGCATGTATGTGAGAGTTGCAGGTTTGTACATGGGATGCGTGCGCGAAGCCAAGGACAGGGATGAAGATGGTGTTCTGGGCCTGGCGCCTTGGGCTTGCTACTTTTCACACCCCCCCTTATTCATATTTTGTTATTTTTCATATTTTCTTTTTATTTTTATGATTGTTGACTTTAATAATTTTTTATGAACATGAAAAAATCTTGAAAAATATTTTCTTTATTTTTTGCATTTTATTTTATTTTTTTATTATTTTTTAGCATAAAAAATAGTTTATTAGGTTTATAGATTTTATTTTCTTAAATAAACTTGTAAATAATATTAAAATACTTAATTTTTTATTTAATTATTTTATACACATTAAATATTTATTTTTCATACATATTTAATTTTTAATATTTGTATATAATATTGTTATTATTTTTCTTGAACAAAAAATGAGTAAAAATAAATAATAGAAAACATAATTTTCTTTTAAGCAAAAAATTAGGATTTCCCCTTTCAAAAATAATATTATTTTTCTCTTATTTTCTAGGGTTTAAATAATTTATTTTCTCATACATAAAACAATTACCAAACATTTTTTTGCATATTTACATTTTATTGCATATTTAAATAATTGTTTATTTATTTATTATACAATAAATTCAATTGGGTTGTAATAGTGAATTAGGGTTTTATTTTGAGCAATATCCCCCATTTAAAACTTGTATCCCCCATCCCATAATATTGTTGTAATAGCTTAGATTTACTTTACGCAATTTATCGCATTATATGCATGTTTAGTAAAAACTAGGGTTTGTATGATAAGACAAAATCAAACAAAATAGCATGACCTAATGCAAGACAAAAATGCATGTAAAATGACAACACATTGCACACAAGAACCTCTAGGGTTTCACCCACTTTGTTGCCTAAAAAATGGCCATGGTACGCATGCAAAGTATCTTGGCAAGATCAAACAAAACAAAAGATCATAGTCCCTCGATGACGCTATCAAAAGGTTGCCTAAAGACAAAATGATCTTGGTCCCTTAAACATGTTAAGATACTTGGCACCATTGCTATCATGGTCATACGATGACCCACGCCCGTCCCGTTTAACATCCAAAGATAGGGTTTCCTACCAAAACAATGGTAGGTCAACAATATCAAAGGAATAAAAATGTACAAGAAAGACTTTTGAGTAGGTAGATAGTTTCTAGTTACTTGATCATTTCAAAAACAATCCTTGCTATTTTCAAACAAACACACACATTTCATAACATTTTCCAAACAACTTTCAAAACATTGAAACATTTTTCAAAAGACAAACATCTTTGTATACATTCTTACGAACGAGGATTATTACAAAGATTGCCTAAACAAAGACCTCTTTTCAAAATACTTTCAAAACCACACAAAGCACCATTTCAAACAATTGCAAAAGCAAAGCAAGTGATCTAAAACAAAGTAACTAAGAGACCATGGAAAACCATGGATGAAAAGGGTGCTAGCACCTTCCCTTTTCATAATCTACCCCCCAAACCCAAAAACAATCTCAAAGGTCTTTCCTGTGCTTTTTTACCTTTCCTTTTGGATAAAATAAAAGCTGGTGGCGACTCTTGCTAACCGCAACATTTGCAAACACAAACACAAAACCTCAAGTCAGTTCTCCCACTGCATCACAGAACTGGAAACTCTGCTGGGGAGAATTATAAAAGTGGGGTTACCTTAGGGTTTTAGATCACCTTTACATGCTTATCTTGCTTAACTTGTTTGCTTTACACTTTGGTCCTATTGTTTGGGTTTGAATCCTCTACCCGGATTTAGGAAACATTCATAGGTAAATAGCAATACGTTGTGGAAACTGTGCGGGGTATACCGACATGGTCTAAGCAATAGCTATATTAGTGCGACATATTTATGGGTACCGGTAGCCTTTGAGTCAATCAAAGAGAATACAGGGCCGCTGAGTGATGTCATGAAACACTAATGGACTTTTAGAACCTTTACTTGACTAACTTGGCCTTTTAGGATGTAGTGAGATGATCGGCTTTGGTGCAGTCCGAAGTTGGTAGATACTCGATACTACACTCATTGAGGGTTGGTTCCTTGGAATATTTCGGTCGCCAGTAAAGAGGCTGAATTGAAACAATGAACAAGGAAACAATCCAGTGATATTGAGCTCCTTAGAACTCGGTTACTATTTCTAGGACAGTTTGAGCCAACTAAACTTCAAGAGGGTATTTACCTATGAAACCCCATGCAAGCCTAAACTAGGAACTTGTGTGATTTGCTTGTACATATATACTTGTGCATAACATCATGGACATCATGAAGCATCATATGCATCCACTAACCATTTCAAGCATTTTGGATTTTTCATCTTTGTTCCTGTTTTGTAGGTTATGGATTCACTTCGCAGGAAAAATGTCCAAATCAACCTTGTAAGAATTCCTCCACAACTCAAGGAGCTAGCTTCAAGGATTCCTGGGAATTCTCCATTCACCGAGAGGCATGGTCGTCTTCTCAACCTAGTCACTTCCAACACAGAGGAGGATATGGTGAAAGTTCTCTTCCAGTTCTTTGACCCTTTGCATCATTGCTTCACATTTCCTGACTACCAACTTGTTCCTACTTTGGAGGAATTTTCTAAACTCTTGAGGATTCCTATTCTCAATCAACTACCCTCCAACGATACAGAAAGAGATCCAAAGCCAGAAGAGATTGCTCAAGCCTTACACTTGCACTCCTCTGATGTCACAACACATTGGGAAACTAGAAGTTGTGTCAAAGGCTTCTTGTCAAAGTTTCTGTTTGAGAAGGCCCAAAGCTGTTGGAATTCTATAGCCTTGCAAGCTTTTGAGGAGATTGTAGCTCTTCTTATCTATGGGATGGTCTTGTTCCCTAACCCTGACCAACTTATAGATGTAAGTGTTGTCAAAATCGTCATGACTTGCAATTCGGTGCCTACATTGCTTGGAGATATCCTCTACTGTTTTCACACTCGTACAATGAGGAAAAGAGGTGTCCTCATATGTTGCACTCCTCTATTGGCAAGATGGTTTATTTCTCATCTTCCCCAATCAGTTTTGAAGAATGAGCAAGGTTTGAGGTGGTCACAACGATTGATGACTTTTACCCATTCAGATGTTAATTGGTGCTCTCGATCAAAAGATAATGTCATCATCATTGAACGTGGGGAATTCCCTAATGTCCCTCTACTTGGCATTAGGGGAGGCATCACCTACAACCCTTGCTTGGCTCTGAGACAGTTTGGGTATGCCCGAAGGGATGGCCTACATGACATGCTAGTTCAAGGTTTGGTTTTCGACTTCGACAACGACAACCAAGGACTCCGACAAAGGTTCATCTGAGCTTGGAGGATGCCCAATAAGGTAGACAGTAAGACCTTGGGACACAAGAATTCCATCCCTCTTGCCTTACCTCAAGTGGGTACGAACCCGCACTCAAAGTCTTATGATGCCTTACCCCTACATTCTCCCAATGATTATAGAGACTGTTATGGAAGGAGAGGTTCCATACACCCTCCTACATCCTGACATGCCAACATCACTTGAAGACCTACAAAGGAGTTGGATACAGCTCAAGGGAGAGCGCAATACTTTTGAAGCCCAATTCTACGCAAGCGAGAAGAAGGTTTTGGAACTCACTCGGCTACTTCATGAAGAGCAGACTCTTAACACCTACATTGCACCAAAGAGGGTGCGCAACATCTTTTTACCTTAGAATTTTGTATTATTTTGCCCATGGGGCATTGATGTACTAACAAATTCTATTTTATTAATATGACGTGTGTTTCTTTTTTGTTTAAAACAAATTTGAATTTCTGAATCCTTGAAAAGGAAAAATAGAAAAAGAAGAAGAAGCGAGCCGGTGTGGTTATCATGGGTAGAAGATTTGAAGGACAAGCCAGACGGACTTTGGAATTCCCATCAACATCTGAAGAGGGGGAAGGAAAAGGTAAAGGAACGGCAGTGCCATCAGATTCTGAAGCAGAGGAAGAGGAAGATGAGGACTACTCCGAACAACAGTATCCTCTGGCCGATGACAAATACAAAAACTTAGAAGAACGTCTAGCTGTTATGGAAGTGCAAAGAGTACCTGAGCTGGATTTTAAGGAGTTAGGGTTGGTTTCTGAAATTGTAATCCCTCCTAAGTTTAAAGTGCCGCTGTTTGCTAAGTATGATGGGGTGTCTTGTCCCATGATGCACCTACGATCTTATGTCAGGAAAATTCAACCACATTCTTCTGACAAAGACCTGTGGGTTCACTTTTTCCAGGACAGTTTGTCGGGGACGCAGCTGGATTGGTTCTACCAGTTAGAGAGGTCTGATGTGCATAATTGGGAAGATTTGGCAGCCGCCTTCTATAAATAGTATCAATACAACGCCGACTTGGCGCCAACCCGTACTCAACTATAGAGTATGGCTATGGCTACCAATGAGGGCTTCAAAGACTACGCCCAGAAATGGAGGGATTTAGCCGGAAGGGTGCAACCACCTTTATCTGAAAGAGAGCTAGTGGACATGTTCTTGGGGACTCTGTCAGATCCTTTCTTTAATCCCTTGATTGGAAGCTCCTCTACATGTTTCACTGAGTTGATTCTAACTGGCGAGAGGGTGGAAGCAGGTATTAGAAGCGGGATAATCCAGAACGATGCATCTACCTCTGCTGCTGTAAAAAATACCTTCACTGGAAAGAAGGAAGTATCTGCTGTCTATGCCCAGAGGAATCAGGGAAGAACCGAACGACGACCAACAATGGGGGCCGTTATGATTCAGAAGTCTGCATCAGATCAACCGAGAAATAATCAGCCGAGAAATGATCAGCCGAGAAATAACCAGTAAAGGGTGGAAAGGCCTGTAAGGCAATTCACCAAGAGAAACATGACTCCTGCTCAAGTCTTACCACATCTCTTGAAGTTGAACCTGGCCATGCTAAAGGAGGCCCCTAAAAATCCTAACACTGCTTCTCCATACTACCATCCCAACGCCAGATGCGCGTACCACTCAGAAAGTCCAGGGCACGACACCAACAACTGTTGGACCCTGAAGAACAAGATTTAAGATCTAATTGACGCAAAGGAAGTAGAATTTGAAGCTCCTGAAAAGCCAAATGTTATCTTTGCACCGATGCCTAGGCATGGGCACAATGCCAATGCTGTGGAAGAAGATCTGTTTGTTTCTACTGTGGAGGAACTGTCAACTCCTCTCCTAACCATCAAGGTGAATTTGTTGAAGGCTGGTGTGTTCCCAGGTTGTGACCAAGATTGTCGTGTTTGCCCGTCCTCTTCGTTTGACTGTCCTCTATTGAAGAAAGGAATCCAACAATTGATTGATAACAAGGAAATTTTGTTTGAGAAAGCTCCTGTCTCACCCATTCCAGTTTCAGAAGATTCAATAATAACCATATACGCCAATCCTTCCAGGGCTCCTAAAAAACCCGTTAGGATTACATCTGCTCCAATGACTACTCTGTTGAAGATAACAATGCCCGGGCCAACCCCATACAAAACTGATAAAATGGTACCATGGAACTATGGTGGAGAAATCTACTACCATGATGTCAAACAGATTGAACAGACCATTGAAGAAGAAAGCTCTGAGGAAGATAATCCTGACATCAGTAACATTGTCGAAACAAGCAAAATTACTCGTAGTGGGAGAATCTTTTCTCCAAAGATTGCTCCTCCAACAGCAGTCTTTGTACCCGCGACCATTCCGAAGATTACCCCTGTGATTGTACCTATAAGTGTACCCTCCAACAATGACAATGCAATTCCTATCCCTGCTTCTGCTTAAAACAGAAATAATGTTCAAGAGGAGCCTGTCTTGACGAAGGCTCAGTCACTAGTTATCCCTGAGACCTCTCAAAAAGAAATGGAGGAAATTTTGAAAATAATCAAGAAAAGCGATTATAATATGGTGGAACAACTGGGGAAAACTCCCTCAAAGAAATCCATGTTGGCCCTGTTGCTTTGTTCAGAAGCTCATGCTAAAGCTTTGGTCAAGTTTTTGAAGACGGCCCACGTGCCGCAAGAAAACTCCGCTGATCAGTTCCAGGAATGTGTGGCTAGTTTAACAGCTGACAATGGTCTAGGATTCTCCGATGCAGATTTAACTTCGAAAGGGAGAAAACATAATGATGCTTTGCATGTCTTAGTGGAATGCAGAGGGATAACTCTAGCACACGTACTGGTAGACACTAGTTCATCTTTAAACGTCTTGCCGAAGAAAGCTTTGGATAGGTTGGATTGTGAAGGCCTAACCCTGAAACTCAGCAATATAATTGTCAGAGCCTTTGATGGTTCTAAGAGGATGGTCCATGGAGAGGTGGACATCCCGATTAAGGTGGGAACTGAAACCTTCAACTCGACATTTTATGTGATGGACATCCGTCCTCCTACTCTTGCCTGCTGGGAAGACCTTGGATCCACCATGCTGGAGCTGTCACTTCTACTCTACATCAAATGCTCAAGTACCCTGTCCAGGGTAAAATCATAATTGTTCACGGTGAAGAGGAATACATGATCAGTCATCTAAATTCTTTCTGTTATGTAGAATTGGATGGAGAATTCATAGAGACCCCTTTCCAACACTTCGAGGAAGTTTCTCAGGAAATAACAGCGACTAAAGCGGTGTCCTCAACTCCTGTGATCACAAGACCGCCACCTCGAATATCATCTCTCAAGGATGCTAGGGCAGTAGTGGAAGAAGGTGGATCCACTATCTGGGGGCAGCTTCCCTACTTTCCTTTCAAATCAGACAAATTCGGCTTGGGATTTACTTCGACTAGTCAGAAGGCCATGTGCTGCTCCCGTGCCGGAGGGCCACCTGTGAAGATCAGCCACCGAGGGGTTAATGCACTAGAGGACAGTGAAGAAGAGGGTAGCTTGGAAGACTGGATTTTCCCTACTGTTGACGGAGGACTATGCAACTGGGAAGCAAAAGACTTTGTTCTGATTACTTTCATACCGCAGTAATTTATCTTTTCCATTTATGTTGGATCTGTAATAATTCACAAACAATTCGTACTTTTTCAACCGTGTGTCTTACCCGAGGCACATAGGTCCATTTGTAAGGGTTCTTATTTCATTTCATATGTCATTTTAATGAATCATGGATGCTTTTCATATATAAACCTTTTTACTCATTGTCTTTCTTTTACATTTTGTTGTTTCAAGATGGCTATGCCCTTACACACACCCACACTGACAAATGCAAGTACCATTCCACTCCAGAACCCATGGGTAACGATATTGTTATAGCCTTCAGTGACTCTGAAGATATGATCAACCAAGTCGAATACGAAGGTGAGGAAGATTGTGAGGTGCCAGGGGAATTGGCCAGACTTCTACAACAAGAGGAAAGAGTAATTCAGCCTCATGAAAAGCAGTTGGATACGATCAACTTGGGAATTGAGGATGACAAAAAGGAAATCAAAATAGGTGCCAATCTAGAGCCGAGTGTCAAGGAGCGCCTAATTCAGCTACTGCATGATTATGTTGAGATCTTTGCCTGGTTATACGAAGACATGCCGGGACTCGATACAGACATTGTGGTACACCGTCTCCCTACAAGAGAAGACTGTCCACCAGTGAAACAAAACGTCCGTCGCATGAGACCTGACATGTCCGAGAAGATCAAAGCAGAAGTTATGAAGCAGTTCAATGCTGGATTTCTTGCTGTTACTTCCTATCCACAATGGGATGCTAACATTGTGCTCGTGCCTAAAAAGGGCGGCAAAGTGAGACCGTGCATGGATTATAGAGACTTAAACAAGGCCAGCCCTAAAGATGACTTTCCACTTCCGCACATTGACATCTTGGTTGACAATACAGCTCAGCACAAAGTATTTTCTTTCATGGACGGATTCTCGGGCTATAACCAAATCAAAATGGCACCCGAGGACATGGAGAAAACTACTTTTGTTACACAGTGGGGTACGTTCTACTACAAAGTGATGCCATTCGGACTGAAGAATGTCGGGGCAACCTATCAACGCGCCATGTTAGCTTTGTTTCATGATATGATACATCATGAGATAGAGGTCTACGTAGATGACATGATAGCCCGATCACAAACTGAAGAAGAACACGTTGATCACTTGCAAAAGTTGTTTGTCAGGTTGAAGGAGTACAAGCTCAGACTGAATCCAAACAAGTGTACATTCGGAGTCCGGTCCGGTAAGCTCTTGGGTTTCATTGTCAGCAACAAAGGCATCGAGGTTGATCCTGCCAAAGTCAAAGCTATACAAGAAATGCCTGCTCCTCGCACTGAGAAGGAGGTCAGAGGTTTCTTGGGATGCCTAAACTACATTGCTAGGTTCATTTCTCACCTAACATCTACCTGTGAGCCAATCTTCAAGTTGTTGAAGAAAGATCAGGTAGTTAAATGGAATGATGACTGTCAATTTGCTTTCGATAAAATCAAGGACTATTTGCTAGAACCTCCTATCTTGATGCCACCCGTCGAAGGAAGACCACTAATCATGTATCTGACCGTCCTAGAGAATTCAATGGGGTGCGTACTGGGCCAACATGACAAGTCTGGCCGAAAAGAGCATGTCATTTATTACCTTAGCAAAAATTTTACCGACTGTGAGACCCGATACTCACTGCTCGAGAAAACTTGTTGTGCTTTGGTATGGGCTGCACGCCGGCTAAGGCAGTATATGTTGACTCATACCACTTTGCTGATATCTAAGATGGATCTGATCAAGTACATCTTTGAGAAGCCTGCTTTGTCCGAAAGGATAGCCAGATGGCAGATGATCCTAACGGAATACGACATACAGTACACGACCCAAAAAGCTATAAAGGGTAGTGTGCTAGCCGATTATCTGGCTCATCAAGCTGTTGAAGATTACCAATCCATGAAGTTCGACTTCCCTGACGAAGACATCATGACATTGGACAACATTGAAGCAAACAGACCATATGACGGACCTGAACAAGGATCCCGATGGACCCTGTACTTTGATGGGGCCTCCAATGCACTTGGCAACAGTATCAGTGCGGTACTCATTTCCCCAGAAGGTTGCCATACTCCTTTCACCGCCATACTTTGCTTCAACTGTACGAACAACATGGCAGAGTATGAAGCGTGCATCTTTGGACTCAAGGCTTCCATAGACTTGGGAATCAAATCCTTAGATGTGTTTGGGGACTCAGCTTTGGTCAACAGTCAGATCAAAGGAGAGTGGGATACTAAACATCTAAACCTCATCCCTTACAAAGAACATGTCTTGACATTGTTACCACATTTCGAGCAGATTACCTTCGAGGACTTCCCGCGAGAAGAAAATTAGCTAGCAGATGCTCTAGCTACAATGTCATCTATGTAAACTTGATTGGGACAATGAGGCTCCCCAAATCACCATTGAACGGATGGACAAACATGCACATTGTCACGAGATTAATACCGAAGAAGTAGTGGACCAACTGTGGTTTCATGAAGTCAAAAGGTATCTCGAGGCACAAGAATACCCTGAAGGAGCTTCAGTCAATGACAAAAAGTTCTTAAGGATATTCTCGGCTAAGTTCTTCCTAAGTAATGGCATCCTATACAAGCGCAATCATGATTCTATTCTGCTCTGTTGTGTGGACAAAGCTGAAGCTGAAAAGATCATGGCTGAATTGCATGAAGGTACCTTCGGCACTCACTCTAGCGGGAATACGATGTCTAAGAAGATTCTACGGGCAGGCTACTACTGGTCTACCATGGAAGCTGACTGCTATCAGCACTCCCGGACATGCCATAAATGTCAAATCTATGAAGACAAGGTACACGTGCCTCCAGTTCCCCTAAATGTTCTAACAGCTCCTTGTCCATTCACTATGTGGGGAATCAACATGATTTGAGAGATCAAGCCTACAACATCCAATGGACACCGCTTCATTCTGGTGGCCATTGACTACTTCACCAAGTGGGTCGAAGCAGCTTCCTTCGCATATGTTACTAATAATGTGGTTGCCCGCTTCATCAAGCATAACCTTATTTGTCGGTATGGTATCCCCGAAATAATCATCATTGATAACGGTACAAACCTTAACAATACTATGATCACCGCTTTGTGCGAGCAGTTCAAGATTCAACATCACAATTCATCTCCCTACCGGCCAAAGATGAATGGTGCAGTTGAGGCCGCTAACAAAAATATCAAGAAGATCATACAAAAGATGACAGTCACCTACAAGGACTGGCATGAGATATTACCGTTTTCTCTTCATGGGTACCGTACCATGGCACGCACATCAATTGGGGCAACACCCTATTCCTTGGTATATAGCATGGAATTTGTTTTACCTATCGAGGTTCAGATTCCATCCTTGAGAATCATGAAGGATGCTGGTTTGAGTGAAGACAATTGGATTCAGACCTGGCTTGATCAGTTAAACTTGATCGACGAAAAGAGACTTATTGCTGTTTGCCATGGTCAGACGTATCAAAAGCGGATGATCAAGGCTTTCAACAAGAAAGTCAGACGCCAGACATATCAAGTCGGGGATCTGGTAATCAAGCGCATCATCTTGCTGCAAAGTGATCCCAGGGGCAAATGGACTCCTACCTACGAAGGACCATTTGTAATCAGGAACATCTTTTATGGTGGGTCAATGATCTTAACCATCATGGACGGCGACGACCTGCGGCACCCTGCGAACGCAGACATAGTCAAAAGATACTACGCGTAAATGACCCGCTAGGTTGACACACCTAGGCAAGAAAAGGGCATCCTGGTGAATCGAAAACCCGAAAGGGCGATTCAGGCAAAAATTAGGGATAAAACAAAAAAAAATTGTACACCCGGCAAGTTGAAAACTCGAAAGGGCGACTTGGGCAAAAAAGGGTTTCCCGGTGGACTGAAAACCCGAAAGGGCGGTCCAGGAAAAAGTTAGGGAATTAAAGCGTATGACTATGTCTCGTCAGATCACTTTAAGGACAATCTCTTCACTGACAAATCTAGAACTTCTGATCAATCCAATCATCTTCGGACAAAGCAACGGATGGACAAGATATTCGGAGTTACGAAGGCTATAGTAGAATGGGAACCCCATGGGATTTTTACACACATAGCTATCTTTCTTTGTATAAAAATTTTCTTGCTTTTATGACATCATCCTCTTACTAGGATGTCTGTCTCCTTTGTACAAAACCCTTATTCAAAATAAATACAAAGATATCTCTTTCAAAGTACTGAAAAATATTTGCCTTTTTCTTTCACACTTGTGTTTTTATTTGCAAAAATGTCCAATGATTCATTGATGAACATATGCATTTGAACATAGTTACTGTTTACAAATAAACAAAGTGGAAAAGAACAATTACTGACAGACTGAAAGGATAGGAAAACGTCTTTAGGCTATTCCAGGAGCAATCCCTACAGTACATCATCTAGATCCCCAGCGGAGCTAAAACCTTGAAATACATATCCTCGGCGGAGTTATAATTTCAAACCCTTAATCCACCATCAGAATTTAAAATCCCCAGCGGAGCCAAAGCTTTGAGTTACAGATCCCCAGTAGAGCTGAAACCTTCATCCCCAGTCGAGTCAAGACTATCAATACCCAGCGGAAACCATCTAATTTCCCTAGCAAGTTATCTTCAAGCCTAGAAATCAACCAGATAACAGTTAACTTTTGCCTCTCCCCAGCCTAGGATAACTCCCCAGTAGGATGGAAGACAACCGAAAACTCCTGAACTTACTCTCCAGCAATAAGTCTTCTTCCTACAGAGTCTTCATTACTCCCCAGCATGAGGCCACCAAAGTTATCATGGTTCCCCAACAGAATGAAGATTATCATTCTCATTTCCCTAGTGAAGTCACCAAAGTTTTATTGCTCCCCAACAGAGTGAAGATTCTCATTCTTAATTCCCCGCAGAAGTCATCAGAGTTTTCCCTATTCCCCAGCCGAGTAAGGATTCCCATTCTGTAACCCCCAGTAGAAGTTATCAAAGTTATCTGGATTTCCCAAGCAGATTTCTCAAGCAGTTTGGCTTTACTCCCACAACAGATTTTGTCATTACTCCAACTTCAAGACATAAAGGATCCTCACATCCCCACAGAAGTTGTCAAGGATTTTTTAATCTCCAACAGTCGCCCAGAATTTCCTTATCCTCGGCAGTCCAAGATTTATTTTCCCCGGCAGCAGTCAAGGATTTTATTATCCCCAGCTGTCAAGGATTTATTTTCCTCAACAATACAGCTAATCAGCTTACATGCGCATACATTACATCCATATATCATAAACATTGATAAAACACATTTATTGCATCATACATTTCATGCAACATAACTTTGTGTTTCAGCTAAGATTTTACCCTTTTCAGGATAAGATTAACAAGCTACCATTAACAGTATACAATCATGATACAGTGCAGATACACTCCAAACGCGGAAGTCATTCTGTCACTCATTCAGATTCAAATTTCAGATACAGTTCAGATACGCTCCAGATACGGATGCCATCCTGATACTTATTCAGATTTCAACTGTTAGATCCAGTTCAGATATGCTCCAGACACGGATTCCATTCTGGCCCTCATTCAAGATTCAGCAATCATGATACATATTAAATACGCTCCAGACACGGAAGCCATTCTATTTCTCACTCAGATCAAACTTCTAGATACAGTACAGATACACTCCAGACACGAAGTTATTCTGTCACTTATTCAGATTCTAGTTCAGATACACTCCAAACACGGAAGTCATTCTGTCACTTATTTAGATTCCAGTTCAGATGCGCTTCAGACACAGTTCCCCTTCTGTCCCTTATCCTGATTTTTCCCCAGCTCAGAGACGCTCCAGACACGGATGCTATTCTATTGCTTATTCAGATTCAACATTCAGATACATCTTGGATACGCTCCAGACACTGATGTTATTCCTTTGCTCATTCAGATTCAGTCCCCAGATACAGTACAAATACGTTCTAGACACGGATACCATTCTGATACTTATTCTTTCGACTTACAACTTACAACTCAACAAACACTCTTGGAGGGCATCTTTAAGCCCATCTCCAACAAGATTCTATGACATCTCCAAATGGCATCTTTAAGCCCATTTCCTCAACTACACTATAACGAGTGCAAATTTACGGGCACTCTAGTGTCCAATCATCTTTTACCTTCGAGTCACGAACGGAAAATCTCGCCAATCTAACTCTTTGGACTCCAGACAGGATTAGGATTTGCTTAGCTTAAGACCCCCTCTTACACTGATGACCTGAAATTAGGGTTTGAGTTTGAACAAGGACTTTTGGACCATCAATGCTTCATGTGACTTTCATACACCATCTTGGACCCCTAAGATTGCTCATACCAAGTTTCAAGCCTTGAATAACATTCTTGCCCAGTCAATTGGACAATTGACCTAAAAATCAGCTGTATTAGGGAAAAAGTCAACCATGGCCAATTTACAGTCAAACTTCATAATTTTTTATCCACAACAACATTTTAGGATCCTATGTACCATTTGATATAGTTTGGATCACAACTCCTCAAGAAATTTGATCAGATCATCAAAAGGGCAAAATGGTCAAAATTAGGGTTTTGACTGAGAAAGGGCAATTTCTGATTTTGGACCTAGCCAATGACCAATTGGGTTCAAGCATGATTTCAAGGACTCAATAGAATCATCTTGACCTGATCACATAGTTCAAAAGATCTCAAATGCATAGGATTGACAGATGAATTTTGCAGTCAACTAATCAAAATTCAACTGTATACTGAAAAGTCAAACTTTGACTTTTTGGTCAAAATCAAGTTCCAAGGATCATAATTCATCAAGATTTGTCAAAATATGAAACTTGTTGATCAAGAAAATCAATTTTGCAAATTAGGGTTTCAATTTGAAAAGTTTTCATAACTTAGAAATTTTTCTAAGTTATGAAAATTTCTTATTTTTTCCCAACTTTCCACAACTTTTTCACCATGATGAAATTGGATTCAAAGAAAACTTCCAACATGAAAGTTGTATTCCTCCATGAAATCTGCAACTTTGATTCACAAAGTTTTCCCAAAATATGCTTGGATCTCAAGTTATGATTTTGTGAATAGGGGTCCATAAACTTTTTAACTTAGTAAAAAAATTTTGCCCTAATTTAGGCAGGATTTTGACCTAACTTCATGGACATTTTTCACCTAGTTCCAAGAGGTATCTCAAGTTTCATTTCAAATTTGGATTGTAGAGCATGTTCCAAGTTTTCCAAAATGTCAGAGAACTCTCTAAGATCATTCATGATTAGGGGGAATCGAAGAAGAGAAAATGGCATTTTGTCACTTTTGATCAAGCCATTTTCACAATGTTACAAGTTGCAAATCAGTTCATAGCATGCTTGTACCTTGCATTACAGGTCCTAATCTCTTCTACACTCCATAATTTAATGCAAATTCAATGGATATTGGCTTTATTCTGACCTATGGAGCATTGTACAAAGAATTACTCCAAAAATGGCCTAAAGTTTATAATACCATTTTGATAAAGCAAGACCTTTACAACTTTGCTATCCTTGAGCATTGAACCTGTTTCTTTGTCACAATCAAGGTCCATAGTTATCAGTAAAAGCATACCAACTCCTTGCAGCCCTAGAGCTAGTCTATACAGGCATTTGGCATTGTCACTTCCAACTTTCTTCAAAAGCAAGCAAACTTGCAAAAGTCAAGAGGACTGGGATATCTGATAAAGAGAAGCCTTGGCATTATTCAAAATAACTTCAGAAACTTGTTGCAAGCCTAAGCACGGATCCATAGCATCCCAAACACTCTCAAACACCAAACTCACATTTTTCTGCCCAAACAGGGCATCATCTGCAGAACCCTTGCCAAATCAATATTGGCTCGTGCGTTTCTCATTTTAAGACTTCAAACACATTACATATATCCTACCTAAACTATCCAAGCCTTGGTCTTGCAACTGTAACCCCTGTTTCAAGCTTCACCATTTTCATTTTTGAAGGTTGCAGGTTGACTCGTGCAAGGAGATTCAAGCATCTACAAGGCCGGCTAAGCATTGGAAAAGGTTGAGGGAACTTCAAGGAAGCTCACACGATCTTCAGGCCTCACTCAAAGTTCCCACATTGCCATATCCAAACTCAACTGAACAAGGTATTTTTCAAAGTTCTATCTCCTTTTTTATGCATCCTTAAGCTTTGATTTGTGAAGCAAAAATGTAGTCCTTAACTTGTTTAAGCTGTACATATGCATAGTTGTCATTTATATTAACTAAGATAAGAGTATTTGATTGTTGAAGTTCATGAAAAAATTAGGTCAGGAATTAGGGCCACTGAAATTCTCCCTGGTTTCATAGAGTTAGGTTTCAAATCTTATATCATTGGAATCGTGATTAAAAATGCTACAAGTTTTATGTTGCAAGATTTTGTTTTTGTGCACGTATGTGAGAGTTACAGGTTTGTACATGGGATGCGCGCGCGAAGCCAAAGACAAGGATGAAGATGGTGTTCTGAGCCTGGCGCCTTGGGCTTGCTACTTTTCACACACCCCTTATTCATATTTTGTTATTTTTCATATTTTATTTTTATTTTTATGATTGTTGACTTTAATAATTTTTTATGAACATGAAAAAATCTTGAAAAATATTTTCTTTATAGATTTTATTTTCTTATATAAACTTGTAAATAATATTAAAATACTTAATTTTTTATTTCATTATTTTATACACATTAAATAGTTATTTTTCATACGTATTTTATTTTTAATATTTGTATATAATATTGTTATTATTTTTCTTGAACAAAAAATGAGTAAAAATAAATAATAGAAAACATAATTTTCTTTTAAGCAAAAAATTAGGATTTCCCCTTTCAAAAATAATATTATTTTTCTCTTATTTTCTAGGGTTTAAATAATTTATTTTCTCATACATAAAAAAATTACCAAACATTTTTTTGCATATTTAAATTTTATTGCATATTTAAATAATTGTTTATTTATTTATTGTATAATAAATTCAATTGGGTTGTAATAGTGAATTAGGGTTTTATTTTGAGCAATATCCCCCATTCAAAACTTGTATCCCCCCTCCCATAATATTGTTGTAATAGCTTAGATTTACTTTACGCAATTTATCACATTATATGCATGTTTAGTAAAAACTAGGGTTTGTATGATAAGACAAAATCAAACAAAATAGCATGACCTAATGCAAGACAAAAATGCATGTAAAATGACAACACATTGCACACAAGCACCTCTAGGGTTTCACCCACTTTTTTGCCTAAAAAATGGCCATGGTACGCATGCAAAGTATCTTGGCAAGATCAAACAAAACAAAAGATCATAGTCCATCGATGACGCTATCAAAAGGTTGCCTAAAGACAAAATGATCTTGGTCCCTTAAACATGTTAAGATACTTGGCACCATTGCTATCATGGTCATACGATGACCCACGCCCGTCCCGTTTAACATCCAAAGATAGGGTTTCCTACCAAAACAATGGTAGGTCAACAATATCAAAGGAATAAAAATGTACAAGAAAGACTTTTGAGTAGGTAGATAGATTCTAGTTACTTGATCATTTCAAAAACAATCCTTGCTATTTTCAAACAAACACACACATTTCAAAACAATTTCAAAACATTTTCCAAACAACTTTCAAAACATTGAAACATTTTTCAAAAGACAAACATCTTTGTATACATTCTTACGAATGAGGATCATTACAAAGATTGCCTAAACAAAGGCCTCTTTTCAAAATACTTTCAAAACCATACAAAGCACCATTTCAAACAATTGCAAAAGCAAAGAAAGTGATATAAAACAAAGTAACTAAGAGCCCATGGAAAACCATGGATGAAAAGGGTGCTAGCACCTTCCCTATTCATAATCTACCCCCCGAACCCAAAGACAATCTCAAAGGTCTTTCCTGTGCTTTTTTACCTTTCATTTTGGATAAAATAAAAGTCGGTGGCGACTCTTGCTAACCGCAACATTTACGAACACAACTGCATCCAACGGGCACCGTTTCATTCTGGTTGCCATTGATTATTTTACAAAATGGGTCGAAGCTGCATCATATGCCGATGTCACCAAGCAGGTGGCAACTCGGTTCATTAAGCACAATATTATTTGTCGCTACAGAGTGCCTGAAAAGATCATTACCGATAATGGTTCTAATTTGAACAACAAAATGATGAAGGAGCTTTGTGAGTCCTTCAAAATCAAGCATCATAACTCTTCCCCATACCGATCAAAAATGAACGGTGTTATTGAAGCGCCAATAAGAATATCAGGAAGATCGTACAGAAGATGGTGGTAACCTATAAAGATTGGCATGAGATGCTGCCTTTCACTTTGCATGGTTATCGCACCACTATGCGTACTTCGGCTGGGGCAACCCCATTTTCTTTGGTTTATAGCATGGAAGAAGTATTGCTGATAGAAGTCGAGATTACTTCTCTTAGGATCATGAGGGATGTTGAGCTGGATGAAAGTGAATGGGTACAGAATCAGCTGGATCAGTTGGAACTTATTGACGAGAAGAGGTTGACGGTTGTATGTCATGGTCAGGTATATCAGCAAATGATGAGGAAAGCTTTTGATAAGAGGGTACGACCTCAGTGTTACAAGCCAGGTGACCTTGTGATAAAAAGGATATTTCTCCCCCAAGGAGATCCCAGGGGCAAGTGGGTTCCGACTTATGAAGGTCCTTTCATATTCAGAAAAGTTTTCTCTATAGGAGCGATGATACTCACGACTATGGATGGAGAGTACTTCCCTCTCCCTGTGAATGCTGACGTAGTTAAAAAATACTTTGCATAAAAAGTTTTTTAAAAAAACCCGCTAAATTGAAAACCCGAAAGGGCGGTTTAGGAAAAAAGAGGGTGTCTTGGTGAATCGAAAACCCGAAAAGGCGATTCAGGAAAAAGTTAGGGACTTAAAGCAAATGACTACGCTCGGCATGAGATCCTTTGTTTCTTTCCTTCATTCTGTCACCTGGCATAAGCTCGAAGCTAATACAAGAATGATCTGTCTGAAAGCAGGAAGATGGAAGCGTAATAGTCATAAGAGTCATCGCAGAGTTGGGACTTAATGGATATTCACATTCACATTTCCATTTGTAAACACTTGTTTGCTTCGATTTTGTAATTACTTGCTTCCGAATGTAAATGCCTTTTTCACAGGCTGATTTCTCAAAATCAATAGAATATCTTCTTTCAAGTATACGTATACGTTTCTTTTCTCCCTTTTTACTATTTTGTTTGCAAAAACGTCCAATATTTTGATAAGCATGTGCATATAAACTTCGTGGACCTTACACGAAAATGGTAATCTAAGTCATGGTTAGTTGATCGCTTGAAATACGGATAACAAACACAACTACTATTGTGCAAGGGGCGTGTTTGGTTCTATGATTGATAGGATTCTCATTCAATTTACTGGCGGATGCCTTGCCATTTTGTTTCACAGCTACGTGCTGTTGGTGAAGGTCATGGGTCAGGGTAATATCATAATTACGGCAAGTCGGTGAGACCGGCGAACCTAGTTGGAGTTTTTTTCTTCCCCGTAATGGCTTTTATTACGTTTATTTGCCGCACTTTCATGTGTTATATTGATTGATTGTTTTAGCATTGTTTGCATATAGGATTTTGTTTATGGATGAATGTCAGTCTTGATGCGTTGAATATTTTTGCCTTGAAAAAAATTGTTTCATTTTACTTAATCCATCCAGTATTACTCTTTAATCGATTTTTCGGGCATTTTGATACCAACTGTGCCAATTCTTTTGCTTAGCCAAGAGTTTGGAGGAAGGAGTTTAGCTAAAAATGATGACTGTAATGGTATGCTTTTGAGTAGAACCCCGTTGATGATGTACATGCATTGTTTCAATCCCCAAACACCGGAGATATAAGGGAGTTAGACCCTCGTTAACCCCTCTGAGCCTTCGAAGTAGGAGTTTCTTTTCTGTTAAAAAAAACCTTGTTTTTTAACCAGGGGCAGGGTAGATGTTCAGTTAATGTGACCAAGCATTCAAATTTCAGAAGGAGTGTCCCATCTGAGGATCACCACATTTTATCTTTCACATCATGAGATCAGGAAAAATGTCTAAACCACGATGTTTATTTCCTCACAAAGTCCTGAGGTCGAGATCGAATCGATACAATAATGGCTATCCCCCGCCGACCAAGGAATGAGGCATTTGTTTTCTTCAAAAAAAAAGAGAAAAAAAAAAGGAAAAAGTTCAAAGACCTAAATTCACATTGACTTGTTCGAAGTGGAAAGCATGAATAAGAAATAAACAAAAAAGCCCCCCTAAGTCGAAACTTGAAAACAAGTCGCTTAGGAAAAAGTTAGGGCGTCTCGCTGGACTCCCAAAATTGAAATTCAAAAGATTTTGTCCAGGAAAAAGTTAGGGAAAAGAGAGCCTAAAAGGGAAAAAAAAGATTATTCAATAAAATTTTCATCAAAAGAAGAGGAACAATAATATCAAAAACAAAAGCAGCAAAAGTTAAGTGACAATCATGTTGGAGAATTTGTCGTGATCACTCTACCATTATAAATCCTTTTGAAAGATGAATGCTTGTGATAAGTCAACTAAACTTAGGACAGGAGAATATCATGAAGGGGGTGGGCACCAAATAACTTGAGCCTTGAAAAACTTTTTTTTTAAAAACCTCGAACTAGGCCATGTTACAACCTCTAAAAGTCCTAACTGAAACAAGGGTTTAACTCGAAAGCATACTACAACAGGACAACGTTTCCTAAAATCCCAAATATGTGTTTCATATTCGTGTTGGTATCTTATCACCCGCATCTTGACTCTCTTTTTTTTTTGAAAAAAAAGAGAAGGGGAAGAAAAGTTTTGAAATTTTTGCACTCTAGCCAGTGATTTATTCACAACAGAGATACGACACTTTGTAAGGTTTTCAACTTCAAGGCTTGAATAATCATCGCATCAGGTCTGTCATTCCCAAAATAAACATGGTTCTGCATGCAAAACATTTGTTTGACATCAAAAAAGAGTTTACATGTTGAAAACCTGTAAAGAGCTTAATGATTGTCAAGAAGGGAAAATTTGGTTTTCTTCTGCTAGACAAAGCCCATGTATGAATAGGACTTTACCTATCCCCAGTGAAGTTTCGTTTCCGTAGCGAAGTTTTGTTGCCCCAGGAATCTTCTTTTAAAAGCTTCATTCTGAGACTCCGGATTTGAGGATGTCGCATATCCCCAACGGAGTTGCCAACAGAGATCCCTCGCCATGACCTCTCATTTCCCAGCCAGTCTGTTGATTGGGGCATCTGTATGTTAAGATTTTTCCTTATCCCCAGTAAGGTCGATATTGTATGACTATCTGCATGATCCATCCAATGGTTGGATTTCAAAGAAATTTCTCCAACAAAAATATTTAAAAGATTTCTATCTCCCCGGTGAAGTCCCGTTTCCTCAGTAGAGCTTTGTTTCCCCAGCAAAGGTTTTGGCCTCCTCACGTCGGGTTTGTTGTCTTGGTGTCATCCTCAACACGGCTGCGCGCTGTCTTTTCCAAAGATTACAGTCTTGCCCTGATCTTCTCCCTCAATGTCTAATCTTCAGATGGTGTCCCTCTCCAGAAGCTACAGTGTCGATTCGATCTTCCCTAGGAGTTTGCAGTTTATTTCTGCAGCTCCTCCCAATGTTTGTGGCCCGTTTCTACTAGTTGCTCGGTTGTTATTCCCCGCAAAGCTTCATCTCTTCGAGGTTCCCTCTCCAGCGGTTCCCCATATTTTCTCCTCTCCTTTGGATTTTGCAATTTATTTTTGTGTTATTGGCTTCTCAATTGGCCATTCCCCAGTGAACTTTTAAACATGCATCATTACATTGCATCTATCAAAACGCGTAGCATTTCCATTATATGGAACATTGCGCTATATAGAAAGAATTCAAACATGCATCGGAACATAAGCCATTTTTGTTTTTGTTTTCCCCAGTGAATTTGCTAATACTTCAGATTAAATCCCCAGCGAGGTCTTCGTCCTCATTATCTCGGTTTCCTCCCTATACCAATATCCTTTTGACGTCAATCATTTGTTTGAGTGTTCACTCTTGACTATAGTTCAGTTTCGCCCTGGCGCGGTCTTCTCGGGTTTAGTCTTCACTACCCTCTCCGGTTCATTCCAATGTTTATTGATGCACTTTTCGAATACCAGTTTCGTCCTGATATTCGCTTTCAGCAGGTTTTTAGGTGTACGCCTTAATCTCCTTGCTTTGGGTTGGGCTCAGAGTTTCGTCTCCTCACCTTGCGCATGAAATCCAGTTTCGTCCTGGTGCTCATCTAGTTTAGTTTCGCCTAACTAGTTATTGAGTCGAGTTTCGTCTCATTTTTTGCTTTCATACCTTGGACCCTTTGACGGTGTTTGTTTACCGAGTGTAATGTTCGTATTGCATCCCTGGTTTGAAATCAGTCTCTTTTGTTCCTTGGATTCTTTTATCAATTTTCGTCATTGTGTATCCATTGATCTGAGACCAGCAGGTGCTCTGAGAAACATGCGCTCTCATCACTCTCGCTTTGGGTCGAGTTTCGCCTCGTCGCCTGTGCATGAAATCCAGTTTCATCCTGGTACTCATCTAGTTTAGTTTCGCCTAACTAGTTATTGAGTCGAGTTTCGTCTCGTTTTTGCTTTCATACCTTGGACCCTTTTACGGTGTTCGTTTACTGAGTGCAGTGTTTGTACTGCGTCCCTGGCTTGGAATCAGTCTCTTTTGTTCCTTGGATTCTTCTATCAGTTTTCGTCACTGTTTATCCATTGATCTGAGACCAGCAGGTGCTCTGAGAAACATGCACTCTCATCACTTTGCTATGGGTCTAGTTTCGCCTCGTTACCCGTGCGTGAAATCCAGTTTCGTCCTGGTACTCATCTAGTTTAGTTTCTCCTAACTGGTTATTGAGTCGAGTTTCATCTCGCTTTTGTTCCTCTTTTCTGAGATTCTTTCAGTTCCTTCATACTGTCTATCTTAGTTGAGATTAGCAAGTGCTCCTAGAATCACGCATTCTAGCCACTTTGCTTTGGGTCGAGCTCAGAGTTTTGCCTCCTCACCCGCATACGTTTTCTTTTCCAGAGCTTAGTTTCGCCTATACTTTGTGGTTTGAGTTTTATCTCACTCTTTTTGAAGCCCAGTTTTGCCCTGGCACATTTGTCTGGAAGTTTAGTTGCGTCTACTCTCCTTTATTTTCATTTTGTTTCAACCTGCATTACATCTTCATTCTGACGCATGTCGTAAGGGTTTTCTGTTTCTATTTCTTTCTTCTTCAAAAGTGTAAATTTTCGGGTTCTTTTGTATTCAATCATCTTCAACTCTGAACGCTCGGAAGTTGTCACTTTTCTCACTTATCATGTTGAAGATATTTGAATAGGGACAGCTGTTGCATCCCAAAATTTACCCTCTTAATTTAGGCTTATGTTTCATCATGAATATCATATTGCATTGCATTCATACATGGTGATGGGATCAAAATACTTTGGTCATCAAGTCTTCCTCAAGCTTTGAAGGTTGATTGCATTGACAAGTTGCTCAAGTGGAACCTTATCATCTAGAACTCTGGATCTTTCAAGCTCAAAAGTTATTGCATATCTCAAGATATTTTTATCCATCTTTTTGGATCATCAGAGGATTGAAGTTTTTGATTGATTATAAGAAGAATCACTCTTTTGATTCACCAGTCAAAATTAGGGTTTTGCTTGATCAAGGCTATTGATCAATGTACAAGTCTTGATTTGGAATCTACAACATCTCATAGGTATTTGAAAAGTATTTATACAAGAAATTGGTCAAGATATCCAGAGGATTTGAAGTTTTTAAGATGATTCATCAGTCTCCTAAGGTGTTAACCAAAACTATGGTTTGGGATTTCATCAGGTTTTCTTGATAATTTTGAAGTGAAACTTTGTACATGGCCTCTATATATTTGGAAGATCATATGTTTGAAGTTTTGATCATCAATTTTGAAGGGAAGTGGATCAATTGATTCAAAGGGGCAAAATGGTCATTTTGGTCAAAATAAGTCAAAGTCAAGGTTGACCAAGTGAACTTTTGGTCAACCATCAATTCAAGGGTGTACTTTTCATATTTCAAGTCCATTTTGATCATTGAATCAAAAAGATTGAGGTTTGGGTTGAAACTTGTTCATGAAGAAACCCTAAAAGTTTCTAATTTTGGAAAATAAGGACTTAACTTCAAAAATTCATATTTTATTCACCTTTGATCAATAAAATGCAAATGAAATATTCTTGGAAAGATAAGAGGATTATATTTCATCTCCGTTTGGTCTCATGTCCAAATTGGCAAAGAGTCAAGAATTATGGTCTTTGGAAGTTCATGCCTCAAGTTAAAATTATAGGTCATTTTCCAAATTTAGTGAATTTCATGTCAAATTTTGAGGACCTTAATGGATTAAATTGCAAAAACTCAAAACTAAGGGATTGTAGATCTTTTCAATACCTTTCCAAATTGTACTCATTTGTGTCCAAATTCAAACATATGAGCAAGATATGAGCTTTGGAATTTTAAGGCATTTCATTGAATTTTGACAAGTATGCAAAATGGCCAATTCTTGAGAACACAAGTTTCAGCCATTCCTTTTGTTTCTAATCAAGCCCATAACCAATTTGCAATGTACTAAGGCCCATCATGCCAAAGTTTAAGCTGCACATGGGAAAATTCAAGGGCAATCTGTGGTTTTGCAAAAAGTGGCATGAAAATGCATAATCACCAACACTTGGTTAATACAAGGAATTAAGCCTTGATCATTTGTTAACCTCTTCCTGAGATAAAAAGAACTGAAATGCACGTGAAAGGATGGAGAATGCACGAGGGATTTTAGTGCTTCATGTGCACACTTCACTTTGGCAAAAATTGGGATTCATTCTTTCTAACGGTTTTCAGTGTGAAAAGCCTATCCTACCTTCCTCTTCATGCTCTATATATTGAGAGGCAAGCTTCGTTGAGCCTCATTGGTGCTTCATTTCATCCCTGAGCTCAATAAACTCCATAGCCACTTGTTCTGCAATTTTCTTTGATTCTCTCAATTTACTTGCGCATTTTGAGTATTTCTTCTTGCATTCTCTTCTCCAAGTGATAAGGATTGTAGATCGAGGCTTGGTTCGCAACTGGAGTGAAGGAGATAGTACATTCGTTTTTGCCTCAAAGGTTAGAATTCTTAACTTTGGATCTTGATTTCTAGCCGTGCATTGTGTGATTTGAGCTCGTAATCATGTTGTTTGAGGTTCATTAAGTGTTTCTATAGCTTTAGAGCTTTTGATTTGATGAGATGTGTATGTATGATGCATCTGAAATTTTCTGCTCAGTGAGTTTTTGTCATTTTCATAAGATCCGTTCTTGATCTATGGTTAATTATTTGATGTGATTCGAATAGCATAATGTAGATGTTGTTTCTAGTTTTGCTTTGCACAAAATTTCATGAAAAATGGTGTAGAATTGAGCATGTTATGTTGATTAGAACATGAGGTGGTGGATCCGGTCTTGCACGCGTTTTTGCCCTAGCCAGAGGTTGAAGGTGATGGCGTGGCCTCCTCTGGTTGACTGATTTGGTTTTTTTAATTTATTTGAATTTTGTTTCATAACCTGACTTTCATCATTTTATTTCTTGCTCAAAAATGGTTGAAAAATTATGAAAAAATTTAGGAAACCTAAAAATAATATTTCTGACCTTGTGCATTTTTTAAATAATTTTTGGAAATGTTTTGATTGGTTTAAAAATTTGTGTTATTATTTAATTATTTGTTTAATGTTTATTTTTGTTTTAATATTTCTTTGATCTAAAAATTCCACAAAAAAATGTTTTGAACTCTTAAGATTATTTAGAATTTGATTCTGAAATTTGTTTGATATTTTTTCCTATTTTTGATTAGAATATTAATTTGGGAGTTTTATTTGATTTTTTTTTTGTTTCACAATTTTATTTTAATATTTTTCTTAATTCAAAAATCCTCAAAAAATCATATAAGTTTGTTTTTAATCATGTGTCTGAATATAATTTTGTTTTGACCTTTTTATGACTTTTGGCTAGGGTTTGCATTTTTGTCATTAAATAATAGTTTAATTGTTTAATTGTTCGTTTGATTTTTATTTTAATATTTCCTTAAATTCAAAAATTCCACAAAAAATCAGGGATGTGTGTTTTTAATTCTAATATTTAAATATGATTTTGGTTGGATATTTTTTCTGATTTTTTATTAGAATTTTATTTTGAGATGTGATTATTTGTTTAATTGATTAATGGTTTGAATTTTGATTTTATTTTTGACTTTTCTTTAATCCTAAAAATGTGAAAAAAAATATGCATTCTGATATTTAGGGTTTCCTTGTGATTTGCATGATCTTGGCTTGAATTTTTTGAATTTTTATCTTACCTAATTAATATTTAAGATTAAAATTCAAACAATTAGGGTTTTGTAGCTTACATTGCATGTTTCAATTTCAAAACCAATTTGCCTTGGGTTTCCATTGGAATTTGGATCTTGTTTAAGGTTCATGGATGTATTGAGGGTCTGAAAACCATTTTTCTTGAATTATTTGACTTAATTGGATATTTTTCCACAAATTATTTTGAAAGCTTGTCTAGTTTGGTATTTTTGCCAACTAGTTTTGATCTTTGGGCCTCATTTGATCCCCTCTTCTACTATCCATGAACTTCAAACTTGTTTTTTGACCTATACACATCTCAATTATGTTATGGAAATTTTGGTTTGAATTATTGAAATCCTTTTCTATCTTTGATGTATTTTTGAAGTGAAGGTACCTAATTAATGTTGCATATCTTATTGCAATTTGCTTGATGGCCAATGAACTTGAGTGAGGCCTATAATTGGGCACCTAATGATCATGTTGGTTCTGTTTATCCACATAAACTCAAGTCATTTCACTTAGTGCCCCATGTTCGAATGATTGAACCTTTTGATGCATTGTGTGGGATTCCTCTTCAATTATGCTTGTGAGCTGTGATAAAGTAATTGAGTGTGATTGAATTATGGTTGCTACTGACCTTCATGGTCTTTGATCGTATTCTTCTCAAGCTCCCATGATCCTTGATTGATATTCAATTGTCAATTCAATATGGTGATATAAAGGAGCAACATTCCTCTAATTTTTTTACCAAATTGTGCATATGCCTGTTTTCTTTTTGTCTATCATACCTAATGTTTTGATAGTTGCTATCATGTTTCCTCAATTCATTATGGTGTCATCATCCATCCCTTATGTGAGTCATCATTCAATTTATGGGAATACTAACTTGGTTGTTGAATGTGCGAGGTACTTTGAGAAAAGATTTCCATTTTTGACTTGAGGCTATTGTGTTTCACTTTATTTATGGAACACAATTTATTATATTGGCACTACTCTTGTGCTTGGCATATTTGATAGTCTATGAAGGATATATATGTGATCATAAATGTTATACCTTGCCCATGGGATCTGTTCATATCTGAAAATCTCAATACTTACATCCTGATGGTGTAATTTCTGACTTGATTTGTCTGTCGATGCCAGCTTGCTTGAAGTTCTCTGGGTTTCTTTTATTCTTGTTCAGTTGCTACGGATAGTTATTTGTTTGGTATTGCACTATTTTCTTTCTTCTATTTTCATTTTGTATAGTTCTATGATTGCATGATGGGATCTCTGTTGCTGATATATGTCAGGAAGCCCTCTGTTTTGTTTGATACGTTGTGTTTGTTTCTTTAAACTATTGATCGATGATTCACTCAATTTAGAAATTGAAATCACGACTTCGCTCTCAGTGCATGTTCCCTATAGGATGTTTATTTTTTTCCTTTAACTATTGATCAATGAGTCACTCAATTTAGAAATTGAGATCACGACTTCGCTCTCAGTGCATGTTCCCTATAGGATGTTTATTGTTTTTCTTCTTTAATTGTTGATTGATGAGTCACTCAATTTAGAAATTGAGATCACGACTTCACTCTCATTGCTTGTTCCCTATAGGATAGTTTTGTTAAGCTTCTTTTAACATGTTAATTAAGGTAGGAATCCATGTATGCTAGCATAGGGTAGGATTTTCCTTTATCCTCAACCTTAGGGTCAATCACTATATGATAACACTAGGGATAGAGCTAGGCTAGTTTCCCTTAGTTGTTTTTCCTTCCTTTGCATTTTGCATCTTAAAACAAAATTTGTTTTCTTGGCAAATCATAAAACACCTCTAATAAACTCAAACCCTTCTTCAAGGTAAAAGATACAAATCAATCTTATTTGTTTGTGCGCCTCTTGGCTTTGTTTTTAAATCTAGTTTAGCTGATGTTTCGCCATTGCACATTTGTTTGAAGCTGATGTTTCACCATCGCACAAGTTTGTTATCTTACTTTGATTCTCAATATCATTGTTAGGTGTGATGTTTTGTCATCTGTTTTATTGATGTTTCGCCATCTTTTCCATGATATCTTGTTATCTTTTAGCCGATGTTTCGCCATCGCACATTGTTCGAAGCCGATGTTTCTCCATCGCACATGTTTGTTATCCTACTTTGATTCTCAATATCATTGTTAGGTGTGATGTTTTTTCATCTGTTTTATTGATGTTTTGCCATATTTGTCATGATATCTTGTTATCTTTTAGCCGATGTTTCGCCATCGCACATTGTTCGAAGCCGATATTTCGCCATCGCACATGTTTATTATCCTACTTTGATTCTCAATATCATTGTTAGGTGTGATGTTTTGTCATTCGTTTTATTGATGTTTCTCCATCTTTGCCATGATACCTTGTTATCTTTTAGCCGATGTTTCGCCATCGCACATTTGTTTGAAGCCGATGTTTCACCATCGCACATGTTGGTTATCCTACTTTGACTCTCAATGTCATTGTCAGGTTGATGTTTTATCGTTTGGTGTTTTTCTATCTTTGACATGTTACTTTGTTAATATTTAGTCGATGTTTTACCATCTCATTTATTTGTTGTTTTATTTGATGTTTTGCCATCTTGATTGTTTTTGTTGTCTTAACTAAAAAACACAAACCAACCAGAATATATGAGCCGAACTACGGCTGCTCTGATTTCCTTAAAAGGGATACGTAGGCGTTGGGGTAGGGCCCAACCAAGCACATCTTTTATTTTCCCCACATTGTTTTCTTTTTTTTCTCGCATGCATTCCCTTTTTCTTAGCTTTAAGCCATAGACATAGGTTTTGACCACACCCATTAGATTAGACAACAAGAGTGGATACCGTAGAGTACTACGGGCATGTGGGGTGCTAATACCTTCCCCTCGCGTAACAGACTCCCTTACCCGATCTCTCGGTCAAAAGACCGTGATTTCTCCTTTTTCGGGTTTTCTCGATGTTTACCTTTCCCTTTCGGCGGGATAAAAGACGTTCGATAGCGACTTAATTGATGTTTCATTACACCAGATGAAAGGTTCGGCCAGGTGGTTTCACCATTCTCAATCAACTACCCTTCAACAGTATGAAAAGAGATCCAAAACCTGAAGAGATTGCCCAAGCACTACACTTGCAACAATCTGATATCACAACTAATTGGGAAACAAGGAGTGTTGTCAAAGGTTTCTTAGCCAAGTTCTTGTTCGAGAAAGCTCAAGATTGTTGGAAATCCTTGGACTTACAAGCTTTTGAAGAAATTTTAGCCCTTCTCATCTATGGGATGGTTTTGTTTCCAAACCCTGACCAACTTATAGATGTAAATGTTGTCAAAATCTTCATGTCTCGCAATCCAGTGCTTACTTTGTTAGGAGATATCCTGCATTCTTTTCACTCTCGCACTATGAGGAAGAGAGGGATCCTCACGTGTTTCACTCCTCTCTTGGCGAGATGGTTTATTTAGCATCTTCCCCTGTCTGTGTTGAAGAACAAGCAAATTTCGAGGTGGTCCCATAGGTTGATGATGCTCAGACATTCAGATGTTCATTGGTGTTCTCGATTCTTGGAGAATGTTACTATCGTCGACCGTTGTGGGGAATTCCCTAATGTCCCTTTGTTTGGAATTAGAGGAGGTATCACTTATAACCCTTGCTTAGCCTTACGACAGTTTGGTTATGCTCGAAGAGATGGTCCACATGAGATGCTCATCCAAGGAGTGGTATTCGACTACAAGAGCGACGATCAAGGTCACCGTCAGAAGTTTATACGAGCTTGGAGGATGGTAAGCAAAATGGATAGTAAGACGCTAAGACACAATAATTCCATTCCCCTTGAGCCTTACCTTAAGTGGGTACGAGATCATGCTCAGAAACTTGTGATGCCTTATCCCTCCATCTTACTAGTCATCATGGAACTTGTGGTTGAAGAAGATGTTCCCTACACTGTCCTTCATCCTGACATGCCTACTTCTCTTGAAGACTTGCAAAAGGGTTGGATTCAGCTAAAGGAAGAATGAGATACTTTTGAATCTCAATTCTATGCTAGTGAGAAGAGGGTCTTGGAGATTACAAAGCAGCTACAAGAAGAACAAAGTGTGAACGCTTATCTCGCATCGAAGAGGATGCGTTCAGTCTTTTTATCTTAGAGAGTTATTTTGTAAGCCCAAGAGGCATATTGTAATCTTTTCAAACTAATTAATGAAATTTTACGTTTGTTCATTCTTTTGTCTATATAAAGTTAAATTTCATAAAATCCTTGAAAGCATTTGCATATACATCTTCCATGCATCATAACATGACAGGTTTTCACACAACAGGTTTCCTTATCTTTCTGCTGTTTATTTCAGCAAGATGGATCTAGAGAAAACTGTGAAGGATCTTCAGGAACAAAACTCTCAATTCCAAGAGACTCTACTGGCCCTAGCCAAGGGGCAGCAAGATATGATGGCATTACTGGCAGCCAAGAAGAAGCCTAAGAAGAGAGCCCTGGTCAACATGGGTAGAAGGTTCAAAGACTCGGTTCGCCAGATACCGGTAGTGGAAGACTCATCTAAGGAAGATGAGAATCAGATTGGGGAATTTTGAGAAATTTCAAGAAATACACATTGAGAAAATTTGTGTTTTTAGGTTAATGGCTCTAATTTTTGGGACTTGAATGTATTCATGACATGTCCAAGAACCTATAAAATCACCCATGCATGAGTTTGATTTTTATTTTATTTACTTTTGATTTTTATCTAAATAAAATCAAAATAAATTAAATAAATGTAAGATTAATGTATGAGGCGTGTAAGGCTGGAGATTTGATCATGTTGGAGGCCCAAAGAGCTCGTGGATAGCTGGCAAAAACGCATAAAATAGATTGGCATGAGATTGAATCAAATATGGAAAGTTTTATGCAAGATTAAAATCATATCTTTTCATCATAATGTACAAAGATTTGAACCATATTTGTTAACCTAATCTTGCCCACTACATATATACAACAAAATCAGACCTAAAGGGCACGCAGAAACTGAAGAAGTGAAAAACAAAAGAAGGGGGGTTGAATTGAAAACTTAAAATCAAAAGCGCAGTAGACACGATATTTTTATCCTGGTTCGTTTGATATCAAACTACTCCAGTCCACCCGTCAAGGTGATTTCGCCTCTCTCCAACGAGGACTTAATTCACTAATCAAAAACTGATTACAATCACTACTTTGACAACTGCCAAAGTCTTCTTGAGTACAACCACAACCCGGTTAATCTCAAGGAAAACTAGCTTAGTCAAGATAAAAGAGTATTCTGTGTATAGTTATTTTCCTTACAAAAATAGTATCACAACTGTGATATTTTACAGAATTTTGAGCGTAGATATGAATATGTAGGCTTGCAGCATTTTAGAGATATTGCAGTTGTATGGAAAATTGTAAACGATTTGTCCTCTTAGCTTGTTTATATAGGCAAGGAAATCTTGTCCAACATAAAGCGTGATAATGGAAATTCAATGATGTTTCCATATTGAGAAGATTCTTGTCTGAATGAAGTCGTTGCATGTGATGCTGTCTTGATTGAATAGTAACGCTTCAGAATCTTAGAATCTTGCATGCTGCAATTGCTTCAGAACATTGATCACTCAGAGATGTGAGGATCTGATGGTATATGAAACTTCTGTTTAGAATCAGAGTATTCTTCACTTCAACGCAGGTTCTGATCATCATTCTTCAGCACAGATTCTGATTACATCAGCTTGAAAGCTTCTATAGCTTAACTTCTGATGTTATTTTGGTTAGAACTTCTGCATACAAAATAACACAAATTTAGAGTGCATATTTGTTCTTTGTGTTTGTTATCATCAAAAATCTAATTAAGGGTTGTAGAATCAAACTATGTTCTAAAAATCTCCCCCTTTTTGATGATGACAAAAACTAGGATTTTCAATGAAAAATATAGAACAAATAGCTTAAGAGAGACTCCCCCTGAGTTGATTACTTCCCTGAAGTTCCTTCTCGTCAGAGCTTTTGATGCATCTCCCTTTGTCCTTATCAGAATGTGTTCCTGTTCAAGCTTTTCAGAAAATATAGAGGTTAAAATATTCATAATGTTTGAGACTTTGTCCCGGTATTCTGTTATTGAAAATATCTTACTTTCTCCCCTTTTTGTCAGGTACCAAAAAGCAATATAATCAGAGTAAAAAAGGATGAATTATATTGAAAACAGAATACAATGACAATTTTCAGAAACTAGAAGGATAAGATAAAAAATACAAATAAACAGTTTAAAGAAAATCTAAGAAGGAGGGGGAAGGCGTGTGAACAACGCTTCCAACAAGCTCTTGATCTGAGTGCTTGACTCTTCCTGCTTTCCCAGAATGTCTTTTATTTCTTTTGTTGTATCTTCTTGTTTATCCAAAATACCCTTGATCTCTTTGTTTGCATTCTCTTTTTATCCAGTCTAGCATGGATTAAGGCATTCTCCTTCTTCAACTCTTCTAGAGTTTTCATGACTAGTGACGAAGCTGGTGTATCTTCAGGGGTTTCATGTCGTTCATAACATTCTGCAACCTCTTTTGATTGAACCATTTCTTCTGTTGCAATTATGTTTTCTAGAGAGGTAGTCAAAGGGTGACTATCAGAATCTGGTTCAGTGACTTCTGAAGGATGATGCTCTTTCCAGGGAGCATTATCCAGCGGAAGAATATCTGTCTTGTACCATTGGTTCAGAACTTGATCTTGGAAGGCTTTCAACTGATCACTGAAGTTTTGCTGAGCCCTTTCATATCCCAATTCCTTCAGCTTATGGGTTTCAGAGTTGATCCATTTTCTGAATCTTTCCCATAGAGAATCAAAAGCAGTATGATTAGAAATATCTTGACTTGCTTGCTTCAAAGAAGTGATCCATTCCTGCATTTCTATTTCAAAAATCAACAGATTCTTACCAACATCTGATTTGGTTGAGGTTGGTTTAGGTTTGGGAGTGGAAATTTTGTTTGAGGTGGAAGCTAGTTGGTCCAGAACTTGTGGATCAATGATAAGTCTGAGGTTTCCAACTGGACGGTTGATGGGTGATGGAGTGGAAGAGTCAGAAATCAGGATTGGTGAGTTAGGGGTGTTTGGTGGTGTAGATTCATATGGTGAAGGGATTTCTGAAATATCATGAATAGTGAGAGGTAAACGAACCGTAAGAGGTTCTGTTATTTCATGATTGGGATAGTGGTATCAGAATCTGAAGGGGAGTCTTCAGATTGGTTTGTGGTAGCGTGTTGAATTTCTGGTTCAGGAATTTCAAAAGACGGGTTTTCAGAAGGAGGAGTGAGAGAGCTTCTATTATCTGGTTGAGGTGGGTTAAGGTTCATATTTTCTGGTTGAGGAGAGTGTGGTTGTGAATTTTCTGGTTGAGGAGAGTGTGGTTATGGATTTTCTGGTTGAGGAGAGTGTGGTTGTTGATTTTCTGGTTGTTGAGGTTGAGTGTTTGGATTTTCTGGGAGTGGTGAGGAAAAGTCTTGATCAAACAGTTCAATATCATATAGAACTTTAGCAAGTTTTGGTTGATGATGTTCTGGATTTGGATTTGGATTAGGGGGTGAGGTTCATTCAAGAAGTTTCCAAGAGTTACAGATGGGTCAAAATCTATGTCAAAATCCTCAAATGTTTGGGGTGAAGGATTTTCTGTTGGTTGAGGGGGAATGGTTTCAGATGTTGGAATAGCTATTGACTCTACAATAGAAACAGAAGATGGATTACCTTTCTTTTTTGAAGCTTTAGGTGTCCTGTGAGAGGATCCTTCTCCTGCTGCCTTCCTCTTTTTGGATTTCTTTAACACAACCTCTGGAGCTGGCTTGTGCAGATCTTGGATGTTGATTTCTGGAATAGTCCCATCTTCCTTGCAAGCCTCAAGGTATCTGACTATGATTTTTGGAGAGGCATATATCTCAGAAAATAGTGGAGAATCCTTCAGAGGGATTCTCCTAGAAGTGATGACATCATGAAAAGAAGTTGTTGGTTCCTTCTTAATGATCTCAATAATCTTCATTTTCTTCAGATTCTTGGCATTTAAGGGTTTCCCAGCAGTTGCTTCTAGAGTATTGTTTTCTTGAGCCTCTGTCAGATGTTCTATCTGCCTGTTTTCTGTTAGAATATCTGAAATAAATCTTCCAAGAGGAATCCAATTCCTCTTAGTTCTTTATTCTTCTCTAGTCTCTTTCACACTTGTTCTGAGATGGTTGAAGAGCAAGTGTGGAAGGTTTATCTTGGTCTTCTTTGTAATGAAGTAAATTAGAAACTGCTGATCAATATTGATGTAATCAGGAGAGCTTGTAGGCTTCCTGTGATTGATGCATCCCATAATTATTCTAGCCCAGATTCTGTGATGATCCTTCAAGTCTCTAATCTTGCTGGATGGCTGTCCAGAAGTGAAGATTTCCCTAGCAATATATTTTAGGTCAGAGCACCTATCAGCCATATCAATGCACCTGACTCCACCGCCATTGTATCCAATGAGTTTCCCAATCAAATCTTCTGTTATCACTATCTTCTTCCCCATAACATATGATGTGACCTGGTGGTTAGATGAGGTAGCATGAATCCAGAACTCTTTAACAAGAATGGGAAAAGTTGGACCCAACAGACGATCAAAATATCTGTTCCATCCCTGTGTAGTTACATCTTCATACAGATTAAACCCATTTTCTTGTAAGCTTTCAAAATCAATGATCAATTCAGAGAGAACTTCAAGGTTGTCAACCAGAGTGAGTAGCATTCTAATGGGTTTTTCATATTGTTCTGTTGATGAAGATTCAGTAGCACTGAGATTCTTGAGACTTGATGATGATGCCATTGTCCACACGGATTCTTTGAAGAAAACTAATGGAAAGGGTTTTTGAAAAAGAACTAGAACAAGAGAGAATATAGAAGAGTGTAAAACGTTAATGAATGAAATAGTAAATTGAGTTTATATAGGTTTTTAGAAAGCGTAATCAGTAAGAAAGAAAATAAGTAATGATTATATGCATTAATGAAACCTGAAATTAGGGGATTTAGAGAGATATTTAACAGTTACCACTGACAAGTGTCTCAATGCATCCAATCAGAGCCTTGGACCCTTCAGAATTTGAACGCGTGTTCAGCCTCAAAAAGTAGCTTGTGAGAGGATGACAGATGTTTGATGATGTGAACTGCACGCCTCTATCCTTGAAATGAAACGTTTAGATCTTCATAGATAGATTCTGAGGCAACTGTACTTCTAACTTGTGAAGACAAATTGATCAGATGTTCATAGAAAAACAATAAAGTTGTGAGGGTTAAGATATGCAAATAAAACATTTTATTCTGGGCATAATTTCATGTTGAGATGTTTCAGAATGAAATTGAATCTATCTTCAGAAAATGGTTTTGTAAATACATCATCCCATTGATGGTCTGTGTCAATAAATTTTAAAGTAAGAATTCCTTTCTGAATATAGTCCCTAATAAAGTGATGTTTTATTTTTATATGCTTAGCCCTAGAATGCAAAATGGAATTTCTACTGAGACATATGGCAGAAGTGTTATCACAGAAGATAGGAATGTTACTCTCAAATATGTTGAAGTCTTCAAGTTGACTTTTCATCCAGAGAATTTGAGTGCTACATCCAGCAGCTACTATGTATTCAGCTTCTGCTGTTGACAATGCTATTGTGGATTGTCTCTTGTTGGTCCATGAGATCATATTGTCTCCCAGAAACTGGAAGCTTCCAGAAGTGCTTTTACGCTCTACTCTGTCTCCAGCAAAGTCAACATCACAGTATCCTACTAAGCTGTATTCATTGGATTTTCTATAAAACAAACCCAAATTAGTAGTACCTTTCAGATACTTGAAAATTCGCTTAACTGTTGTTAAGTGAGATTCTCTAGGATCTGATTAGAATCTAGCATAGAAGCAAACACTGAATAAAATATTATGACTTGAAGTCGTCAGATAAAGGAGAGATCCAATCATACCTCTGTAAATTTTCTACTCTACCTTTTTACTTACCTCTTCCTTTTCCAGAATGCACGTGGGATGCATTGGAGTCTTTGAGGGTTTACATTCTGAGAGGTCAAATTTCTTCAGAAGTTCTCTGACATATTTTCTCTGATGAATGTAAGTTCCTTCTGGAGTTTGGTTTATCTGAATGCCCAAAAAGAATTTGAGTTCCCCCATTAAGCTCATCTCAAACTCTGCCTGCATGCACTTAGAAAATTCTCTTCCCAGAGAAGGTTTAGTGGATCTAAAAATGATATCATCTACATAAATATGACAAACTAAAATGTCATTCTTAAATGTCTTACAGAACAAGGTTGTGTACACTTTCCCTCTGGTGAATTCCTTTTCTAACAGGAAATAACTTGGTCTTTCATACAAAGCTCTGGGAGCTTGTTTCAGACTATAGAGTGACTTCTTTAGTTTGAAAACGTATTCTGGGTGTTTGGAATTTTCAAACCCAGGGGGTTGGTGCACATATACTTCTTCATCTATGTAGCCATTTAGGAATGCACTTTTGACATCCATCTGATACAGAGTGATGCCATTTTTTACCGCAAATGAGATTAAGAGTCTGATAGATTCTAACATGGAGACTGGAGCAAAGGTTTCTGTATAGTCTATCCCCTCTTGCTGACTATAACCTTGTGCTACCAGTCGTGCTTTGTTTCTGATGACTTCTCCTTGCTCGTTCGGTTTGTTTCTGAACACCCACTTTGTTCCAATGACGTTGAATCCTTTTGGTTTGGGAACCAGATCCCATACGTCATTTCTGGTGAATTGATTTAGTTCCTCCTGCATTGCCAGAATCCAGTCATTGTCCAGAAGAGCTTCATCAATTGTTGTTGGTTCAATCAGAGAGACCAGTCCCATGAGGGATTCTTCAGAGTTTCTGAATGTTGATCTTGTTCTGATTGGATCATCCTTCTTTCCCAGGATCTTATCTTCTGGGTGAGCTATGCTGCTTCTGGATAACCTTTTCTGGAGTTGATCAACAGAAGGTACTGGATCACTTGTAACATTTCTTTCTGAAGTTGTTAGAGCGTCTCTGTTGAGAACTTCTGATGAGGTGTCTTTAGTACCTATGAATTCAACTTCTATATCTGCAAAATATTCATTCTGCTTTGACTTTTGAGGGTCAAGCTTATCATCAAATCTAACACTAATTTACTCTTCAACAATCTGTGTTTCTGTATTGTATACTTTGTACCCTCTTGAGTGTTCAGAGTATCCTAACATAATACACTTTTGTTCTTTAGAGTCAAACTTGTTTAGATGATCTTTAGTATTCAGAATAAAACAGCTGCATCCAAAAGGATGGAAATAAGAAATGTTGGGCTTTCTGTTCTTCCACAATTCATATGGAGTCTTTTCCAAAATAGGTCTTATAGAGATTCTATTATGAATGTAACACGCTGTGTTAATTGCTTCTGCCTAGAAGATCTTACAATGTTAGTCTCATTGATCATGGTTCTGACCATTTCTTGTAGTGTTCTGTTCTTTCGTTCTACAACTCCATTTTGTTGGGGAGTTCTAGGATAAGAGAAGTCATGCAAGATGCCTTTTTCATTAAAAAATGTTTCAAGTTTTTTATTTTCAAATTCTCCACCATGATCACTTCTGACTTTGACAATTCTAAGATCCTTTTCATTCCGAACTTGGTTACAGAATGCAACGAACACAGAATGTGACTCGTCCTTGTGTCTTAAGAACTTTACCCATGTCCATCTGCTATAGTCATATACGCACACTAACCCATACTTCTTTCCACTAACAAACGCAGTTTTTACTGGTCCAAATAAGTCTATGTGCAGAAGTTCTAATGGCTTAGAGGTGGAAACAACATTTTTAGATTTAAAAGCAGGTTTTGCAAATTTTCCTTTCTGACATGCTTCACACAAAGCATTTGAGCTGAACTTAAGATTAGGAAGTCCTCTGACCAGATTGAGTTTATTAATCTGAGATAATCTTCTCATACTAACATGCCCCAATCTTCTGTGCCAGACCCATTACTCGTTGTTAACAGAAAGAAGATATTTTACATTCTGACTCTTTAGTTCAGAAAGTTTTATCTTATAAATGTTGTTTTTCCTCTTTCAATTAAAAAGGATAGTTCCATATTTCTAACTAACAACTTTGCATGAATTTGGATTAAAGATTATATCATAACCGCTATCACTTAATTGACTTATGGATAATAGGTTATGCATTAATCCATCAACTAAGAGCACATTATTTATAGAAGGAAGATTACCATTGCCTACTATTCCAGAGCCAATGATCTTCCCTCTTTGGTTGCCGCCAAAGCCCATGTCGCCTCCAGATTTAAGTTCCCAGCTTTGGAACATATGCTTTCTTCCCATCATGTGTCGAGAGCATCCAGAGTCCAGGTACCATGACTGGTGTTTTAGCCTTGCTGCTAAAGATATCTTCTACATATATAATTTTTCCCTTAGGTACTCATATCTTTTTGGGTCCTGGTTTGTTAGTTTTACCAAAATTATGGTTGAATTTTGGTTTGACAGAGTAATCATTACTAGTGTATTTTAGGTCATGTGTGTGCCCATACGTGAAGTGTGATTTTAGTGGTGTGCGTTTTATGACAAGGTCCATGACTTTCTTAGGTGTAGATACCTTACCTTGGTATCCTATTCCTTTTCTGCCATTCCTGCTAACTCCATAGATCATTGAAGCCATCTTGCTTCTATCTATATTTTTAGCCAGAAACTTCTGAAAGTTGTGATCATACTCTTTGATGATCTTATCAGCATTACTGGGAGTCTCTGAGATTATTTCTTTCTGAGAGTTTTGTAAATCGTTTTCTAATTTTGAAACCTTTTCTTTTAAATCAGAATTCTCTAATCTGAGACTCTCAGTATTTTCAGAGTCAGAGACAAGATCCCTTTTCAGGTTCTTGAATTTGACTCTAATTTGCTGATACCTTTCCAGAATTTCATTCAGACTTTCTGCACGTTCAGCCTTAGTAAAATTAATAGTGAAATCAGGGAATACCTCTTGTGTCTGATTCTGAGTCTAAACCAAAAGCTTCACTATCTTCTGACACATTTTACATGAGAGATATGTTGGCTCTTTCATCATCTGACTTTGAGTCAGCATCAGAAGTGTCTGAATCGTCCCATGTTGCCATAAAGCTTTTCTTCTTCTTCTTGAAGAACTTCTTTTTGGGCTTCTCCTTCCGAAGCCTTGGACAGTCACTTTTGTAGTTCCCTTTCTCATTGCACTCATAGCAGATGATGTCCTTGTTATTTGACTTTCTCTGTCCTGAAGAACCTTCGGATCTTTTGTGTCCAGAGGAGGACTCAGACTTTCTGTATCTGGAGGAGGGTTCATTTTGATTCTCTGATCTTCTAGGGTTTCTGAATTTCCTTTGTCTCTGCTTCCACAGTTGATTGAGCCTTCTGGAGAGGAGAGACAGTTCATCTTCTTCTGATGAGGATCCATCAGAGGTTTCTTCCATAGCCTGCAAAACCTTAGAATCAGATTTTTTTGTTAGATTTTAATGCTAGAGTCTTACCTTGCTTTTGAGGCTCGTCTTCTTCTAGCTCTATCTCGTGACTTTTGAGGGAGCTGACAAGTTCCTCCAGAGATATCTTGTTGAGATCTTTAGCTAGCTTAAGTGCAGTGACCATTGGCCTCCATTGCTTGGGTAGACTTCTGATGATCTTCTTTATGTGATTAGCAGTAGAATATCCTTTTTCAAGAACCTTCATCCCAGCAACAAGAATCTGGAATCTTGAGAACATTGCTTCTATGGATTCACTATCTTCCATCTTGAATTCTTCATATTTCTGAATGAGCTCAAGGGCCTTGGTTTCTTTGACTTGTATGTTTCGTTCATGCGTCATTCTCATAGAGTCAAATATATTTTTGGTTGTCTCTATGTTTGAGATTTTCTCATATTTTGAGTATGAGATAGCACTGAGAAGTATTGTTCTGGCTTTATGATGGTTTCTGAAATCACGTTTTTGCTGGTCAGACATCCTTTTTCTGTCTATCTTCTGACCACTTTCGACCACTAGATGTGTGTATCCATCAATTACCATGTCCCATAGATCAGCATCATGAGCCAGAAAGAAGCTCTCAATTCTGTCATTCCAGTAGTCAAAATTTTCTCCATCAAAGACTGGAGGTTTGTCGTTGATTTTGCCCTTGTCCTCATGATAGTCATTGCTGATGTTTTGGCTTGGCCCCACCATAGTGTTTTTCTAAAGCTTGGATCTTGTACTGGCACGGTTAAGTGTATAAACTCAGAACCAGGCGCTCTGATGTTAATTGAAGAAGTGAAAAACACAAGAAGGGGGGGGGGGGGGGGGGTGAATTGAAAACTTAAAATCAAAAGCATAGTAGACACGATATTCTTATCCTGGTTCGTTTGATCTCAAACTACTCCAGTCCACCCGTCAGGGTGATTTCGCCTCTCTCCAACGAGGACTTAATTCACTCATCAAAAACTGATTACAATCACTACTTAGACAACTGCCAAATTCTTCTTGAGTACACCCATAACCCGGTTAATCTCAAGGAAAACTAGCTTAATCAAGATAAAAGAGTATTCTGTGTATAGTTGTTTTTCCTTACAAAAATAGTATCACAACTGTGATATTTTATAGAATTTTGAGCGTAGATATGAATATGTAGGCTTGCAGCGTTTTAGAGATATTGCAGTTGTATGGAAATTCGTAAACGATTTTTCCTCTTAGCTTGTTTATATAGGCATGGAAATCCTGTCCAACATAAAGCGTGATAATGGACATTCAATGTTGTTTCCATATTGAGAAGATTCTTGTCTGAATAAAGCCTTGGCATTTGATGCTGTCTTGATTGAATAGTAACGCTTCAGAATCTTAGAATCTTGCATGCTGCAATTGCTTCAGAACATTGATGACTCAGAGATGTGAGGATATGATGGTATATGAAACTTTTGTTCAGAATCAAAGTATTCTTCACTTCAGGGCAGGTTCTGATCATCATTCTTCAGTGCAGATTCTGATTACATCAGCTTGAAAGCTTCTATAGCTTAACTTCTGATGTTGTTTTGGTCAGAACTTCTACATACAAAATAACACAAATTTAGAGTGCATATTTGTTCTTTGTGTTTGTTATCATCAAAACTCTAATTAAGGGTTATAGAATCAAACTATGTTTTAACAGAAACTACCTCAAAGAGCCACACGAAAATCACAAAAAAATACATCAAAGTTGTAAAATTCAAAACGCATAGTGTAAGCTTCCTCATTCCAAACCAAGTCCACTATTCACTCTCTGAAGGTCCTAGGAGTGATTCCCAGACCTTAAGCAATTCAAACGCACGCAAAAACATGCTCATCTGATCCTTCCGTTTGGTAAAAAAAATTGGATCTCAAACTCGTTTAATCTTTAATTTAAATCTCTTTTGATTTCATATTCATGTTATTATCATTGTTTATGAATGTTTTGACGTAATTCATGTGAGTTTCAGTGCCCAAAACACAAAATGCCATTGTTAAGGCATTTGAAATTGGTTCCTTCGGATCTCAAAATCTAGGCCATTTCAGGACAAATGGACCTTAAATTTGGAATCAGGGAGAAAAAATAAGGGGGGTAGGGTAGGTCTTGATCTCTGAATCTCGTTGTTTTTGCATATCAAGTTTTTGGCCCACCGGAGAAGACAACCGGAGAGTTCACTCCGGTGGGCTGACTCCGGAAGCATACGCGTCTCTTCCCTATTGGTCTATCCAGTCAGCACGCGCATTTTTTATTTCAAATATATTCCTGACCTTGTTTCATATATTTTGTTATTTTGTTGTTTATACAAATGATTGAACAACTAGATCAGTTGGTAAGAGGGGACACGTATGAAGGAGAGGACCTGGGTTTGAGTCCCAGGTCATGCATTTTCATTTTTCTAACATATTGTTTACAGATCCAATGCTGGCATATCTCACACGTGCATCATGAACCATCAATCTAAGCCATCAGATCATAACTAATACAAAGCCAATATACCCAAACGCGCAGACCACCGTTCACTCTTCAAAGCATTCCTCACCAGATCCCAACGTGGCTTAGGCTTGCTGAATTTTTGGGCCCAGCGAATTCCATTCTGCACCCCCTCTTTCAGCTTCACATACGAGGCTCATTCAAATTCTTTTCTCTATTTTATTTTTGTTTATTTAATTGTTTTATTTTCAAATCATTTTTTATTTAATCATAAAATCATAAAATATAAAAACTTAGATCTAGGTTTTATTTTATTTAATTTTAATTTTCATAAATTAATCTAATTAATTATTTTGGTTTCTTTTCATAAATTAAAAACAATTAGAATTAGGTCAAAATTTTAATGTTATCTTAAATAATAAAAATACCAAAAATATTAGGTTTTGTTAGAATTAATATTAATTAATAATTTCTTATTTTTTATTTTAATTAATTAATTAGTCTAATTTTTATTCAAACCATTTTCACAAATAAATAAAAACAAACAAAAGATTTTCTATTAGGATTTTTTAGACGTCCTTTCAATTCGCGCCTGTTATTATCTTTCAGATTCTATTTTTCATACTATTGTAACTGCCTACTGGATGTAATACCATAATTAAGACTTTACATTTACTGCTTTATTTCCCTCCAAGTTTGGACTTGTAATAATCCCCCTCCCCGAAGCCCTGTAATAGTTAGATTTACATTTCGGCACTTTTTATTATTGTAAATTATGAACTGCTTAGATGTATGTTAACTAGGGTTGTATGACAAGAATAAAACAAGACACTAGCAAACCTAATGTAAAGACAAAATAATTGAATATAACACAATTGCAACATGTACACCTCTAGGGTATCCCACTTTGGTTGCCTTCAGAAAAACAGTCACATCTCTCGAAATGTGGGGGATTTTAGCGTCTCCCCTCCAGTTTAAAGATCATAAGTCCCTCGATGACCCTCTCGACGTTGCCTCGGTATGATCTTAAAAAGCCTAGGATAGTTACTAAGGTTTCTTGCCCAGTTGCCTTTGTGACTGTATAAACGTCCCTTCGAATGTCCCTCAAACATCCAACGACTAGGGCTACCTACTCACTAATAGTAGGATAGCACTGTCTATAGAAAAAGAGGAAAAGAACAACCTTTTGAGTAAAGTAGATAGCTGTTAGATGCTTGCTCATACAATTTTTACACTTACATAAAACTTCTTTCAAAAACATTTTCAAACACTTTGTATAAGTTCTCTACCATTCCGAGAAACATTACAAAGTTCTCCCCACTAAGGCGCTTTCAAAAATACTTTTCAAAACACACAAAGCACAAGGTATTTCAAAATGAGCTAAGCATCTAAGAGGCTGTAGATAAATACGGGTGGAAAGGGTGCTAACACCTTCCCTTTCCATAATCTACCCCCTTACTCAGAAAACTCTCAAAAGGTATTTTTCTATTCTTTTTACCCTTTCCTTTGTTGGATAAAAGAAAAGTCGGTGGCAACTCTTGCTTACCGCAACATTTGCGAATACAAATGCAAAACCAGTATAACAGTCGGTTCTTCCACCGTATCACAGTTAGTCCTGGTCTACCTTGTCTCAATGATGTGCTGTTGGTAGAAGGTTTAGCTGCAAATTTGATCAGCATTAGTCAACTGTGTGATCAAGCCTTGAATGTAAACTTCAACAAATTTGAATGTACTGTCATCATTAAGGTTCAATAAGTTCTCATGAAGGGATATAGGTCCAAAGACAAATGTTATATATGGATATCTCAATCCTCATCTTGCATGATATCTAAAGTTGGTGAAACCAAGCTATGGCATCAAAGACTCGGTCATCTCAATCTGAAAGTCATAAAGAAAGGTTATATTTGTTGAAGCCATCAGAGGATTTCCTAATTTGAAGATTGAAGAAGGAAAAATATATGGAGAATTGAAAATAGGAAGGCAAACTAAGATGTCCCATAAGAAGTTCCATCATCTGGCCACCTCAAAAGTAGTTAAGTTACTTCATATGGACCTTATGGGGGCCTATGCAAATGGAAAGTCTTTGTGGAAAGAGATATGTTTTTGTATGTGTGGGTGAGTTTTCAAGGTATATATGGGTTAACTTAATTATAGAAAAATATGATACTTTTGAAGTGTTCAAAGATCTATGTTTTTGTATCCATAAGGAGAAAGGAATTGATATTGTAAAGATAACAAGTGACCGTGGCAAGGAGTTTGAGAACTCCAAGTTCTATGAATTTTTCTCTACGGAAGGGATCAATCATGGATTATTTGTACCTATCACACCTCAACAAAATGGGGTGGTAGAACGCAAGAATAGAACCCTACAAAAAGCTATTATAGTCATGTTACATGCCAAGAATCTACTTTATCATTTTTGGGCTGAAGCCATAAACATTGCCTGTTATATTCATAATAGTGTGATTATCAGATTTGGAACCAAAGCCACTTCATATGATTTATGGAAAGGAAGAAAGCCGAATGTTAAATACTTGTGTCATTGGTAGTAACTATAAGAATAAGATTTGGTTCTGCATCTGGCCTTCAGTTTTGATGATAACAATACATTGTTTCTAAGAGAACAATTTTTTACCCTTATGGTTTTGTCTAGCGTGTAGCTATTTGCTAACAGGTTCTGACCCTGAAGAAGTGGTGTATAACGTCATCAGTTTCTGAACTCAACACACTCTGACTCTAAAGAGATACAAAGTGTGTTTTACAAAGAAAATGTCAAGTCTGAAACACTCTCAGAGAACGCTTCTGAAGAATGTTCATCAAGTAGCTTTTGACTTTGACTCTGATAAGAGAGCTTTTTAAGATTATCAAGCTTTGAAGATTATGTTCCCCACAGTTCTATAGTTCTTAAGAACGAGTTATAGAGACTCTCATACAACTTTTGACCATTCTAAACATACTTCACCAACACACATTCTGAAGCCTTTGAAGATTAGAAGATAAGATCAATTTTTTTTACGTGAGTGAATAATACATGGTACAAGATCAAATATTCCTTCCACTATCCAATTCCCAACCTCTAAAAGGCCACAACTTAACAATATAGTGCAGTTCACTTGCAGGCACATGTTAGATACTTATGTTTTTGGCATTCTTGACATCCTTTGGCGAAATCTATACAATCTTTTAACATAGTCGGTCAATAGAATCCCATTCAAAATAATAGCCATCTCATTTTTTGGCTTGTTTGATGGGAACCACAAGATCCTCTGTGTACCTCATAAACTTCTAAATATGTTTCTCTTTTGCCAAGGCACTTAGGAAGGATCCCCTCAGGAGTTTTCTTAAACAATTCATTTCCTATAATCTTGTAACTCAAAGCTCTGTACTTAACCTTCTGATTAGTCAATCTTGTTGGATTACTCAAATGGTCGACTAAGGGTTTTCGTGAGTCATTATCTGACATTACGTCAATGGCAAAATTTTCCAAGACTTCAAAATTTTCAAAATATCTATAATTTATTAAGTATGGAGTAACTTCTAATCCAACTATTCCTACCCCCCCCCCCCCCCCCCCACCCCACCCCCAAGTTTTGGCATTGACATTGCCTCTGGAGTACAGTCGATGGAAATTAGTTTGTCTTTGACTTCACCTAATCCCTCTAATTTCTCCTTAGAAATTTTACAACCTGGAGCAATTTGGGCTAAATCATTAGCCTTTTGATTCTCCACTCGAGGAATATGGCTTATCGACACATTATCAAACCTATTCAACAGAGAAATAGTTTTGACAAAATACATCATCAAATTTTCTTTGATGCATTTATACCTCTTGTTTACTTGTCCCATCACTAGTTCAGAATCGCCTTTTACTTCGACGTCCTTTGCCCCAAAATCCAATAAAATATGAAGTCATGTTATTAAGGCTTCATACTCAGCCTCATTATTAGAACATTCACCTTCAATCTTAAACTTAAACTTGCTAGGCACATTCTCTGGCGAAATGATGAAAATATTAACTCATGTTCCATGTTTATGTTTGGAACCATCAAAGTACAACCGCAAGGTGTTGCAGCGGTAGAGTGGCAAGCAAAAAGTAAGTTAATAATTTACTGGATGATATAGGTTATGTCGTATCGTGTCCGCAGAGATAGGTTATTGATTTTTTGTTCGATAAATTCTCGCGTTTATGAGTTTGGATTGAATTGGTAAAACATATAAACATAAAATTAAATATGAACAGGAAAGAATTCATTCTCTAGAAAGAAGAAACTTGTCAAGCATGCATATAATCTGTTTCTCACAAACATAAACTTATCGACCAATTACACTCAACCTACAATACTCCTCAGAGTCATCTAGAATCACTCACTCCCTAAGTTATTTCTAACCCAAAGTAGAGAGAACTACTATATCATCTCGGTGACGATCTCTCAACCAACCTTAACAACACAATAGACATCCATATTACTTGTATCAAAGATCTCTCAACCAACACAACCAACATGGAAGCATTAAGCTTCGACACTAATAAAGATTGTTAGCTCTAAATATAACTCTAGAATCCAGAAACTAACAGATAATCATCCTAGATAAATATTTGAGCAACATATATCTATAACAACCTAAACCCCGAGCACAGAGTAAAAATCTAAGATAACAATCGACACAGATTTGTAAAGCAAATTAAATATAACGCCATGGGCAACAAATATACATGAGTTCAAAGTAAAATCATATACAAAACCCAACCCAAGAGAAATAAACAAAGAGGAAGGGAAATGAACCAAAAATATCCCAGTTTGTCAGCACCGATTGATGATCAATCCACCCCAGATCATTCGTATGCAAGCTCCGAAGTTGTTTTCTAAGCTCTCTCTACCAAAAAAATGAAGGTTTGATGAGTTGGGAACAAATACCCCAAAACATCACCTAAACAAGGTGTATTTTAACCCTTTTAACGCAATTCTCTCCAGGGGACCGCGCTAAGTGGCACAATCCCGCTTAGCACGCTCTATTGTCATGAGAGAAACAAATCAGCTTTTTGTTTTCGCCATAACTTGAGAACCGTAACTCCGATTTACGCCCGGTTCGAAGCGTTGGAAATCTTATTCAATTATCTATCTAAAAATGTCTAAATATAACCAAGTTGATGATTTATTATTCTTTGATTTTTAGCCTTATTCATTGACGAGTTGCTCAAAATCACGCGTTTGAAGCCGTGTCTTTGACACTTTATTGGTCTTGCTCCAAATACGCATCAATACCTATAAAATGAATGGAAAACTATCAAACGGTATACTATGTATACAGAAACACAAAAAAACACAAACTAAACGTATTTACACAAAATCGGGTTTATTCAACGATATTAACAACAAATAGTCGATAAGTGCAACAAAAAGTATATACAAAAATAACTACAATTTGCACTTATCACAAGGGTCTCATGTTTACATAGTTTTCTGTCGCTTCGACCACTTAATGGTTGACAATAAAGTCTGTGATAATCTGGCCTTTTAAAACTTTTAACGGGACATATGTGAATGGATACTCAGTTAAGGCTAATTCCCATTTCCCATTTCGATTATGAAATATTGGTTTGAATAACATATGCTTAATAATATCAAAGTGTGAATAAACAGAAACTTCAACTAGTTTTATATAATTCTTAAGTTTGTTGCAAGAAAAGTACAAATAAAGACATATCTTTTCTATAACATTATACATAGTTTCATCATCATTCATAATTCGACTGAAGTAATAAATGGCCCTTTCGACATCATTATCATCCTCTTGAGCTAACTTACTCCCTAATTTCAAATTTGATATCGATATATACAATTTTGTACATTTGTTTCTACTAGGAGGCAACAAAATAGGATGTTTAACTAAATATTCTTTAATCTTATTGAAAGTCTCTTGATGCTCGCTTTCACATATGAATTTATTTTCCTTCCCAAGTCGAAGTATTGGCGAGAATTCTAATGTCTTGAAACTTAGATTTGAGATAAATCGTCTCAGGAAGTTTATCTTTCCCAACAAAGATTGGAGTTGCTTCTTTGTTTAGGGAGACTTAGTGTCCAAGATCTCCCTGGTTTTTTTCTGATTTATCTTGATTCCCTTTTATGCACCACAAAACCTATAAAATCTCATGCACGGACACAAAAAGCACATTTTAATTGATTTATTTTCAATCCATATTTCCTCATCCTTTCAAAGGACTGTCGACTATGGTCTAAGTGACCATTTCCCGACGAGTATTTCACAAGAATATCATCGATATAGACTTGCTTGAACATGTCAACGAAGTTATGGAACATCGAATTCATGGGTATTTGATAGGTTTCCCCAACATTTTTCAATTCAAAGGGCATTACTACCCATCCATAAGTCTATAAGGCACCTGGGCATCAAAACATCGTTTTTGGTATATCGTCTTCATCGATAAAAAATTTATTATACCCTGAATACATATCCAATATACTAAGGTATTCATGTCTCGCGGCATGTGTTGGATAATTATCCATCATTTTTTGGTCCCAAATGAAACCATGTGTTGGATGTAAGTTCAGATAACACATGGCATCCTCATGAGGGGCAAAAGTTGACTCCGCTGGATAACATGGAGGAATTCTGGCTAAATTTCAATAACACTTTTTCTTGTTAACTATGTTAACTTGATCCATAAAGTAACTCCGGTCCACTTCAATGTTCACTACGATCCTATATAGGTTCCAAATTGATATTCTTCGGTGTAAGGTCGAAGGGACTACACCTATACCATGAATCTATTCATGTCCCACCAACAAATTTTAATTCACCTTGGACGCTATCACCATAAACAATGTTGTCCTTATAGTAGTACCAACTGATAAATCCACTTGTATCACTCCAAGAATGTGAATGGTCTTTCCTTAGTAATTTTCCAAGACCATATTATATGGTCTAAGGTCTATGTAGAACTTCCCAATCTTTCTTAGAAAAGACTATGGCATTAAACTCACAGAAGCACCTCCATCGACAAACACCTTATTGACAGCCACACCACTTACCTTCACTCTGATGAACAAAGGTTTTAAATGATACATCATCTAACACCAGGTTTCTCAAAAATGACTTGTTGTTCTTCGATAACATTGTTATTCATCACATAGTAATATAGTGGTTTCTGATTTTTTACTTCATCATAAGTAGCTTCGTCTTCAACGCCCGACACGTCAGATACACAATCATACTCTACTAGAAACACATAAATGATATTACAAGTGATTTTAAGTCATCGTCCAAACTCATCAAAATTACTCGACACTATTTCGTCATCAGGATTTAACATGGTTTTCATGATTCTTTTTCACAGCTTCACAAATGAGGCAACTAGGGTTAGCCTTTATTTTATTGGCTTCTTGACCACTTCTTTCTTTTCCGCAACTGGCTCTGTTTGAACATTGCAATGTGAATCTTCTCTTGCAACTTTCTTATTCATCTGAAACTGTATCCACTGGGTCCTTGTCATTAGGTTCTTCCCTTTGTAGTTCTGGGGCCTATAGGAGTTTTTCTTCACTGTACCATAGTTGTCTGGATGAGACGAACTAGACCTTTTTTCAATCACTTTCCATTTCTTACTTGAACTAGACCTTTTCTCTATCACTTTCTATTTTTGGCTCAATCCACTATGATACCCAGGGTGCAACGATTTGTCTTTGGGAGCGTTCGCCAGAGGAACACAAGTTCTTTGGTAAGGGAAATTGGTCTTCCCCGGAAATTGTGGATTCCTATGAGGAATTCCTCGCTTGTCGAACACGAACCTAAGGGTTCTTTCAGCAATTCGACCCCTCCTAGGATCTACAACTCTAGCCAACTCAATCTCTTTTGCAGTTTTCTCATCATATACCGAATAACATATAGGACATAGTATAGTCCTTGAGTTAGTTGGCTTGCATCTATTCAGAAAGTCGATCAATTCCTCTTCAGGCTAAAGAAATACCTCTTTCATCATTTCAGCAACAATTCTTTTAGATAGTTCATCTTCTTGTTCTCCTGTCTCAACCTCAATTTTGAGGCCATCAGTAACCACCACCATCATTATTTCGACAGGTTCCACGAAATTGGCATCACCAATTTGAAGAGGATCAGCATCAAATTGCATCGAGGCCTTTGGATTTTCACAAAATTGGAGCTTTCCTTCCTACAACGCTTTCTGCATCAGATCTCTGGAAAAAAAATACATTGAGAATTTTTATGACCCAAGAAATTGTGGTATTTACAAAAACCTCTCTTTATTTTTATTCTAATGATGGTTTTTTAGGCCCAGGGGCACTATAATTTATCTATCATACACTAAGACATCAAATATTTTGTCGCATTTTGTAACATCAAAACTATAAGTTTTAGCAATAAATTTCTCATTCCTAGGTTTGACGGGATTCTTCCTGTTAAATGGTTTTAAAACCTTGCATGCATATGGAGGCCCTGACTTTAATTCTGCCACATTGACCTCGCTCTCTTCGACGTAGTATTGATCCAATCTGAAGGGTATTCCTTTGTATCGACATATGCAACTATATCTCTTTTGTAGGGTTTAGATGTTCTGGCTTTTTCAACTTTTAAGCGTTCGACTTAGCGAACCCTTTCAGCTAGTTGTTCCATATCTCTAAGGTATTGGGTGTCTAACTTCTTCCTAATATAATAGTCTAGGCCTCCAGCATCTGTTTCCACCAACTCATGCTCAGGGACTTGAGTAAAGCATCTGACTTTAAGAAGTCTAAACCTGTTGAGATAATCATCGATGGACTCAGACATTTTTCATCTAACACTGGACAATTCTTTAAGATTTATCTTCGACTGACCCATATAAAATTGCTCATGGAAAATTCTCTCCAATTTACTCTAAGTTCGTATAGAATTTAGAGTGAGAGTCGTGAACCAGGTGAACGCATTCTTTTTCAACAAACTGGGAAAATACCTTATTTTTAACCATTCTTCATTGGCAATGCCACTCGCTTTGATTTTGAACCTGGATATATGTTCGACAGTTGATTCATTTGTATCACCGACGAACTTGGTAAACTTAGTGACTTTACATCCCCGAGGAAATTTTGTTTGACGAATGAAATCTGGTAATTAGGACGTATAATTAGGCATGTGAAGGCCAACATTAAGATCACTTTTGGGCTAACACTTATTCAACCACATTTACAATATTTATGTGCCCCACTAGGTTATTTTGATTGACATTTCTCAAGACGCGATCATCATCTTAGTTTCTTTGCATTATCACTGGTCTATAGTTATGTTGTTCTATGTATTCTTCACCGTACCTATTCGGAGTTGGTTTTCGTGGTTGAAATCTCGTAGGCTTCCCTTGATTCACTAGGTCTGCCTCATCATCTAGCGATTTGACCTACCTTACATTCGACCTTTAGGGTATTAGTCGAGGCTAAACCAGAGGGACGCCGAAAGATTCAGCAATTTGGCTCATTTGGTCGATCATAGGGTTAAATATAATACCCATTTGTTGGGTAAGACTATTAACCAACTTGAGATTACTCTCGCCCATCTGTTGCCTCAAAACCATCACATAAGTCGTATTCAGTAGAGGTGTCGTTTGAGGGACATAACTTATCCCTCCTGGTCGACCTCTAGTATTCAAGGTCGCAGCGGAAACATTTTGATGGTTAAAAGATGGCCCGATAGCCATCATATTATCAACAAACATTGACATGTTCGACTGAAGGTCAACCATCATCGACTGAGGCATGCCATATTGATAATACCCTGGAGGTGGCATTGGCCCTAATTGAAAGAGTGCCCTAGAAGGGTTAAAAGGGGAACCCCTAAGTTGAACCAGCACCGGCGAAACCGTTGTTGTCGAGTCAGTGGCGAAAGATATCCTAGCAGGGGACAAAAATGCCACATTTTGAGTCGTCGTACCAACTGGTATGACGTCCACATTGTGAGTGTTGCTTTGTGTAGGGTTATAAGTGTTGGTGTCTGCACTAGAACATGACATTTTATACAATTGTTCCCCACTTCTCAAGTTCATGCATCAACAAACATTTGTACTATGTTATGCAAAATAAATCATACACAATGGAAACACAATGAGTTAAAAAATATTTAAAAAATATTAGCATAGGTCCCACCGGGTGTGCCAATTTGTTTACCCTAGAATTTGATAAACAATGTTAGTCTCTTATTAAAGGTTATGTTATAAGATCAACTAGTGAATCTCAGAATAATGTGCTTGACATTTTTCAAATAGAGTAAAAATACTAAGAGTTTGGGTGACTTTGATAGCGGTCAAGATCACATTGTGAAATTTAAGGCAAGTGACAGTAAAATTCTGACTGGAAATATAAAGATTTTGATCATGAAACGTAAAGGAAAGTAAATAAAAATTGAATGTAAAGCTTTGCATTAATGGAAATTTGGTGATCAAATATACATTGCACTCTTGAGACTCATTTTGCGCTTCACTGGGTACTCTGAGTTTTTTGTGAGTTTGATAGTAAATTTGAACACCCCTAACTCTAATAATGAAATACAAATAACTGCTTCAAGGCGAGCTTTTCTCCACTGTGCGCCACGTTTCTGCTGCATGTCTTTCTATTTCGTAAACTACTTCTGCACGTCTTCACACTAAGGATAAAGTTAAGGAGTAGTTACTACACCACATTTGCTCGTGTCAACTGTCTGGGTCGAATCTCAACTACTTTGGTCAAACTCTCTATTACTATTATTTGGAAAAAAAATGCTAAGTACACATTTTTTTCCTCAGGATAAGTTTCGACAGCTAATTTGTCATTTCATTATCGGACAATTGCTTACATTTATGTCGATCATATTTTGACATTTCACCACACTCTTCGTTCTAACCCTCCTTATTTTCTCTTTAGTTTATTTGAATTTTAATCTTGTCAAAAATCTCAACTAACACATTTTCAATCTTCATCTCTCTTCAATTCACAAAGGTACAAAAGTATGTGTCAACAAAGTTTAAGCAAATTGTGTACGCCACTTGTCTGAGTGATTGTGTGTTCAAGCTTGAGTTTTTATGCCAATAAGAGGATGAGTATCTTGTACTTCTCTTATCAATAATATTTTACTTATAAAAAAATATATATTTGAATTTTCAAGAAAGAGATATGGTAAATTATTGAACACATTTAAATACCAAATATTTTCCATCCAAAATTTTCCTAGAGACGTGCATTTATGGTTCCACAATTTCTTTCTAGCAAATAGAATAATATATTTCTTATGTGAAAGATAAAATTGGGCTACAACTACATAGCATATTAAAAATTGTCTTAGAAATTGGAGTTATGAAAAATATTTGGTAGAAAATTCATAATTTTTAATAGTATAGACGATTTTACAATTTATGAAAGTATTAGGAGTCAAATAAAAATAATGAAAACTTAAATGTCTGCATGAATACTTTTTTTAAAACATTAGTTGTAAATTTTTAATTTTTTAAAAACTTTGTTAATGAGATGATATGCCATCACATACGACAATATGTGTCATAATTTGAACAATAAAAATGACATTGAATATGAATTTAAAAATTTAGCTAATATATATATATATATATATATATATATATATATATATATATATATATATATATATATATATATATATATATATATATATATATATATATATATATATATATATATATATATATATATATATATATATATATATATATATATATATATATATATATATATATATATATATATATATATATATATATATATATATATATATATATATATATATATATATATATATATATATATATATATATATATATATATATATATATATATATATATATATATATATATATATATATATATATATATATATATATATATATATATATATATATATATATATCTATATATATATATATATATATATATATATATATATATAATATATATATATATATATATATATATATATATATATATATATATATATATATATATATATATATATATATATATATATATATATATATATATATATATATATATATATATATATATATATATATATATATATATATATATATATATATATATATATATATATATATATATATATATATATATATATATATATATATATATATATATAAATAATGGTTGATAGTTAATAAATTAGTAGATTGACTTTTATATTATTTAATAAAATTAACAGTGAAAGTAATATTATAAGTAAAATGACATAAAAAACACGTTTTAGGTAATGTTTAATTTTTTTTCAATGAAGGTAATATACAAAATTGAGTAAGCTAGGATTAATTTATAAAAAAAGAAAGAAAAAAAAGTTATAAACTTGTAAGCAAAGACGGTTAACAAATCAATATTTTTAAAACGTATAAATTTATAATTCATAAATTTTAAATTGTAAGCTTAAAATCTATTATTCTGCCAAACAGAAATTAAACCTACATAGAATTTAAATGTGAAGCTTGAAATTAGAAATTCTTAAGAAACATTTGAAGAATCCATTACTTTGTGGAAACTTAAGCCAACGATATTCTTCAAAATTACTTTGAAAATAGAGAGAGGAAAATTAAGAGATAGATAATTAAGAGAAGAGTGGAAAAAAAAGAGTCAATAATAATTTTCTATCAAAGTAAAAGAGCCGTGAGGATAAAATAAAGCCTTGAAATTAAAATGTAGAAGGTAGCGTCAAAAAATGGCAATGTTGTTTTGCATTGAGTATAATATTTAATGTGTAAATAATACGGACATGGGTTTTAAATTTGTGCTAACAGTATATCTTACAAACAAAAGTGCATAGTTTGATTTTTTATTCAAAATTAACAAAAAGTATTAATGACAATAATTGAGGCGATGTAGGGTTGAAGAGTGTTCTAGTTGTAAAAGTCAGACTAGTATGACAGGTGCTCCCACAGCTTACACTTTTTAAAATAATTTAAATAAACTAAGTTTGACAATGGATCTTCCACAAATCTGTCCGTCATTGTTGATTCATGACTTAGGAAAATTGAAACTCTTGCGAGGGTAGATGATCCAACAATATTGGCGTGTCCAAAATACGCTTTATTTAAGAGTGATAAATAGGAACAACTTTTTAATACATCATTATGTTTTTTTTTTTTAGAGGTTTTTGATAAAATTTTCGTAATATTTTTTGAATTCAGATGTGAATATTTAAACTTATTACGTTAAATATTTAGATGAGTTGATTCAAATATACATATATAAAACAACATTTAAATCAAAATCAGTGGGGTTTCAGATATACATATCCGAATCAATCTCATTATTTAAGTACATGAAGATGTTTGGATATGCATATTTAAGTCATATTAAATATATACAAAGTTTCAAAACATGAAAGTCGCCTCCGAATCTTTTTCCCATTATTCTTTATATTCCAACTCTCTCTTTTGCAATCTTTGAGCAACACTTTCAACTTGTTTCAAGACCAAAGTACATTTTCAAGAAGCAAAGCACATTCTCAACCAATTTAACAACACTTCAAAGCTCCAAATTTGAGTAAGTTTCTCTGAATTCATTATTCTACTTTGCAAATGTAAAATATGTTATTTAGAATCATGTAAATTGAGTTGGTTGTAGTATAATTTGTGAAATTTGACTGTTTGGGTATGAAAGGGAAGTTTTTGAGTGATTTAGGGCAAGAAACCTCAACTACTCGAAAGTGACAGTCGTGGGTTGTTTCAGATGTTCATATCCGAAAACACCTATAAGTGGTTTCAGATATGAACATCTGAAATTAAGTCTGGGTTTTTTTTTTTAAGTTTTTCAAACTTGTTCTTTCCTTGAGTAATTGTTATTTTTTCCAAGAAAATGACTGAGAATCCGAACGCCAGATTGAGACTTGGTAGACAAAGCCAAACTGCCTCCGCTCGGCGCGAAAGAGCTGAACAAGCTACTAGGAATTGATGATGGGATCGGGTGCCGCGGGAGGAAGTGGCAGGTGGATCCACTCCAGCTCCGAGGGGTCGTCTGTCTCATGTGTCATCGTCTCAGAATAATGAGCAGGAACCCGAGGAGGTTGATGTTCGGGCATATGAAACCGAGGAGGTTGATACACCGGCTACACGACTACGTGCAACAATGGGGCAGCCAAACCTGGGGTATCTAGGAAGGCCTCTGACATTCCCTATTGATATATTACAATTATCGTGTCGCTCGACATGTTTGGGATGGAAGGTATATTTTTTATTACACTTTTCATTTAAATGATTTACACACAAATATGTTAACAACTAACATTGACATTAATATTTATTTTTACAGGAACGACTGTCCATAAAGTCCGTGAACCACACACCAAAAATATTTGATCTATATCATCATAATGAAGATTGGTTCAAGGAGGCCGTTCTTGGCTCTTGGCTTGCCAAACTTTGTTGTTCTGGTTACGTTACTGTTAGCCACGACATGCAAGGGGAATTTACCAAGAGATGACACAAGGAGACATCATCTTTCCATTTTCACGTTGGGAAGATGACGATCACACTTGATGACGTCACATGCTTGCTACACCTTCCTATCAGAGGGAGGTTACTTAACCACTCCCGATTACTCGTGGTGAAGCGATTGAATGGATGGTCGAGTATCTGGGAGCTCAACTGGAAAAGGAAGAGGAATAATGTTCCTCAACTAATGGGGATCATGCCAGGTTCTCATTCCTGGGAGACCTATATACATAACACCTGGTTGCGGTAGCATCTTCCGAGAGTGAGGGCAATGAGTTCTTTGTTCAGTACCACCATGAGTGTGATTTACAGTGTTACTTCATGTTCTTGGTTGGCACATCCATTTTTATGGACAAAAGTGAACCTATATGGATGTGGCATATTTCTAGTACTTTATGGATTTGGATACAGTTAGGGAGTGAAACTAGGGGGCTGGTTGTTTGGTATTACCTATACCAATGTTGAATGAAGCTTCTAACTGGAGGACAAGGCAGCTAACAGGTTCTTGCACACTGCTCACGGTACCTTTCATTCCAACTATTAAATTTAATTTTCTATTAATAATTTATTCTTACATAACTCTTATTCATTTTTCAGCAATTGATCATTTCTCACTTCCACCGCATTCTTGGTTTTGATTTTGATCTACAGTATAATGAGGAGATGTCAAGGGCTTCCATGTATATCCTCCACAAAGGGAATCATGTTGTATCGTCATTCTGGGTGTATCTTGATCATACTGTTCATGATGATATCATCTGGACTCCTTTTGAGGATCACATGGAGATTGTCCCATTCGACCCCATCTCATTATACATATGGTGTTAGAGGAGTGTCGGATGATACATGCATCTAGCAGTTGGCATTATGTTGAGGGATATGTGACATAGTTCTACATAATGTCACACTCTATTATGACACCAGATACTCCTAAACGTCCACCTAAGCCAACTTATAAGGAGATCTTGGAGAACCAGCAGGCCCAGGATGACCATAACATTGATGTCTTATCAATTTGTCAGTGGATACACATGATTGGACATGAGGCTTTAGACTTAGGGATCATTGAGAGGGGCGGTCCTGAGGCGGTGGCCATCACAGAGAGGATGGTTAGGGAGACATCAAGTGCATCAGGTTACAGGAGGCAGAGGAGAGGCCATGGGGTTAGGATTAGGCATACACAGTAGACTATGCCTTTTTTATTTATTGATGTAATCATTTTACATTCTGTGCTTTCTAAATAATTTATGTATTAATTTTCGATATTTGTGAATAATTTATGTTCGTATCATTTTTCGATTTTTGGTATTTCGATATTTTGATATTATTTATATAAATTACATATCAAATTGTTGTGTTTATTAGGTACTGACATTGATTTTTTTATTAAAAAACTATGCCCCAAACCAATTCAGCCCAAGGTTTCGGAGATGCATATCTAAAATACCTTTATGATGCTTTCTAATATGCATATTCAAAAATACCACCGAGTATTTAAATTCAAAGTTCAAATAATAACAACGTGTAAACATTCAGTTTTTGGATATGCATCTCCGAAATACCTTAAAAATTGATTTAGATGTTCGTTCGGATATGTATACCCGAAGAATATTTTAGGGTTTTTAGAGGGTTTTTTCACACATATAAAGATGTACTAATAAATTCTTAAAATAGGAGTGGAGAAGCGATCAATTTCGCTTGGTGATTGATTAAAAATATCATTCTGGTTGAAATAATGGTTATAAAATCTAAACTCATTTTTGACCATTCATATTTTTGTTTTCTAATGATGATTTTAACGCATTATGGTTTGTCTCGATGGTTTGTTTCGGGTATTAATCTTCTTCACTATCATCAACAATCAAAATCTTTCACTATTATAAAAACCCAAAATCTATAAAAAAATGATTAAGAACAATAAAGTAAACTAAAAAAAAAATTAGGTGTTTTTAAGATCCATCAAATTAACGCTAACATCTATAAATGCAAACTAAAAAAGTAAATGTCAAATCAATGAAATTAAAATTAAATACATGTAGCGTAACAGAGTCGACCCAACATAATATAAAGTTTTATGTGATTATTAAAATAAGGTTTTTTTTTGTCATTCATTATAATTAAAATATGTGATATTTAAAAGATGTTCTAAGATATTTTTACGATTAAATTGTAGGATATTTACGATGTGTACATTTCGGGTTTGAGAAATTATGATGGGACCTCCATCTGCTCGGAATCAAAACTATCTCGACCTTCCAAGAGGAAGAATAGCTAAGAACTTAAGCGCTTCACCCTCCCAGACCTCACGCTTGGGAGACTATGTATATCTAGAGGTTTAGCTCGAATAGACTACCAAGTCGGTCAATAGAGTTAGATCACGAAGTAAATACCAAGTCGGCCAACAAAGTCAGACTACAAAATAACAATCAAATCAGTCAATAGAGTTAGGTCATATAATAACTACCAAGTCGAACAATAGAGACAGTAGAAATCAAGTCAGCCAACAAATTCAGACCATATAGTAACAATCAAGTCGGCCAATAGAGCCAGACCATAGAGTAACAACCAAGTCGGTTAACAGAGTGAAACCACAAAATAACAATCAAGTCAACCAACAGGGCCATGCCACAAAGTAACAACCAAGTCGGCCATCAGAGTCAGGCCATGGAGTAATAACCAAGTCAGCCAATAGATCCAGTCAACGGAATAACAACCAAGTCGACCAATAGAGCTAGGCCATGGAGTAACAACCAAGCCGACCAATAGAGCCATGCCAGAGAGTAAAAACCAAGTCGGCCAATAGAACCGGGCCACAGAATAAGAAACCATCAACATGCATTCATGGACATTTAAGAGGATGTTTGGACATGTCTCGTACATATTAATTACTGAATCAATAGTCATGGATATCAATTATATTGGTTTATGACATTAATCACCCTTGTCTCACAAAGATCACTATAAAGGGGAGACTTTAACGAAGTAAAAGGGGTCCACAATTTAATAGAAAAACATGTATACACTGCGAGCTCTCCAGATCATTACCATGGAGGTTATCAATATTGTTCTTCAGGAATAGTTGGCGTCCACCGTGGGGCCAGTAAAACTCCCCCGGGACACACTATCATTCCAAAAAATAACCATTTTCAAGAGTTTCAAACTCACCCACTTCATCAAATCTGATGAATAATGATCATCCACCGTGGATGAATGTTGTTGTCAAAATATAAGAGTATATTGTGTCTTTGCTTGGATGAATGTTGTTGTCAAAATATTAGAAATATTGTCACAAACTATCGGAAAGCATGGTCGAAGATCGTATTTTCGTAATTCCACGCATGAAATCATGGATGGAAAAGTAAATCATTATCGTCAGAATCAACGGTTCCTACAGAAAAGACGTGGATTATAGTAATCAGATGTGACAAGTCGAACTCTAAAGCCGGTTTAAAAAATAATTCGGCCGCATGGACGCCGAAAAAGCTTCTAATCTCAAGGGAGGCTACTAATTTCACAGGGATGAATTACAAATAAAGAATATGGCTCCATTGAAATTCATTACCATGATTACGATCACAATGATGAAACAATACTGACGCCCCCGTTGAAAAAAATAAGTAACTCTCTGATTTTATTTGGTGGCTACGGTTGAATTTATTTTGATTACTTTTTAAAATAATAATGTTATGTGCTGCCGGACTTGAAATTCAAATGTTGCCACTTATTTTTTGTACGCAGTGGTCTTGAAGTAGTCCATCTTGGATACATTGAGGTCGGGTTAGAGGCACAACGCTTGGGCTTTAGCTCTCTCAAAAGCTTTGTCACCAGAAGATAAAATGTCCACTTGGGCTTCCTGGAAAGATTTTGTTAGATTTTCATTTAATTCACGAGTATTTTCAACATCATAAATCAAGCCAGCCGCAATTGCTTCAATATCCGAGCGCTTGGATTCTGATTACTCCTTTTGTTTCCTCGCTTTGGACAGTTGCTTACTCAACTCCTCTACCTTGTCTGACTGAACCTTTAAGGTGTCCTTCAGCTGGTTCACTTCCTTAGTCAAGCGTATTTCATTCTGCTCATAGGCATCACCGACTTCAAACATCCCTCGGGTCATAACAACACATTGCATTAGGTAGGCCCTAATGTTTTGGGTTAGTTGTTGGGCACCTATAAATTTTACCTTGTTGGTATCCTCCTGTAAGAACAAGATTGGTTATGCATCTGACCTTGAGTTTCGATGATAACTTTACATGGTATCTTAGAGAACAATTGTGTACTCTAATGGTTTCTTTCTAGTGTGTAGTTTTTGCTAAAAAGGTTATGACTCTGGTAGAAGGCGTGCGACATTATTAGGTTCTGAACTCAACACGCTTGAATAATATATTTGGTGTGTTACAAAGTTAAGTTAAGATTCTGGAATGCTTCTTATGCAACTGTTCTATGGAATGTTAGTACAATAGCTTCTGATAATGACTTTGCAAGGAAGATTTAGAGGCCTTTTAAAGCTTTGCTTCTGTTATCCGAAGTTCTAAAGATGTTGAAGACAAGGTTCTTCTAAACAAGTTCTAAATATCTGAAGACATTACTTCTGAAGATCAAGTGCCGAAGACTCTGAAGACAAGGTTCTGCTCAACAAGTTCTGAAGACCCCAAAGACTTAGGCTAAGAAGATTCAAGTTCTGATCCTTCTACAACATGCTTCATCAACATGGTCTCTGAAGAAATAAAAGATAAAGGTCAAGACTAGTTTGCATGATATGGTGAGTATAAAATTACAAAGTACACTATGACCACTACTCTGATAAGGTGGCATAAGGACAATCCTTTTGTACTATGTTGTCTACCATTGCCACTGTGACTGTTGGAGAAAAAACAACTGGTTTTATGTTTCCTATTCTACCCTCCAACGAATCTCTTTTTCAGCTATAAAGGAAGGACTTGGAAGAATTGGAATATAAAACTTTATGTTCTATAAAACTACGTTAAAGCGCTTCATAAACTCTTTTGAGATATTCTTAATATAGTTTTGTATTTTACAAGGAGCTTTTGTTCATATCTTTCTAACAAAACTTTTGTGTTGTTGTACTTAAACATTATGCAATCTTCTTGTTAGAAGCATATTTGTATACACATCTATGTAATCAACAGTTATTGATAGGTTCCTTGAGAGACTAGGTGTAGTCAAGATTCTCAAGAAGACTTTGGATGCGGTCATTGTGGATTGGCAATAAGGATCGACAAACTTGTTGTGGTTGTTAACAAGGTTGATCAGACTTATTATGGTTGTCTATAATCGGTGGATTATAGTGGATTAAGTCATCGTGGATAAGGCAAATCACCTTGTGGGGTGGAATGGAGTAACTTAGTTAACAGTGAACTAGGATAAAAATAATTGTGTTCATTTATTTTTATTCACATGTTAGCTTTATGTTTGAGTTGCGAAAATATTATATTTGGTGCAAACCAATTCAAACCCCCATTTCTTGTGTTCTCTCACCTTCACCCCTTAACATTCAGATGATCATAGAAAAACTTTAGACAATCGAAGTTGTTGGAACAAAACTTGAACTCGATTGATGGTTTGGGATGTAGGCTATCACAGGATTCTTGCATCAGAAAGGTGATTTCCAAGTCGGCACGACTCACATGATCACCCATTAATGTCTTTATCTTTTTAGTGGAACTTGATTTTGATCTTTCAGGAGGGGGAACAGAGGAATATTGGGGCTCCGAAATGCCTAGGGCTAATTTTCCCACTTTTATTTTTCCCTTCTTAAGGGCTCAGGTTTGAATACCAGTCAGTTCAAACTTCAAGATAGATTGTTCTCCTTGTCTTGCCCTCGCTTCAGCCATCAACTTTTCATGCTCCTTCAGCTTGATGCTCGTCATTTTATCTGAACAAAAAAGATGAAAATAATTCATAAAATGAGGCTAAAAGAGTCATTTGTAATATAATTAAGGACATATAAACATTACCCATGTAGCTAGATGAAGGTGTGAAAAACACAAGGAATTGGGGGTTTGAATTGGGTTTTAAAAAAGACTTTTCATAAAAATGATCCCCTTTAACTGAAAACAGTTTTTCTTCACTCTTGATAATAATGCTAAATATGAAAGAAGGAAAGAAAAAGTTATGTTTATACTAGTTCACTTGAAAATTATCAAGTGAATCCAGTCCACCCGCCAAGGTGATTTCGCCTTATAAAACAAGGTCTTAATCCAATAATCTCACAAATTATTATAATTCATAAGCTAACTGCAAGTGACTCACGTACAACCTGTAAGACACACTAATCTTAGACTTCTTAACAGTACTGACCAACTGGTCCCTTAAGGTACAACCAAACAACAATTTGAAAAAGATTTGTTTACAATAGATTTACTTCTATACAAGTTGATAGTAAACAGTATTTCAAGAACAATAAACTTAAGAAAATAAAGGAATGCTTATGAATAATCTTTTGAGAGAACATGTGAATTATCAGCCTTTTCCTTTGTCTTCAAGCATATATATAGCCAAAAAAAAATATATTCGTTGGAGGGCATTTTTGGAAATTCCAGAAAGCCGGTAGCTTATTTCAACGCAGAGGACAAGATCGTATAACGCGTCCTTCATTTCATGGTAGTGGAGAGAAACGTTTGTTTGAACCATGTACTATTGTACCACATAACCTTATCTTCTTATCTTCTTGACTTCAGAGGCTTCTAACTGAGCATGAGTTAGAAGAAATAAAACAAAACTCGGCTCATCATAACTTCAAGTCTTCAAAGTCTTCAGAACTTCATTTTCAACACTTGGTCTTCAAAACCCTTGTCTTCAGAAACATAAGTCTTCAGCATCTGGACTGTTCATCAGAACTACTATTTTCAGATCTTCAGAACTTGGTTTCTTTGATCGCGTATTAGAGTCTAGACTTAAAAACCTTCTGAAGTGGTTTGCGACCATTCATCAGAACTTGTGTAGCGCAACAGCAGGAATTGGTCCCTTCTGATGACTTGGCAACACCTTTCATCAGAAACAAAACCTGTTTGTTAATTACTAAAAAATAACAAACATTAGAGTACCAAAATTTTTTATACAAACATACTCGTTATTATCATCAAAACTCAAAGGTATAATTGCAGAACCAAATCTTGTTCTAACAATCTCCCCCTTTTTGATGATGACAAAACCATGTATTTTGATGACACAATTTTGTATATAATCAGAAAAAGTATCAGAGATAAGAAGGGTAATAAATACGTATCCTTTATATGAAACTTCCCCTGAATATAAGGCTTGGTGAAGATCATATAACCTGATTATGAACCGTCTGGGTAAAACTCCCCCCGGTCGCAATAGATCGAATATTGAGATCTTGCGAGTCTTGATTATTGATGCCAAACATGCCAACTAAGATCTTGAAACCTCAATGTTACGAAAAACAGATTCCAATAGAAGTATAATTCCAGATTTCAATTCAGATATTGACTCCAGATTTTAATTCAGAGCCTCATTATAAACTTACCTTCTTAGAGTTTGATTCCAAAAGTTAGACATAACTTTGTTTAACACTTTCAGATCTTGATTCCAATCAGAGTTCATGATTCCTGAAAAAGAAAACAATTCTAACAGAAACAAAAGTTTATCTTGGTTAGAATGTAAGCAGCTCCCCTTATTTCAGAGACATTTTTCAAAGAATTTGATTATAAGAATCAAAATATTACTTCAGTTATTTACTCCCCCTTTTTGTCATAATCAAAAAGGTAATTATGTGTGAAAAACATAAAAACATAAGAAGTAAAAGAAGAAAAGGTGTGAAAAGAAACTAAGAAGTGAAAGAAGTAAAACGAGACTTCATTTTACTTTAAAAGGATAACATCATATAGAAAGAAGAAAAGAAAAACAAAAGAAATAGACAAATCCTAAGGTTCAGAGCAAAAGGAAAAAAAATCCTAAGAGCCTAGAGTCCAGAAGAAGATGGCGTTTGAGCAGACAGATTTTCCAGAATCAACTGAAGCATGTTCTGAACTTAATAATAAACAACCTTATGTTGATTTATGCTTTCTCTGAAGACTTGTTTCTCTTTGTTGATTACACCAATTACTTGTTCCAGATGCATAATGATAGGATCAGAGGATGAGACAACCATAACTTCTTGCCTTGCCTTTCTGCTTCTTCAGTCTCCTGAGCCAATCTGACTACTTCAGCAATTCTAGCATCTTCCTCAGCTTTGAGCCTGGATTCTTAAACTTCTTTAAGCTCTCTGCTTCAACCTCTCTTTCTCTTGCTTCTTCTCTTTCAATTACCATTTGAACGCCATCAACTCTAGATGCTTCAGAAAAGCTCATCAGCCTCTCAAATTCAGAAGACATCCACTTCTGAAAAAGCTTCCAAGAATCATCTAGATCGTGAGGCTTAGTACTTGTAGTTACATCTTCTCATAGCTTTACAACATTCTTCATGTCCTTGTTTCGAAACATATAAATGCATTCATCCAAGGTTTTGGGGACAGGTTTTTCATAAACTATTAAGGCAAGTTCTGGTTCAGAAGGGTTTGGTTCAGAGAGATCGAAAAGATCAAATATGGTGAAAGGTTCGGAGGTGGAGATTCGAGAAGTTCAAAAATAGTCCTTTCAGACATTTCATAATCAGATGGGGAGTGTAGATCATAATGGTAAGTGGGTGAGTGTTGTACCCCAAAATTTGCCCTCCCATATTCTTCAAGATTTGCAAAGAGCATGCTTCAAAATCTCCTCAAGGGTTGCACAGTTCAAGGGCCTCCTAACAGTCAAAAACTAGGATTTTGGTTCTGAAAAATAAATTGAAGTTTCCAAGGGTCCAATCAAGTCCCACATGCCTATAAACATTGTCAAGCATCTTCATACCAAGTTTCAAGACTCACAGCACAAAATTGCACAGTCAAATGCCCTAATTGCTCAGCAGTCAACTATAGGGGTAAAATGGTCATTTGACAGTCAAAAGTTCAAATTTTTGGTCAACATCTTATTTTGAAGCCACAAACATCATTTGATCAATTCTTGATCATGATTTTCAAGGCATGGCTCAAAAAGTCTCAAGATGCAAAAGTTTCCATATTTGGACAGTTGAAAAAGTCAACTGTAACTTGACCAAGGCATAACTTCCACATGTTTTATCAGAAAAATTCCATCCAAAGCTCATTTTGAATAGAAATACATTTCCTACAACTCCTCTTCACACTTCAAGTCCAAGAAATGCTCTCACAAAAAGTTATCAATTTCAACATTATAGGTCATTTTCAAAAGTCAACAAAAAGGGACTTTAAGTCAAAGACCATAACTTGAGATTGGTAAATCGAAATGACATGGGACCAAAGGAATTGGTTAGAGGACTTCAAGAACTTTCCAAAATGTCCAAGAACATGATCAAAGCTTAAATATTGAGCAAGATATGCCTTGTGGAAGTTGGGAAATTTTTGGGAATTTTGAAAAGTCAACTTTGCTTCAAATGCCTCAAAATTGCTAATGGGCCACATTTTCTTCCAAGAATCATTATCCAAAGGCTATGCACGACCATTTGACCCAAAGGGGATTTATTTAATCATTTTTTATTATTTATTTGAATTTTTATCACCATTAATTCATTTAATGAAATAAAATATGACAAAAATAGAAAACCATGTTTTTTAATCCCTTTTTGCAGCATATTCTCTCCATAAAACCACAAGATTTCGTACACACTCAATTTGGAAAGATTTGGCCATGATTGGTATCAAAAGCACATGAAAAAGATTTGAAAAGATTCCATGGAAATCAAATATTTGGTTCATCAATGCAAAGGCTTTTTGACTCAAATTCTTACCCTAATTCGTCCCATACATATATAGAATGCTAAACCTAATGCTAAGAACTTTCAAGTTGCGCCTGAAACCAACAACCAACTTTGCACTTTTTGTCCAAAAATTCAAAACTGAAAACACAGTTTCAGTGCAATTCAAAACGAAATAAGCATTCCAATAGCTTGCCAAGGCATCAAGGAACCTAACTGAATCCTTTTCCAGTCCCCACGCATCAAGAATTGGGTTACAGAGGTTTTAAAAGAGGGCTTTGTTCCTCTGGAAAAATTGAGACACAAGACCTATACCACTGAAACCGGAAGCTCTGGACGATTCAATTCCATAGGTCGCGCCTTTTTTATATTTGAGTATGGCCTAATCGCTATTTCCTGTACTGTGGTTAGTGGGGGTTCAAAACCCCCGCTATTTGATGTATTTTTTCAGGCAGAAACGAAGGCGTGATGGAGAAGATGCTGAGGTGTTGGACGTGGGTTGGCTAGTTTGAATAGCTGGCGCGCTTTTTGCTTGGTTAATGCTATCAGCGCTTGTTTCATTTACATTATTCATTTTCCATTAATTAACAAATACGCGCATACAGCTCAGATGGTGGAACGTGCACTTGGTAAGCATTGGGACCTGGGTTCGATTCCCAGGTCCCCTCCCTTCTCAATATTATTTTGTTTTCCATGTTCCTACGCAGCGTGCCTTCCAGGGGTTCACCATGCATCCACTATCAAAGCTTGCCACATGGCCCAGGAGACGAATCTGAAGGTCAAAAATCAAGGTCCAGGGAACACCCCAGTCAACGCATGTGCACATGGTCAGAAAAGTCAAAAGAGGCCCCAATAAATGGGCCAAATTGCTGGCAACTTACCTCCAAAATTGGGGTCAACACCCCCATTGGTTTGCATTCTATTTTCATTCTTTTTATTTTTTTTCTATTATTTGTTTTATTTATTTTAGTTAAATCATCAAAATTAATTTTTCATAACATAAAAATACCAAAAAATCAGAAAAGACAAAAATAAAAATATATTTTATTATTTAATTCACTAATGTTTTTATTTTGTAAATAAATTTGCCATTAAATAATTAAGTTAAAACTAGGTTAAATTTAAACATTTTTTAATAAACTAAAAATAGTTTAGAATTAGGTCTTTTAATTCCAATTTAATTTTCTCATTAAAATTCTATAAATACAAAAACTCCAAAAATAATTTCTTTTTTCCTTATTTAACTTAATTAATTTCATTAATTCCAATTTAATTTTCTTAAAAGGGTCCAACGCCCTCGCATTCCCGACTTTACTTCTTCTCGCATTTTACTTTTATTTCTTTTTGTGAATATAATGTATTTATCCCAAAGCCTTGTAATAGATTAATTAGGATATTTATTCTTCCGCATTTTTATTTTATTCAAATCGGGTCTTGGATTAATTTGGCGATGTAGACCCGCGCCTTTGTAATAGCGTAGGACTTTTAATTCCGCATCTTTTAACTGTTAACAACTTGCATGAAAGAATGAATGCCAAAAATAAAAACAACGCGTAGATCACCAATGCATGAACAAGACAAACATATCTGAAAATGACACACAATTCACACACCACCCCTAGGGTACGTCTCACTGTTGCCTTGCCCCTCGAAAAGTGGTCGTCGAGTAGAGGATGTTTTAGTAAGTCCTCATGTCCATGAACATGGCATGAGGGTAGCTTCTAAGGTGTATTCCCATTGCTTTGGTGACCATAATGTCCCGAACCCTCGAATTGACCCGAACACCTCCAACGGTGGTGCTACCTACCTCTCAATGGTGGGATAACACTACTTTAAGGACATTTACACAGACGAATTCCTTAGGGTAGGTAGAGAACTCGTAGATACTTACTCTAATTTCAAAACAAATTAAAAACTTCTTTTCACACCGACACCTTTCAAAAAGCTTTCAAAAAGCAATTTTTCAAACACTCTTGAGGACCGATACAAGAGTCGAACTGAAATTTTCAAAGAAACTTTTTTTAAACCCACAGTTGAAAAGCAAACAAACATTTTGAAAACACAAGTGAGCAAGTATCTAAGAGCCCATGGATAACCATGGATAGAAAGGGTGCTAACACCTTCCCTTTCTATAAATCTACCTCCCGAACCGAGAGCAATCTCTATAAGGAATTTTTCTGTGCTTTTGTCCTTTCCATTTGGAGAAAATAAAAGACGGTGGTGACTCTTGCTTCCACGACATTTCGCGAACCAGCGTTAAACAGTCAGTTCCAGATCCACCGATCACAGAACTGGCGACTCTGCTGGGGACACTTTATAAAGTGAGGTGTACCTTGGGATAGTTCATAACTGTGTTTTCAATTGTATTGACTTGTTTGCTTTAAAATTGTGGGTTGCATGGGAGTTACATAGATCCTAACCCGGATCTGGGGATACCCTGTTTAGGTAGCATAAGCTGTGAGGGACCTGTTCGGCGTAGACCGACATGGGTGAAGCAGTGGCTACGTTGGTGTGGCACCTTGGTCTGTACCGATATCCCTTGTGTTACAACGAGGAGAATATGGGTCTTCTGAGGAGTCATTAAGCACCAACAGACCTTAGAACCTTAAATGACACAACTTGGCCATTAGAACAGTAGCAGCATGCTACGCCCATTGAGGCTAAACTCTCGTGATGGTTCTGGCCGCAAGAAAAGATTGCGATGCTGGAGTTATGACCAATTGAGGGTAGTCAATGATATTGGGATCCTCTAAGAACACGTTTACTTTTGATAGGACAGGTATGAACCAACAAACTGAAAGAGGGTAATACCTAGACCTCATGCTGGCCTAAACTTTAAGGGCTTGTCTTGTGTGACTTGTGTGCCTTACCATGTTTGCCTTCGTAAATATCTGTGGTGTGCTTTATCATAGCATCATAACATCATGAGCATTGCATGCATCCTGCATAAGGACTGACCATTTCAAAGACAAGAGGGTTTCACCTTTGCTCTGTTTTGTAGGACATCATGATGCCTATGCGAAGGAATACTATCCGGTTCAACTTTGTTCACCCACCTGAGTTGCTTGAAGAGTTGGTTGGCAAGATTCCAAATACCACTTCCTTCATTTAGAGGCATGGTTCTCTTCTCAGTTTAGTCACTGCAAAGCGGGATCAACAGTTGATGAGTGTCCTAACCCAGTTCTATGACCCTCTGTACCAGTGTTTCACCTTTCAAGACTTCCAGATGGTCCCTACCCTGGAAGAGTTCTCTAATTTGCTTGGCATCCCTATCTTGGATCAGACTCCCTTCACTGGTTGGGAAAAGACCCTCAGGCTTGAGGAGGTTGCTGCAGCTCTTCCCTTGACACATCAAGAAGTAATGGACAACTGGGTGACTAGAAGCGGAGTTAAGGGTTTTTTGGCCAAGTTTATGATTGGTAAAGCTAACAGTTTCTGGAATGACTTGGACTTTAGGGCATATGAAGACATCTTGGCTCTCTTAATCTATGGGCTAGTCTTGTTTCCTAATCCTGACAACTTCATCAATGTCACTGCTATAAGGATCTTTATGTCTCAGAATCCTGTGCCCACTCTCTTGGGTGACATCCTGCAACAACTTTATGCTCGTACTGCCCGAAGACGAGGAACTCTATGGTGTTGTATCCCTTTGTTGGTGAGGTGGTTTATTTCGCACCTCCCTAAGTTCGTGCTGAAGAACCAAGAAGGAAGAGGTTGGGCTCATAGGTTAATGTCTCTCACTGACAAGGACGTCATTTGGACTTTCAGAGGTTTGGATGAGATAACTGTTATTGATCGCTGTGGAGAATACCCTAATGTCCCTTTGATTGGTACTCAAGGAGGAATCTCTTACAATCCATGTCTAGCGCTCCGTCAGTTTGGAAGAGCCAGAAGAGCAGGGCCTCATGAGATGTTGGTGCCTCACATCAGTTTTGAGTTTCAGGTGGATAGTGACGAGCTGCGTCGTAGGTTCATCAAGGCTTGGGACAGAGTTCATAAAGCTGATCCACAAGAGTTGGGGCCAAAGACTTCTCTACCCATGGAAGCCTACTACAAATGGGTTCGCATCCGTGCTCAGAAGTTAGGTATGCCATACGAGGCTGTCAGACCCGTCATTCTTGAGTATCCTGACAAAGATGGGGCTCCTCCAACTGTCCTCCCTCCTCAGATACCTACTGATTATGAGACATTAAAGAGGTCTTGGTCGCAACTGCGAGAAGAACGGGATTCGTATCGGGAAAAGTTCAATGAGCAGGAATTGAAGATCCAGAAGCTGACAAAGCAGTTGGAGAATGAGCGAGCTCTGAATGACTACATCCGTACTGAGAAGAGGAGACCATGGGATCAATAAGGAGCTCTGGATGTTCTTTTACAGTTTTATTTCCCTTTTCAGTATTTCCCCTTTTATGTAACGCCTAAGGGCAACCTGTTGAACAATTTAAGTTTCAAAGTTGAATCTAATGAAGTGTGTTCCTTTTTGTTTACAAAGTTGATTCCCGATTGTCTTTGAAAACATAAATCATACGCATTCCATTCATCATGTGCATAGCAGGTGTTCTTCTTTTCAGGTTGCTTACTGTTCTTCGCTGTTTATTTCAGCATCATGAACCCTGACTCATCATCAACTGAGATGTCTATCAAGGCCCTTCAGGCGCAGAACGCGCAATTTCAGGAGCTGATCATGGGTTTGGCTCAAGGCCAAGAAGAGCTGAAGGCTTTACTCCTGAAGAAGGAGAAGAAGAAGAAGAAGAAGAGAACTGTTCTTTTCAACTCGGGCCGAAGGTTTGGCAACACTCTGCAGAATGAAGAAGCTGGTTCTTCTGTAGGCAAAGGCAGTCCCCAGGGGGGAAAGGCTTCAAGTCCAGTAGTCTCTGACAACGAGACTGACTTTAATGAGGAATAGTATCCTCCTGCTGAAGACCGGTATAAGCAGTTGGAAGACAGACTGAATGCAATGGAGATCCAACAAGTGCCTGGGCTGGATTTCAGAGACTTGGGCTTATCTACTGGTGTGATTATTCCTCACAAGTTTAAGGCACCATCTTTCACCAAGTATGACGGGGCGTCTTGTCCCAAGCTACACCTTAGATCTTATGTGCGGAAGATTCAACCGTACACAGTGGACAAGAACTTATGGATCCGCTTCTTCCAGGAGAGTCTTTCAGGGACTCATCTCGAATGGTTCTATCAGCTGGATGGGACCAAAGTTCGTAACTGGGAGGAGTTGGCTACTGCTTTTTACAAGCAGTATCAATATAATGCCGACCTTGCTCCTACACGTACCCAACTCCAGGGTATGTCGCTAGGATCAAGCGAAGGTTTTAAAGAGTATGCACAGAAGTGGAGGGATCTGGATGGCAGGGTGCAGCCTCCGTTAACAGACCGTGAGCTGGTGGATATGTTCTTGGGGACCCTATCTGGGCCATTTTTCAATCATCTTATCGGTAACTCATCTGCAGGGTTTACTGATCTTATTCTGACTGGAGAGAGAATAGAGGCTGGAATGAAGTCCGGCAAAATTCAGAAGGGTGCATCTGCAAGCTCCGAGAAGAAACCCTTTAAAAAGGAGGCCAGTGCCGTGTATGGGCCTAAAAGACATGATAAACCTGAGCGCCGCCAATCTGTCAACGCAGTGATGATTGCTAAGCCTGCTGCCGCTCCTCGGCAAACCAATCCACCCAGGGCTGAAAGACCTAGAAGAGAGTTTACCCGGCTAAGTATGACTTTATCACAAATCTTGCCGCAGTTGCTATCCACCAATTTGGTGACCGTTAGAGAGGCCCCGAAGGTTGTGAATACTGCCTCTCCCAAATACAATCCAAATGCCCGCTGTGTTTATCATTCCGATAGCCCGGGGCATTCCACTGATGACTGTTGGGCCTTAAGGAATAAGGTGCAAGACCTTATTAACGCAAAAGAGATACAATTCGAAGCGCCTGAGAGGCCGAATGTGGTGACTGCTCCTATGCCCCAGCATGGAATAAATGCCATTGATGAAGATGTGTATGCCGTTTCTGTGAATGATGTAGCTACTCCTCTGATGACTGTTAATAGGAACCTACTGCTGGCCGGTTTATTTCTGGGTTGTAGTGAAGATTGCCTTTTCTGTGCTGTTTCCCTTTCTGGTTGTCCTTTGCTGAAGTTGGGCATCCAAAGCCTGATGGACAGCAAAGAGATTCTCTTCAAGAAGACTGATGTTCAGTTTGTTCCGGTGGAAGAAGTTTCTGTTGTTACAATCTTTAATAATCCGATCAAGTCTCTCCCAAGGAAGCCGGTTAAAATCATGATTGTCGCACCCATCGTGATTACTGTTCTGGGGCCTCTCCCCTATGAATCTGATAAGGCTGTCCCATGGCACTATGGGGCAGATGTGTATGTACATGGAATAAAGCAAGAGTTCAACACTGGCACCAACATCAGCAATATCACTGGTCCAGCAAAAGTTACCCGCAGTGGCAGGCTCTTCTCGCCTGACATTGCGCCACCAACTGTTCGAAGACCTCTCGTTATAACACCTGCAAGTGCACCTGTTCCCATTTCTGATCAAGTTGTTTCCCATGATGCCGAGTCGTCTAATGCTCGGGGCAAAGGGATTGAAGATGAGCCTGCCCGGATGGAGGCACCAAAATCTGTGAATGCTGAGGCCTCCCAACAAGAGATGGAGGAAATTCTGAAGATAATCAAGAAGAGTGACTTTAATGTTGTTGAACAGCTGGGGCATACCCCCTCCAAGATCTCCATGCTCTCCTTGCTGCTGTGCTCAGAGGCCCATGCTAAGGCCCTGATTTAATTCCTCAAGATGGCCCATGTGCCACAGGAGACATCTGCAGTCCAGTTTACTGATTGCGTAGCCAATCTGACAGCGGACAATGGTTTGGGTTTCTCGGATGCTGACCTTACTGCTAAGGGAAAGGACCACAATGACGCCCTGCATGTCTCTATTGAATGCAGGGGCACTACTCTTACGCACGTGTTGGTAGACACTGGTTCTTCCCTGAATGTGCTACCCAAAAAGGCCTTAGACCGGTTGGATTGTGAGGGCCTGGAGCTGAAACCTAGCAACATCATCGTCAAAGCCTTTGACGGTTCTAAGAGGATGGTTCATGGAGAGGTAGACATTCCTATTCGTGTGGGATCTCAAGTATTCTACTCCACTTTCTATGTGATGGATATCCGTCCATCTTATTCTTGTTTACTGGGTCGACCTTGGATCCACAAAGCTAGGGCAGTGACCTCTACCCTACACCAGAAGCTCAAGTACCCCGTCAAAGGGAAGATTGTCACTGTGCAGGGAGAGGAGGAGTATATGGTGAGCCATTTGAATTCCTTCAGGTATATTGAGATGGACAGGGAGTTTATTGAAACCCCCTTTCAGCATTTCGAAGAGGTACCTCCAACTTTGGCAGCAGCGGAAACAGTGGTTGAAGAGGATGTTCCTTTGAAGATGGCTTCCTTGAAGGATGCCCGGGCTGTAATCAAGAAAGGTGAATGTGCTAACTGGGGCAGGCTCCCTGATTTTACACAAAAATCTGACAAGTTTGGACTGGGTTTTACTGCAGAGGGTCAGAAGGCTGTGCGCAAGGCAAAGATCAGAAGACCTCCTGTGCTCATTACCAATCCAGGAGTGAATGCTGTTGGGGATGAAGATGAAGTGGGAGAGTCAGAGTTCAATAGCTGGATCTACCCGACGACTGATGGCGGATTGACCAATTGGATTGCTAAAGATCATACTCCTGTTACTTTTGTTACGCAGTAATAAACTCCTTTGTTTTGTTATTTGTAATAAACAATTAAAACTCTGGCCCGGTGTCTTACCCGGGGCACCGTGGCTTCATTTGTGAGGGTATATTAATTGTCATTTCATATATCATGAATAAAGACCTTGGACGTTTTCTCGCATTTCAAATCTTATGCTCCTTTTCTTTCTTTCCTTTCTTTATATATTGCAAAACAACTGTATTTACACACACTCACTCATACAGGTTTCAATCCACTCTGGATCTCACTGGTAACGACTCTGCTACTGCCAATTATGACTTTGAAAATCCGATCAACTTAGCCGAAGACGAAGGTGAAGATGATTGCGAAGTGCCTGGCGAGCTTGCAAGACTGTTACTCTAGGAAGAGAGGGCAATTCAACCACATGAAGAGCCAGTGGAAACGATAAATCTGGGTACTGAGACGGACAAGAAGGAAGTTAAGATTGGTGCCAACCTAGAGCTCAGCGTGAAGCAACGGTTGACTCAGATGTTACATGATTATGTGTAAATCTTTGGCTGGTCCTACGAAGACATGCCCGGGTTGGATACCGATATTGTGGTCCATCATTTGCCTACTAAGGAAGACTGCCCTCCGGTCAAGCAAAAGGTCCGCCGTATGCGTCCAGAGATGTCTGAGAAGATCAAAGCCGAGGTTATGAAACAGTTTGATGCCGGATTCCTTGCAGTGACTTCTTATCCTCAGTGGGTTGCTAATGTGGTGTCGGTACCAAAGAAAGATGGAAAGGTCAGAATGTGTGTTGATTACAGGGATCTGAACAGGGCCAGCCCCAAGGATGACTTCCCTCTACCTCACATTGATGTCCTTGTTGACAATACTGCTCAGCATAAGGTGTTCTCTTTCATGGATGGTTTTTCAGGTTATAATCAAATCAAAATGGCTCCTGAAGACATGGAAAAAACTACCTTTGTTACTCAGTGGGGCACCTTCTGCTACAAGGTCATGCCATTCGGGTTGAAAAATGCTGGGGCAACCTACCAACGTGCCATGGTTGCTTTATTTCATGATATGATCCATCATGAGATAGAAGTGTATGTTGACGATATGATCGCAAGGTCCCAGACTGAGGAAGAACACCTTGATCATCTGCAGAAATTGTTTGACCGTCTGAAATTGTTCAAGCTGAGGTTGAACCCGAACAAGTGCACCTTCGGGGTTAGATCGGGAAAGTTGCTAGGCTTCGTTGTAAGTGACAAGGGTATTCAAGTGGACCCCTCCAAGGTTAAAGCTATTCAAGAGATGCCTGTTCCTAAGACAGAGAAAGAGGTCAGAGGCTTTTTAGGACGCCTGAATTACATTGCTCGATTCATCTCGCATCTAACTGCTACTTGTGAACCAATCTTCAAGCTGCTGAAGAAAGATCAGGTAGTACGCTGGAATGATGAATGTCAGGCCGCTTTTGACAGAATCAAGGAGTATCTCCAAGAACCACCCATTCTTATGCCACCGGTCGAAGGGAGACCTCTGATACTATACCTGACAGTACTTGACAACTCAATGGGGTGTGTGCTGGGGCAGCATGACGAGTCTGGCCGAAAAGAGCACGCCATTTATTACCTTAGCAAAAAGTTTACCGACTGTGAGACCCGATACTCACTGCTCGAGAAAACTTGCTGCGCTTTGGTATGGGCTGCTCGCCGGCTGAGACAGTATATGCTGACTCACACTACTTTGTTGATCTCAAAGATGGATCCTATAAAGTACATATTTGAAAAGCCTGCTCTGTCTGGGAGAATAGCAAGATGGAAAATAATCTTGACAGAATACGACATCTAGTACACGACCCAGAAAGCCATCAAAGGAAGTGTATTGGCAGACCACTTGGCACATCAGGCAGTAGACGACTATCAGTCAATGAACTTTGAGTTTCCAGACGAGAGCATCATGATAGTGACTGATTGCGAGGTACCTGGACCGGATGAAGGACCCGAGGAAGGATCCCGATGGTCTGTGCACTTTGATGGAGCCTCCAATGCTTTGGGTAACGGTATCGGCGCTGTGATAATATCCCCCCAAGGCACTCATACTCCACTCACTGCCCGACTATGTTTCAACTGCACCAACAACATGGCGGAATATGAGGCATGCATCATGGGTCTCCAAGCTGCGATCGACTTAAGGATCAAGTTTCTGAGTGTCTTCGGAGATTCCGCTCTCGTGATCAATCAGATCAAAGGAGAGTGGGATACGAAACATCCGAATCTTATTCCTTACAAAGAATGTGTGTTGACATTGATCCCCCACTTCACAAAGATAACCTTTGAACATTTCCCAAGAGAGGAGAATTAGTTGGCGGACGCGTTAGCTACGATGTCTTCTATGTTCAAGGTCAAATGGGACAATGAGGCTCCCCAGGTCACTATCTGGAAACTGGACGAACCGGCATACTGTTGTGATCTCGAGACTGATTTGGTAACCGAGAAGCCTTGGTATCATGAGGTGAAGAGATACTTGGAAGCTCAGGAGTATCCTGAAGGTGCATCTGTCAATGATAAGAAGTTCCTGAGAAGGTTCGCAGCAAAGTTCTTCCTTAGCAACGACATTCTGTACAAGAGAAACCATGATTCGACCTTACTGCGTTGTGTGGACAAGACAGAAGCAGAAAGGATCATGGAAGAGCTACATGAAGGGACCTTCGGAACACATTCCAGTGGACACACTATGGCAAAGAAAATCCTTCGGGCAGGGTATTTCTGGTCCACAATGGAAGCTGACTGCTACCAACATTCTCGGACATGTCACAAATGCCAAATATATGCAGACAAGGTGCATGTTCCTCCAGTTCCTCTGAATGTCTTGACAGCACCTTGGCCGTTTGCAATGTGGGGCATAGATATGATCGGTGAGATTAAACCTACAGCGTCCAACGGGCATCGCTTCATCCTGGTAGCAATCGATTATTTTACGAAGTGGGTCGAGGCAGCTTCCTACGCCACAGTAACCAAGAACATCGTGGCACAGTTCATTCGGCATAATCTGATCTGTTGATACAGCGTCCCAGAAAGGATCATTACAGACAACGGTACCAATCTTAATAACAAGATGATCACTGAGCTCTGCGAGCAGTTTAAGATACAGCACCACAACTCTTCTCCTTATCGGCCGAAGATGAATGAGGCTGTAGAAGCAGCGAATAAGAATATTAAGAAAATCGTGCAGAAGATGATAGTGACTTATAAAGATTGGCACGAGATGTTACCGTTCGCTCTACATGGGTACCGTACCTCAGCCAGGACGTCAACCGGGGCAACTCCCTTCTCCTTGGTCTATGGTATGGAGGCAGTCTTACCGATCGAAGTGCAGATACCCTCTCTCCGGATAATGAAGGATGCAGATCTGAGCGAAGATGATTGGATCCAGACACGACTTGATCAACTAAACCTTATCGACGAAAAGAGACTTGCTGCTATTTGTCATGGTCAGACGTATCAGAAACGGATGATCAGGGCATTTAACAAAAAGGTCAGACCACAAGAATATCAAGTTGGGGATCTGGTAATCAAACGTATCATCCTACCTCAGAGTGATCTAAGGGGCAAATGGACCCCTACGTACGAAGGGCCATTTGTGGTTAAACATGTGTTCTCAGGAGGAGCCATGATTCTAACCAACATGGATGGTGACGACCTTCCTCACCCCGCTAATGCAGACATAGTAAAAAGATACTACGCATGAAAAAGACCCGCTAGGTTGACATACCTAGGCAAAAATTAGGGCTTCCCGGCGAACCAAAAGGGTTCGGGCAAAATGAAGGGATGAAATGGAAAAAATCTGTACACCCGGCAAGTTGAAAACCTGAAAAGGCGGCTTGGGCAAAAATGGGTATCCCGGTGGACTGAAAACCCGAAAGGGCGGTCCAGGAAAAAGTTAGGGATAAAGCGTAATACTATGTCTCATTGGATCACTTTACATCCAGAATCCGGTATCAGTATCAAGTTCTAACGGCATCAATCAATCAGCTTCATCCTCGACTAGGTCATCAAGTGATGAGACGCTCGAAGATATAAAGGCGATAGCAGAGTTGGAACCCAGTGAGATCATTCTATTCACACAGCTGTTTATTTTCCTTTGTACAAATTTGTATAAACTCTTTTTCGGCGGCGTTCTCTTACTAGGACGTCAGCCTCTTGTACATAAACGCCTATTTTACAGGCAAATTCAAAAATCAATAAAAAGATCACTTTTCAGTTAAAACTGCCTTTTGTTTTTTCCTTTTTCTGTTTTGTTTTGCGAAGAACGTCCAAGGTTCAATTTGTGATATATGCATTGACAATAATTTGCTAACTCATGAATATTTGCATACGAAACAAAGGATTAATTACAGGTAACATTAGAAACAGGGGCAATAAAGAGTTGTCTAAACGATCTAATTGCTCAATCCACCAGGGTACCAAGGTAAGTTCGGTTGAAGAACATAACCAGTATATCTTAAATCCCCCAGAGAGTGCGTCAGCAAGTCAATACACTCTCCCCAAGCAAATCTATGTTATCAGCCTTAAGGAAGTTAGGTATCCTCCAGCAGATCTCAACATTCCCCAGCAATATACATGCATTCTTAACAAGCATCCCCGACAGTCTTGGTCTAAAGATTGTTCCCCGGCGGTATATCAAACATTCAATGGAGTCACTTCCCCAATATAGTTCAAATTTTCCCCAGGAGAGTCCAATCCAGTTTCCCCAGGAAAGTTGGGATCCATCTCCCCAAGCAGTAAGCTTATCCCCAGTAGATTCTGGAAGCTTATCCCCGTAGAGCACGAACGCGTCTCCCGGCTTTATTCAAAGGTTATTTCCCTACCAGGATATAACTGGGTTATCCTCAGCCAAAAGCCACAGAAAGATCGTCCTCGGCGAAGTCTTTTTATCCCCAGCGAAGTCTATTAACACTTCCAACACAACAATGGTATCCCCAGCGAAGTTACCATCAACATTTCAGCAAAGTACCTCTCTCCCCACAGAGTATTGTTTCCCAGCAAGATCGTTAGAGTACTTTTCTCCCCGCAGAGTAATCCATTCGCCAAGTTTATTCCCCAACGGAGTTATCTTCTCCTACCGGTATTCTTGCAACTATCATCCCCAGCGGAAGCAAAGATCTATTCTTCAAACATCAGCCCAGGAGTGACTTCCCGGCACCCATCAAGGATTTATTTTCCTAAGACAAAAATATACATTCATAAACATCACATTTTCATACATTATAGCATGCATAAACGCATCATATCTTATAAATCTCATTTATGTCGAGAACATCATCGCTTGATTCATATCATGCCTTGCATATGACTGACCTTTACCTTTCAGGAAAGATCCAGTTAAGTTCTCAGCTATATTTCAAGACTTTAGTCTGGTTCAGTTAAATCGACCCTAAGATTTTCCTGATTCTTATCCAGTCAAAGGCCTTCTCTGGTTCAGTCAGATCGACCCTAAGATCTCCCTGATTCTTATCCAGTTGAAGATATTTCAAGACCTTGTCCGGTTCAGTTAAATCGACCCTAAGATTTTCCTGATTCTTATCCAGTCAAAGGCCTTCTCTGGTTCAGTCAGATCGACCCTAAGATCTCCCTGATTCTTATCCAGTTGAAGATATTTCAAGACCTTGTCCGGTTCAGTTAAATCGACCCTAAGATTTTCCTGATTCTTATCCAGTCAAAGGCCTTCTTTGGTTCAGTCAGATCGACCCTAAGATCTCCCTGATTCTTATCCAGTTGAAGATATTTCAAGACCTTGTCCGGTTCAGTTAAATTGACCCTAAGATTTTCCTGATTCTTATCCAGTCAAAGGCCTTCTCTGGTTCAGTCAGATCGACCCTAAGATCTCCCTGATTCTTATCCAGTTGAAGATATTTCAAGACCTTGTCCGGTTCAGTTAAATCGACCCTAAGCTTTTCCTGATTCTTATCCAGTCAAAGGCCTTCTCTGGTTCAGTCAGATCGACCCTAAGATCTCCCTGATTCTTATCCAGTTGAAGATATTTCAAGACCTTGTCCGGTTCAGTTAAATCGACCCTAAGATTTTCCTGATTCTTATCCAGTCAAAGGCCTTCTCTGGTTCAGTCAGATCGACCCTAAGATCTCCTCGATTCTTATCCAGTTGAAGATTTCAAGACCTTCTCCGGTTCAGTCAGATCGACCCTAAGATTTCCCTGATTCTTATCCCAGTAGAAGACATCCAAGATTCTCTCAGCGTTCCTGTTGAGGTAGTAATCACCCAAGATTCTCTCAGCGTTACTGTTGAGGTAGCAATCGCTCAAGGTTCTCTCACCGTCCCGTTGAGGTAGTAACCATCCCTGGTTCATCCATAACCGTTTGAAGCTCCAGATTCAATTCCTGTAACCAGTCAGGGCGCATCTACATAAGAGTTTCAAGACCAGCTCCTGTAACAGGTCAGGTAATCATTTTCTTTTTCAGGTACGCAACTTCTCGCTAAGGAATCTCTTATGCGATCGACATACAGATGGCATCTATAAGCCCATCCACCTACCCATCACCTCTCAACATGGCATCTATAAGCCCATCTTCCTATCCATCAATCTCCAAATGGCATCTATAAGCCCATTCCTACCATCACACTCTACTATGTGAGCGCAAATTTCTGGGCACTCTAGTGTTCAATCATCTTCCACCTTCAGATTACGACAGGCACGTCAGCCAATCTGCATCCTCAGGTCTAAGAAGATTGAACAGGGGCAACTGTTGTACCCCAAAATTTTCCCTCCTATATTCTTCAAGATTTGCAAAGAGCATGCTTCAAAATCTCCTCAAGGGTTGCACAGTTCAAGGGCCTCCTAACAGTCAAAAACTAGGGTTTTGGTTCTGACAAAGAAATTGAAGTTTCCAAGGGTCCAATCAAGTCCCACATGCCTATAAACATTGTCAAGCATCCTCATACCAAGTTTCAAGACTCACAGCACAAAAATGCACAGTCAAATGCCCTAATTGCTCAGCAGTCAACTGTAGGGGTAAAATGGTCATTTGACAGTCAAAAGTTCAAATTTTTAGTCAACATCTTAATTTGAAGCAACAAACATCATTTGATCAATTCTTGGTCATGATTTTCAAGGCATGGCTCAAAAAGTCTCAAGATGCAAAAGTTTCCATATTTGGACAGTTGAAAAAGTCAACTGTAACTTGACCAAGGCATAACTTCCACATGGTTTATCAGAAAAATTCCATCCAAAGCTCATTTTGAAGAGAAAGACATTTACTACAACTCCTCTTCACACTTCAAGTCCAAGAAATGCTCTCACAAAAAGTTATCAATTTCAACATTATAGGTCATTTTCAAAAGTCAACAAAAAGGGACTTTAAGTCAAAGACCATAACTTGAGATTGTTAAATAAAAATGACATGGGACCAAAGGCATTGGTTAGAGGACTTCAATAACTTTCCAAAATGTCCAAGAACATGATCAAAGCGTAAAAATTGAGCAAGATATGCCTTGTGGAAGTTGGGAAAGTTTTGGGAATTTTGAAAAGTCAACTTTGCTTCAAATGCCTCAAAATTGCTAATGGGCCACATTTTCTTCCAAGAATCATTATCCAAAGGCTATGCACGACCATTTGACCTAAAGGGGATTTATTTCATCATTTTTTATTATTTATTTGAATTTTTATCACCATTAATTCATTTAATGAAATAAAATATGACAAAAATAGAAAACCATGTTTTTTAATCCCTTTTTGCAGCATATTCTCTCCATAAAACCACAAGATTTCGTACACACTCAATTTGGAAAGATTTGGCCATGATTGGTATCAAAAGCACATGAAAAAGATTTGAAAAGATTCCATGGAAATCAAATATTTGGTTCATCAATGCAAAGGCTTTTTGACTCAAATTCTTACCCTAATTCGTCCCATACATATATAGAATGCTAAACCTAATGCTAAGAACTTTCAAGTTGCGCCTGAAACCAACAACCAACTTTGCACTTTTTGTCCAAAAATTCAAAACTGAAAACACAGTTTCAGTGCAATTCAAAACGAAATAAGCATTCCAATAGCTTGCCAAGGCATCAAGGAACCTAACTGAATCCTTTTCCAGTCCCCACGCATCAAGAATTGGGTTCCAGAGGTTTTAAAAGAGGGCTTTGTTCCTCTGGAAAAATTGAGACACAAGACCTATACCACTGAAACCGGAAGCTCTAGACGATTCAATTCCATAGGTCGCGCCTTTTTTATATTTGAGTATGGCCTAATCGCTATTTCCTGTACTGTGGTTAGTGGGGGTTCAAAACCCCCGCTATTTGATGTATTTTTTCAGGCAGAAACGAAGGCGTGATGGAGAAGATGCTGAGGTGTTGGACGTGGGTTGGCTAGTTTGAATAGCTGGCGCGCTTTTTGCTTGGTTAATGCTATCAGCGCTTGTTTCATTTACATTATTCATTTTCCATTAATTAACAAATACGCGCATACAGCTCAGATGGTGGAACGTGCACTTGGTAAGCATTGGGACCTGGGTTCGATTCCCAGGTCCCCTCCCTTCTCAATATTATTTTGTTTTCCATGTTCCTACGCAGCGTGCCTTCCAGGGGTTCACCATGCATCCACTATCAAAGCTTGCCACATGGCCCAGGAGATGAATCTGAAGGTCAAAAATCAAGGTCCAGGAACACCCCAGTCAACGCATGTGCACATGGTCAGAAAAGTCAAAAGAGACCCAAATAAATGGGCCAAATTGCTGGCAACTTACCTCCAAAATTGGGGTCAACACCCCCATTGGTTTGCATTCTATTTTCATTCTTTTTATTTTTTTTCTATTATTTGTTTTATTTATTTTAGTTAAATCATCAAAATTAATTTTTCATAACATAAAAATACCAAAAAATCAGAAAAGACAAAAATAAAAATATATTTTATTATTTAATTCACTAATGTTTTTATTTTGTAAATAAATTTGCCATTAAATAATTAGGTTAAAACTAGGTTAAATTTAAACATTTTTTAATAAACTAAAAATAGTTTAGAATTAGGTCTTTTAATTCCAATTTAATTTTCTCATTAAAATTCTATAAATACAAAAACTCCAAAAATAATTTCTTTTTTCCTTATTTAACTTAATTAATTTCATTAATTCCAATTTAATTTTCTTAAAAGGGTCCAACGCCCTCGCATTCCCGACTTTACTTCTTCTCGCATTTTACTTTTATTTCTTTTTGTGAATATAATGTATTTATCCCAAAGTCTTGTAATAGATTAATTAGGATATTTATTCTTCCGCATTTTTATTTTATTCAAATCGGGTCTTGGATTAATTTGGCGATGTAGACCCGCGCTTTTGTAATAGCGTAGGACTTTTAATTCCGCATCTTTTAACTGTTAACAACTTGCATGAAAGAATGAATGCCAAAAATAAAAACAACGCGTAGATCACCAATGCATGAACAAGACAAACATATCTGAAAATGACACACAATTCACACACCACCCCTAGGGTACGTCTCACTGTTGCCTTGCCCCTCGAAAAGTGGTCGTCGAGTAGAGGATGTTTTAGTAAGTCCTCATGTCTATGAACATGGCATGAGGGTAGCTTCTAAGGTGTCTTCCAATTGCTTTGGTGACCACAATGTCCCAAACCCTCGAATTGACCCGAACACCTCCAACGGTGGTGCTACCTACCTCTCAATGGTGGGATAACACTACTTTAAGGACATTTACACAGACGAATTCCTTAGGGTAGGTAGAGAACTCGTAGATACTTGCTCTAATTTCAAAACAAATTAAAAACTTCTTTTCACACCGACACCTTTCAAAAAGCTTTCAAAAAGCAATTTTTCAAACACTCTTGAGGACCGATACAAGAGTCGAACTGAAATTTTCAAAGAAACTTTTTTTAAACCCACAGTTGAAAAGCAAACAAACATTTTGAAAACACAAGTGAGCAAGTATCTAAGAGCCCATGGATAACCATGGATAGAAAGGGTGCTAACACCTTCCCTTTCTATAAATATACCTCCCGAACCGAGAGCAATCTCTATAAGGAATTTTTCTGTGCTTTTGTCCTTTCCATTTGGAGAAAATAAAAGACGGTGGCGACTCTTGCTTCCGCGACATTTCGCGAACCAGCGTTAAACAGTCAGTTCCAGATCCACCGTTCACAGTGAGTCATGGTAGATGGGTTCTTGGTTAGAGAATGAGAATTTGAGTAAGGTTTGTGAGATTTGTGAATGAAGGGTTTCAAAATCTGGTTGGGGTGTAATAGTTTCAAATATGGAAGTGATTATAGGTGAGGTGAAGGTTTGAAGTAGTTCTGATGGAATGGGAGTTGTGAGAGAGGGAATGAGGGTTGGAACAAAAATATGTGTTATTGGAGGAATTATGGTAGTAGCAGGATTAGATAAAGATATGGTGGTGGTAGATGGTGGAACATAAATAGATGGAATAGAAGAGGTTTGTGGAATGGAAGTTATAGTGGATGATAATGCATTAACAATGTTTGAAACAACTTCAGAAACAGGTACATAAGTAGCAGACTTACTTGAAGTTTCAAGACAAGTGGACATAGACACAATCTTAGAAGCTTGAGACTTCTCCTTGTTCTTCTTCCTTTCAAGTGCATAAGCCTCTGAACTCTTCTTCCTCTCTCCTCTTGAAGGATCAATTGGAACCAGAGGAGGAGCCAAATTATCTATCTGAAGATGGACATATTATGCCCTTCTTCTACCATCATCTGTACATAAGCAGTAAAGCCTTCTAGACTATCTCCACTGGTAAACAGAGGAAAGTTATCCACTGGAAGTCTTTGGCCAATGATGCTAGTAGAATAAACCATCAAAGGATTAACACTGGCTTTCTTTATCAGCCCCATATTCTTCAGATTTCGTGCATTGAAAGATTCTTCAATGTCAGGAGCCAGATCCTCTGTGTAGTGAGCTTCTTTAATCAGAAACTTCACCAAACCACTTTCCACAAAGATATTAGTCAGAAGACGTCCAAAGGGAATGTAATTTGGAATCTTCTTGTTTGGATCATCTGTGGTTCTTGTCTTTCTGACGGTGTCCCTCAGATAGTAAAACATAAGAGAAGGAAGACATATCTTTTGATGGGTTATAAGATAGTACAAAATGTACTTCTGACTAACATTGAAATAATCTTATAAGCTCGAAGATGGTCTAGGGTTGATACAACCCATGAGGATTTTGTGCCAAATCCTAAGATTATCATGCAGATCCTTACTCTTGTACTCAATCTTATCAGGAGAGTAGTTCTTGAAGATAGATTTGTTGATAGTTTCCTTCATAAACCTAGGATTTCTATTCATTCCATATACTTTTTTCCTTCCAAATGCTTAATTCCAAGAAGATCTGCTATCGACTTCTCAGTTATGATGATTCTTTCACCTAGCACATGAGAAACCACATGCAGGTTATCACAATCAGCATGTATCCAAAAATCTTTCACCAAAGCTTCATACAAAGGACCATGAAGCCACATGAAATAATGTTTCCAGCCTTGAGCATTCAATTATTCCTTTATAAGGTCACAACCGTTAGAAGATAGATTGTTGAAATCGACCAGAAATTCACGAAGAACAATCAAATTTTGTTGTTGAGTAATACAATGAACCTGAACAGACTTATTTGTAATATGGGTTTCATCAATGATGGGTAGAGAAGATAAAACAATCACCATGGGAGTTGAAGAACTTGGTGGAATAGTTGATGATGAAGACTCAAAAGTGTCCATTGCTTGTTCCAATTCATTCTAAAATCTAATGGCCTCTTCTTGTAGTGAGTTCCTCATTGTTGAAGTTGTTCAAGTTGTTGAATTTGATGAAGAAGGTGATGAACTTGAAGAACTTGATGAAAAATTGAGAGAATGAGGGGTTTAGGGCTTCTAACAAAAGTGTGGAAGTGAAGTGAGAATGTGTGTGTTAGTGTATAGTGTTTTTAGAAGAGAGAGAAAAACTCAAAAGAAAAATAGACATAAATATTAGGAGTAATAAATGAGTGTAATTATTATGAATTAATCAACTCCAATAAAAATCGCACTGCTCATCGTATAACTTAAGTAGAGTGTTATGATTAAGAATAACCCAGGGATACACGCATTGATCAATGCATCTAATTAAGTGACACGTTTTAATGTCCTCATAGTCTATAAAACCAAAAGTTTTCCATCAGATCAGAGACGTTTTTGACTGAAACATCTTCTGATGACTGAGATTCTGAATAAAAAGAAAATACTTTTTGCTTAAATCAAAATCTCATTTCTTCATACTACAACTAAACGTATCTGATTCTGATGAAATCTTACTCTAGATAATAGTCCATTTTTAGATGCTTTAGAATGAAAAGAAATTTATCTTCAGCTAAGGGTTTTGTAAAGATAGCAACCCATTGATGGTCTGAATCTATGAATTTTAAAGATAAAATCCCTTTCTGAACATAATCTCCAATGAAATGATGTTTTATTTCTATATGTTTATCCCTATAATGTAAAATAGGAATTTTACTTAAAAAAATAATAGTTGTGTTATCACAAAAGATAGGAACGTTACTCTCATGAATCTGATAGTCCTCTAGTTGATTCTTCATCCATAACATCTGAGTACTGCATAGTGATATTGAGATGTACTATGCCTCTGATGTTGAAAGTGAAATTGTTGATTGCCTCTTGCTTGACCATGAAATCATATTCTTGCCAAGAAACTAACAATTTCTAGAAGTACTCTTCCTCTCCAGTCTATCTCTAGTGTAATTTGCATGACAAAAACCAGAAAGAGTGTACTCTGATGTTTTCTCATACATCAATCCAAGGTTAGTTGTTCCTTTCAAATACCTCAAAATTCTCTTAACAATAGTTAAATGAGATTCCCTAGGATCAGATTGGAATCTAGCACATACATGGACACTGAATAAAATATTAGGTTTGTAAGCAGTTAAATACAGAAGAGATCCTATCATACCATGATACAGGTTCTGACATACCTTTCCACGTACCTCATCTTTCGCTAGAATGCATATTGGATGCATCATAGTCTTTGTTGATGTGATGTCCATCATGTTAAACTTCTTCAGAAGTTTTTTAGTATACTTACTCTGATGAACATATGTAACTTATAATTGTTGATCAATCTGAATTCCCAGAAAGAACTTCAGTTCTCCCATCAAACTCATCAAAAACTCAGTCTGCATCAACTTAGAAAATTCCTCGCAAAGAGAGGGATTAGTAGAACAAAAAATAATATCATCAACATAAATTTGAACTATCAGAATATCATTTTTGAATGTTTTGCAAAAGAGTGTAGTATCAACCTTCCCTCTGGTGAATTTATTTTCTAAAAGAAAAGTACGCGGTCTGTCATACCAAGCTCTAGGAGCTTGCTTTAGACCATAAAGAGATTTCTTGAGTTTAAAAACATAATCTGATTTCTCAGAGTTTTCAAATCCAGGAGGTTGTTTAACATATACTTCTTCAGAAATGTAACCATTCAGAAATCCACTCTTAACATCCATCTGATAAAGGATGATGTTATGATTAATAGAGAAAGAAATTAATAAATTAATTACTTCTAACCTGGAGACTGGTGTAAAGGTTTATGTATAGTCTATTCCTTCTTGCTGACTATAACCTTGTGCAACCAGTCGTGCCTTGTTTCAGACAACTTCACCCTTCTCGTTGAGCTTGTTTCTGAACACCCATATTGTTCCAATGACGTGAACACCTTTAGGTTTTTGAATAAGATCCCATACATCATTCTATGAGACTTGGTCCAGTTCTTCTTCCATTGCTAGAATCTAGTCTTTGTCTAGAAGGGCTTCATTATTAGATGTTGGCTCAACCAGAGACACCAAACCCAGAAGCATCTCTTCAGAAGGTTTGAAGGCTGACCCAGTTCTGACAGAATCATCTTTGTTTCCCAGAATCAAATCTTCAGGATGAGAGATTGTAGTTATGATTCTCCTTTGTTATGGGGGATCAGAAAGAGCAGTAACAATATCATAAGTTGGAACTTCTAATTCTTTGACTTCTTGTACCTTCTCCTTAGGTTTTGAAAAGGTTATCTCCAAGTCTGCAAACTTTTCTACTAGCTTTGACTTTTCAGAGTCAAGCTTATCATCAAATTTTACATGAATTGTTTCTTCCACAATTCGTGATTCTGTGTTATAGACTATGTAGCCTTTTGAGTGTTCAAAATATCGTAAGAGCAGACACTTGTATGCTTTAGAATCAAACTTGCTCAGATTCTCTTTAGTGTTCAACATAAATCATATACATCCAAAAGGATGAAAATAAGAAATGCTGGACTTTGTATTCTTCCACATTTCATATGGAGTCTTACCCAAAATAGGTCTTATAGAGATCCTACTCTGAATGTAACAAGTTGTATTTACTACTTCTGCCCAAAAGTGCTTAGCCATTTCAGTCTCTTGGGTCATGGTGCGAGCCATTTCTTGCAATGTCCTATTTTTCCTCTCTATAACCCCATTTTGTTGTAGATTTATAGGGAAGGATAAATCATGGGATTTACCATAAGAATCAAAAAGATTTTCAAAATCTTTGTTTTCAAATTATCCACCATGATCACTTCTGACTCTGAGTATTTTGCAAATCTTTTCGTTTTACACTTGAGAGCAGAAGGAAACAAACACATAATATAACTAATCCTCCTGTCTTAAGAATTTTACCCATATCCATCTGCTGTAATAATCAACGACGACTAGTTCATATTTCTTTCCATTGACAGAAGCAGTTTTCATTGATCCAAACAAATAAATGTGAAGAAGTTCTAATGGCCTAGAGGTATAAACAACCTTTTTATCTTTAAAAGAAGTTTTTGAAAACTTGCCTTTCTGACATGCTTCACAAAGAGCATATGAAGAATACTTTAGATTGGGCAATGATCTTTCCTTTCATATTGCCTTTGAAACCAACAACACCTCCAGACTTAAGTTCCAAATATTGGAACATATGCCTTTCGCCCGTCATTTACGCGAGTGTCATACCCCAATTTGTCCGCCCTTTATTTTTATGGTAAAAAATATTTTCAACATTGGTTTTATAATATTCTTTGATTTTTATAAATATTCACTTCCAACCCTATTTAAAAATATAATAATTTATTTCATATCATTTGTATTTTTGAATAAACAAATACTTACTCGTCTTCATGTACTTTCAATTGGCTTTTTTATTTCGAATAAGTAATATAGCATAATTGGTAAGGACCCAAGCTTGCAAGTATGAGGTCGTAGGTTTGAATCTTGTGTGTTGCACTTTTAAACTTTGTTTCCTATTGTTTGTTACTAACTTTCTTTCCTTCTTTGGAGATCAAACTTTGGACTTTTTATTCATTTTGGATAACTTACTCGCTAAGCTTTTTTAACCTAATTCAGGTCTATAAATAGGACTCTTATTTGTCCTAAATTTTTATCAACAAATCAACAACCATCCACAACCATATGAAATTTTCACCTACAAGATCCACAATTTCACAATCATCCACAAACCCAAACTTACTACTATCTTGCTCTTACAATTGTTCTTACTTTAGAGTTGTTGACTGTATCAGGTAAAAATCTCATTCACAATTTTTGGCCAATGAATAAAATATGAGGCCACTTTGTTATTTTCAATTTTATCTTTTCTTGTTTAATTTTAACTTTTTTGTTGTTTTAACCGTATTATATTTTTGGTTTTTAACAATTTTTAAATCATTATATATAAACACTACACTAACACAAAGGCACTCTCTTGAATTCCCGTCAAAACCTTGTCCATATTTTTTTTCTCAAATCATTGTTCTTAACAAATAAAATATCCAATTACTTAGAAAAAACATATTTCTCATTTAATAATTTGTTACTAATTATTATTTTTACAGTTTTCACCACTAATACATAACTGATTTTCACTGGTTTCCTTTTTTTAACAATTTCAAAACAATCACCACATATTCAATTTTTGTTTCAAAACATGTAAATTCTTAATAATAACAACCATCTTCATGTTTCATTCTTCACCATTATGATCATAAACTTTCATACTACACAAACACTAACATACACCATCATCATTGACTCTTATTTTGCTTGATAGTTTCTTTAAACTACTCACAGCAACGACAACATAACAACCATGAAAAAATGAAACCGAAAATTGCAAAGTAAGAAGAAGGATTTTAATCGACACCTCTTACCCTAGTGTAAACAACACACCTTCCGCCTATAACTCTGACAAAACCACTCTCATAACAAATTCGCAACAAGCATCACCATCGACCACGAGGCCTGACAGCAAATATTCCCTTCAAACTCGTAATTGCACCAACGCACAAGACCAATCACTATTGTAACGAGCATCACACTCAGATTCCCTCAGTCTTTAATGACCCCTGTAACAACTACTTTCTCGCCGCTTCCCTCAGTTCACTGCCATGCTCAGATCGTCGCTTAAAACCGCAAATCTTTCATTGTTGCCGGACTGCTACCATTCCGTGTATGACCCTGTCACGTTGGCAAGATGCCGCGGCAAGCCATTATGGATTATTCTTGACGAGTAGCCTCCCAACCACACTGCGCCAACATGAAGCCATCGCCACTACAGAAGATCTCCGATGCAGATGCCCACTCTCGTATTCTGATGCGCCTGCCTCCGATCTAGTATTAATTCCATTCTACGTCTTATGTTATGCTTTAAATTTGAAGTATTGCTTTTGTGGTTTCTTTTAATTGTTTTTGAGAATGAAGAAAAATGGTGGGAGGTTGTTCTTGTTTCAAAACAGAGATAGAATACGTGAAGAAGAAACCCTCTCTTTGTTATCCGTATATGCCATATGTTTTTGATTATTTTTTATTTTTTCAATGACACGTGTCAATGATTTATTAGAAGCACTAAACTTTGAAAAGTCAAGCATAGGTTTTTTTTTTTGTGAAACCAAAATGAACATATGCGCTGCCCCGTTGCATTCTGGACCCAGTTCAAATATCTAAACTTGGGCCCTTACTAAATCAAACCCCCATTTTTGTTACGTAATTCAAATATACCCATCCCCTGCATTTGGGTCTGAATTCAACATCTGAATTCAGGGCCCTACTACTTATACCCCCTATTTTGCTAGCCCGACACAAAATACACACCCCTGAGTTTATTAATTTCTTTTTTTATTTATTATTAATTTTTTTATAATTTAATATATTTATAAATTCCAATATTTTTTATTACTATTATTCTAAAATCAAATATTTATTTTCTAACTCATCCAAATATTTATTTATTGCATTAAAATTATTTTTAACCATGCATTAGTGAGATATTTTTATATATTAATACACTTAAAAAATATTTAACCAACACCAAATCATTTTCTCAATAACTTAATTAACTCTAAACCATTTTCAAAAAGGATTACAAAAATATTTTAATCGACTGCGAACTTCGTCTAATAACCCTGCTATTCACACATCTAGACTTAGTACAAGGGAAATTCAAAACATCTTTGTAATCCATAAAAAACACTATAACACGGTGGGAGAACTGACTTGGTGTTTTGCGTTTGATCGCAATTGTTGCGGATAGCAAGAGTTGCCACTGACTTTTCTTTTATCCAATAAGGAAAGATTGAAAAGAACAGGAAATACCTTTCGAGATTATTTCTTGAGTTCGGGGGGTAGGTTATGAAAATGGAAGGTGTTAGCACCCTTTTCATCTGTAGTTATCTACGGGCTCTTAGTTTCTTGCTACATCACTTGCTTTTGTTTGAAAATGTGCTTGTGGTATGAGTTTTGAAAGTATTTTGAAAACGTCTTTGTAATGGTTCTCGTTTCTATAAGAACGCGTACAAAGTGTTGTTTTGAAAATATATCAAAGAGGTGTTTGTGGAATGTGTTTTTGAAAGTGATTTTGAAAAGTGTCTTTGTAATGGTTCTCGTCTCTATAAGAACGCGTACAAAAAGCTTTGTCTTTTGAAATTTTTTCAAAGTGAAAGTGTGGATGTATAAAATGTTTTTGTTGTGAGCAAGTGAGCAACTAAGAGCATCCTACCTACTCAAAAGGTCTTAATGTTCTTTTCCTCCTCCTTTAGATGTTGTTATCTTACCATTGATTTGGTAAGATGCCCCATCATTGGATGTGAAGGGACGGGCGTTGGAAGTTTGTATAGTCATAGAAGGCAACCTATGAATGTTTTAGCAATGTCGTTTAGGGACTAGATCGTTTACCGAAGGCAACATTGAGGGTCATCGAGGGATTACAATCTTTTATCGAGGGTCTTTGCTAAAATTCCCATATTCGAGGGACATGATGTTGTACCCAAAAATTTTCCCTCTCATTTTATCAAGATTTCCCCTCACAAGACTCCTTGAACTCCAGACAGGATTAGGGTTTTGCTCTGCTCAAGACATCTCCTAGCACTGATGACCTAAATTAGGGTTTGAGTTCGCACAAGGATTTTTGGACTTCCAATGATCAAAGTTACTTTCATACTTCATATTGGATCTACAAGATTGTCCATACCAAGTTTCAATCCTTGAATCAAATTTTTGCCCAGTCAATTGGACAGTTGACCTAAAAATCAGCTGTATTGGGGAAAAAGTCAACTGTGGTCAATTTAGAGTCAAACCTCATAATTTTTGATCCACATCAACATTATAGACTCATATGAACCATTTGATCAGGTTTGGACCACAACTCCTCAAAAAATTTGATCAGATCTTCAAAAGGGCAAAATGGTCATTTTTAGGGTTTTGACTGCACAAGGGCAATTTCTGATTTTTGACCTAGCCAATGGCAAATTGAGCTCAAGCATGGATTCAAGGACTCAATGGCATCATCTTGACCTATTCACAAAGTTCAAAAGATCTCAATTGTATTGGATTGACAGATGAATTTTTCAGTCAACTGATCAAAATTTGACTGTACACTGAAAAGTCAAACTCTGACTTTTTGGTCAAAATCAAGTGCCAAGGGTCATTTTTCATCAAGATGTGTCAAAACATGAATCTTGTTCATCAAGAAACCCAATTTTGCAAATTAGGGTTTAAGATTGAAAAATTGAATTTTTTTTATTAATAACCAAGTATTAAAAAAATATTTCGCAAATAACCGGGTTTCGGAAAAAATTACGCAAATAACCATGTTTGAGATGGCTCCATAAAGGAGGAGCCAAGTCATTTGGCGCATGCACCTAGGGTTTTGCCCTAGGCGCCATCTCACTTGGCGCCTCCATTGGCTTTTAGCCAAGTGAGATGGCGCATGCTCCTTAAAAAGGAGAGGAGGCGCCATCTCACTTGGCGCCTAGGGCAAAACTAGGGTTTTTTGCCGTTTTATAAATAATTCGTCCGTTTCTTTGAAATTTCTCACACTTTCTCGCGCAGTATTTTTATTTTGTACTCCCTTATTTACGTAATGACGTCGCCTATGATTTTTAGCAGAGATGGTTACGTTATATTCTCCGCCACGAAACCCGCGATGAAAATGAAATTCTGGCACATTCACTCCATGGAGCGTCTGAAGCGGGAGTTGATGCGGTGGCTAGATGGAGACATCACCGAGGGGGAAAAAATTCGAAGGATCCAGCGAAAACGAACAACAACCTCGCATGCGACAGGAAGACCTAATGTGTGGTTGGAGGAAGTCAAAACAGACAGTGATGTAATGCTGATGATGCATGGGTCAGATGAAATTGTGTTAACAGTTGTAATTTCCTAGATTGATTATCTTTAATCATTGTTGTACGCGAAAACCCTAATTTAATTTCCTAGATTGATTATCGTTAATCATTGTTGTACGCGAAAACCCTAATGTAATTTCCTATATTGAATTTCTTAAATTGTGTGAACAGTTTTATTAACGGAAAACCCATAATGTTTACAACACAAATATTGAAAAGATTTATTGTATTACAAAATTTATGTGGTCGAGCCAGACGCCCGATTCGGACAGTTTTTGCGATTGTGTCCGACCTGACGGCATAAACCACACTTTCTTTCCAACCTGTCTAGATCGTCCATTTCTGTTGTTATGCGCCTGCTTTTGGGACGACCCTTCTTGTTCCTTCGCATTTGGTCATTGTGCCAAACTATATCACCGCTGTATTCAGGCCAATAGTCCGGTTTTGCCACCAAAGGAAAGTTGTTGTTGTAAACAGTTAGCAACGTCTCAGATTTATAAACGTTTGATAGCAGTTGAAGCGCGTCTTGATGGGTATGCGCACAAGCGGCAATGACATGAGAGCAAGGCATACGAAAAGCTTGAAACCTGCCACAATCGCACCATTGAGAAGGTAAAATGACCCTGTATTCCTGTCTTGCCAGGCCTTCATTGTGGTCAATTGTCTCTTTCACAATGAAGTTGTGGCTATGGCGGTCAAACCGTGTAACCATGTGAGTGTTGGCTTTTGCACTTTCAGCCTTAATGTATTTCATACAGCTTTCACTCCACAGTTGTCCTGATTGCAAGACCGAATACCACATTTCACCTCTTTTGGCAAATAACGCAGCCATCCTAAAATACGTGGATTTCACCAAGGCAGTGATGGGGAGGTTTCGTATGCCCTTGAATACCCCATTCATTGATTCAATGAGATTTGTTGTCATATGCCCCCATCTTTGGCCATTGTCGTATGACCTAGTCCACTTTTCGACCGGTATGTTGTCGATCCACGTACCGGCTTCTGGGTTAGACAAACGGATCTCGTTGCGGTAATATTTGAATGTGGGCTGTGTCAGTGCGTATCCCGCATTCATCACCGCTTTCCGCAATGTTTTGTCCTTGACCTCCCTCGAGAAATTCTGGACGATATGCCTGATGCAATAGACATGCGTAGAAGGAGGGTCATGCCAACCATTTGCCGGATTATTATAGGCACTTTCAATAGAGGCATGTCTGTCCGAGATCAAACATAGATCCGGTTGAGGAGCCACGTGTGTACGAAGATTTTTCAGGAAAAAGCTCCAAGCACCACCGGTCTCCCCCTCGACAAGGGAAAACGCAACGGGGAAAATGTTATTGTTGCCATCTTGTGCAACTGCCATCAAAAGAGTGCCTTTGTACTTGCCATACAACCAAGTCCCGTCTATTTGTAGAATTGGTTTACATGATGCAAACCCTTCGATGCATGGTTGAAATGCCCAAAAGACGCGACTGAATATTCCGTTGCCATGTAGAACACTACCATCTTGGGCGTAAGCGGGCAATGTTTCCAGAACATAAACACTACCTGGAGAATATGTCTTTAGTGCATTGAGGTAGCGGGGAAGTTCTCGGTATGACTCCTCCCAGTTTCCATACACCCTTTCAATCGCCTTAGTCTTTGCTAACCACGCCTTACAGTAAGACGGAGTGTAGTTAAAAACTGTGGTGATGTGGGAGATGATTGTTTTCACCTTCAAAGAAGGGTCGTTGCTCACCAGGGGTAGGATTTCTTGACAGATTAGATCATGGTTGAGTTTTCGGTGGTCTTGTGATTGAGTGGAACTTACACAAGTATGGGTTGTCATGGAACCTATGACCCAGCAGTCACCCCTTAGTCTGTATGAAGCGGTCAGCTTGAACATGCAGTCAGGGTGGACACACTTGATCTTGTACCTTTCCGGGTTTACACGATCCACCTTATAATCAACAGAGTTGAGCATGTGAAACTTTTTGATGGCCCTTATGCATTCCTCCCTATTACGAAACTTGTCCTTCTCTTTTAAATTTTCATCTGATTGCATATACGGTTGGAAAAACAAGTCCGTAGAAGGTTCATCTCCGCCCATGTTGAAGTTTGTCATGTGCGTAGGTGGTGTGTAGATTTTGTCGGTAGGAATACTTGGGATGCCATCATCGTCAGAATCGTCGTTCACCATTTCATCGAACTCTAACTCGTTATCTTCTTCTTCATCATCAACTGCATCCACCTCGGCTTGCTCATTCTCCAAAGGATCAACCTCCTGTAACACCGGAGGCTCTACCTCCTGTGTCACCGGAGGCTCTTGAAACAGAACGTACAACTCAATAGAGTCGTTTCCAGAATAGACATGGCTGGAAATCATGTTCTGGAAATCCTCGTCATCTTGAATTGCAACCTTATAAAATATGACTTGGTTGTTTCCAAAATAGACTGGACTCTGATAAAATATCTGGGATATAGGGCCTCGTTCAAGTTTGGCCTCCAATCTTTTCTTAAAGTAGGAGAAATTTGCTTTCCCGTTTAAGAGAAATCGGACATTGTCGGTGTTTCTAAACAAAAACCCAACTGTGGGACACATGTATGTCTCACCGTTGAAATGTGCTTTGACAACAAATTGTGGTGAAGAGGCCATTGTGTAGAATTGTTTTAGGTATGAAGGTGGGAATGTTTTGGGTTTATTGATTATATGAAGGTATGAATGCTGGAATGTTTGAAGGTTAGATGACTGATTCGAAGGTTGGAAAATTTTACAGTTTATGTGAATGAATGTTATGTTCAACCTAAGGCAAAATATTTCAATTAAGTAAGTGATGCAACCCCCCAAGTCTGCCAATAATATTACATGCATGGGCTTATGCTGCCACCTAGCCTGGCCCTATTCTTCACACATAAAAGTTTTGTCTAAGCCTGCCACCCGTCTACTCCAATAGCCTTGCATGCAACAGAGAAAGGAATCCCAAAGGCTGTCACGTAGCCTGAGACAATGCTGTAAAACGTGACACCTCTTATTCGCCAAATGGGGTGGCGACAACATTCATTTTTGTACTATTTCGCCAAGTGAGATGGCGCCTCCCTTACTGTCCAATCGTATTACATGCATGGGCTTATGCTGCCACCTAGCCTGGCCCTATTCTTCACACATAAAAGTTTTGTCTAAGCCTGCCACCCGTCAGCTCCAATAGGCATGCATGCAACAGAGAAAGGCATCCCAAAGGCTGCCACGTAGCCTGAGACAATGCTGTAAAACGTGACACCTCTTATTCGCCAAATGGGGTGGCGACAACATTCATTTTTGTACTATTTCGCCAAGTGAGATGGCGCCTCCCTTACTGTCCAATCGTATTACATGCATGGGCTTATGCTGCCACCTAGCCTGGCCCTATAATACACACATAAAAGTTTTGTCTAAGCCTGCCACCCGTCAGCTCCAATAGGCATGCATGCAACAGAGAAAGACACCTTACATTATTTGTAAATGCATGCATGCATATGTGTAACTCCCTAAGCATGCAAATGTGACACCTCGCATGCATGCAACCACTACATCAGAATTAGTTGCCTATAAATACATACCTTATGAAACATATCTCACACCCACACAACTCTCACTCTCTCACTCTCTGCTACGAAATATTTCTTAAGTCTATCATACTCCTTATTTCTTCCTAAGTCTTTCATTCACTCAAGCGTTCTGAAGAATGGCCCTTCTAACAATGGGAGATACTCACAGAGGCACAAGGGAAAACATTGCTGCATTTGTAAGTCTCTTCTTTGGTTATACATTTTTCATACTTTAAAAAACGTGTTGTTCATCTTAATTAATCTTACTCTTGTTTAATTATGATCTCAGGATACACAAAGATTCAGAATCCGTTCGCACAAATACCTGGCCCCCGACCCTTTTATCGTCCCTTATCTGGAATATGCAGGTTTTGGACACGTGATAAAGATCTCCAACTGCACCATTGACTCCAAATTCATCCTTGCAATGTTGGAGAGGTGGAGACCGGAGACCCATACATTTCACCTACCAATAGGTGAATGTACCATCACTCTCGAAGATGTCTACATGCTACTGGGCCTCCCTATTGACGGTAAAGCGGTGAACGGGTCGGTTCAACAACCCAACTCACAGTGTGAAGAACTGTTGGGTAGGGACATGGTAGAAGGGGGTGGAGCAAGAGGGCAGGGAATACTACTCACTGACCTTAAACGGCATTATGCAAGTATTGAATTAAATGAAAATTCCTCAGAAAATGACCGAGTAGTAAAAGCCCGGACGTATATAATGATACTTTTTGGTACTTTTTTATTTCCCGAAAGTACGGGAAATAGTGTAAATTTCATGTACTTACATTTACTAACCAATTTTGATAAAACTAGAAAATTTAGTTGGGGTTCTGCAGTATTAGCCCACCTGTACAGTTCCTTGTGCAAAAACGCAGTCAAGGAAAAATGTACATTTTATGGGTGCACATTTTTACTACAAGCCTGGGGTTGGTGGAGGATGGAGTCCTTAAACCCCATCAACAACAACACTTTTGGTTTCCCTTACGCAACAAAGTAAGTCATTAAGTTATAGCATTTATAACTATTCTTCTCTTTCCAAAATATATGCTAAAAATAACATGTTTCTCATTTCCTATAGGTACTGCGTGAGGGGTATGGATTACGGCAAGAATCCCAGATTCAATGTCGCACTCTACCGGAATCTGTTGGATCACCTAGGCCCAGATGACGTAAGTCGTAGCTTTTAACTTTTGGTCATTTTATTTATTTATACATTACTTTTGCGCTTACCTGATTTAAATTTTATCGCAGTTCGTCTGGAGACCATATTTGGGTTTGGACCATTCTCCAAATCCAGAGGATGCAGCAACTTGGACTGCAAAGACTGCACTCATTCGGTTCAACATTGTGGAGATGCACCACAGCGACCGCGTGAAGATGCAGTTCGGAATGATCCAAGAGATACCAAGTGACCCAACAGATTTGTCCCCCTGGCATCTAAAAAGGGTCGACGCCCAGTGGAATCTAACCAACTGGAAAGACTTTGCTCCAGAATGGTGTAAAATGTGGCAAAGGCGTCACCGCTACATCTTGCAATCCCCTATTTTCCTTACTCAAGGTAACATGCGACACACCGATCAATATATGTCGTGGTACAGGTCGGTTAGTAACCCAGATATGCACGTGTCTCATCCGAGGTACTTGGTTGACCCACGCACACAATGGGCACAACCCTCGATTCCCCACCAACAAACCCAAAATCCTTCAACCTCAAACCCACCCCCAAGAAGAAACAGACCAACAAACACACAACCACATTCCCCACCACAACACAACTACAACCAAATGCCGTACTACCAACCACAGTCACCGCCAAACTACCAATACCCAGATATGCCTCAAACCCAACCACAATACCAACCCCAATACCAGCAAACCCACATACCCCATACCCAATTTCAGTCTTCCACATATCCCAATATGGGGCCCTCAACATCCAGCCTTAGCCCTGATATGGGAATGTCAGACGATTACGACCAACCCGACCAAACCTACCATCAACCACCATATCACCAAACAACCCAACATCCACAGTACCAAACACCCCAAGATCCATTTCCTTTCTACCCCCCATACTCAGACGACCAATGCTACCGACCAACCATGGAACCCCACCCACCGCCAACACGACCAAACTTCGAGGGCATGGGTAACCGACTGTACCAGAGCGGATCTTCGAGATACGGAGATCTTACTGATTTTATGGATTCGGATCGCATTGACTTCGCTGGGCCATCGACCTTGCCGCAACAGGAAACGAGACGGCACCCAGCAAGAGAAAGGCGAGGACGGGGATGCGGAACTGGGGGTCATTACCGGGTTCCTGGGGATCATTGATGTATCTTTTTTTTTTCCAGTATTTTTTGTATCTATTTTTTTACTGTTATTTAAATGTAAAACAGTTGAATGTAATTATTTTTTTTCAAATAAAAAATCAATTTTGGTTATCTCTGTCTAATACGCAACGCACAGGAAAGGAAAAAAAAAATTTTTTTTTTGACCTACTTTTCCACATAGGCGCCATCTCATTTGGCTTAGGGCTTGCCATTTGCCCTTAGGCGCCAAATGAGATGGCGCCTCCCTTATAAAAATAGGAGGATGCGCCAAATGAGATGGCTCCTCCTTTATGGAGCCATCTCAAACATGGTTATTTGCGTAATTTTTTCCGAAACCCGGTTATTTGCGAAATATTTTTTTAATACTTGGTTATTAATAAAAAAAATTCTGAAAAATTTCATAACTTAGAATTTTTCTAAGTTATGAATTTTTCTTAATTTTTCCTAACTTTGCCCAACATTTTCACCATGATGCAATTGGATTCAAACAAAACTTCCAACATGAAAGTTGTATTCCTCCACAAAGTCTACAACTTTTATTCACAAATTTTTCCCAAAAGAATCTTTGATTTCAAGTTATGATTTTTGGAACAAGGGTCGATGAAACTTTTAACTTAGTGAAATTTTGCCCTAGTTTAGGCAGGATTTTGGCCTATCTTCATGGAAATTTTTCACATGGTTCCACTTGAAATATAAAATTGTATTTCAAATATGGATTATAGAGAATGTTGTAATATTTATAAAAAGTCCAAGAACTCTCCAAAATCATTTGTGGTTAGGGAGAATTGAAGGTTTGAAGTTGGCAAAAATTCACTTTTTATCCATGGCATGTTCATAGTGATACAAGTTGCAAACTCTAATCAGCTTGCTTTGTACTTGATTACAGGTCTCAAAACCATTCCATACTCAATAATTAAATGCAAATCCATTGGTCTAAGGCTTTGTTTTGGTCATTAGAGTATTGCACACAAGATTAATCCTTAAATAGAAAAAGCAACATTACCATTTTTGCTTAAATCTTGCTTTATGTCAAAACTGCATCCTTGAGCATTGAGCCATATCTTGTGCAGCAAATCAAATCCACCAACTTGAGGGGCCAAGAGCATGAGGTGCAGGCTGATAGATAGCCTATACAGGCTTGTCTTGCATCATGTTTTGCTTTTGGCTTCATATACAAGAAACATGTCAAAATTCACACAACTTACACATCTGAGAAAACCAACCTTTGCAAACACTTGAGACAAGTTTCTCACATCCCCTTGAGCCATAAACACGAGCCTTTGAGCCCTCAAATCCCCCATAGCACAAAATCATCTTCATTTGTCAAAACAGGGCACTCCATGCAGTTTGATTTCCATAGCACAAATCCCTCGTGCGTTTTGCCTCAAACTGGTTCAAACACATTCCACATAACCCATCCAAGCTATCCCAACTCTTAAACACTGACTGTAACTCCATTTACAAGGCTTTCCATTTTTGATTTCATCTTGTGCAGGTTGAGTTCTATAGGCTTGTTCAAGCACATTCAAGGCAAGCTAGGAATTGGGGAAGGTCAGGGGAAGTTCAAGCAAGCTCCCAAACATCTCAGGCCTCATTGAAAAGCTCCACATTTCCATACACGAAGTCAACTGAAACAGGTTTTTGTCAACTTCATATCTCTCTATTTAGGAATAATTAGGGTTAGGTTTATGAATAAAAAATATAGTATTCATAGCCATGAAGTTGTACATATGCTCAGTTTTCATTTTAGTTAAGCATGCTAAGAGAATTTGTTCCATGAACTTCCTGAAAAAACTAGGTTAGGATTTAGGGCCAGAGAAATTCTCTCTGGTCTTTGAGAGTTAGGACAAGTTTCTTATATGGTTGAATTCGTCTTGAAAAATGCTACAACTTTGATGTTATGTGTTTTTGCATTAGAGCACGTATGCAGGATCTGGAGATTTGTACAGGGCGCGTGTTTTGTTTGAGACAAAGGTTGAAGATGAAGTCTGTTGGACTGGGCTTGGTCCTGGCTCACTATTGACACCCCCTTTTACTGAATACACCCACTGGCCCAATTTCTTTACATTTTTATATTTTTGTATTTATTTTTCATTTCTGATTTTATTTTATATTTTCCAAACATAAAAAATATCCAAAAATATTTTCATAAATTTTCACATTTATTTTTATTATTTTATTATTTTTTTAGACATGAAAATAATTATTAAGTAGTATATACTTTTATTTTATTTAATAAAAAACTTATAAACATTATAGAAATATTATATATTTATTTTTTATCATTTATACCTCTAAAATAATATTTTTTCTCATATACTATTATTTATATAAACATTTGTGTATATTCATATTTTATTTTTTGTATATAAAATAATTAATATAATATATATTATCTTAAAACAAAATAAAAAACTAGGGTTTCCACCCTTATTAAAAATAATACTTTTTTTATATATTTTTTACACTTGAATATATTTTTATTTTTTTTTATTATTTTTATTATTATGCATAAACAAATAATATTAATAAATATACTTCCTTAAAGAAAATTAGGGTTTTTTACCCTTAATTAATAAAATAAAAATAATCTTTTTATTTCTTTCTTTTTACATTAAATATTTTTATATACATAAAAATAAACAAAACATTTTTTTTGCATATTCATAATATTTTGCATATTTGTTTAATTTATTCATTTAAATATTGTTCATTTATTATTTATACCAATTATTCAATTTGGATGTAATAGTAAAAATTAGGGTTTTGATTTCTTGCAAAATAATCCCCCATTCAAAAATTGTATCCCCCTCCCATAATCATGTTGTAATAATGGTAGATTTACTTTTACGTATTTATGCTTTCAATTATGCCATGATTAAAGATTAGAGTTTGTATGCAAAAATCCAAAATCAAAACAAATAGCTTAACTAATACAAAGACAAAAAAGCATGAAAATCAATACACAATGCACACTTGCACCCCTAGGGTTTCATCCACTTGTTGCCTTAAAAATGGGCCATGTTATGCATGTTCAGTATCTTGGCAAAACAAAAACAAAAACAAAAGATCATAGTCCCTCGACGACGCTATCTTGGTTGCCTACACAAAAATGATCTAGTCTCTAAGAAAAAACGGCTAAAGATACTTAGCACAATTGCTATCATGGTCCATACGATGACCCGCGCATGTCCCGTTTAACATCCTAATACAAGGTTATTTACCAAATGCAATGGTAAAACAACACTATCAAAAGGGTTAAAAATATATAGGAAAGATCTTTGAGTAAAATAGGGTAGATAACTCTTAGTTATTTGATCAAAACTTACGAAATATCCTTGCTATTTTCAAACACACCTCACAACACAATTTTAAAACATTTCCCAAAACAAAATTTCAAACATTGAAATATCTTTTCAAAAGACAATACACCTTTGTATATATTCAAACAAGAATCATTACAAAGGTTGCCATAACGATGGCCTCTTTTCAAAGCATTTTCAAAAACCACACACAAAGCACCATTTCAAACAATTGAAAAGCAAAAGCAAGTGATATAAACAAGTAACTAGGAGCCCATGGAAAACCATGGATGAAAAGGGTGCTTGCACCTTCCCTTTTCATAATCTACTCCCTGAACTCAAGAAAACATCTCAAAGGTCTTTCCTGTGCTTTTTGACCTTTCCTTAGGATAAAATAAAAATTCGATGGCGACTCTTGCTAAACCGAAACATTTGCGAACACAAACGCAAAACCTCAAGTCAGTTCTCCCACCATATCACAGAACTGGCGACTCTGCTGGGGAAGTATTCTAAAAGTGGGGTTACCTTAGGGTTTTAGATCACCTTTACATGCTTATCTTGTTTGCCTTGATTGCTTTACATTTAGTTCTATTGTTTGGGTTTGAAATCCTCTACCCGGATTTGGGAAACATTCATAGGTAAATATCAATACATTGTGGAAACTGTGCGGGGTATACCGGCATGGTTGAAGAAATAGCTATATTAGTGCGACATATTTGTGGGTACCGGTAGCCTTTGAGTTAATCAAAGAGAATACGGGGCCGCTGAGTGATGTCATGAAGCACTAATGAACTCTTAGAACCTTACTTGACCATCTTGGCCTTATTAGGAGTAGTGAGATGACCGACTTTGGTGCAGTCCAAAGTTGGTAGATACTCGATACTACACTCATTGAGGGTTATTTTCTTGGAATATTTCGGTCGCCAGTTAAGTGGCTAAACTGAAACAATGAGCACAAAAAATAATCCAGTGATATTGAGCTCCTTAGAACCCGATTACTATTTATAGGACAGGTTGAGCCAACTAACTTCAAGAGGGTACTTACCTATGAATACCCATGCAAGCTTGAAACTAGGAACTTGTGTGATTTTCTTGTACATATACTTGTGCATACATCATGAACATCATAAAGCATCATATGTGTGATACGGTGGGAGAACTGACTTGAGGTTTTGCGTTTGTGTTTGCAATTATGCGGTTTAGCAAGAGTCGCCACCGACTTTTTATTTTATCCTAAGGAAAGGTCAAAAAGCACAGGAAATACCTTTGAGATATTTTCTTGGGTTCGGGGGGAAGATTATGAAAAGGGAAGGTGCAAGCCCCTTTTCATCCATGGTTATCCATGGGCTCTTAGTTACTTGTTTAGATCACTTGCTTTTACTTTTTAATTGTTTGAAATGGTGCTTTGTGTGTATGGTTTTGAAAATGCTTTGAAAAGAGGCCATCGTTGTGGAAACCTTTGTAATGATTCTTGTTTGAATATATACAAAGGTGTTTGTCTTTTGAAAAGATATTTCAATGTTTTGAAAATTTGATTTGGGAAATTGTGTTGTGAGTTGTGTTTGAAAATAGCAAAGATGTTTTGCAAGCTTTGATCAAGTAACTAAGAGTCGTCTACCCTATTTTACTCAAAGATCTTTCCTATATGTTTTTAACCCTTTTGACAGTGTTGTTTTACCATTGCATTTGGTAAACAACCTTGTATTAGGATGTTAAACGGGACAGGCGCAGGTCATTGCATATAATCATTGAAAGCAACTTGTGAGACGCTCTAGCAATTTTTTAAGGGACGAGATCGTTTTATCGAAGGCAACATCGAGGGTCATCGAGGGACTATGATCTTTGTTTATCAAAGGGGCATTTGCAAGAGTGTCTCATATTCGAGGGACATGATTGCATTTCTGAGGCAACAAGCGAGGTTACCCTAGAGGTATACGTGTGAATTGTGTTTGTCATTTTCATGCATTTAGGTCTTGTATTAGGTCATCTTGCGATTGATTTTGGATTTTCGCATACAAACCCTAATCTCTAATCATGGCATATTTGAAAGCATAAAGTGCGAGAATTAAAAATCTAAACTATTACAAAAGTATCCGGGGATGGGTGTACAATTATTTACAAATGGGGATGAATCTCACAAGAATAATAATGTCCAAATATCATGTGTTACAACCAAATCGAATTGTCGCAATTCAATGTAAAATTATAACAAATTAAGAAATTAATAATATTATGAGATGCATGTATTTACTTAAAAATAAATAAATAAAAATCTATTCTAAAAAGAAAGATTAAAATTTTTATTATTATTATTCTTTTTGTATTTTTATTAATCAATAAAAAGGATTTTTAAAAGAAAACAAAATTAATTAAATTAATGTTCTTTATAATTTTTTTGGTGTTTTCTTGTTAAATATAAGAAAAATAATGAAAAGAAGAATGATCAAAATTAGTTAAGAAAAAGAAAATTAAACTAAATTAATTTTAATTTGATAAAAACAAATATTGAATTCTATTAATTTATTGAAGAAGGAAGAAAATTGAAGTAAAAATAAGAATGGGCCTAAGGGTTTGAAAAGGGATGGCCCAAAATAAAAATATAAGGGAGGAGAAACAAAAGTCAGAATGGAGGTGGGGGTATGCTAGCAAATTCAAGTGGGCTTACGGTCGTTTGGGGGGCGAAGGCCCAAAGCAAAGTTTTGTACAATTTTGTTAGGGTTTGGAAACTTTAGGGTTTGTGTGACAAATTGTGGTTACAGCGGCGCCGCTCTCTCGTTCTTCTCTTCCTCATCTTTCTCTCTCAAACGCTATCGCCCTGATCTCCCTTAAGCCCTAGGCCACTGGAGCGCTATCCCCACTCTCTATCTTCTTCCTAACAATGATCCATGGCTTTTGGTTGAACGGTATGATTCATCCTTTTTTTTTTATTTTTATAGTTTGTTTGATTAAACTTGCTTTGCATGTTATAGTTTGATTAACCTATGGTCTTTTATGTGCCTAAAACACAGTAAGGGTTTGAGAAGCATCTTACCTGTGAGATTTTCTGGAAAATGGAGGGAGAGAGGCCGGAGCTGGTGGCGTTCCTGGTGGCTAGAGGCGGAGGGGAGGAATGATGACGGCAAGGTGTGTTTTGTTGGTAACCCTTTTTGTTGATGATGATTATTCTGAAGCTTTTAGTTGTTTCTTTTCTGAAAACTTTGTTTCCTCTCTTTTGAATGCTGATGTTGATGATAATGAAATGCTTCTGAAACTTGTTGTTATTGTTGATGATAACTGTTGCTGAAACGTTAAAATGTTGATGATGATTGCTAAATATTTCTGAAACTCCTTCCTCTTTCTTGATTTTGAATGTTGGTTGATGTTTTGTTAATGATGAATTATGGTTCTGAAACCTTGTTGCCTTTCTTTTCCTTGAATCTGAATGTTGATGTTTGTATGCTTCTGGAACTCTTTTCTTTTCTCTTTGAGTTTGATGATGACAATGGTTATGAAATTCTGTTTTGGTTGGTTGATTTTGTTGAAACTTGTTGTTGATTTATTGGTATGCCAGCAAGTTTCTTTGTGATTTGGGAATTGCATATTTGGTAGGCTTTTGTGGCTTGTTTGCAGTTTTGCTAGCTTTGCAGTTTGTAGAGTTTTTGTGATGGCTTGAAACTGTTTGGCAGGCTTCGGGTATTTTGTTACTGATATGTAGTTTGGCAAGCTTGCAACTTGTGTAGTTTTTTGATATTAGGCTTGGCTGTTGGCTTAATAGCAGGTTTGCAGTTTTTGGTTTGCAGTTTAGAACTGTAGGTTTGGTTGTGGAACTGGTGTACAATTTGCAGTTTGGCAAGCTTGCAGCTTGTGCAATTTTGCTGGTTGTTTGGCTATGCAGGTTTGGCTGTTGGCCTTTGTTGCAGCTTATACAATTTTGGCTATGCAAGTTTAAAGTTTGTATGGTTGTGTTGCTGTTGTGTGAAACTGTTACAGTTTGGTTGTTGTTTGAGTTTTACAACAGGTTGAGGATTTTTGATAACATGGTTTTAGAATTTTTGATAACAGGGTTTTGGAAGTTTTGTTATGCTTGCAGCTTTGTAGTTTTTACAGGCTTGGCTAGCTTGTGCAGGTTTGGAGAGTTTTGTGGTTTTTGACAAAGTGTTTCCCTCCTCCAAAACTGTTATACAGTTTGGAGTTTTATATCTTTTTAGCTTTTTTGTTTGCAACTTGTGATAGCCTGCTTTGCCAAACTGTACACTTCAAAAATGTGATATCCTTTTCTATCTTTCTCTCTCCATGACAAACCACTTTTGCTTTTCCACCTTATTCTGAAAAGTTTGCCTATTCTGCTGGAAAATGATGATATCTATGACAAGTCTTTTGCTTGTCAATTGGTTTATCTCCTGCATTTGCCTGCTATATGTCTGCACTTGTACTTGCTGCATTTGTACAGTTTGCATCCAGTTGCTTTGTAACTCAGTTTTCTTAGTACATTTTGCTTTGCTTACAATGTTTAGACAGTTTGCATCTAGTTTGCTTAGTATAGCTTGCCTTGTATGCCATGTTTAGTAATGCAGCTTTGTTTGAATTTGGCCTATGTTTGGCACCTTGCTTGTGCTGTTTGTACAGTTTGGCGTCGGTTGCATTTGAATAATTTTTGCTTTGTTTGCATTCTTCTTTAGCACTTTTATTTTTCTCTTTTTGAACCAAGAATAGAAATCTTCTTGTAATTTGCAAAGAGAAAAATAAAACGTGATGAAAAATAGCACTCTGATTCCAGACGGAAAATTTTAATGATGAACAATTTCCTTTCTTTTTTATTTGAAAATTCTTTTCAATTAACTGTACTAATCTTCTTTTCCTTTGTCTTTTTCATGTGAGTGCAACTTGGACGGTGATAAAGCAGTAGAAGCCGGAGACTTTGAGCATGGGAGCAATGGAGCAATGGAGGCTTAGGCTTAGATTAGATAGATTTTTCCATTAATTGTAACATTTATTTTTTCAAATACTATAAGTTGTAAAACATACAGTATTCAAATAATAAATTATTTTTGTATCAATCATCTGAAAAATCTTTGTGAGGCAAACTGATATCCAATAAAATCTTTTACTGTCCAATAATCTTGCCATTCTTTCTTCAAGTCTTCACTGATTATTTAAGATTCTCAAATCAAAATAATTGAAATTGCATTTCAACAATTCTAATCCAGAAAACTTAAATTCCAAGTAATCCAAAAACTTTGCAGTCTCGTAACCTTGCAACAACATTCCAATCAAAATATGCATTGTGTATTCCAATAAACAAACAAGCATTTCATTCCATTAACAGGCAAACACCTTAACAAACGTACTTTGTCTGGTTAACCTGGATTAGACAAAAACTGAATATTCCAAATAACAGTCTCAGCTCCTATCTCTCATCCCAGATAATCAGGCCTTGAGAACAACCAGTAACCTTTCTGCAAACTTGAAAAAGTGTGAAAACAATGTGACAGTTAATGGAATTTCTGAGAATTTAGTTTCTTTTGAGAAATGCGAGAGAAAACCCTAATTCTTGATTTACTTCTAAAGAAAAGTTTGTTTGATCGATTCTTGAGCCAATCTTGAAAATCTGAGAAAACCCTAGGGTTGTGATTTCTTGTGAAAAAGGGAGGGCAAATTTTGGGGTACAACAGCTGCCCCTGTTCAATCTTCTTGAACCTGAAGAGTTAGATCGGTGAGTTTGCCATTCGTGACTCGAAGGTAAAAGATGATTGGACACTAGAGTGCCCATAAATTTGCACTCGTCAAAGCATAGTTGAGGGAATGGGCTTAAAGATGCCCTTTGGAGATGTGACAGAATCTTGTCAGAGATGGGCTTAAAGATGCCATCCAAGGACGTTTGTTGAAATGTATGTTGTAGGTGAAATAATGAGTATCAGAAAGGTATCCATGTTTGGAACGTCTCTGAGCTAGGGGTCTGAATAATCCATAGATTAGCATCCATGTTTGGAGCCTCCGTAAACTGTTTTCAATGAACCGAATCTGAACAAGCGATAGATTAACATCCATGTTTGGTGCATCTGTAAACTGTTTTCAATGAGCCGAATCTGAACAAGCAATAGATTAACATCCATGTTGGGAAGCATCCGTAAACTGTTTTCATGATTCTAGAGTTGAACAAGCAATATATTAACATCCGTGTTTGGAAGCACCCGTAAACTGTTTTCATGATTCTTGAAGCTGAATAAGCAATAGATTAGCATCCATGTTTGGAGCATCCGTAAACTGTTTTCAATGAGCTGAATCTGAACAAGCGATAGATTAACATCCATGTTGGGAAGCATCCGTAAACTGTTTTCATGATCCTTGAAGTTGAACAAGCAATAGATTAACATCCGTGTTTGGAAGCAACCGTAAACTGTTTTCAATGAGCTGAATCTGAACAAGCGATAGATTAAAATCCATGTTGGGAAGCACCCGTAAACTGTTTTTAGTGATTCCGGAGTTGAACAAGCAATAGATTAACATCCATGTATGGAGCATCCGTAAACTGTTTTCATGAGCTGAATCTGAACAAGCGATAGATTGACATCCATGTTAATAAGCACCCGTAAACTGTTTTCAGTGATTCTGGAGTTGAACAAGCAATAGATTAGCATCCATGTTTGGAGCATCCGTAAACTGTTTTCATGAGCTGAATCTGAAGAAGCGATAGATTGACATCCATGTTTGGAAGCACCCGTAAACTGTTTTCAGTGATTCTGGAGTTGAACAAGCAATAGATTAGCATCCATGTTTGGAGCATCTGTAAACTATTTTCATGAGCTGAATCTGAACAAGTGATAGATTGAAATCCATGTTTAGAAGCATCCATAAACTGTTCTCATGATCCTTGAAGTTGAATAAGCAATAGATTAACATCCATGTTTGGAGCATCCGTAAACTGTTTCCAATGAGATGAATCTGAACAAGCGATAGATTAACATCCATGTTGGGAAGCATCCGTAAACTGTTTTCATGATCCTTGAAGTTGAATAAGAAATAGATTAGCATCCATGTTTGGAGCATCCGTAAACTGTTTTCAAAAGTTGAATCGAAGCTTGCTAATCTTATTCTGAAAAGGGTAAAATATTAGCTGAAACACAAAGTTTATGTTGCATGAAATGTATGATGCAATATATGTGCTTTATCGATGTTTATGATATATGAATGCAATGTATGCATATGTAAGCTGATGAGCTGTCTTGCTGAGGAAGATAAATCTTGGATAGCTGGAGATAATAAAATCTTTGACCGCTGTCGGGGAAAATAAATCCTGGACCACTGCTGAAGAGTATGTGTGTCTTCAAGCTTTTTGACAACCTCTGTGGGGAGAAGCTATACTGCTGGGGAAAATCAGGAGTTTGGGTTGTATTCCAATCTACTGGGGATTCTCGTTTTGTTGTTTGAGGATAACTCCGCTGGGGAATTGAGAATGAGAATCTTCATTCTGCTAGGGGAATTTGTGTTGAGGAGCCAAGAACGAGAATCTTCGATCTGCAGGGGATTGAGAAACTCTGACAAATTTATGCTGAGAGTAAAGAAGGTTCTGGAAACTTTACTGGAGAATCAAAGATGAGAATCTTGATTTTGTTGGGGAGTAAAAACTCTATGGGGAATAGCCATACTGCTGAAGAGTAGCTATCCTGCTGGAGAGTAAGCTCAGGGCTCTGGGAAAAGCTTATTCCTGTTTGGAAGAAGTTCATGAGTTTAGGTTGTATGCCACTTTGAGAATGAGAATCTTCATCCTGTCGGGAATATCAGGAACTCAGGTTATATGCCACTTTGAGAATGAGAATCTTCATTCTGTCGGGAATATCAGGAACTCGGGTTATATGCCACTTCGAGAATGAGAATCTTCATTCTGTCGGGAATATCAGGAATTCAGGTTATACGCCACTTTGAGAATGAGAATCTTCATTCTGTCGGGAATATCAGGAATTCAGGTTATATGCCACTTTGAGAATGAGAATCTTCATTCTGTCGGGAATATCAAGAATTCAGGTTATACGCCACTTTGAGAATGAGAATCTTCATTCTGTCGGGAATATCAGGAATTCAGGTTATATACCACTTTGAGAATGAGAATCTTCATTCTGTCGGAAATATCAGGAGCTTAGGTGTATGCCAATCTACTGGGGAAGCAAGAATGAGGCATTATTTGAATATCATCGTTTGCATATGGCTATTTGTTTGACAGCGAAGAAATTCACACGGAGAATGTTCCGATGAACGAAAGCTCTCTTAGTGAACAAATTCACTTCAAGTGGAATGACACTTCTGTTGCGAAAATCTCCTATCAACAAAGGGGACCTGGCATGGCATTGTCCAATAAACCTGGGGCAGTCCAGTCAAGATTTCAAGAAATCTCTCAATTGCAGAGTAACCTGGGGCAAGTCTCCATCTCCATCACTTGGGGCATTGATCGTCAATCTCATCAAAGGGTTACGTACGGTCCAAATTTCCTATCGGCACCACAGACATTTGATACTAGGGGAAATGACGAATCTCTCCAAGATCCTTCTGAAAAGAAACTCAAGAATCCTCGATAAGTTCAGCGGTCATGGGTTTATTTTCCCAACACTTGTCAAAGATTTATTCTCCAAAATGAAATTACATTTCAACAACATTCATAACATATGCAGATTGATCAGCAGGTAAAGGTTATCATTACCTTTTGGAGTAGCAATCGTCTGAGGTTCCTTCATTACCTTTTGGAGTAGCAGTTGTCAAAGATTCATTCATCATCCGGTTGAGTCAAAGATAATCCAAGACCTTCTCTGTTTTAGTCAGATCGACACTAAGATCTCCCTGATTCTTATTCCAGTGGAAGATATTCCGGATTTTGCTGTTTCAGATAAATCTCTCAACGATTCATTCTGATTCACTTCCAGATTTTTCACTATCAGAGACGAAGAATCCAACTCTTTTCTCCATCACTGGTTTGGGATTTATTTTCCCCAGCGAGAGGTTATCTTGAAAAACATTACACATCCGTACATCAGGACATCATACAACGCAATCTCATTTACTTTGAGAACGCCATTGTTTGATATATGCCACTAACCTTTATCTTTCAGGAAAGATGCAATCAATTTCTCACAAAATTAGTATCTTGAAGCCTGGACGTTGACCAGATAGCAATACAACACTGTGAAACCTGGACGTTGACCAGATAACAGTTTAACCGTTAACAGATTGAAGATTCTCATCCTTAAAACCCCTGAAGATTGGTATACTCCCAAGCTCCTGATACCTTTAACAAAATGAAGATTCTCACTCTTAAAACCTCAGAAGATTGGTATACTCCCAACCTCCTGATACCTTTAACAAAATGAAGATTCTCATCCTTAAAATCTCAGAAGATGGGCATACTCCCAACCTCCTGACCAAAATGCGTTTTGGTGATTTTGGAAAATGCGTTTTTTTAGCAGAAAACTTTTATAATACAAATTCAACACAAGATTTAGAGCAAAGCCTTACAGGAGTCAGGATACCTTTTGTAACAGTATGCTTTCGAACTAACCCATGCTTCAATTAGGACTTTTAAAGGGTTGTAACGTGGCTTGGTTCATGGTTTAAGAAACAAAGGATAAAGGCTCAAAGTATATTTGTACCCACCCGCTCTTCGTGATGTTCTTCAATCCTAAACTCAGTTAATTGTGCATTTGAACTCCAAATGAGTCTAGAACTACGTTTTGGTGATGGTTCACACAAGTTAATTTGTTAGAAGGCAGTCATCATCATTTGTTTGCAACATTTTTCATGTTGTTGAGGATTTATAGTGACCTCTTCATTTTGATTTATTATCCCTAACTTTTTCCTGACTGTTCTTCTTTTTAAGATTTACAGTCAGCGGGATGCCCCGGCTTTCGCAAGTCTCCTTTGTAGGTTTTGACTCAGAGGGCTTTTCTTTTTTGATAGATAATGACTGCCTAGGAGATAAGGAACCATAACTGTCTTTTGGTTCCACGGGAAATTTTTGATATCATTCGCTGTATTACGAAATGAGAGTTTGCGACTTTAACGCACACTTTTTTTTAAATTTACTGAGAGACTACCCTGCCCCAGGTTTGATTAAAGGTTTCTATTTGTGTTTAAAACAAGAAAACTTCTACTTCTTTGGCTTAAAGGGGTTGACTAGGGATTATCTTCCTTATAACTCCACTGTTTAGGATTTGAAAGAAACGCCTGTACATCGTCAACAAGGTCTGTCCAAAAGCATACTGTATTAGATTATGGCATTGTTTTCGTCATCCTCCCTCTAAAGGCTCGTAACTTTTAGCAAGAGTTAAATGTCATAAAAAAAGTAGAAAGCATAGTTCAAGAATAGTGAAAACGAATGTATGAATTTAAGACAAACATATGCAATGCATTAATGAAACAGAGTTCGATATCAATAGATAATTGTTTGAATAACAAAAGAAATTACAACTTGAAAATTCAAATGAAACAAAATCCTCTTAGTTCGAACTTGTCATTTCAGGTGGAGAACCCTCAGCGGAAGATTTTCATCTGACCATCTTGTGCGAATTCTAGCACTCCTCTGTCAATCAAGTCTTGGGTCTTGTTTTTCAAAGCCCAACGATCGTCGGTGTCATGTCCAAGACTATAGGAGTGGTATGCACAAAATGCATTGGGATGATAGCCAGGAGCAGAGGTATTGGGATTCCGAAGAGGATCCCTTAATACAGTCAGATTGACCTCCAACAAGAATTCCAGTACTTGTGATAATGGCATACTAATCTCAGTAAAGCGCCTTCCAGATGTATTTTGCTTACACTGATTACCCCGTTGATGCTGGTGAGGTGGTTGTTGGGCTTGTGACCCTGAAGCACACTGGGGAGACTTTCCCTTGCCTTCCTGTCTCAAGGGAGGCTGAATGATGACTTGATCCTCAACCCTAGTTGTTTTCCCCATTTGGTTACATCCATCCTGGTGCAGTTTGTTGATGAGGACCTTTAACTCCTCTTGTCCTTGAGCCAGGTTTTAAATAAGAGCCATCTGGCCCACCAGTTGTCCCATCATTTGGATTTTCATTGTTTCCAACTCAATCTGTAGTCCTTCCAAATCATTCTTGACACCCCATGGATTCCCTAGGACCATGCCCCTTGTGAGGAGAGCTTTCACTTCTTCCTGCCCCTTGGACATGTTCAAGAACATTTCTTGAAGTTGAGCGTTTTGAGCAAGGATATCTTTGACAGTCCTCTCTAGAGCCATCTCTACTGAAATAAACAGTAGGAAGGTAAGGAGACCTGGAAGGGGAAAACCTGTCATGATAAGATGCATGATATGTGGATGCATGTTTTCAAGGATCTCGCGGGGTAAACACAAGAAAATGTTAGAGGTTGAACTTCGATCAACGTCTTTGATTGGAGAACTTTGTATCGGTGGATGTCTTTCCATGAGAATCAAACTCACCATGTCAAGTGGGTCATAGCCCTTGACTCAAGTTGTTGTACTTGATGTTTGACGGCGTTTGTTTAGAGGAAAATGAATCCTCTTGCCCTTTGGTAGACGTCTGGTTCAATGTGACCCTGCATCAAAGACCCTCGAGATCCTTGAAATGGTTATTAAAAATGCTATGGTATGATATTATGATGTTATATACAAGTATGCAAAAGTAAGCAAGTGTATATACAAATAATCACATTCACACAAAGCAGACAAGTCCTTAGGTTTAGGATTGCATGGGGTTCATAGGTAAGTACCCTCTTGAAGTTAGTTGGCTCAACCTGTCCTATAAATAGTAACCAGGTTCTAAGTAGTTCAATATCATTGGATTATTTTCTATGTTCATTGTTTCAGTTTAGACACTTAACCGGCGACCGAAATATTCCAACAAAACAACCCTCAATGAGTGTTGTATCGAGTATCTACCAACTTTGGACTGCACCAAATCCGGTCATCTCACTACCCCTAATAAGGACAAGATGGTCAAGTAAGGTTCTAAGAGTTCATTAGTGCTTCATGACATCACTCATCGGCCATGTATTCTCTTTGATTGACTCAAAGGCTACCGATACCCACAAATATGTCGCACTAACGTAGCCACTTCTTCAACCATGTCGGTATACCCCGCACAGTTCCCTCGCAGTTTATTGCTACTTACCTAAAAGGTGCCCCCAAATCCGGGTGTAGGATTTAAAACAAACCCAAACAAGGAACCCAAAAGTAAAGCATACAAAGCAAACATGGTAAGCATGTAAAGGTGATCTAAAACCCTAAGGTAACCCCACTTTGAAAGGAAATTCCCCAACAGAGTCGCCAGTTCTGTGATACGGTGGGAGAACTGACTTGAGGTTTTACGTTTGTGTTCGCAATTGTGCGGTTTAGCAAGAGTCACCACCGACTTTTTATTTTATCCTAAGGAAAGGTCAAAAAGCACAGGAAAGACCTTTGAGATGTTTTCTTGGGTTCGGGGAATAGATTATGAAAAGGGAAGGTGCAAGCACCCTTTTCATCCATGGTTATCCATGGGCTCTTAGTTACTTGTTTAGATCACTTGCTTTTGCTTTTCAATTGTTTGAAATGGTGCTTTGTGTGTGTGGTTTTGAAAATGCTTTGAAAAGAGGCCATCATTGTGGCAACCTTTGTAATGATTCTTGTTTGAATATATACAAGGTGTTTGTCTTTTGAAAAGATATTTCAATGTTTTGAAAATTTGATTTGGGAAATTGTGTTGTGAGGTGTGTTTGAAAATAACAAAGATGTTTTGCAAGCTTTGGTCAAGTAACTAAGAGTCGTCTACCCTATTTTACTCAAAGATCTTTCCTATATGTTTTTAACCCTTTTGACAGTGTTGTTTTACCATTGCATTTGGTAAACAACCTTGTATTAGGATGTTAAACGGGACAGGCGCGGGTCATTGCATACAATCATTGAAAGCAACTTATGAGACGCTCTAGCAATTTTGTAAGGGACGAGATCGTTTTATCGAAGACAACATCGAGGGTCATCGAGGGACTATGATCTTTGATTATCAAAGGGGAATTTGCTAGAGTGTCTCATATTCGAGGGACATGATTGCATTTCCGAGGCAACAAGCGAGGTTACCCTAGAGGTGCACATGTGAATTGTGTTTGTCATTTTCATGCATTTAGGTCTTATATTAGGTCATCTAGCGATTGATTTTGGATTTTTGCATACAAACCCTAATCTCTAATCATGGCATATTTGAAAGCATAAAGTGCGAGAATTAAAAATCTAAACTATTACAAAAGTATCCGGGGATGAGGGTACAATTATTTACAAATGGGGATGAATCTCACAAGAATAATAATGTCCAAATATCATGTGTTACAACCAAATTGAATTATCGCAATTCAATGTAAAATTATAACAAATTAAGAAATCAATAATATTATGAGATGCATGTATTTACTTAAAAATAAATAAATAAAAATCTATTCTAAAAAGAAAGATTAAATTTTTTATTATTATTATTCTTTTTGTATTTTTATTAATCAATAAAAAGGGTTTTTAAAAGAAAACAAAATTAATTAAATTAATGTTCTTTATAATTTTTTTGGTGTTTTCTTGTTAAATATAAGAAAAATAATGAAAATAAGAATGATTAAAATTAGTTAAGAAAAAGAAAAGTAAACTAAATTAATTTTAATTTGATAAAAACAAATATTGAATTCTATTAATTTATTGAAGAAGGAAGAAAATTGAAGTAAAAATAAGAATGGGCCTAAGGGTTTGAAAAGGGATGGCCCAAAATAAAAATATAAGGGAGGAGAAACAAAATTCAGAATGGAGGTGGGGGTATGCTAGCAAATTCAAGTGGGCTTAGGGTCGTTTGGGGGGGCGAAGGCCCAAAGCAAAGTTTTGTACAATTTCGTTAGGGTTTGGAAACTTCAGGGTTTGTGTGACAAATTATGGTTACAGCGGCGCCACTCTCTCGTTCTTCTCTTCCTCATCTTTCTCTCTCAAACGCTATCGCCATGATCTCCCTTAAGCCCTAGGCCGCCGGAGCGCTATCCCCACTCTCTATCTTCTTCCTAACAATGATCCATGGATTTTGTTTGAACGGTTTGATTCGTCCTCTTTTTTTTTTGAGTTTTACAGTTTGTTTGGTTAAGCTTGCTTTGCATGTTCTAGTTTGATTAACCTATGGTCTTTTATGTGCCTAAAACACAGTAAGGGTTTGAGAAGCATCTTACCTATGAGATTTTCTGGAAAATGGAGGGAGAGAGGCTGGAGCTGGTGGCGTTCCTGGTGGCTAGAGGCGGAGGGGAGGAATGATGACGACAAGGCGCGTTTTGTTGATGATGATTATTCTGAAGCTTTTGGTTGTTTCTTTTCTGAAAACTTAGTTTCCTCTCTTTTGAATGCTGATGTTGATGATAATGACATGCTTCTGAAACTTGTTGTTATTGTTGATGATAACTGTTGCTGAAACGTTAAAATGTTGATGATGATTGCTAAATATTTCTGAAACTCCTTCCTCTTTCTTTATTTTGAATGTTGGTTGATGTTTTGTTAATGATGAATTGTGGTTCTGAAACCATTGTTAACTTTCTTTTCCTTGAATCTGAATGTTGATGTTTGTATGCTTCTGGAACTCTTTTCTTTTCTCTTTGAGTTTGATGATGACAATGGTTCTGAAATTCTGTTTTGGTTGGTTGATTTTGTTGAAACTTGTTGTTGATTTATTGGTATACCAGCAAGTTACTTTGTGATTTGGGAATTGTAGATTTGGTAGGCTTTTGTGGCTTGTTTGCAGTTTTGCTAACTTTGCAGTTTGTAGAGTTTTTGTGATGGCTTGAAACTGTTTGGCAGGCTTGGGGTATTTTGTTACTGATATGCAGTTTGGCAAGCTTGCAGCTTGTGTAGTTTTTTGATAGCAGGCTTGGCTGTTGGCATAATAGCAGGTTTGTAGTTTTTGGTTTGCAGTTTGGAACTGCAGGTTTGGTTGTGGAACTGGTGTACAGTTTGCAGTTTGGCAAGCTTGCAGCTTGTGCAGTTTTGCTGGTTGTTTGGCTATGCAGGTTTGGCTGTTGGCCTTTGTTGAAGCTTATACAATTTTGGCTATGCAGGTTTACAGTTTGTATGGTTGTGTTGCTGTTGTGTGAAACTATTACAGTTTGGTTATTGTTTGAGTTTTACAACAGGTTGAGGATTTTTGATAACAGGGTTTTAGAATTTTTGATAACAGGGTTTTGGACGTTTTGTTATGCTTGCAACTTTGTAGTTTTTACAGGCTTGGCTAGCTTGTGCAGGTTTGGAGAGTTTTATGGTTTTTGACAAAGTATTTCCCTCCTCCAAAACTGTTATGCAGTTTGGAGTTTTATATCTTTTTAGCTTTTTTGTTTGCAACTTGTGATAGCCTGCTTTTCCAAACTGTACACTTCAAAAAGGTGATATCCTTTTCTCTCTTTCTCTCTCCATGACAAAGCACTTTTGCTTTTCCACCTTATTCTGAAAAGTTTGCCTATTCTGCTGGAAAATGATGATAGCTTTGACAAGTCTTTTGCTTGTCAATTGGTTTATCTCCTGCATTTTCCTGCTATATGTCTGCACTTGTACTTGCTGCATTTGTACAGTTTGCATCCAGTTGCTTTGTAACTCAGTTTGCTTAGTACAGTTTTCTTTGCTTGCAATGTTTAGACAGTTTGCATCTAGTTTGCTTAGTACAACTTGCCTTGTATGCCATGTTTAGTAATGCAACTTTGTTTGAATTTGGCCTATGTTTGGCACCTTGCTTGTGCTGTTTGTACAGTTTGGCGCCTGTTGCATTTGAATAATTTTTGCTTTGTTTGCATTCTTCTTTTGCACTTTTATTTTTCTCTTTGTGAACCAAGAAGAGAAATCTTCTTGTAATTTGCAAAGAGAAAAATAAAACGTGATGAAAAATAGCACTCTAATTCCAGACGGCAAATTTTAATGATGAACAATTTCCTTTATTTTTTATTTGAAAATTCTTTTCAATTAACTGTACTAATCTTCTTTTCCTTTGTCTTTCTCATGTGAGTGCAACTTGGACGGCGACAAAGCAGTAGATGCCAGAGACTGTGAGCATGGGAGCAATGGAGCAATGGAGGCTTAGGCTTAGATTAGATAGATTTTTCCATTAATTATAACATTTATTTTTTCAAATACTATAAGTTGTAAAACATCATGTATTCAAATAATAAATTATTTTTGTATCAATCATCTGAAAAATCTTTGTGAGGCAAACTGATATCCAATAAAATCTTTTACTGTCCAATAATCTTGCCATTCTTTCTTCAAGTATTCACTGATTATTTAAGATTCTCAAATCAAATTTCAACAATTCTAATCCAGATAACTTAAAATCCAAGAAATCGAAAAACTTTGCAGTCTCGTAACCTTGCAAAAACATTCCAATCAAAATACGCATTGTGTATTCCAATAAACAAACAAGCATTTCATTCCATTAATAGGCAAACACCTTAACAGACGTACTTTGTCTGGTTAACCTGGATCAGACAAAAACTGAATATTCCAAATAACAGTCTCAACTCCTATCTCTCATCCAAGATAATCAGGCCTTGAGAACAACCAGTAACCTTTCTGCAAACTTGAAAAAGTGTGAAAACAATGTGACAGTTAATGGAATTTCTGAGAATTTAGTTTCTTTTAAGAAATGCGAGAGAAAATCCTAATTCTTGATTTACTTCTAAAGAAAAGTCTGTTTGATCGATTCTTGAGCCAATCTTGAAAATCTGAGAAAACCCTAGGGTTGTGATTTCTTGTGAAAAAGGGAGGACAAATTTTGGGGTACAACAGCTGCCCCTGTTCAATCTTCTTGAACCTGAAGAGTTAGATCAGTGAGTTTGCCGTTTGCGACTCGAAGGTAAAAGATGATTGGACACTAGAGTGCCCATAAATTTTCACTCGTCAAAGCATAGTTGAGGGAATGGGCTTAAAGATGCCATTTGGAGATGTGACAGAATCTTGTCGGAGATGGGCTTAAAGATGCCATCCAAGGACGTTTGTTGAACTGTATGTTGTAGGTGAAAGAATGAGTATCATAAAGGTATCCATGTTTGGAACGTCTCTGAGCTGGGGGTCTGAATAAGCCATAGATTAGCATCCGTGTTTGGAGCCTCCATAAACTGTTTTCAATGAACCGAATATGAACAAGCGATAGATTAACATCCATGTTTGGTGCATCCGTAAACTGTTTTCAATGAGCCGAATCTGAACAAGCGATAGATTAACATCCATGTTGGGAAGCATCCGTAAACTGTTTTCATGATTCTGGAGTTAAACAAGCAATAGATTAACATCCGTGTTTGGAAGCACCCGTAAACTGTTTTCATGATTCTTGAAGATGAATAAGCAATAGACTAGCATCCATGTTTGGAGCATCCGTAAACTGTTTTCAATGAGCTGAATCTGAACAAGTGATAGATTAACAACCATGTTGGGAAGCATTCGTAAACTGTTTTCATGATCCTTTAAGTTGAACAAGCAATAGATTAACATCCGTGTTTGGAAGCAACCGTAAACTGTTTTCAATAAGCTAGATCTGAACAAGCGATAGATTAACATCCATGTTGGGAAGCACCCGTAAACTGTTTTCAGTGATTCTGGAGTTGAACAAGCAATAGATTAGCATCCATGTTTGGAGCATCCGTAAACTGTTTTCATGAGCTGAATCTGAACAAGCGATAGATTGACATCCATGTTTGGAAGCATCCGTAAACTGTTTTCATGATCCTTGAAGTTGAATAAGCAATAGATTAGCATCCATATTTGAAGCATCTGTAAACTATTTTCAATGAGTTGAATCTGAACAAACGATAGATTAACATCTATGTTGGGAAGCATCCGTAAACTGTTTTCATGATCCTTGAAGATGAATAAGCAATAGATTAACATCCATGTTTAGAGCATCCGTAAACTGTTTTCAAAAGTTGAATCGAAGCTTGCTAATCTTATCCTGAAAAGGGTAAAATATTAGCTGAAACACAAAGTTTATGTTGCATGAAATGTATGATGCAATACATGTGCTTTATCGATGTTTATGATATATGAATGCAATGTATGCGCATGTAAGCTGATGAGCTGTCTTGCTAAGGAAGATAAATCCTGGATAGCTGGAGATAATAAAATATTTGACCGCTGTCGGGGAAAATAAATCCTGGACCACTGTTGAAGAGTATGCGTGTCTTCAAGCTTTTTGACAACCTCTGTGGGGAGAAGCTATACTGCTGGGGAAAATCAGGAGTTTGGGTTGTATGCCAATCTACTGGGGATTCCCGTTTTGTTGTTTGAGGAGAACTTTGCTGGGGAATTGAGAATGAAAATCTTCATTCTGCTAGGGGAATTTGTGTTGAGGAGCCAAGAACGAGAATCTTCGATCTGCAGGGGATTGAGAAACTCTGACAAATTTATGCTGAGAGTAAAGAAGGTTCTGGCAACTTTACCGGAGAATCAAAGATGAGAATCTTGATTTTGTTGGGGAGTAAAAACTCTGTGGGGAATAGCCATACTGCTGAAGAGTAGCTATCTTGCGGGAGAGTAAGCTCAGGGATCTGGGAAAAGCTTATTCCTATTTGAAAGAAGTTCAGGATTTTAGGTTGTATGCCACTTTGAGAATGAGAATCTTCATTCTGTCGGGAATATCAGGAACTCGGGTTATATGCCACTTTGAGAATGAGAATCTTCATTCTGTCGGGAATATCAGGAACTCGGGTTATATGCCACTTTGAGAATGAGAATCTTCATTCTGTCGGGAATATCAGGAATTCAGGTTATACGCCACTTTGAGAATGAGAATCTTCATTCTGTCGGGAATATCAGGAATTCAGGTTATATACCACTTTGAGAATGAGAATCTTCATTCTGTCGAGAATATCAGGAATTCAGGTTATACGCCACTTTGAGAATGAGAATCTTCATTCTGTCAGGAATATCAGGAATTCAGGTTATATACCACTTTGATAATGAGAATCTTCATTCTGTCGGGAATATCAGGAGCTTGGGTGTATGCCAATCTACTGGGGAAACAAGAATGAGAATATTCATTCAGGCGTTTGGGTCAGGAGGTTGGGAGTACGCCCATCTTCTGAGATTTTAAGGATGAGAATCTTCATTTTTTTAAAGGTATCAGGAGGTTGGGAGTATACCAATCTTCTGAGGTTTTAAGAGTGAGAATCTTCATTTTGTTAAAGGTATCAGGAGCTTGGGAGTATACCAATCTTCTGGGGTTTTAAGGATGAGAATCTTCATTCTGTTAAAGGTATCAGGATGTTGGGAGTATACCAATATTCCGGGGTTTTAAGAGTGAGAATCTTCATTCTGTTAACAATTAAACTGTTATCTGGTCAACGTCCAGGTTTCACAGTGTTGCATTGCTATCTGGTCAACGTCCAGGCTTCACGATACTAATTTTGTGAGAAATATATTGCATCTTTCCTGAAAGATAAAGGTTAGTGGCATATATATCAAACAATGACGTTCTCAAAGTAAATGAGATTGTGTTGTATGATGTCCTGATGTACGGATGTGTAATGTTTTTCAAGACAACATCTCGCTGGGGAAAATAAATCCCGAACCGGTGATGGAGAAATGAGTTGGATTCTTCGTCTCTGATAGTGAAAAATCTAGAAGTGAATCAGAATGAATCATTGAGAGATTTATCTGAAACAGCAAAATCCAGAATATCTTCCATTGGAATGAGAATCAGGGAGATCTTAGTGTCGATCTGACTGAAACAGAGAAGGTCTTGGATTAACTTTGACTCAACCGGATGATGAATGAATCTTTGACGACTGCTACTCCAAAAGGTAATGAAGGAACCTCAGGCGTCTGCTACTCCAAAAGGTAATGATAACCTTTACCTGCCGATCAATCTGCACATGTTATGAATGTTGTTGAAATGTAATTTCGTTTTGGAGAATAAATCTTTGACAAGTGTTGGGGAAATAAACCCATGACCGCTGAACTTCTCGAGGATTCTTGAGTTTCTTTTCAGAAGGATCTTGGAGAGATTCGTCATTTCCCCTAGTATCAAATGTCTGTGGTGCCGATAGGAAATTTGGACCGTACGTAACCCTTTGATGAGATTGACGTTAAATTCCCCAAGTGATGGAGATGGAGACTTGCCCCAGGTAACTCTGCAATTGAGAGATTTCTTGAAATCTTGACTGGACTGCCCCAGGTTTATTGGACAATGCCATGCCAGGTCCCCTTTGTTGATAGGAGATTTTCGCAACAGAAGTGTCATTCCACTTGAAGTGAATTTGTTCACTAAGAGAGCTTTCGTTCATCGGAACATTCTGTGTGAATTTCTTCGCTGTCAAACAAATAGCCATATGCAAACAATGATATTCAAATAATGCAAAGTTTATGCTTGTCTTGAAATTTTGAAAAATGCATTTTTTTAGCAGAAAACTTTTATAAGACAAATTCAACACAAGATTTAGAGCAAAGCCTTACAGGAGTCAGGATACCTTTTGTAACAGTATGCTTTCGAACTAACCCATGCTTCAATTAGGAATTTTGAAGGGTTGTAACGTGGATTGGTTCATGGTTTAAGAAACAGAGGATAAAGGCTCAAAGTATATTTGTACCCACCCGCTCTTCGTGATGTTCTTCAATCCTAAACTCAATTAATTGTGCATTTGAACTCCAAATGAGTCTGGAACAACGTTTTGGTGATGGTTCACAGAAGTTGAATTTGTTAGAAGGCAGTCATCATCCTTTTTTTGCAACATTTTTCATGTTGTTGAGGATTTATAGTGACCTCTTCCTTTTGATTTATTATCCCTAATTTTTGCTTGACTGTTCTTGTTTTTGAGATTTACAGTCAGCGGGATGCCCCAGCTTTCGCAAGTCTCCTTTGTAGGTTTTGACTCAGTGGGATTTTATTTTTTGATAGATAATGAATGCCTAGGAGATAAGGAACCATCACTGTCTTTTGGTTCCACATGAAATTTTTGATATCATTCGCTGTATTACGAAATGAGAGTTTGCGACTTTAACGCGCACTTTTTTTTTTTATTTTTTAAATTAACTGAGAGACTACCCTGCCCCAGGTTTAATTAAAGGTTTCTATTTGTGTTTAAAACAAGAAAACTTCTACTTCTTTGGCTCGAAGGGGTTGACTAGGGATTATCTTCCTTATAACTCCAGTGTTTAGGATTTTAAAGAAACGTCTGTACATCGTCAGCAAGGTCTGTCCAAAAGCATACTATATTAGATTATGGCATTGTTTTTGTCATCCTCCCTCTAAAGGCTCGTAACTTTTAGCAAGAGTTAAATGTCATCAAAAAAAGTAGAAAGCATAGTTCAAGAATAGTGAAAACGAATGGATGAATTCAATACAAACATATGCAATGCATTAATGAAACAGAGTTTGACATCAACAGATAATTATTTGAATAACAAAAGAAATTACAACTTGAAAATTCAAATGAAACAAAAGCCTCTTAGTTCGAACTTGTCATTTCAGGTGGAGAACCCTCAGCGGAAGATTTTCATCTGACCATCTTGTGCGAATTCCAACACTCCTCTGTCCATCAAGTCTTGGGTCTTGTTTTTCAAAGCCCAAGAGTCGTCGGTGTCATGTCCAGGACTATAGGAGTGGTATGCACAAAATGCATTGGGATTATAGCAAGAAGCAAAGGTATTGGGATTCCGAAGAGGATCCCTTAATACAGTCAGATTGACCTCCAACAAGCGTTCCAGTACTTGTAATAATGGCATATTAATCTCAGTGAAGCGCCTTCCAGATGTATTTTGCTTACGCCGATTACCCCGTTGATGCTGGTGAGGTGGTTGTTGGGCTTGTGACCCTGAAGCACACTGGGGAGACTTTCCCTTGGCTTCCTGTCTCAAGGGAGGCTGAATGATGACTTGATCCTTAACCCTAGTTGTTTGCCCCATTTGTTTACATCCATCCTGGTGCAGTTTGTTGATGAGGACCTTTAACTCCTCTTATCCTTGAGCCAGGTTTTGAATAAGAGCCATCTGGCCCACCAGTTGTCCCATCATTTGGATTTTCATTGTTGCCAACTCAATCTGTAGTCCTTCCAATTGACCATTCCTGATGCCCCCTGGATTCCCTAGGACCATGCCCCTTGTGAGGAGAGCTTTCACTTCTTCCTGCCCCTTGGACAGGTTCAAGAACATTTCTTGAAGTTGAGCGTTTTGAGCCTGGATATCTTTAACAGTCCTCTCTAGAGCCATCTCTACTGAAATAAACAGTAGGAAGGTAAGGAGACCTGGAAGGGGAAAACCTGTCATGATAAGATGCATGATATGTGGATGCATGTTTTCAAGGATCTCACGGGGTAAACACAAGAAAATGTTAGAGGTTGAACTTCGATCAACGTCTTTGATTGGAGAACTTTGTATCGGTGGATGTCTTTCCACGAGAATCAAACTCACCATGTCAAGTGGGTCATAGCCCTTGACTCAAGTTGTTGTACTTGATTTTTGACGGTGTTTGTTGAGAGGAAAATGAATCCTCTTGCCCTTTGGTGGACATCTGGTTCAATGTGACCCTGCATCAAAGATCCTCGAGATCCTTGAAATGGTTATTGAAAATGCTATGTTATGATGTTATGATGTTATGTACAAGTATGCACAAGTAAGCAAGTGTATATACAAATAATCACATTCATACAAAGCAGACAAGTCCTTAGGTTTAGGCTTGCATGGGGTTCATAGGTAAGTTCCCTCTTGAAGTTAGTTGGCTCAACCTGTCCTATAAATAGTAACCGGGTTCTAAGGAGCTCAATATCATTGGATTATTTTCTATGTTCATTGTTTCAGTTTAGCCACTTAACTGGCGACCGAAATATTCCAAGAAAACAACCCTCAATGAGTGTAGTATCGAGTATCTACCAACTTCGGACTGCACCAAAGCCGGTCATCTCACTACCCCTAATAAGGCCAAGATGGTCAAGTAAGGTTCTAAGAGTTCATTAGTGCTTCATGACATCACTCAGCGGCCCCGTATTCTCTTTGATTGACTCAAAGGCTACCGGTACCCACAAATATGTCGCACTAACATAGCCACTGCTTCAACCATGTCGGTATACCCCGCACAGTTCCCTCGCAGTTATTGCTACTTACCTAAAAGGTGCCCCCAAATCCGGGTGTAGGATTTAAAACAAACCCAAACAAGGAACCCAAAAGTAAAGCATACAAAGCAAACAAGGTAAGCAGGTAAAGGTGATCTAAAACCCTAAGGTAACCCCACTTTGAAAGGCAATTCCCCAGCAGAGTCTCCAGTTCTGTGATACGTTGGGAGAACTGACTTGTGGTTTTGCGTTTGTGTTCGCAATTCTGCGGTTTAGCAAGAGTCGCCACCGACTTTTTATTTTATCCTAAGGAAAGGTCAAAAAGCACAGGAAAGACCTTTGAGATGTTTTCTTGGGTTCGGGGAATAGATTATGAAAAGGGAAGGTGCAAGCACCCTTTTCATCCATGGTTATCCATGGGCTCTTAGTTACTTGTTTAGATCACTTGCTTTTGCTTTTCAATTGTTTGAAATGGTGCTTTGTGTGTGTGGTTTTGAAAATGCTTTGAAAAGAGGCCATCATTGTGGCAACCTTTGTAATGATTCTTGTTTGAATATATACAAGGTGTTTGTCTTTTGAAAAGATATTTCAATGTTTTGAAAATTTGATTTGGGAAATTGTGTTGTGAGGTGTGTTTGAAAATAACAAAGATGTTTTGCAAGCTTTGGTCAAGTAACTAAGAGTCGTCTACCCTATTTTACTCAAAGATCTTTCCTATATGTTTTTAACCCTTTTGACAGTGTTGTTTTACCATTGCATTTGGTAAATAACCTTGTATTAGGATGTTAAACGGGACAGGCGCGGGTCATTGCATACAATCATTGAAAGCAACTTGTGAGACGCTCTAGCAATTTTGTAAGGGACGAGATCGTTTTATCGAAGGCAACATCGAGGGTTATCGAGGGACTACGATCTTTGTTTATCAAAGGGGCATTTGCTAGAGTGTCTCATATTTAAGAGACATGATTGCATTTCCGAGGCAACAAGCGAGGTTACCCTAGAGGTGCACGTGTGAATTGTGTTTGTCATTTTCATGCATTTAGGTCTTGTATTAGGTCATCTAGCGATTGATTTTGGATTTTAGCATACAAACCTTAATCTCTAATCATGGCATATTTGAAAGCATAAAGTGCGAGAATTTAAAATCTAAACTATTATAAAGTATCCGGGGATGGGGGTACAATTATTTACAAATGGGGATGAATCTCACAAGAATAATAATGTCCAAATATCATGTGTTACAACCAAATCGAATTGTCGCAATTCAATGTAAAATTATAACAAATTAAGAAATCAATAATATTATGAGATGCATGTATTTACTTAAAAATAAATAAATAAAAATCTATTCTAAAAAGAAAGATTAAAATTTTTATTATTATTATTCTTTTTGTATTTTTATTAATCAATAAAAAGGGTTTTTAAAAGAAAACAAAATTAATTAAATTAATGTTCTTTATAATTTTTTTGGTGTTTTCTTGTTAAATATAAGAAAAATAATGAAAAGAAGAATGATTAAAATTAGTTAAGAAAAAGAAAATTAAACTAAATTAATTTTAATTTGATAAAAACAAATATTGAATTCTATTAATTTATTGAAGAAGGAAGAAAATTGACGTAAAAATAAGAATGGGCCTAAGGGTTTGAAAAGGGATGGCCCAAAATAAAAATATAAGGGAGGAGAAACAAAAGTTAGAATGGAGGTGGGGGTATGCTAGCAAATTCAAGTGGGCTTAGGGTCGTTTGGGGGGAGAAGGCCCAAAGCAAAGTTTTGTACAATTTTGTTAGGGTTTGGAAACTTTAGGGTTTGTGTGACAAATTATGGTTACAACGGCGCCGCTCTCTCGTTCTTCTCTTCCTCATCTTTCTCTCTCAAACGCTATCGCCCTGATCTCCCTTAAGCCCTAGTCCGTCGGAGCGCTATCCCCACTCTCTATCTTCTTCCTAACAATGATCCATGGCTTTTGGTTGAACGATATGATTCGTCCTCTTTTTTTTTTAGTTTTACAGTTTGTTTGATTAAGCTTGCTTTGCATGTTCTAGTTTGATTAACCTATGGTCTTTTATGTGCTTAAAACACAGTAAGGGTTTGAGAAGCATCTTACCTGCGAGATTTCTAGAAAATGGAGGGAGAGAGGACGGAGCTGGTGGCGTTCCTGATGGCTAGAGGCGGGGGGGGGGGGGGGGGAGGAATGATGACAGCAAGGCGCGTTTTGTTGGTAACCCTTTTTGTTGATGATGATTATTCTGAAGCTTTTGGTTGTTTCTTTTCTGAAAACTTTGTTTCCTCTCTTTTGAATGCTGATGTTGATGATAATGAAATGCTTCTGAAACTTGTTGTTATTGTTGATGATAACTGTTGCTGAAACGTTAAAATGTTGATGATGATTGTTAAATATTTCTGAAACTCCTTCCTCTTTCTTGATTTTGAATGTTGGTTGATGTTTTGTTAATGATGAATTGTGGTTATGAAACCTTGTTGCCTTTCTTTTCCTTGAATCTGAATGTTGATGTTTGTATGCTTCTAGAACTCTTTTCTTTTCTCTTTGAGTTTGATGATGACAATGGTTCTGAAATTCTGTTTTGGTTGGTTGATTTTGTTGAAACTTGTTGTGATTTATTGGTATGCCATCAAGTTTCTTTGTGATTTGGGAATTGCAGATTTGGTAGGCTTTTGTGGCTTATTTGCAGTTTTGCTAGCTTTGCAGTTTGTAGAGTTTTTGTGATGGCTTGAAACTGTTTGGAAGGCTTGGGGTATTTTGTTACTGATATGTAGTTTGGCAAGCTTGCAGCTTGTGTAGTTTTTTGATAGCAGGCTTGGCTGTTGGCTTGATAGCAGGTTTGTAGTTTTTGGTTTGCAGTTTGGAACTGCAGGTTTGGTTGTGGAACTGGTGTACAGTTTGCAGTTTGGCAAGCTTGCAGATTGTGCAGTTTTGCTGGTTGTTTGGCTATGCAGGTTTGGCTGTTGGCCTTTGTTGCAGCTTATACAGTTTTGGCTATGCAGGTTTACAGTTAGTATGGTTGTGTTGTTGTTGTGTGAAACTGTTACAGTTTGGTTGTTGTTTGAGTTTTACAACAGGTTAAGGATTTTTGATAACAGGGTTTTGGAATTTTTGATAACAGGGTTTTGGAAGTTTTGTTATGCTTTCAGCTTTGTAGATTTTACAGGCTTGGCTAGCTTGTGCAGGTTTGGAGAGTTTTGTGGTTTTTGACAAAGTGTTTCCCTCCTCCAAAACTGTTATGCAGTTTGGAGTTTTATATCTTTTTAGCTTTTTTGTTTGCAACTTGTGATAGCCTGCTTTGCCAAACTGTACACTTCAAAAAGGTGATATCCTTTTCTCTCTTTCTCTCTCCATGACAAAGCACTTTTGCTTTTCCACCTTATTCTGAAAAGTTTGCCTATTCTGCTGGAAAATGATGATAGCTATGACAAGTCTTTTGCTTGTCAATTGGTTTATCTCCTGCATTTACCTGCTATATGTCTGCACTTGTACTTGTTGCATTTGTACAGTTTGCATCCAGTTGCTTTTTAACTCAGCTTGCTTAGTACAGTTTGCTTTGCTTGCAATGTTTAGACAGTTTACATCTAGTTTACTTAGTACAACTTGCCTTGTATGCCATGTTTAGTAATGCAGCTTTGTTTGAAATTGGCCTATGTTTGGCACCTTGCTTGTGCTGTTTGTACAGTTTGGCGCCTGTTGCATTTGAATAATTTTTGCTTTGTTTGCATTCTTCTTTTGCACTTTTATTTTTCTCTTTGTGAACCAAGAAGAGAAATCTTCTTGTGATTTGCAAAGAGAAAAATAAAACGTGATGAATAATAGCACTCTGATTCCAGACGACAAATTTTAATGATGAACAAATTCATTTCTTTTTTATTTGAAAATTATTTTCAATTAACTGTACTAATCTTCTTTTCCTTTGTCTTTTTCATGTGAGTGCAACTTGGACGACGACAAAGCAGTAGAAGCCAGAGACTTTGAGCATGGGAGCAATGGAGCAATGGAGGCTTAGGCTTAGATTAGATAGATTTTTCCATTAATTGTAACATTTATTTTTTCAAATATTATAAGTTGTAAAACATACAGTATTCAAATAATAAATTATTTTTGTATCAATCATCTGAAAAATCTTTGTGAGGCAAACGGATATCCAATAAAATCTTTTACTGTCCAATAAACTTGCCATTCTTTCTTCAAGTCTTCACTGATTATTTAAGATTCTCAAATCAAAATAATTGAAATTGCATTTCAACAATTCTAATCCAGATAACTTAAATTCCAAGTAATCCAAAAACTTTGCAGTCTCGTAACCTTGCAACAACATTCCAATCAAAATACGCATTATGTATTCCAATAAACAAACAAGCATTTCATTCCATTAACAGGAAAACACCTTAACAGACGTACTTTGTCTGGTTAACCTGGATCAGACAAAAACTGAATATTCCAAATAACAGTCTCAGCTCCTATCTCTCATCCCAGATAATCAGGCCTTGAGAACCACCAGTAACCTTTCTACAAACTTGAAAAAGTGTGAAAACGATGTGACAGTTAATGGAATTTCTGAGAATTTAGTTTCTTTTGAGAAATGCGAGAGAAAACCCTAATTCTTGATTTACTGCTAAAGAAAAGTCTGTTTGATCGATTCTTCAGCCAATCTTGAAAATATGAGAAAACCCCAGAGTTGTGATTTCTTGTGAAAAAGGGAGGGCAAATTTTGGGGTACAACAATATGCATCTACTAACCATTTAAAGGGTTTGGATCTTCATATTTGTTCCTGTTTTGTAGGTCATGGAATCACTTCGCAGGAAAACTATTCAGGTCAAACTTGTGAGAATTCCTCCTCTACTCAAGGAGATTGCTTCCAAGATTCCAGAAAATTCTCTCTTCAGTGAAAGACATGGTAGACTTCTCAACTTGGTCAACTCCAACATTTAAGAAGACATGGTGAAAGTTCTCTTCCAGTTCTTTGACCCCCTACACCATTGCTTTACATTTCCTGATTACCAACTAGTACCTACTTTGGAGGAATTTTCTCAACTCCTGAGGATTCCTATTCTCCATCAACTACCCTACAACGGTACGAAAAGAGAACCAAAGCCTGAAGATGTTGCTTAAGCCCTACACTTGCAACCATCTGATATCAAAGGACATTGGGAAACCAGAAGTGGTGTCAAGGGTTTCTTGGCAAAGTTTCTATTTGAGAAGGCACAAGACTGCTGGAATTCTCTAGATCTGCAAGCTTTTGAGGAGATTGTAGCACTTCTCATCTATGGGTTGGTCTTGTTCCCAAACCCTGATCAACTTATAGATGTGAATTCCGTCAAGATTTTCATATCTCGGAATCCTGTGCCTACATTGCTTGGGGAAATCCTACACTCATTTCACACACGAACAATGAGGAAAAGAGGTGTTCTCATGTGCTGTACTCCTCTTCTAGCAAGGTGGTTTATTTCTCACCTTCCCCAATCAGTTTTGAAGAATGAGGAGGGTGTAAGGTGGTCACAATGGTTGATGACCCTCACACATTCTGATGTTCATTGGTGTTCTCGGTCCAGAGAAAATATCATCATTATTGATCGTTGTGGAGAATTCCCTAATGTTCCACTACTTGGCATTAGAGGAGGCATTACCTACAACCCCTATTTAGCTCTGAGACAATTTGGGTATGCCCGAAGGGATGGCCCTCATGACGTGCTGATTCCATACTTGGTTTTTGACTTCGACAATGATGCTCAAGGACTTCGACAAAGGTTTATCCGAGCTTGGAGGATGCCCAACAAAGTGGACAGTAAGAGACTGGGACACAAGAATTCCATCCCCCTTGAGTCTTACCTCAAGTGGGTACGAACCCACACCCAAAGTCTTATGATGCCTTACCTCCACATTCTTCCTATGATCAAAGAGCCTTTTATGGAAGGAGAGGTTCCATACACCCTCCTACATCCCGACATGCCAACATCATTGGAAGATTTGCAAAAGAGTTGGATACAGCTCAAGGAAGAACAAAATACTTTTGAAGCCAGCTTCTACGCCAGTGAGAAGAAGGTTTTGGAACTTACCCGCCAACTCCACGAAGAGTAGAATATTAACACTTACATCGCACCAAAGAGGATGTGCAACGTCTTTCTACATTAAGAATTTTGTAATATTTTGCCCATGGGGCATTTATGTACTAACAAATTTCTTCTTATTAATATGACGTGCGTTCTTTTTGTTTGCAACAAATTTGAATTTCTGAATCCTTGAATGCATTACATGAATAACATATCATTCATCATATGCATAACCAAGTCTTCACACCAGGTTTCCTTATCTTTCTGCTGTTTATTTCAGCAAGATGGATATAGAGCAGATGGTCAAAGATCTGCAAGCACAAAATTCGCAATTCCAACAACTCTTCATGACCTTGGCAAAGGGTCAAGAGGACCTTAAAGCACTGTTAGAGAAAGAAAAGGAAAAAGAAAAGAAGAAAAAGAAAAGAATTGGTGTGGCCACTATGGGAAGAATATTTGAGAACCAAGCTAGGAGAGTTCTGGATTTCCCCTCGACGTCTGATGAAGGGGTTGGAAAAGGAAAGGGAGTTGCAGTTCCCTCCGAGTCTGAAGCTGAAGAAGAAGAAGAGGAAGAGGATGAAGATTACTCCGAGCAGCAGTACCCTCCGGCGGATGATAAGTATAAAAATCTGGAAGATCGGCTGGCAGCCATGGAGGTACAGAGAGTACCTAGGTTGGATTTCGAAGAACTAGGGTTGGTTGTTGGGATCGTCATTCCCCCCAAGTTCAAAGTACCTACATTTGCTAAATATGACAGTTTGTTTTGTCCGAAGATGCATCTGCCGTCCTACGTCAGAAAGATCCAACCTCACTCTTCTGATAAGGATCTGTGGGTCCACTTTTTTCAAGATAGTTTGTCGGGAACACAATTGGACTCGTTCTATCAACTTGAGAGATATGATATATATAACTGGGAATATTTGGTTGCTACTTTCTATCGACAATATCAATATAACGCAGATTTAGCGCATACTCGTACTCAACTACAGAGTATGGTTATGGTCTCTAATGAAGGCTTTAAGGAGTATGTCCAGAAGTGGCGGGATTTGGCTGGAAGGGTGCAACCACCATTGTCGGATAGAGAGCTGGTTGATATGTTTTTGGGGACTCTGTCAGGTCTATTCTTTAATCACTTGATCGGGAGCTCATCTGCAGGGTTCACCGAATTAATTCTGACAGGTGAAAGGGTCGGAGCTGGCATTAAGAGCGGTAAAATTCAGAAGGATGCATCTGCTTCCACTGCTGTCAAGAAGACCTTCCCAGCCTAGAAAGAAGCTTCTGCTGTTTACACCCAAAGAAATCAAGGAAGAATGGAGCACCGACCAGCGGTGGGGGCTGTGATGATCCAGAATTCTTCAGCCGATCAACCTCGAAGCAGTCAACCCAGAGCTAACCAAAATAGGGTGGAAAGGCCACAACAGAAATTCACTCGGATCAATATGACACCGACTCAGGTTCTCCCTCATCTGTTAAAGTTAAACCTTACCAACTTGAAATAAGCGCCGAAAAACCCAAATACCTCTTCTCCCTATTATCATTCAAATGCAAAATGTGCATATCATTCGGACAGTGTGGGGCATGACACCAACAACTGTTGGGCCCTTAAAAACAATATCCAAGATTTAATAGATGCCAAGGAGGTGGAGTTTGATGCCCCCGAAAAACCTAATGTGATAACCGCTCCTATGCCAAAACATGGTCATAATGTCCATGCTATTGTAGAAGATCTTCATGTTACCGCTGTTGATGACTTAATGACTCCGTTGCAAATGATCAAGATGAATCTTTTGAAAGCCGGGATTTTCCCAGGCTGTGAAAAAGATTGTTACCTTTGTTCAACCTTGCAATCTGACTGTCTGCTGTTGAAGTCAGGCATCCAACGCCTGATGGATACTCAAGAGATCCTTTTTTAGAAAACTCCTGTTACTCCTGTTACTCCTGTTACTCCAATCAATGATATTTCTATAATCACCATTTCCGACAATCTTTCCAAGACCTTCAAAAGGCCTGTTAAGATTACACCCGATTCAAAGTTTGTACTGCTGAAGATTACTATGCCGGGGCCTATCCCATATAAGTCCAACAAGACAATACCGTGGAATTATGGAGGAGAGATCTTCTACCATAATGTTAAGCAGATCGAATCAGTCGAAGAAGGTTCCGATGAAGAAACTCCTGACATAGGAAATATTACGGGGATAAGTAAGATCACTCGTAGCGGAAGAATCTTCTCTCTGGAGATTGCTCCTCCAAGGGAAATCTTTGGACCCTCAAGTGCTCCTGTTCCTGTCAAGATATCTGTGCGAAGTCCAGTGATTGAAGAAATTGTTACTCCTGAAGTTGTACCCTCTGCTGTTACTGCTGATAAAGGTAAGGGGATCCAAGAAGCGCCCGTCAGGACGAGGGCTCCGACTTTAGTTATCCCCGAGACCACCCAAAGTGAAATGGAGGAGATTTTAAAGATAATTAAGAAGAGCGACTATGATGTCGTAGAGCAGCTGGGGCAAACCCCTTCAAAAATCTCTATGCTGGCTCTATTGCTCTGCTCCGAGGCTCATGCCAAAACCTTAATCAAATTCCTAAAGACGGCGCACGTGCCTCAAGAAACTTCCTCGGATCAGTTTCAAGAGTGTGTAGCCAGCCTTACAGCCGACAATGGTCTTGGCTTCTCTGATGCCGATTTGACGTCTAAGGGAAGAAAGCATAATGATGCGCTGCATGTCTCGGTAGAGTGCAGAGGGACTACTCTTGCTCACGTTCTGGTTGATACCGGTTCATCTTTAAATGTCCTACCAAAGAAAGCATTGGACAGGCTAGACTGTGAAGGTTTGACCTTAAAGCCCAATAATATCATTGTTAGAGCCTTCGACGGTTCTAAGCGGATGGTTCACGGAGAAGTGGATATCCCAATTAAGGTGGGAACGGAAATTTTCAACTCTACATTTTATGTGATGGACATCCGTCCTTCATATTCATGTTTATTGGGAAGGCCATGGATCCACAACGCTGTGGCAGTCACTTCTTTGCTACACCAGATGCTCAAGTACCCAGTCCAGGGTAAGATCATAACAGTCCATGGTGAGGAGGAGTATATGATAAGCCACCTTAACTCTTTCCGCTACATGGAGTTAGAAGGTGAATTCATAGAAACACCTTTCCAACACTTTGAAGAGGTTTCTCCCGAAGTTGCGGTAGCCAAGACAATGACTGATGTGCCCATTGTTACAAAATCTGTGTCCCGGATGTCATCCCTTAAAGATGCAGAGGCTGTAGTCAAGGAAGGAGGAAGCACAATATGGGGTCAACTGCCAGATTTTCCTTACAAGACAAATAAGTTCGGTTTGGGTTTCACTGCTGCTGGTCAGAAAGTTGTGCGTCGCTCCCGGGCTGGAGGACCGCCATTGAAAATCACTCATCACGGAGTTCATGCTTTAGAGGATGATGAAGAAGAAAGAAATTTTGAAGAATGGATCTTTCCAACTATTGAAGGAGGATTGAAGACCTGGGAGGCGAAAGACTTTCTTCCCATTACTTTCATCAATCAGTAATTTATCTTTTGAACATTTCCTGTTTGGTCTGTAATAATTATTAAACAATTCGTACACTCTTTTTGCCTTATGCCTTACCCGAGGCATATAGGTCCATTTGTAAGGGTTTTGATTCTTCATTTTCATATGCCATTTTTAATAAATCATGGACGTTTTCATCTATAAACTTTTGTGTTCATTTTCTTTCTTTTTACATTTCATTTTTTTAAAGGTGGCTATCCCTTACACGCACCCACACTCATAAAATACAGGTACCCATCCACTCCGGATTCCATGGGTAACAATTCTGATATGGCGTTCAGTGACTCTGAAGATCTGGTCAATCATGCCGAGTACGTAGGTGATGAAGACTGTGAAGTGCCTGGAGAGTTGGCTAGACTTTTGCAACAAGAAGAAAGGGCTATTCTGCCCCATGAAGAGTTGTTAGAGACTATCAATTTGGGTACTACCGAAGACAGAAAAGAGGTTAAAGTGGGTACCAACCTGGAGCCAAGTGTCAAAGAGCGCTTAGTTCAGTTGTTGAATGAGTATGTTGAGATCTTCGCCTGGTCCTATGAAGACATGCCGGGACTGGATACAAATATTGTGGTTCACCGTCTCCCTACAAGAGAAGGCTGTCCACCAATCAAACAGAAAGTCCGCCGAATAAGGCCCGACATGTTCGAAAAGATCAAAGCTGAAGTAATGAAGCAGTTCAATGCTGACTTTCTGGCTATTACTTCCTATCCACAATGGGTTGCTAATATTGTGCCCGTGCCTAAGAAGGACGGCAAAGTCAGAATGTGTGTGGACTATAGAGACTTAAATAGGGCTAGCCCTAAATATGATTTTCCACTACCACACATTGACATCTTGGTTGAAAACACAGCTCAACACAAGGTATTCTCTTTCATGGACGGATTTTCAGGGTACAACCAGATCAAAATGGCCCCCGAGGACATGGAGAAGACTACTTTTGTTACACAGTGGGGTACCTTCTGCTACAAAGTAATGCCATTCGGAATGAAGAATGCCGGGGAAACCTATCAGCAAGCCATGGTAGCTTTGTTTCATGACATGATACATCATGAGATTGAAGTCTACATAGACGACATGATAGCTCGTTCATAGACAGAAGAAGAACACCTCGACCATCTACAAAAGCTGTTTGTAAGGTTAAAAGAATACAAGCTCAGACTAAACCCTAGCAAGTGCACTTTCGGAGTCAGGTCCGGTAAACTTTTGGGATTCATCGTTAGTAACAAAGGCATCGAGGTTGATCCTGCCAAAGTCAAAGATATACAAGAAATGCCTGCCCCTCGCACTGAGAAGGAGGTCAGAGGTTTCTTGGGATGCCTAAATTACATCACAAGGTTCATCTCTCACCTAACATCTACCTGTGAACCAATCTTCAAGATGTTGAAGAAAGATCAAGTGGTTGAATGGAACGATGACTGTCAAGTGGCTTTCGATAAGATCAAGGAGTATTTGCTGGAACCTCCTATCTTGATGCCACCCGTTGAAGAATGGCCGTTAATCATGTATCTGACTGTTCTGGATAATTCAATGGGGTGCGTACTGGGCCAACATGACGAGTCTGGCCGAAAAGAGCATGCCATTTATTACCTTAGCAAAAAGTTTACCGACTGTGAGACTCGCTAATCACTGCTCGAGAAAAATTGCTGCGCTTTGGTATGGGCTGCTCGCCGGCTAAGGCAGTATATGTTGACACATACCACTCTGCTGATTTCCAAAATGGACCCGATCAAGTACATCTTCGAGAAGCCTGCTTTATCCGGAAGAATCGCTAGATGGCAGATGATCCTGACTGAGTATGATATCCAGTACACAACCCAAAAAGCTATAAAGGGGGAGTGTATTAGCTGACCATCTAGCTCATCAAGCCGTCGAAGATTACCAATCTATGAGGTTCGACTTCCCTGACGAGGATATTATGACATTGGACAACATTAAAGGTAACAGACCGTATGACGGACCTAAACAAGGATCCTGATGGACTCTGTACTTTGATGGTGCCTCCAACGCACTTGGGAACGGTATCGGCGCGATACTTATCTCTCCAGAAGGTTGCCATACACCTTTCACCGCTAGACTCTGCTTCAGCTGCACCAACAACATGGCCGAATATGAAGCTTGTATCTTTGGTCTCAAGGCTGCTATTGACTTGGAAATTAAATCTTTGATTTTATTTGGGGACTCAGCTTTGGTTATCAGTCAAATCAAAGGAGAGTGGGATACTAAGCACCCAAACCTCATCCCTTACAAAGAACACATCCTAACATTGTTACCACACTTCGAGCAGATTACTTCGAGCACTTCCCGCAAGAAGAGAATCAGTTAGCAGATGCGCTAGCTACAATGACATCCATGTTTAAACTTAACTGGGATAATGAGGAACCTCAAATCACCATTGAACGAATGGAAGAACCTGCACATTGTCACGAGATTAATACCGAAGAAGTGGTGGACCGACCTTGGTTTCATGACGTCAAAAGGTATCTCAAAGCACAAGAATACCCTGAAGGAGCTTCAGTTAACGACAAAAAGTTCTTAAGGAGGTTCGCTGCCAAGTTCTTTCTGAGCAATGGTGTCCTATACAAGCGCAATCTTGATTGTGTCCTACTCCGTTGTGTGGACAAGGTTGAAGCTAAGCAGATCATGGCTGAACTACATAATGGCACCTTTAACACCCACTCAAGCGGTCATACGATGGCTAAGAAGATTCTACGGGCAGGCTACTACTGGTCTACCATGGAAGCTGATTGTCATCAATATTCCCGTACTTGTCACAAATGCCAAATCTATGCTGACAAGGTACATATTCCCCCAGTTCCTCTCAATGTCTTAATAGCTCCTTGGCCATTCGCGATGCGGGGAATCGACATGATTGGAGAGATCAAGCCGACAACATCCAATGGACACCGTTTCATCCTGGTGGCCATTGATTACTTTACCAAGTGGGTCGAAGCAGCTTCCTTCGCCTCCGTTACAAAGAATATGGTTGCCCGTTTCATCAAGCAGAACCTTATATGCCGGTATGGTATCCCCGACAGGATCATGACTGACAACGGTACGAATTTGAACAATACTATGATCACCGCTCTATGCGAGCAGTTCAAGATTCAACATCACAATTCATCTCCCTATCGGCCTAAGATGAACGGTGTTGTCGGAGCTGCGAACAAAAATATCAAGAAGATAATTCAAAAGATGACAATCACCTACAAGGACTGGCATGAGATGTTACCGTTTGCTCTGCACGGGTATCGTACCATGGCACGCACTTCAAATGGGGCAACCCCCTTTTCTTTGGTATATGGAATGGAAGTTGTTTTACCTGTGGAAGTTTAGATCCCTTCCTTGAGGATCATGAAGGATGCTGGTTTGAGTGAAGACGATTGGATTCAGACCCGACTTGATCAACTTAACTTGATTGATGAGAAGCGACTTACTGCTATTTGCCATGGTCAGGCGTATCAGAAACGTATGATCAAGGCCTTCAACAAGAAAGTCAAGAGAAAAGTATATCAAGTCGGGGACCTTGTAATCAAGCGAATCATCTTGCCGCAAGGTGACCCAAGGGGCAAATGGACCCCTACTTACGAAGGACCATTTGTGATCAAAGACATCTTTTCTGGTAGGGCAATGATTCTGACCACCATGGACGGTGATGACCTTCCGCACCCTGCGAACACAGACATAGTCAAAAGATACTACGCATAAACGACCCGACAAGTTGAAAACCCGAAGGGCGACTTGGGAAAAAATGGGCATCCCGGTGAATCGAAAACCCGAAAGGGCGGTTCAGGAAAAAATTAGGGATAAATAAAAAATATCTGTACACCCGACAAGTTGAAAACCCAAAAGGGTGACTTGGGCAAAAAAGGGTTTCCCGGTGGATCGAAAACCGGAAAGGGCGATCCAGGCAAAAGTTAGGGAATTAAAGCGTATGCCTATATCTCGTCAGATCACTTTAAGGACAATCTCTTCACGGATAAGCTCCAAGCTTCTGATCAATCCAATCATCTACGGATGAAGCAACGAATGGACAAGATACTCAGAGTTGTGAAGGCTATAGCAGAATGGGAACCCCATGGAATTGTTACACATAGCCATCTTTCTTTGTATAAATTTTTCTCATTTTTTATGACAACATTCTCTTACTAGGATATCTGTCTCCTTTGTACAAAATACTTACACAAAGTTAATACAAAGATACTTCAAAATGCAGGAATTTGTTTGCCTTTTATTTCTTTTTACACTTGTGTTTTATTTGAAAATGTCCAATGATTTACTAAATGAGCATATGCATTTGAATATAATCACTGCTTACAAAAAAAACGAAATGAGAAAGGATAATTACTGATATGTTGAAAGTATAGGAAAACGTCTTTAGGCTATTCCAGAAGAAATCCCTTGCAGTATGTCATTCAGATCCTCAACAGAGCTAAAACCTTGAAATACATATCCCCAGCGGAGTTAAGTTTCAAAATCCCCATCAGAACTAAGTTTCCAAACTCCCAACCCCCAGCGGAGCTAGAAAACTTTGAACTGCAAACCCTTAGCGAAGATAAAACTTTCTTCCCCAACATAGTCCAAAACTTCAAATCTTAAACCCCGGTGGAGTACCACCCAATTTCCTCCTTAAATCCCCAGTAAATTGGCATACAACCTAAGCCCTTGAGAACTCTTCAACGGAATAAACGTTCTCCCCACAGAGTTATTTCCCAGCAGAACGAAGATTCTTGTTCTCATTTCTCCAGTTGAAGCCTCCCAGGTTTTAATTCCCCAGTAGAGATCGTCAGAGTTTTCCTTATTCCCCAGGAAAGTCATGAAGGATTCTCAATTCCCCGCAGAAGTTGTCAAAGCTCTTGATAATCCCCACAAGTCACCAAGGATTTTCAATCCCCAACAGTAGTCCAAAGGATTTCTCAGTCTCAACAATCAAAGGTTTTGAATCTCCAACAGCAATCAAGGGTTTATTTTCCCCGGCAGTATTCAAAGATTTCATTATTTCCAGCTATCAAGGATTTATTTTCCTCAGCAAGACAGCTAATCGGCTTACATGCGCATACATTACATTCATATATCATGAACATTGATAAAACACATTTTATTGCATCATACATGTCATGCAACATAACTTTATGTTTAGCTAACATTTTACCCTTTTCAGGATAAGATTAAAAGCTACCTTTAACAAATGTTCAAAGATTTCAAATATAGTACATATACACTCCAAGACATGGAAGTCATTCTGCTACTCATTCAGATCTCTTATTATTCAGATACAGTATAGATACACCCCAGACACAGCGGTCATTCTACTACTCATTCAGACTTCAACAATCAGATACAGACTAGATACGCTCCAGACATGGAAGCCATTCTATTTCTCATTCAGATTCAACTATCAACTTCAAGTCCAGATACACTCCAAACACGGAAGTCATTCTGTCACTTGTCCAGATCCCAGTTACAGTACATATACACTCTAGACACAGAAGTCATTCTGCTACTCATACAGATCTCAACTTCAGATACAGTCCAGATACGCTCCAGACACGGTTGCCATTCTGTCACTCATTCGAAATTTATCCCCAGCCCAGAGATGCTCCATACACGGATGTTTTTCTGTCACCCATTCAAAATTCAGATACAATAGAGATACACGCCAAAAACAAAAGTCATTCTGCTATTTATTCAAGAATCAAATATAGTTACAGCTCAGATACGCTCCAGACACGGACGCCATGCCTTTGCTCATACGAATCCAATCTCCAGATACAACTCATATACGTTCCAGATACGGATACCATTCTGATAATCATTCTCCTGATTCTAAACAAACAAGTCTTGGATGGCATCTTTAAGCCCATCTCCAGCAACATTCTACCAGCTCCAAATGGCATCTTTTAAGCCCATTCCCTCAGCTACATTTTAACGAGTGCAAATTTACAGGCACTTTAGTGTCCAATCCTCTTTTACCTTCGAGTCACGAAAGGCAACTCGCCAATCTAACTCTTCAGGTTCAATAAGATTGAACAGGGGCAGCTGCTGTACCCCAAAATTTGCCCTCTCATTTTATCAATATTTCCCCTCACAAGACTCCTTGAACTCCAGACAGGATTAGGGTTTTGCTCTGCTCAAGACATCTCCTTGCACTGATGACCTAAATTAGGGTTTGAGTTTGCATAAGTATTTTTGGACTTCCAATGATCAAAGTGACTTTCATACTTCATATTGGATCTACAAGATTGTCCATACCAAGTTTCAAGCCTTGAATCAAATTTTTGCCCAGCCAATTAGACAGTTGACCTAAAAATTAGTTGTATTAGGAAAAAAGTCAACTGTGGCCAATTTACAATCAAACCTCATAATTTTTGATCCACATCAACATTATAGACTCATATGAACCATTTGATCAAGTTTGGACCACAACTCCTCAAGAAATTTGATCAGATCATCAAAAGGGCAAAATGGTCATTTTTAGGGTTTTGACTGCACAAGGGCAATTTCTGTTTTTTGACCTAGCCAATGGCAAATTGAGCTCAAGCATGGATTCAAGGACTCAATGGCATCATATTGACCTATTCACAAAGTTTAAAAGATCTTAATTGCATTGGATTGACAGATGAATTTTTCAGTCAACTGATCAAAATTTGACTGTACACTGAAAAGTCAAACTTTGACTTTTTGGTCAAAATCAAGTTCCAAGGGTCATTTTTCATCAATATGTGTCAAAACATGAAACTTTTTCATCAAGAAACCCAATTTTGCAAATTAGGGTTTAAGATTGAAAAATTTCATAACTTAGAATTTTTCTAAGTTATGAAATTTTCTTAATTTTTCCTAACTTTGCCCAACATTTTCACCATGATGAAATTGGATTCAAACAAAACTTCCAACATGAAAGTTGTATTCCTCCACAAAGTCTACAACTTTGATTCACAAAGTTTTCCAAAAAGAAGCTTTGATTTCAAGTTATGATTTTTGGAACAAGGGTCCATGAAACTTTTAACTTAGTGAAGTTTTGCCCTAGTTTAGGCAGGATTTTGGCCTATCTTCATGGAAATTTTTCACATGGTTCCACTTGGAATCTCAAATTTTATTTCAAATATGGATAATAGAGCATGTTTCAAGATTTCTAAAAAGTCCAAGAACTCTCCAAAATCGTTTGTGTTTAGGGAGAATCGAAGGCCTGAAGTTGGCAAAAACTAACTTTTTATCCATGGCATGTTCATAGTGATACAAGTTGCAAACTCTAATCAGCTTGCTTTGTACTTGATTACAGGTCTCAAAACCATTCCATACTCAATAATTAAATGAAAATCCATTGGTCTAAGGCTTTGTTTTGGTCATTATAGGATTGCACACAAGATTAATCCTTAAATAGAAAAAGCAACATTACCACTTTTGCTTAAATCTTGCTTTATGTCAAAACTGCATCCTTGAGCATTGAGCCATATCTTGTGTAGCAAATCAAATCCACCAACTTGAGGGGCCAAGAGCATGAGGTGCAGGCTGATAGATAGCATGTACAGGCTTGTCTTGCATCATGTTTTGCTTTTGGCTTCATATACAAGAAACATGTCAAAATTCACACAACTTACACATATGAGAAAACCAACCTTTGCAAACACTTGAGACAAGTTTCTCACATCCCCTTGAGCCAAAAACACGAGCCTTTGAGCCCTCAAACCCCCCATAGAAAAAAATCATCTTCATTTGGCAAAACAGGGCACTCCCTGCAGTTTGATTTCCATAGCACAAATCCCTCGTGCGTTTTGCCTCAAACTGGTTCAAACACATTCCACATAACCCATCCAAGCTATCCCAACTCTTAAACACTGAATGTAACTCCATTTACAAGGTTTTCCATTTTTGATTTCAGCTTGTGCAGGTTGAGTTCTATAGGCTTGTTCAAGCACATTCAAGGCAAGCTAGGAATTGGGGAAGGTCAGGGGAAGTTCAAGCAAGCTCCCAAACATCTCAGGCCTCATTGAGAAGCTCCACATTGCCATACACGAAGTCAACTGAAACAGGTTTTTGTCAACTTCCTATCTCTCTATTTAGGAATAATTAGGTTTAGGTTTGTGAATAAAAAATGTAGTATTCATAGCCATGAAGCTGTACATATGCTCAGTTTTCATTTTAGTTAAGCATGCTAAGAGAATTTGTTCCATGAACTTCCTGAAAAAACTAGGTTAGGATTTAGGGCCAGAGAAATTCTCTCTGGTCTTTGAGAGTTAGGACAAGTTTCTTATATGGTTGAATTCGTCTTGAAAAATGCTACAACTTTGATGTTATGTGTTTTTGCATTAGAGCACGTATGCAGGATCTGGAGATTTGTACAAGGCGCGTGTTTTGTTTGAGACAAAGGTTGAAGATGAAGTCTGTTGGGCTGGGCTTGGTCCTGGCTCACTATTGACACCCCCTTTTACTGAATACACCCACTGGCCCAATTTCTTTACATTTTTATATTTTTGTATTTATTTTTCATTTCTGATTTTATTTTATATTTTCCAAACATAAAAAATATCCAAAAATATTTTCATAAATTTTCAAATTTATTTTTATTATTTTATTATTTTTTAGACATGAAAATAATTATTAAGTAGTATATACTTTTATTTTATTTAATAAAAAACTTATAAACATTATAGAAATATTATATATTTATTTTTTATCATTTATACCTATAAAATAATATTTTTTTCTCATATACTATTATTTATCTAAATATTTGTGTATATTCATATTTTATTTTTTGTATATAAAATAATTAATATAATATATATTATCTTAAAACAAAAAAAAACTAGGGTTTTCACCCTTATTAAAAATAACTTTTTTTTATTTATATATTTTTTACACTTGAATATATTTTTATTTTTTTAATTTTTATTATTATTATTATTATGCATAAACAAATAATATTAATAAATATACTTTCTTAAAGAAAATTAGGGTTTTTTTACCCTTAATTAATAAAATAAAAATAATCTTTTTATTTCTTTCTTTTTACATTAAATATTTTTATATACATAAAAATAAACAAAACATTTTTTTGCATATTCATAATATTTTGCATATTTGTTTAATTTATTCATTTAAATATTGTTCATTTATTATTTATACCAATTATTCAATTTGGATGTAATAGTAAAAATTAGGGTTTTGATTTCTTGTAAAATAATCCCCCATTCAAAAATTGTATCCCCCTCCCCATAATCATGTTGTAATAATGGTAGATTTACTTTTACGTATTTATGCTTTCAATTATGCCATGATTAGAGATTAGGGTTTGTATGAAAAAAAATCCAAAATCAAAACAAATAGCTTGACTAATACAAAGACAAAAAAGCATGAAAATCAATACACAATGCACACTTGCACCCCTAGGGTTTCATCCACTTGTTTCCTTAAAAATGGGCCATGTTATGCATGTTGAGTATCTTGGCAAAACAAAAACAAAAACAAAAGATCATAGTCCCTCGATGATGCTAACTTGGTTGCCTACACAAAAATGATCTAGTTCCTAAAAAAAAACTGCTAAAGATACTTAGTACAATTGCTATCATGGTCCATACGATGACCCGCACATGTCCCGTTTAACATCCTAATACAAGGTTGCTTACAAAATGCAATGGTAAAACAACACTGTCAAAAGGGTTAAAAACATATAGGAAATATCTTTGAGTAAAATAGGGTAGATAACTCTTAGTTACTTGATCAAAACTTGTGAAATATCCTTGCTATTTTCAAACACACCTCACAACACAATTTCAAAACATTTCCCAAAAAAAACTTTCAAACATTGAAATATCTTTTCAAAAGACAATACATCTTTGTATATATTCAAACAAGAATCATTACAAAGGTTGCCATAACGATGGCCTCTTTTCAAAGAATTTTCAAAAACCACACACAAAGCACCATTTCAAACAATTGAAAAGCAAAAGCAAGTGATCTAAACAAGTAATTAAGAGCCCATGGAAAACCATGGATGAAAAGGGTGCTTGCACCTTCCCTTTTCATAATCTACTCCCCGAACCCAAGAAAACATCTCAAAGGTCTTTCCTGTGCTTTTTGACCTTTCCTTAGGATAAAATAAAAAGTCGGTGGCGACTCTTGCTAAACCGAAACATTTGCGAACACAAACGCAAAACCTCAAGTCAGTTCTCACACCGTATCACACATGACTATTTTCTGAAAGACAATAAAGTGGGATTACCCTAAGGGTGATAGTGTGCAAGTGTGTTTGATTTACAAGCATTTAGTCTTGATTAGGGTTATCTATTTGTTGATTTCATGTCTTGCTATACACACCCTAATTACTAGCATTTATATTTGAAAAGCGGTAAATTGCGGAAATGTAAAGTCCTACGCTATTACATCATTTAGGGATGGGGGTGCACATTACAAATGGGGGTTTGCGAGAATTTTAAATCCTAATTAACTATTACAACCACATTGAATTGTACACTATAAGAAAAGGAAAATACTTGTTTTGAAAAATGGTTTTTGGTCCTAACAAATTAAAAAGAAAATAATTATTTAATAAAAGAAAATATTTTTTGATGTCCTTTTTTGTTATAAAAAATAACAGAGAAAAAGGAAAAACAATGAGGAATAGGATCATCATGTTGCTGAAAGCAAAACAGAGGGGATCAAAAGTTCTGATGCCAGGCGTGCTGTGGTTCAGAATAAAACGTCAAAGGAAATCAGAAGTTCTGGATTGATGCCATTAGAATCTTGAAAGAAATGTTAGAGGGCAAAAACAGAAGTTTTGGGTCGTGTTTAGACAGTGAGCAAAGGGTCAGAAGTTCCGTGTTGTGTTAAATAGTGAGAAAATCTTAGAAGTTCTGGATGTGTTAAACGATGAGTGAAAATCAGAAGTTTTGTATTGTGTTAAATAGTGAGTGAAAATCAGAAGTTCTATGCTGTGTTAAACAGTGAGTAAAAATCAGAAGTTGTGATGTGCTAAACAGTGAGTGAAAATCAGAAGTTCTGTGTCAAAATAGTGAAGAGAACTCAGAAGTTCTGTGTTGTGCTAAACAGTGGGAAAGAAAACCCAGAAATTCTGTATTACATTTCACCTCATTCCTTACATTAGTTAGAACATCTGCAATTTATTCAGTTCTTAACGACGGCAAACCATAAAGATAGAAGCACAACAGTTCATAGAAGCTCTAATCCTAATTCCGAGCCTAACTTTATTCAAGAAGTTCTGATCCATAATTTTTCTACTCATGCAATGATATGGACAACATCAATACTATGATATTTACATATTTAATGATGTTCTGAATGAAAAGATTTAAAGTCAGAAAGACTTATCTTGAATCTGGAACGTGTGTTTGGAACTTGAGCTGCTGCCTTCAAATGTTCTAGAATGGAACATGAAATGCTATGTTCTTTGATTCAAAGGAAAGAACAAAGATTTTGGTTTTGTTTAGGAATTCAAGGTTCACGAATGTTTTACTATTTTCTCTTCTCTCTTTGATAATTCTCTCCTTCCAAAAGCCAGCCACTTGAAAGTGTGATGGAGAAGCTTATTTATAGGTGAGTTTGTTGTGGTTTTGGGGGGAAAAACAAATGGTATTTAAATCTTTTTGGAATAATGTTCCATTACTTTTTAATCACAACTTTTGTATGCTAATTTGGTGCAAATATGGGGTTTGAGAAAGTGCAGGCATAGACTAGATCAATAGCTGGTTGCAGGACTGTGCTGTAGTAGGGCAACATGCTGCTTAAATGAGGTTTTGGCATTTGGTGATGTTCTGATCGCAGAAGACCAGAAACGTAGCCTCCATATGCTGAAGAGTCATGTTTTAACCGAAGAACATTGCTTCCATATGTTCTGATTGAAGATTCATATTCTGAACCGTCTCTGCAAATTCTGATTGCACTTGTGTGGAGGTTGTCCCAGAAGTTCTAAAGTACCATATTCTCTTAACACTTAGAAAATTTTCTAAATGTTTAGAAATTTGACTTTTCAAAGCAATTTCTGACTTTTAATTTCTTAAGGAACCAATTTCATGTCTTGATGAAATATGATTGTTGAAACTTGATTTTTTATCCAAAAGTCAAAGTTTGACTTTTCAGTGTGCATTTGACCATTTTGCCCTTGTGAATGACTTTCTTGGAAAATTGTAGTCCAAGACTTGAAACTTGATAGAAGAAAACCTGAGGGTTTAGGAGGATCCTTTGAGAAATGAGAGGGAAAATTTTGGGGTACAACAGCTACCCCTGTTCAATCTTCTTAAACCTGAAGAGTTAGATTGACGAATCTGCCATTCGTGACTTGAAGGTAGAAGATGATTGAACAATAGAGTGCCCAGAAATTTGCACTTGATGATACTGTGGTTGAGGTGTAAGGAATAGGCTTAAAGATTCCATCTGGAGAAATGATGGAGAGTTGTCGGAGATGGGCTTATAGATGCCATCCGAATGTGACTGTTGGCAGGAATTAGACCAAGTCTAAACTTGATTGTAACTGGGAAGAGTGTCAGAATAAATATTTGGTTGATTTAACTCTGAATGATATGCTTGAATGGACCTGTGTTAAGACTTGTTTGGAAATTTATTAAAAGGAATCTGTGTAAGATTACTTTATGATGAGCCTATGTATGGCTGCTTTAGGATGAGTCTGTGTGAAACTTCATCTGGAAATGTATGAGAAGGAACTTGGGTAGGGTTGCTTCCTGATGAGTTCATGTAAAACTGAAGGGGAAGGAACCTGGGTAGGGTTTCCTTAGGATGAGTTCGTGTAAAACTGCATCTGGAAATGAGAAGGAACATAGGTAGGGTTACTTCATGATGAGCCCGCGTAAAGCTACATTTGAAAATTATATGAGAAGGAATTTAGGTGAGATTTCTTCATGATGAGTTCGTGTAAAACTGCAGGGAAAGGAACCTGGGTAGGGTTACTTCATGATGAGTCTGGGTAAGATTGCGTCTGGAAATTCAAGAGAAGGAACCTGGGTAGGGTTGCTTGATGATGAGTCCATATGAAACTGCATATGGAAATGTAGATAAGGAACTTGGGTAGGTTGCTTGATGACGAGTCTGTGTAAAACTGCATCTGGAAATGTAGAGAAGGAACCTGGGTAGGGTTGCTTCAGCTAGTCGTGTAGATAGTTGCCATGTCTGGTTTCAGGTATTAATCTCTGAATTGAGAAAGAAAGATAGTTTTCCTGGATTGTTACAGGTGTTAATCTTCAATATCTTCATGTAGATAGTTTTCCTGGCTTGTTATAGGTGTTAATCTACAATTATTCGTCCACAGGTAATTTTCCTAGCTAGTTACAAGTATTAATCTGGAACTTGATAAAGTTGGTCGTTTGAGATAGTTGTTCTGTCTGGTTTCAGGTATTAATCTCTGACCTTTTAAAGATCGTTGATGATAGCCATCTGTTGATTTGATCTTTCCTGAAAAGGTAAAAAGTTAGCTGCATGCAATGCCATGATGTATGAAATGCATGGTGCAATGATGTTCTCAAAATAAATGAGATTGTGTCGTATGCACTTGTCATGTATGTAATATGATGCATGAAATGCGAAATGTTATTGGAATGTATTTTTGTCTTGGAAAATAAATCCTTGACAAATGTTGGGGAGTTTTGGAAGGCTGAATCCTGGATGACCGTTGGGGATGAAGAGTATTCCCATCTTCAAACCTTGCTTAGAACGTTTCCAATGGGGATTCCTATTTTTGTTGTTTTAGGAGAAATCCGCTGGGGGTGTTGATTTTGCTTGAGAAGAAAACTTTGTGGAGAGTGTTGATTTCTGTTTTGGGGAAAAATTTCAGGAGTCTTAGCCGTTCATTGCTCTACTGGGGAGTTATCTCTTGAAAGTTAGTTGTTATCTGGTCGGATTCCAGGCTTTACAACGACTTGTTAGGGATAAAGAAATTGACGGTTATCTGGTTGTTTTTCCAGGTTTTGTAGCAGCTCACTGGGGATTGTAGAAAAGTATACTGGGGAAGAGGAGTTGCGGTCCCTTGATTTGTGATAGTCTGAGAGGCAAATTCAAGCCGGGGAGTCTTGACGTTTGTTGGGGAAATAAACCTTGTCGCCAATCTGTTGGAGAAGTGTTTTCTTTTGGCCGAACTACTCGAGGGTTCTTGAGATCAACTCAGTTGGAGATGCTTTCAGAGATTGAAATTCTGGATGGGGGACCACCCTATGAAAAGGACTTTGTGGGAGATTTGTCACTACCCCTGGTAGCAAGGGGTTGTAGTATTTCCAGGACATGTTTTCTTGACCGTGCGTAACCCTTTGTTGGAGTTCATGTTTATTGCCCCAAGTGATTCAGATACAGACTTGCCCCTGGTTATTCATCACTTCTTGAGAGATTTCTTGGAATCTTGACTTGACTACCCCCAGACGAGTGACATGTCATTCCCCCTTATTTATAAGAGATCTGTCATCGGAAGTGTCATCCCATTTGAAGTGATTTTGTTCACTGAGAGAGCTTTTGTTCGCTGAATATTTGTCGTGTGAATTTCTCTGTTGTCAAACAATTAGCCATATGCAAACAGCGGTATTCAAAGTATTGCAAAGTTTATGTTTGTCTTGAAGTTTTGAAAATGCGTTTTAGTAGATAAAATAATTTTGCAAGTATGTGAATTTAAATCAGGATTTAGAGTAAGCCTTACAGGAGTTAGGATACCTTTTGTAACAGTATGCTTTCGGACTAACCCATGCTTCAATTAGGAATTTTGAAGGGTTGTAACGTGGCTTGGTCATGGTTTAAGAAAAAAATGATAAAGGCTCAAATTTCATTTGTACCCACCCTTTCTTTGGGATGTTCTTCAGTTCTAAAATCAGTTAATTGTACGTTCGAACTCCAATGACGTTTTGGTGATGGTTCAGACAAGTTTAGTTTATCGGAGGGCAGTCATTTTTGCAACATTTTTCATGTTGGTCGAGGATCTGTAGTGACCTCTTTTTTGGTTTATTGTCCCTGATTTTGCCTGACTGTTACAGTCAGCGGGATGCCCCAATTTTCCTTAAGTCTCCTTCGTAGGTTTTGACCTAGTGGGCTTTTCTTTTGAGAGATAATGACTGCCTATTTTGGTATGGAACCATCATCGTCTTTTGATTCTAGAGGAATGTTTTTGATGTCATTCTTTGTATACGAAGTGAAAGTTTGCGACTGAACGCGCTTTTGAATTAACTGAGAGACTACCCTGCCCCAGGTTTTGATTAAAAGTTTCAGTTTTTGTGAAAAATAAAACTCCTACTTCTTTGGCTCAAAGAGGTTGACTAGGGATTATCTTCCTTATAACTCCAGTGTTTAGGGATAAAAAAAACGCATGTACATCGTCAGCAGGGTCTGTCCAAAAGCATATTGTATGAGATTAAGGCATTGTTTTCGTTATCCTCCATCTATAGGCTTGCAACTTTTAAAACAAGAGTTGAATATTTAGAAAAGGAGTAAAGGTAGCACATTTTAAATATAATGAAAACAAATGGATGAATTCAAAACAAACATATGCGATGCATTAATGAAACAGAGTTTGACATTAATAGACAAGTGTTTGAACAACAAAAGAGATTACAATTAAAAATTCAAAATGAACAAGACGCTCTCAATGATTTGGCATGGGAGTGGTGATCACGTTGGGAGTCTCTGGAGGGTCGAACTCGATCTCCTTGGCATCGATCATGTTTTGAATCTTGTATTTCAGCGCCTAACAATCGTTAGTATCATGCCCAAAACTTCCAAAATGATATGCACATATTGCATCAGGATTGTAGTAAGGAGAAGAAGTTTTAGGGTTTAGATGAGGACCTATCAATGTAATCAAATTCATCTTCAACAAGTGTTGTAGTGCTTGAGACAACAACATGTTGATGTTGGTAAACTGTCTTTTGGGCTCGTCTGGCCTTCGCTGATTTCCCCTTGTTACTGTCGCCATGATGCATGACCAGAGATCAGGATTGCCCCTACATGTTGGTCGTAGTTTTTCTTGTTATGACCCTTTTGGCTGTAAATAGCATTGGACTCTTTCTTCCCATTGTATGGCTTTTTCTGAGTATCGGAGGATATAGCTCCTTGGATATTTCCACTTTTGATGCCAGCTTCGACCCTTTCGCCAGTTAGTATTAACTCGATGAACCCGGCTGAGGAGCTTCCGATTAGTTGATTGAAGAAAGGCCCCGTTAAGGTTCCCTTAAAGATGTAAATCATCTCCCTATCAGCTAAGGGTGGTTGCACTCTGCCCGCCAAATCTCTCCACTTTTAAGCGTACTCTTTGAAGCCTTCGTTGGAACCCATGATCATATTTTGCAATTGCACAAGAGTTGGTGCAAGATCAACATTGTATTGGTAATGCTTGTAGAAAGCAGCAACCAAGTCCTCCCAAGTGTGAATGTCGGTTCTTTCTAACTGATAGAACCATTCCAATTGAGTGCCAACCAAACTTTCTTGGAAGAAATGGACCCATAGCTTTCAGTCAGCAGTGTGGGGTTGAATCTTGCGGACATATGACCTCAGATGCATTTTTGGACAAGAGATCCCGTCACACTTGGCAAAGGTAGGGATTTTGAACTTTGGTGGGATGACCACTCCGGAAACCAAACCTAACTCTTCAAAGTCCAAGCCAGGTATCTGCTGAATCTCCATAGCATTGAGGAGATCCTCCAGCTGTTTGTATTTATCATCAGCGAGAGGATATTGTTCCTCAGAAAAGTTATCTTCATCTTCATCCATCCATAGACTATCATCTCCTTCTTTTGTCTGATTGTCTCCTTCGGTTGACGGAGTCGAGAGATCTAGAATTCTCTTGACTGGTCCTCTAATTCTTCTTCCCATGTTCAGGACGTCTACTAACTTCTTTGACTTTTTCTTCTTGTCTTTGAGAAGAAGAGTCTTCAGGTCCTCTTGCCCTTTAGCCAAAGTCAAGAACATTTGTTGCAATTGAGCGTTTTGTGCTTGGAGATCCTTCACTGTTTGTTCCATATCCATCTTACTGAAATAAATAGTATGAAGATAAGGATACCTGTATGGGAGAAACCTGTCATGATGTGATGCATGATATGTGAATGCATGTTTTCAAGGATCTCGCGGGGTAAATGTTAGAAGTTACTTACATCTTTGATTGGAAAACTTCATATCTGCAGATGTCTTCCCACGAGAATTAAGCTCACCATGTCAAGTGGGTCATAGCCCCTGACTTAAGTTGTTGATCTTTGACGTTGTTTGGTTAGAGGAAAATAAATCCTCTTGCCCCTTGATAGGCGTCTGGTTCAACAGGATGCTGAATCATAGACCCTTGAGATCCTTGAAATGGTTATTGAAAATGCTATGGTATGATGTCTGTTGTACCCCAAAATTTGCCCTCCCATTTTCTCAATATTTTCTCATCACAAGGCCCTTGGAGCTCAAGATCCAGTTAGGGTTTCCTCTGCTCAAGACTTCTCCTAGCACTGTTGACTCGAATTAGGGTTTGTGTTTGCACAAAGATGTTTTGACCTAAAATGCCTAAGATGACTTTCATGCTTCATGTTGGACTCCCAAGTTTATCCATACCAAGTTTCAAGCTTTGATTCCAACCTTTGCCCAGTCAATTGGACAGTTGACCTAGAAATCAGCTGTATTGGGGAAAAAGTCAACTGTGGCCAATTGACAGTCAAACCTCATGGAAATTGACCCACATCAACATTATGAACTCATATGGACCATTTGATCAAGTTTGGATCACAATTCCACAAGGAATTTGATCAGATCACCAAAAGGGCAAAATGGTCATTTTTAGGGTTTTGACTGCACAAAGGTAATTTTTGACTGTTTGACCAAGCCAATGGCAAACCAAGCTCACACATGGACTCAAGGAACCAATGGAATTGTCTTGACATGCTCAACAAGTTCAAAAGATCCCAAATGCACAAGATTGATAGATGAATTTTCCAGTCAATTGATCAATTTTTGACTGTATACTGAAAAGTCAAACTTTGACTTTTTGGTCAAAATCAAGTGTCAAGATTCATTTTTCATCAAAACATGCCAAATCATGAAACTTGTTCATCAAGAAATCAAGAATCACAAATTAGGGTTTGAAATGAAGATTTTTCATAACTTAAAATTTTTCTAAGTTATGAAAAACCCTAATTTTTCCTAACTTTGTCCCACTTTCTCACCAAGATTCATTGGGATTCAAGTAAAAGTCAAAACATGAAAGTTGTAGTCCATTGCAAAATCTACAACTTTGATTCACAAAGTTTCCTCAAAAGAAGCTTGTAGCTCAAGTTACAAATTTTGGAACAAGGGTACCAAACCATTCTTAACTTAGAGAAATTTTGACCTATTTTAGGCAAGATTTTTGCCTAACTTCAAGACCACTTTTCACATACTTCCACTTGGAATTTTAATTTTCATTAGAAATATGGATTGTAGCACACATTCCACGCTTTCCAAAATATCCAAGAACTCATCAAACAACCTCATGGTTAGGGAGAATCGAATTTGGCAAGTTGGGAAAAACTCACTTTGTTTATGGCCAATTTTCATGTTCATACACTTAAGCAATTTTGAACTCAGCTTGCAATCCTTGATTACAGGTCCTATATCCCATTTGCACTCATAAATTTAATGCTAACCCATTATGCCAAGACCTTATTTTATGTGTTTAAGCATTGTATGCAAAATTAAGCCATAAGTGGAAAAAGCATTATATCCATTTTAGAAAAGTTGAACTTTATGTCAAATGCAAATCCAAGAAGCATAGGCACAATCTTTTGAGCTGGTATTTTGTACACAAATCACTCTAACCAAGACTAATGTATGCAGCATAGATTGAGGGCCTGCACAAGTCTAGAACACAACTTGACACTTTGTTGCTTAAGAGAGAAGAAAACTTGCATAACAACGACCAACTCTCATTCCTGTCAACAGGAGCTTAAGCAAAGATTGTGAACACTTTCTAAACACCAACCCTGACCTGAAACACAAGCCAACCACTTCCAATACCTTCTCAAACACAGAATCACCATAAAACTGCAAAAATAGGGCATAAGCTGCAGTTGGACTTCCATAGCTCATTTCCCTCGTGCACCTTGACCAAAAACACTTCAAACACATCCCACACCATCCCTTGAAACTGTTCCAAGCCCTAAACACGACCTGTAACACCCCTAGCTAACATCACCATTTTCATATTTTCTGTTTTGCAGTTGAAGTGCCATAATACGATTCACTTGGTTTTGAAGCAAACTAAAGGTTGGAATAGCATCCTGGGACATCAAGGAAGCTATACAAATCATTACTTTGCCTTGTAAGCATCTCCATTGTTGCACACGTTTCCAACTGAATAGGTAAGTTCATGAACTCTTATCTCTCTATCCAAGCATAGTTAGGTTTAGATTTGTGAAGAAATTATGTCACATTCATAGCCCTAAACATGCCCATATCATTAGTTTTCATTTATGTTATGTGTGCTTAGAGAATTTTAAGTCTGAACATTGAATAAAAACTAGGTCAGGAATTGGGGGAGAAGAAATTCTCTCTCATTTCTGAGAGTTAAGATGAGTTCTTTATATGTCCAGAATCGTGGTTTGATGCTCTTCATTTCTTGTGTTGTGAGTTTGTGCTAAAAATCAGGGAATCTGGAGATAGGAAAACGCGCGTTTTTGTTGATTCAAACAGGTTCTGAGGTTGAAGACAAAGTCTTCTTGGGCTGGGTCTGAGTTTGACTTCCTATTTGCACCTTGTTTTTACTTTTGAACCCCCTTGGCCCATTGTGCTTATTTTGATCATTTTTTGACTTTTTCTTGTTGTTTCTGACTTATTTATTTTTTCTCATAACATTAAAATATTAAAAATATTTTTCAAACCATTTTTTGTATTTATTAAGCATTTATTTGTTTTAACTTGATATTTGTATATAAATAAACACATAAATACCTTTTATTTAAGAATATTAAAAATAATTCAAATACTTTTATTTTCTGATTCTTGCTTTATTTTTATATTTAAAAAACATTTTTATAAAAAAATATATTGTTTATTAAATATTAAATATTAATATTTTTGTGTATATTTAGTATTTAGTAAATATTATAAACACATATATGTTTATTAATATATTTAGAAAAAATACAAAGAATTAATACATTTTGTTTTTATTAATATTTTGACCTCAAAAATACTTTTTATATAAAATACCTTCTTTTATTTATTTTTTGTAAATAATTAATAAACATTGCATATATCATACAATAAATACTTTTATTTATAAAAATTAGGGTTTTTGCCCTAAATGCATAAAAATACCAAAAATTAATTGATTTTATTTTTGCTTATTTGATACATGATAAATACTTTTTACATACATATGAGAAACCTTTTTTTTGCATTTTGCATAATTATCTTATTTTTATTTGAATATTGTGTAAATAAATACCTTGCAAAATTCCAAGTTTGATGTAATAGTCTAGGGTTTTAATTCTTGTCAAAATACCCCCATTTGAACATTTGTACCCCCTTCCCATATATTGTGTTGTAATAACTTAGGAACTTTATTTTTCGCACTTTAAAGCTTTCTAATTATGTCATGTTAGAATTAGGGTTTGTATGCAAATCAATTAACCAAAAATAGTTGGACCTAAATTCAAGATAAACAAGCATGAAAATGGACAACACTAATCACACTTGCACCCCTAGGGTATTCCACTTGTTGCCTTCAATAATGGGCCATATTGCATGTTAGGTCTCTTTGGGCAAAGCAAAACAAATCAAATGATCATAGTCCCTCGATGACGCTTTTGAAAGTTGCCTAAAAATGATCAAGTCCCTTAAAGGAAAAATTGCCCAAAGATACTTGGCACCATTGCAATCATGGTCTAAACGATGACCCGCGCCCGTCCCGTTAACATCCTAACACAAGATTGTCCACCAAATGCAATGGTGGAACAAAATTGTTAAAAGGGTTAAAACATAGCAAAAATATTTGAGAACTTTAGGGTAGATAGCTCTTGAGTACTTGTCAACTTGCAAAACAAAAACACTTGCCTATTTTTCAAACCACACATCACTACACTTTCAAAACAACTTTCAAAAAACCTTGAAACATCTTTTCAAAAAGACAAACACCTTTTGTAAAACATTCGAGTAAAGAATTGTTACAAGGGTTGCCTAGACAAGGCATCTTTTTCAAAACATTTTCAAAACCACGCACCAAGCACCATTTCAAACAATTGAAAATCAAGGCAAGTTGATCTAAGCAAGTAACTAAGAGCCCATGGATAACCATGGATAGAAAGGGTGCTAATACCTTCCCTTTCTATAATCTACTCCCAGAACCCATGAAAACATCTCAAAGGTTTTTGCTGTGCTTTTTAACCTTTCCTTAGGATAAAATAAAAAGTCGGTGGCGACTCTTGCTCAACCGAAACATTTGCGAAAACAAACGCAAAACCCTAGTCAGTTCTCCCACCGTATCACCAGAACTGGCGACTCTGTTGGGGACATTTTTTAAGTGGAGTAACCTTAGGGCTTAGATCACCCTCTTGCATGACTAATTGTTTGATTTGATTGCTTTATATCTTGGCTCTCTTGTTTGGGTTTGCAATCCTACACCCGGATTTGGGGAAACATTCATAGATAGCAATACATTATGGAAACTGTGCGGGGTATACCGACACGGTTGAAGCAATAACTATATTAGTGCGACATATTTGTGAGTACCGGTAACCCTTGAGTTCAATCAAGGAGAGTACGGGGCCGCTGAGTGATGTCACTAAGCACTAATGACCTAGAGCCTTACTTGACCATCTTGGCCTTTTATTAGGGGTAGTGAGATGACCGGCTTTGGTGCAGTCCGAAGTTGGTAGATACTCGATACTACACTCATTGAGGGTTGTTTTCTTGGAATATTTTGGTCGCTAGTTAAGTGGCTAAACCAAAACAATAAACAATGAAAACAATCCAATGATATTGAGCTCCTTAGAACCCGGTTACTATTTATAGGACAGGTTTTTAAGCCAACTACACTCAAGAGGGTACTTACCTATGAAACCTCATGCAAGCCTGAAACTAGGGTTTGGTGTGATTTGCTTGTACATATGTTTGTTCATACATCATAAACATCATAAAACATCATATGCATTCACTAACCATCTCAAGGGTTTAGATCTTCATCTTTGTTCTTGTTTTGTAGGTCATGGAAATTCCTCGCAGAAAAACCATCCAAGTCAACCTTGTGAGAATCCCTCCTCAACTCAAGGAGCTCACATCAAGGATTCTGGAAAGCTCATCCTTCAGTGAAAGACATGGTAGACTGCTCAGCCTAGTCAACACCAACATTGAAGAGGACATGATGAAAGTGCTATTTCAGTTCTTTGACCCTCTTCACCACTGTTTCACTTTCCCCGACTACCAGTTGGTGCCCACTTTGGAGGAGTTTTCTCAACTCATGAGAATTCCTATCCTTAATCAACTACCCTACAACGGTACGGAAAAGGAACCAAAGCCTGAAGATGTTGCTCGAGCACTACATCTACAGCCATCTGACATCAAGGGGCATTGGGAAACTAGAAGCAGCGTCAAAGGATTCTTAGCAAAATTCTTGTTTGAGAAAGCACAAGAATGTTGGAATTCATTGGACCTACAAGCCTTTGAAGAAGTTGTGGCACTCCTTATCTATGGGTTGGTCTTGTTCCCAAATCCTGACCAGCTGGTAGATGTCAATGCCGTCAAAATCTTCTTATCCAGAAATCCAATACTAACATTGCTTGGGGACATTCTTCACTCATTTTACACACGAACAATGAGAAAGAGGGGTGTTCTCATGTGCTGTACTCCTCTCCTTGCAAGGTGGTTTATTTCGCACCTTCCACAATCTGTCTTGAAGAATGACCAAGGCTCAAGGTGGTCACAACGGTTGATGACCCTTACTCACTCTGATGTACATTGGTGTTCTCGGTCCAGAGATAATGTCATCATCGTCGATCATTGTGGAGAGTTCCCTAATGTTCCATTACTTGGCATTAGAGGGGGCATTACCTACAACCCTTGTCTAGCTTTGAGACAATTTGGATATGCACGGAGGGATGGCCCTCACGACATGTTGATTCCTGACCTAGTTTTTGACTTCGACAACGATGCACAAGGACTTCGCCAAAGGTTCATCAGAGCTTGGAGGATGCCCAACAAGGTTGATAGCAAGACACTGGGGCACAAGAACTCCATCCCTCTTGAGCCTTATCTCAAGTGGGTATGAGCCCGAGCCCAGAGTCTAATGATGCTTTATCCTCATGTTCTCCCTGTGATTAAAGAGCCCATCAAGGAAGGAGAGGTTCCCTACACCATCCTATATCCTGACATGCCTACATCGTGGGAGGAAATGCAGAAGAGTTGGATTCAGCTCAAGGAGGAACGAAACACTTTTGAAGCAAGCTTCTACGCCAGTGAGAAGAAGGTTCTAGAGCTTACCCGCCGACTCCATGTGGAGGAGACTCTCAACACCTACATCGCACCAAAGAGGATGCGCAACGTCTTTTTACCTTGAGAAGTTTTGTAATATTTGGCCCATGGGGCATTTATGTACTGACAAATTTCTTCTTATTAATATGACGTGCGTTCTCTTTTGTTAGCAACAATTTTGAATATTCTAAATCCTTGAATGCATTGCATACATAAGCATACCATTCATCATGTGCATAAGCAGGTCTCTACACCAGGTTTCCTTATCTGTCTGCTGTTTATTTCAGTAAGATGGATCTTGAGCAAACAGTCAAGGACTTGCAGGCTCAAAATGCACAGTTTCAGCAACTCCTGATGACCTTGGCTAAGGGTCAGGAGGATCTAAAGGCCCTACTGGGGAATAAAGACCCAGTGAAAAAGAAGAAAAAGAGACTCGGAGTGGCTACTTTAGGAAGAAGATTTGAAGGAGAAGCCAGAAGAGTGCTTGAATTTCCTCCTACTTCTGAGGAGGGAACCAGTAAAGGGGGTGCGGCTGCGGTACCTTCCGAGTCCGATATGGAAGAAGAGGAGGCTGAAGAGGACGAAGATTACTCTGATCAACAATACCCTCCGGCTGATGACAAGTACAAAGGTTTAGAAGACAGGTTGGCAGTTATGGAGCTGCAGAGGGTTCCGGGTTTGGATTTCGAAGACTTGGGTTTAGTTGCCGGAATTGTGATTCCCCCAAAGTTCAAAGTGCCGGTTTTTGTGAGGTATGACGGGCTGTCCTGTCCAAAGATGCATCTCAGGTCCTATGTAAGGAAGATCCAACCTTACACCGCGGACAAAAACCTTTGGATCCATTTCTTTCAGGATAGCCTTTCTGGGGCTCAACTTGAGTGGTTTTATCAACTGGATGGAGCCAGTATCCGAAACTGGGAAGACTTGGCCACCGCTTTTTATAAACAATATCAGTACAATTCTGACCTTGCTCCTACGCGTACCCAACTTCAGGGTATGTCACTAGGAACGGGCGAAGGATTCAAAGAGTATGCGTAAAAATGGAGAGACTTGGCTGGAAGGGTGCAGCCGCCTTTGACTGACCGCGAACTGGTTGACATGTTCCTGGGGACCCTGTCTGGTCCATTTTTCAACCATCTGATTGGTAATTCTTCCGCAGGATTTACATATTTGATCTTAACTGGGGAGAGGATAGAAGCCGGCATCAAGTCAGGGAAGATACAGAAGGGTGCCGCTGCAAGTGTTGAGAAGAAACCTTTCAAGAAGGAAACGGCTGTGGTGTACTCTCAGAGAAGAGCAGGGAAGAATGAGCGCCGGCCGACTGTGGGGGCCGTAATTATCCAAAACCCTTCAAGTGAGCAACCTCGCTATAACCAGTCCAGACCAAATCAACAACGGGTGGAACGGCCACAACGACAGTTCACCCGCATTAATATGACGCCAACGCAAGTGCTTCCCCATCTGTTAAAGTTAAATCTCGCCACTATCAAAGAAGCACCAAAAAATGTGAATACGTCCTCTCCGCATTACCATCCTAATGCTAAATGCGCCTACCATTCTGACAGTGTCGGGCACAACACAAACGATTGTTGGGCACTCAAGCATAAAATCCAAGACCTGATAGAGGCGAAAGAGGTGGAGTTCGACGCTCCAGATAAGCCGAACGTGATATCTGCTCCGATGCCGAAGCATGGTCGAAATGTCAATGCTATTGAAGAAGATTTGTATGTTGTTGATGTCAATGATCTGATAACTCCGTTGTTAACCATCAAGTTGAATTTGTTAAAGGCCGGGATTTTCCCGAGATGTAAAGAAGATTGCTACTGTTGTTACTCTCTGCCGTTTGACTGTCCGTTACTGAAGAAAAGCATCCAAGGCCTAATGGACAGTCGAAAAATTTTGTTTGAAAAAGTTTCTGTTATTCCAACCCACATTGAAGAAGTCTCAATTATAACCATTCACGCCAATCTTTCCAAGGCCGTCAGAAAGCATGTTAAGATTACACCAGCTACGAAGTCTGTTCCTCTAAAGATAACAATGCCAGGGCTTGTCCCCTACATTTCTGAGAAGTCAATACCATGGAACTACGGCGGTGACGTCTACTACCATGGTATCAAACAAGTTGAAGTAACTGAAGGAAGCTCGGATGAAGAAGAAGCCAGCATTGGAAACATTGCGGGCACAAGCAAGATCACCCGGAGCGGGAGAATTTTTTCTCCAGAGATTGCCCCCCCAAAAGCAATCTTTGGACCCTCATCTGCTGCCAAAGTTCTTCCCGCACCAATAAAACTCTCCGCTAGAACCCCATTGATTGAAGATGTTGTTGTTCCTAGTATTGTCTCTCCTACCTCTGCTGATAAAGGTAAGGGAACCCAAGATGAGCTCGTCAGGACGAGGGCTTAACCCTTGGTCATCCCGGAAACCTCCAAGAAAGAAATGGAAGAGATCTTGAAAATAATTAGAAGAAGTGATTACGACGTGGTAGAACAACTGGGGCAAACCCCCTCGAAGATCTCCATGTTGGCACTACTACTTTGCTCAGAAGCGCACGCCAAAGCTTTGATAAAATTCCTAAAGGCAGCCCATGTGCCCCAGGAAACCTCTGCAGACCAATTCCAAAATTGCGTGGCCAGCCTTACTGCAGACAATGGATTAGGTTTCTCTGATGCCGACCTAACTCCTAAAGGTAGAAACCACAATGATGCTTTGCACATTTCAGTCGAGTGCCGAGGAACTACTCTCGCACATGTCTTGGTCGACACTGGTTCTTCGCTGAATGTACTGCCTAAGAAAGCTTTGGACCGACTAGATTGTGAAGGTTTAGAGATGAAGCCGAGTGATATTATTGTCAGAGCTTTCGATGGTTCGAAGAGGATGGTCCATGGGGAAGTTGATATTCCCATCAAGGTAGGCACTGAGGTGTTTAAATCTACTTTCTATGTGATGGACATCCGTCCGTCATACTCTTGCTTGTTGGGTAGGCCTTGGATACACAATGCCGGGGCAGTCACCTCTTCCTTACATCAAATGTTGAAGTATCCTGTCAAGGGAAAGATCATAACCGTCCATGGTGAAGAGGAGTATATGATCAGCCACCTGAACTCCTTTCGGTATGTGGAGGTAGAGGGTGAGTTCAATGAGACACCATTCCAGCATTTCGAAGAAGTCCCTCCTGAAATAACAGTAGCAAAGTTGGTAGCTGAAGTACCAAAGCAGATGGCCAGGATGGCATCTCTGGAAGACGCGAAGGCCGCAATAAAGGAGGGGAAGAATTCAGCATGGGGGAAGTTGCCTGATATTCCACATAAAACAGACAAATTTGGATTAGGATTCACTACGGCGGGACAGAAAGCTATGCGCCGTTCAAAGATTGAAAGAGTGCCAATCAAGAATTCTCCTTACGGAATCAACGCTTTGGAGGGTGGAGACGAAGAGGACAACATTGAAGAGTGGATCTACCCAACTATCAAAGGAGGACTATGCAACTGGGAGGCAAAAGACTTTGTCCCCATTACTTTTATTAATCAGTAATTTATCTGTCAAACATTTCTTGTGGTCTGTAATAATTACTTTTGAACAATCCGCACACTACTTTTTTACCTCATGCCTTGCCCGGGGCATGTAGGTCCATTTGTAAGGGTTTTGATTATCTTCATATCCATATGCCATGTTTAATGATTCATTGGACGTTTTTCATTTGATAAACCGCTGTGTTCATTTTCTTTCCTTTTGCATTTTTTGTTTAAGGATGGCTATCCCTTACACACACCCACACTCACAAATGTAGGTACCCATCCACTCTGGATTCCATGGGTGACTATTCTGCTATATCCTTCAATAACTCTGAAGATCTGGTCAATCAAGCCGAGTATGAAGATCACGAAGGTTGTGAAGTACCAGGGGAACTAGCCAGACTTCTACAGCAAGAGGAAAGGGCCATCTTACCTCACGAAGAGTCATTGGAAACTGTCAACTTAGGAACCGAGGAAGACCGGAAGGAGGTACAAGTGGGTGCCAATCTGGAACCAAGTGTCAAGGAACGCCTGATACAATTGTTAAATGAGTATGTTGAAATCTTCGCTTGGTCTTATGAAGACATGCCGGGTTTAGACACAGACATCGTGGTTCACCGTCTCCCCACAAGAGAGGATTGTCCATCGATCAAACAAAAAGTCCGCCGAATGAGGCCTGACATGTCTGAAAAGATCAAAGCATAAGTGATGAAGCAATTCGACGCTGGCTTTCTGGCTGTTACATCCTATCCTCAATGGGTCGCTAACATCGTGCCAGTACCTAAAAAAGATGGCAAAGTCAGGATGTGTGTGGACTACCGGGATTTGAATAGGGCCAGCCCCAAAGATGATTTTCCGCTACCACACATTGACATTTTAATCGACAATACAGCTCAGCATAAAGTGTTTTCCTTCATGGATGGATTCTCGGGCTACAATCAAATCAAAATGGCCCCCAAAGATATGGAGAAAACAACTTTTGTCACACAATGGGGTACTTTCTGTTACAAGGTGATGCCGTTCGGACTGAAGAACGCAGGGGCAACTTATCAACGCGCCATGGTAGCTTTGTTTCATGATATGATACATCATGAGATTGAAGTTTACGTAGATGATATGATAGCTCGATCACAAACAGAGGAGGAGCACCTTGAACATCTAGAAAAGCTGTTTGCCAGGTTGAAAGAATACAAACTCAGGCTGAATCCAAGTAAGTGCACTTTTGGAGTTAGGTCTGGTAAACTTCTAGGATTCATTGTAAGCAACAAAGGCATTGAAGTCGATCCAGCAAAAGTGAAAGCAATACAAGAGATTCCTGCTCCCCGTACTGAAAAGGAGGTTAGAGGGTTCTTGGGGCACTTGAATTATATTGCCAGATTCATCTCTCATATGACTTCTACCTGTGAGCCAATTTTCAAACTATTAAAGAAAGATCAGGTAGTCGAATGGAACGACGATTGCCAAGCTTCTTTTGATAAGATCAAGGAGTATTTGCTAGAACCTCCTATTCTGATGCCACCCGTCGAAGGAAGACCATTGATCATGTATCTGACCGTCTTGGATAACTCAATGAGGTGTGTTTTGGGCCAGCATGACGAGTCTGGTCGAAAAGAGCATGCTATTTATTACCTTGGCAAAAAGTTTACCGACTGTGAGACTCGCTACTCACTGCTCAAGAAAACTTGCTGCGCTTTGGTATGGGCTGCTCGCCGACTAAGGCAGTATATGTTGACTCATACTACCCTGTTGATTTCCAAAATGGATCCTATCAAGTATATCTTCGAGAAGCCTGCTTTATCTTGAAGAATAGCCAGATGGCAAATGATCCTAACTGAGTATGACATCCAGTACACCACTCAAAAAGATATAAAGGGGAGTGTACTAGCTGATCATCTGGATCATCAAGCTATCGAAGATTATCAACCCATGAGATTTGACTTTCCAGACGAGAACATCATGAATTTGGACAACATTGAAAGTAACGGACTATATGACGGACCCGAAAAGGGATCCCGATGGACCCTGTACTTTGATGGTGCTTCAAATGCACTTGGAAACGGTGTCGGTGCGATACTCATTTCCCCGGAAGGTTGTCACACACCTTTCACGACCCGACTTTGCTTCAGCTGCACAAACAACATGGCTGAATATGAAGCTTGCATCTTTGGTCTAAAGGCTGCTATAGACTTGGGGATCAAATCTTTGATCGTATTCGGGGACTCGGCCTTGGTTATCAGTCAAATCAAAGGAGAGTGGGATACCAAGCATCTTAATCTTATCCCATACAAAGAACATGTCTTGACATTGTTGCCTCATTTCGAGCAAATTACCTTCGAGCATTTCCCGCGAGAAGAGAATCAGCTAGCAGATGCTCTAGCTACAATGTCCTCCATGTTTAAACTCAACTGGGATAACGAGGCTCCCCAAATCACCATCGAGCGAATGGATGAACCTGCACATTGTCACGAGATTAATACCGAAGAAGTAGTGGAACAACCCTGGTTCCATGAAATCAAAAGGTATCTCCAGACTAGAGATTATCCCGAAGGAGCTTCCATAAATGACAAGAAGTTCTTAAGGAAATTTGCTGCCAAATTCTTCCTGAGCAACGACATCCTTTACAAACGAAGCCATGATTGTGTTTTACTTCGATGCATAGACAAAGCTGAAGCAGAGTTAATCATGACCGAGATACACAGCGGCACATTTGGCACTCACTTGAGTGGGCATACAATGGCTAAGAAGATCCTAAGGGCAGGCTATTACTGGTCTACCATGGAAGCTGACTGCCATCAACATTCTCGTACTTGCCACAAATGTCAAGTCTACGCTGACAAAGTTCATATCCCTCCGGTTCCTCTCAACGTTCTGACTGCTCCTTGGCCATTTGCAATGTGGGGCATCGACGTGATTGGAGAGATCAAGCCCACGACATCCAATGGACATCGTTTCATCCTGGTTGCCATTGACTATTTCACCAAATGGGTCGAAGCAGTTTCCTTCGCCTCTGTTACTAAAAATGTGGTTGCCCGCTTCATCAAGAAAAATCTCATATGCCGGTATGGTGTTCCAGACAGGATCATCACAGACAACGGTACAAATCTGAATAACACGATGATCACCGCATTGTGCGAACAGTTCAAGATTTATCATCACAATTCATCTCCCTATCGGCCGAAGATGAACAGTGTTGTTGAAGCTGCGAACAAAAACATTAAGAAGATCATTCAGAAAATGACAGTCACTTACAAAGACTGGCATGAGATGTTACCATTTGCTCTGCATGGATACCGTACGACGGCACGTACTTCAACCGGGGCAACCCCATTTTCTTTGGTATATGGCATGGAAGATGTCCTGCCTATGGAAGTTCAGATTCCTTCTCTAAGTATTATGAAGGACGCAGGTTTGAATGAAGATGATTGGATTCAGACCCGACTTGATCAACTCAATTTGATCGACGAGAAACGACTCGCTGCTGTATGCCATGGTCAGACGTATCAAAAGCGGATGATCAAGGCCTTCAACAAGAAAGTCAGACGTCAGGTATATCAAGTCGGAGATCTCATAATCAAGCGGATTATCTTGCCGCAAAGTGATCCTAGGGGCAAATGGACTCCTACATACGAAGGACCATTTGTGATAAAGAGCATATTTTCTGGTGGTGCAATGATCCTGACCACCATGGACGGCGACGATTTGCCGCACCCTACAAACGCAGACATAGTCAAAAGATACTACGCATAAAATAACCTGACAAGTCGAAAACCCGAAAGGGCGGCTTGGGCAAAAATGGGCTTCCCGGTGAACCGAAAACCCGAAAGGGCGGTTCAGGCAAAAATTAGGGATAAAAACAAAAAAAATATGTACACCCGGCAAGTTGAAAACCCGAAAGGGCGGCTTGGGCAAAAAGGGGTTTCCCGATGGATCGAAAACCCGAAAGGGCGATTCAGGCAAAAGTTAGGGAATTAAAGCGTATGACTATGTCTCGTCGGATCACTTTAAGGACAATCTCTTCATCAACCAGTTCCAAGCTTCTGATCAATCCAGCCATCGGCAGACGAAGCATTGAATGGACAGATATTCAGAGTTGTGAAGGCTATAGCGGAATGGGATCCCATGGAGTTATTTCACATAGCCATCTTTCTTTTGTATAAATTTTTCAATATTTACGACGAAATCCTCTTACGAGGATGATTGTCTCATTTGTACAAATATACTCATAGAAAGTTAATACAAATACTTTTCCAGAAATTTGCGTCGTTCCTTTTCTCTTTTCTTTTGCACTTATGATTTATTTGAGAAACGTCCAATGTTTTGTTAAATAGGCATATGCATTTGAACATAATCATTTCCTTATGAATCAAGAAAGATGATTACTAGTAAGTTGAAGGTACGGTTAGATATCTTGATGCCCTTTCAAAGGAAATCCCGAGCAGATTTGAAATCCAAATTCCTCAGTCAGAACTTAATTCCCTAAACAGAGTCAGACTTCAGGATCCTCATCAGGAAAAAAACTCTCCCGATACTGATTTCTCCCGTCAAAGAACCTTTCAGAACTCGATTCCCCTCAGAGTCAAGTGTCACTATCCCCAGCTGAACCAAGCTAGTGAACCTTTTCCCCATAGAGATACTTCCCACCAAGCTGAGGATGCCCAGCCCTACCTTCCCATCATGAATCTATCAGGTTCTGAACTCCCCGGTAGAAATCATCAGAAATTCTCTTACCCTGCAAGTCACCAAGGAAGTTCCAATTCCCCGCGGTGGTCCTGAGGCCCCTCAATGATTGAAGATCTGGTATTCCCCAGCAACAGCCAAGAAATTATTCTTCCCGGCAGCAGTCAAGATGCTTTTATCTTCAGCCATCTAGGATTCATTTATCCTCCGCAAGACAGCTCTCCAGCTTACATGCACATTCATTTACATTCATATCATATAACATACATTACATCATGCGTCATGGCATTGCATATAACTAACTCTTTACCTTTTCAGGTAAGATCAGTCAACAGACAAAAATCATTATCTTCCGAGATTCTTTCTAGAAATAGTTCAGATGTGACCCAGACATGGCAACATTCTGGTGCTTATTCCAGATACATCTAGATGTAGTTTTACACGAACTCATCATCAGGAAACCCTACATCGGTTCTTCCTCCAACTTCAAGACTTCTGAAAACAGTTCACGGGTTCTCCAGTAACGGATGTTAACCTATCGCTTGTTCAGATTCTTCTCAAGACTTCTGAAAACAGTTTATGGATTCTTCCCAACAACGGATGTTAATCTATGACTTGTTCAGATGCAATTTTTGAAAACAGTTTACGGACGCTTCCCAACAACGGATGCTGCTCTATTGCTTATTTAACTTCAAGACTTCTGAAAACAGTTCACGGGTTCTCCAGTAATGGATGTTAACCTATCGCTTGTTCAGATTCTTCTCAAGACTTCTGAAAACAGTTTATGGATTCTTCCCAACAACGGATGTTAATCTATCACTTGTTCAGATGCAATTTTTGAAAACAGTTTACGGACGCTTCTCAACAACGGATGCTGCTCTATTGCTTATTCAACTTCAAGACTTCTGAAAACAGTTCACGGGTTCTCCAGTAACGGATGTTAACCTATCGCTTGTTCAGATTCTTCTCAAGACTTCTGAAAACAGTTTATGGATTCTTCCCAACAACGGATGTTAATCTATCACTTGTTCAGATGCAATTTTTGAAAACAGTTTACGGACGCTTCCCAACAACGGATGTTGCTCTATTGCTTATTCAACTCCAAGACTTCTGAAAACAGTTCACAGGTTTTCCAGTAACGGATGTTAACCTATCGCTTATTCAGATTCTTCTTCAGACTTCTGAAAATAGTTTACGAATTCCTCCCAACAACGGATGTTAATCTATCGCTTGTTCAGACTCTTCTCAACTTTTGAAAACAGTTTACGGATGCCTCCAGATACGAATGTCAATCTATTGCTTATTCAGACCCCCAGTTCGGAGATGGTCCAAAACATGGACACCTTTCTGATACTCATTCCAGATGGCATCTTTAAGCCCATCCCCGACAAGATTCGGTCACCTTTCCAGATGGCATCTTTAAGCCCATCTCCAAATGGAATCTCTAAGCCCATTCCCACATCCATTGCTTTGACTAGTGCAAATTTAAGGGCACTCTAGTGTCCAATCTCCTTTTACCCTCGAGTCGCAAAAGGCAAACTTGCCAATCTAACTCTTCGGATTCAAGAAGATTGAACAGGGGCAACTGTTGTACCCCAAAATTTGCCCTCCCATTTTCTCAATATTTTCTCATCACAAGGCCCTTGGAGCTCAAGATCCAGTTAGGGTTTCCTCTGCTCAAGACTTCTCCTAGCACTGTTGACTCGAATTAGGGTTTGTGTTTGCACAAAGATGTTTTGACCTAAAATGCCTAAGATGACTTTCATGCTTCATGATGGACTCCCAAGTTTATCCATACCAAGTTTCAAGCTTTGATTCCAACCTTTGCCCAGTCAATTGGACAGTTGACCTAGAAATCAGCTGTATTGGGGAAAAAGTCAACTGTGGCCAATTGACAGTCAAACCTCATGGAAATTGACCCACATCAACATTATGAACTCATATGGACCATTTGATCAAGTTTGGATCACAATTCCACAAGGAATTTGATCAGATCACCAAAAGGGCAAAATGGTCATTTTTAGGGTTTTGACTGCACAAAGGCAATTTTTGACTGTTTGACCAAGCCAATGGCAAACCAAGCTCACACATGGACTCAAGGAACCAATGGAATTGTCTTGACATGCTCATCAAGTTCAAAAGATCCCAAATGCAAAAGATTGACAGATGAATTTTCCAGTCAATTGATCAATTTTTGACTGTATACTGAAAAGTCAAACTTTGACTTTTTGGTCAAAATCAAGTGTCAAGATTCATTTTTCATCAAAACATGCCAAATCATGAAACTTGTTCATCAAGAAATCAAGAATCACAAATTAGGGTTTGAAATGAAGATTTTTCATAACTTAAATTTTTTCTAAGTTATGAAAAACCCTAATTTTTTCCTAACTTTGTCCCACTTTCTCACCAAGATTAATTGGGATTCAAGTAAAAGTCAAAACATGAAAGTTGTAGTCCATTGCAAAATCTACAACTTTGATTCACAAAGTTTCCTCAAAAGAAGCTTGTAGCTCAAGTTACAAATTTTGGAACAAGGGTACCAAACCATTCTTAACTTAGAGAAATTTTGACCTATTTTAGGCAAGATTTTTGCCTAACTTCAAGACCACTTTTCACATACTTCCACTTGGAATTTTAATTTTCATTACAAAGATGGATTGTAGTACACATTCCAAGCTTTCCAAAATGTCCAAGAACTCATCAAACAACCTCATTGTTAGGGAGAATCGAATTTGGCAAGTTGGGAAAAACTCACTTTGTTTATGGCCAATTTTCATGTTCATACACTTAAGCAATTTTGAACTCAACTTGCAATACTTGATTACAGGTCCTATATCCCATTTGCACTCATAAATTTAATGCTAACCCATTGTGACAAGACCTTATTTTATGTGTTTAAGCATTGTATGCAAAATTAAGCCATAAGTGGAAAAAGCATTATATCCATTTTAGAAAAGTTGAACTTTATGTCAAATGCAAATCCAAGAAGCATAGGCACAATCTTTTGAGCTGGTATTTTGTACACAAATCACTCTAACCAAGACTAATGTATGCAGCATAGATTGGGGGCCTGCACAAGTCTAGAACACAACTTGACACTTTGTTGCTTAAGAGAGAAGAAAACTTGCATAACAACGACCAACTCTCATTCCTGTCAACAGGAGCTTAAGCAAAGATTGTGAACACTTTCTAAACACCAACCCTGACCTGAAACACAATCCAACCACTTCCAATACCTTCTCAAACACAGAATCACCATAAAACTGCAAAAACAGGCCATAAGCTGCAGTTGGACTTCCATAGCTCATTTCCCTCGTGCACCTTGACCAAAAACACTTCAAACACATCCCACACCATCCCTTGAAACTGTTCCAAGCCCTAAACACGACCTGTAACACCCCTAGCTAACATCACCATTTTCATATTTTCTGTTTTGCAGTTGAAGTGCCATAATACGATTCACTTGGTTTTGAAGCAAACTAAAGGTTGGAATAGCATCCTGGGACATCAAGGAAGCTATACAAATCATTACTTTGCCTTGTAAGCATCTCCATTGTTGCACACGTTTCCAACTGAACAGGTAAGTTCATGAACTCTTATCTCTCTATCCAAGCATAGTTAGGTTTAGATTTCTGAAGAAATTATGTCACATTCATAGCCCTGAACATGCCCATATCATTAGTTTTCATTTATGTTATGTGTGCTTAGAGAATTTTAAGTCTGAACATTGAATAAAAACTAGGTCAGGAATTGGGGGAGAAGAAATTCTCTCTCATTTATGAGAGTTAAGATGAGTTCTTTATATGTCCAGAATCGTGGTTTGATGCTCTTCATTTCTTGTGTTGTGAGTTTGTGATAAAAATCAGGGAATCTGGAGATAGGAAAACGCGCATTTTTGTTGATTCAAACAGGTTCTGAGGTTGAAGACAAAGTCTTCTTGGGCTGGGCCTGAGTTTGACTTCCTATTTGCACCTTGTTTTTACTTTTGAACCCCCTTGGCCCATTGTGCTTATTTTGATCATTTTTTGACTTTTTCTTGTTGTTTCTGACTTATTTATTTTTTCTCATAACATTAAAATATTAAAAATATTTTTCAAACCATTTTTTGTATTTATTAAGCATTTATTTGTTTTAACTTGATATTTGTATATAAATAAACACATAAATACCTTTTATTTAAGAATATTAAAAATAATTCAAATACTTTTATTTTTTGATTCTTGCTTTATTTTTATATTTAAAAAACATTTTTATAAAAAAATATATTGTTTATTAAATATTAAATATTAATATTTTTGTGTATATTTAGTATTTAGTAAATATTATAAACACATATATGTTTATTAATATATTTAGAAAAAATACAAAGAATTAATACATTTTGTTTTTATTAATATTTTGACCTCAAAAATACTTTTTATATAAAATACCTTCTTTTATTTATTTTTTGTAAATAATTAATAAACATTGCATATATCATACAATAAATACTTTTATTTGTAAAAATTAGGGTTTTTGCCCTAAATGCATAAAAATACCAAAAATTAATTGATTTTATTTTTGCTTATTTGATACATGATAAATACTTTTTACATACATATGAAAAACCTTTTTTTTTTGCATTTTGCATATTTATCTTATTTTTATTTGAATATTGTGTAAATAAATACCTTGCAAAATTCCAAGTTTGATGTAATAGTCTAGGGTTTTAATTCTTGTCAAAATACCCCCATTTGAACATTTGTACCTCCCTTCCCATATATTGTGTTGTAATAACTTAGGAACTTTATTTTTTGCACTTTAAAGCTTTCTAATTATGCCATGTTAGAATTAGGGTTTGTATGCAAATCAATTAACCAAAAATAGTTGGACCTAAATTCAAGATAAACAAGCATGAAAATGGACAACACTAATCACACTTGCACCCCTAGGGTATTCCACTTGCTGCCTTCAATAATGGGCCATATTGCATGTTAGGTCTCTTTGGGCAAAGCAAAACAAATCAAATGATCATAGTCCCTCGATGACGCTTTCGAAAGTTGCCTAAAAATGATCAAGTCCCTTAAAGGAAAAATTGCCCAAAGATACTTGGCACCATTGCAATCATGGTCTAAACGATGACCCGCGCTCGTCCCGTTAACATCCTAACACAAGATTGTCCACCAAATGCAATGGTGGAACAAAATTGTTAAAAGGGTTAAAACATAGCAAACATATTTGAGAACTTTAGGGTAGATAGCTCTTGAGTACTTGTCAACTTGCAAAACAAAAACACTTGCCTATTTTTCAAACCACACATCACTACACTTTCAAAACAACTTTCAAAAAACCTTGAAACATCTTTTCAAAAAGACAAACACCTTTTGTAAAACATTCGAGTAAAGAATTGTTACATGGGTTGCCTAGACAAGGCATCTTTTTCAAAACATTTTCAAAACCACGCACCAAGCACCATTTCAAACAATTGAAAATCAAGGCAAGTTGATCTAAGCAAGTAACTAAGAGTCCATGGATAACCATGGATAGAAAGGGTGCTAATACCTTCCCTTTCTATAATCTACTCCCCGAACCCATGAAAACATCTCAAAGGTTTTTGTTGTGCTTTTTAACCTTTCCTTAGGATAAAATAAAAATTTGGTGGCGACTCTTGTTCAACCGAAACATTTGCGAAAACAAACGCAAAACCCTAGTCAGTTCTCCCACCGTATCACAATGTCATAATGTTATGTACAAGTATGCAAAGTAAGCAAGTTGTTTATGTACAAATATACACACAAAGCAGACAAGTCCTTATGTTTAAGCTTGCATGGAGTTTGATAGCTAAGTACCCTCTTGAAGTTTAGTTGGCTCAACCTGTCCTAGTAATAGTAACCGAGTTCTAGGGGATCTCAATATCACTGATCTTTCTTCATCGGGCATTGTTTTAGTGCAAGCCTCTTTAATGGCGACCAAAATATCCATAAAGTCTGATCTCAATGAGTGTAGTATCGAGTATCAACCAACATTGGACTGCACCAAATCCGGCTACCTCATTACTTCCTAATGGCTAAGTTGGTCAAGTAAGGTTCTAAAGTCAGTTAGTGCTTTATAACACCACACAGCGGCCCCATATTCTCCGTGACTACTCAAGGGCTACCGGTACCAACAAATGTGTCACACTAACGTAGATATTTCTTAGACCAAGTCAGTATACCCAACACAGTTTCCACAGCTTATTGCTACTTACCTAAAAAGGTGCCCCAGATATGAGTAGAGGATCAAAACAAGCCCAAACAAAGAATCATAATGTAAAGTAAGAATGTCAAACAATGAAAAACTAGTAAAGGTGATATAGCCCTAAGGTAACCCCACTTTTAGATTCCTCCCCAGCAGAGTCGCTAGTTCTGTAACACGATGGGAGAACTAACTTGGTGTTTTGCGTTTGATTGCAATTGTTGCGGATAGCAAGAGTCGCCACTGACTTTTCTTTTATCCAATAAGTAAAGGTTGAAAAAAACAGGAAAGACCTTTCTAGATAATTTCTTGAGTTCGGGGGGTAGTGTTGTACCCAAAAATTTGCCCTCCCATATTTCTTAAAACATTTCAAGAAAGATCCTCAAGTTGCTCAAAGAAGTCCAAGGGTTGACCAAACAAGCTCTCTCCTAAGGCAGTCTACCTCAAATTAGGGTTTCATATTGCATCAAGTTACTTGAGTCCAAGGGACCCCAAAATCTCAACATTGTCCTAATATGTTCTCAAGATCATCCATGTCAAGTTTCAAGCCTTACAGAGAAAATTTGCTCAGTCAATTGCTCAAAGGCCTGAAAATCGACTGTGCTAGGGCAAAAGTCAACTGTGACCCCCCATACAGTCAAACTTCAATATTTTTGGTCAACATCCTCATTTTGAAGTATTATTCATCATTTTATCAAGGGTTTATCATGATTAATCAAGGATTTCTCATAATTCATCAAGAACTAAAAGTTGCTAAATTAGGGTTTTGTAGGAAAAGTCAACTCAACTTTGACCAAGCATAACTTTCTCATACTTTATGAGAAATGACCCATACAAATCTAATTTTGAAGAGGATTCCATGCCCTACAATCCATCTTCATCTCCCAAGTTCAAAATATGCACTCACAAGAAGTTAGGAATTTGGACATTATAGGTCAATATGAAAAGTCAACAAAAACACCTTTTTTGTAAAAGCTTCATACTTGAGCATGGAATACCAAATTGAGATGAGACCAAATTGGTTGCTTATAGGACATCTCAAGCTTTCTAAAAAGTCCAAGAACACCTTCAAAGAGTCAAAGTTTAGGAAGCTATGCATTGGTGAAGTTGACCCTTTTTGCAAAATTGCCAAAAGTCAACCATGCCTAAAAATGAAAATTTTGCCAAATGGGCCCAATCTTTTGCACTTGTTTTGAGTTGGAAACATGGTCCACGAGCCCTAGCCTTTTCCACTTGTCATTATATTGTTTTTATCATTTATTTTTATTTTTATTTGAATTAAATCAATTTTAATCAAAATAAATCATGAGAAAATCTAAAGCATTGAAAACTTAAGATTTTGTACTTGTTTCAGGTCTCAAATCCAGTTGACAAGTATTTGAAATCGTGCAAGGAATTGATGTTGATAAAAAGATTAGTTTTAGGCTATTTTAGAAAGATATTCAAAGTGAATCAAATCAAAATCAAATTCATTGATGGAGGAAGATTGAGATCAGTTTTGGAACCCTAATTCAATCCTCAATACATATAGAACGTGTGCAAACCCAAACGGAGGCCAGAGAGAGGTGCAACATCAAGAACAAAACTTGGAAAAAACCATAAAAAGTAGCAATTCGAATTCATAGTTCCAGGAAAATTCAAGACCCTTGGACCATTCCAATCGCTTCCAGGGAGTGTAGGCAAGCAGAACCAATCCAAAACAAGCGTTTTCAAGCCCTGAAACTCGCTGTAAGGCATTCATGATATTTCACTTTTCTTGAATTCAGTTTATATAATTCTTGCACATTCATCAAATTCTAATCATATATTCTTGTTCACCATCACATATGCAAGCTTTCTGTATCGTTTAATTTCATTTTCATGGCCTGTATATGATTTCACCATTGTTAGGGTTTTATGGCTCGATTTAGGATTTCTTCATATAAGTGAAATTGGGCCATGAAAGAGGCACCATTGTGTTCAGCAGGTCCAGGCGAATCTGTTCATGGCCTTGGTGTTAGAACAAAGTTTGAATCTACTACCCTATATTTAAGTTTTGATGATAACAAAGTGAAAAGATATATTATTTATAAGATTCATGTATGAACTATCTGCTGCCTAAAATTACTATGTTCTGACTTGCAGATACTCTGATTGATATAAGCAAGATCACACCTATTCAGCATCAGAATTTGGTTCTTGACACCAGCATCAGAAGTTGCCATATCAGAATGTCAGAATCAGATGATCAACTCACGTATATGCTGAAGCCTGATGAACAAGACTGCGCTCAACACTCTGATAAAGAAACACAACAGTTCATCAGCAGCTAAGCAGAGTCAGAATGAGCCAAGCCAGAACTTGCATTAAGTAAGCAACGGTACTGTGCATTGAAAGCAAATTAATACCAACGGCCTCATTCCAGGCAAGATCTGCTCGATAAGGAAAGTTTGTAAATAGCATTGAATCAAGAATATTGCATCCAACGTTCAACATCTCAGTGCTATATAAACAAGACTTTGAAGATTGAAATGGCAAATGCTCTCCAAATCTCTACACGCATAAAAGCTGATCAAAATCTTCCTTCTCTCAGTTTTGCTAAACACTACACACTCTGATATTCTATCATTGTTTAGCAATCTAGTTTCTAAGCTTTAAGTTGTGTATACATCACAGTTGTGATACAGTTTTGTAGAAAACATTCACACACTTAGATTTGATTTCTTTGTAAGAAAGTGTTTCCTTGACAAACCGGGTTGTGGTTTGGATCAAGAAGGCTTTAGCAGTTGTTAAAGCAGTCTGTAATATTCAGTTGAATATAGTGGATTAAGACCTCGTTGGAGAGAGGCGAAATCACCTTGACGGGTGGACTGGAGTAGTTTGAGATCAAACGAACCAGGATAAAAATATCTTGTTCATTGCATTAGATTTCAGTTTTACAATTCAACCCCCCTTCTTGTGTTTTTCACTACTTCACTTGGTAGTTATTTATCTCACTTGCATTTGATTTTGAGAAGGACAGGAGCTATAGCTATGGAAAAACGTCTGTAGGTAAAAGTCTGGGACTTTTACCAATGGAACAAGGAAGAAGATAACATACGTGGCTCTGTTTCATTTGTTTATTTGAAATCTAGCGCCATTTTTGTTATTATTAATATTATCATTATTATTCTTTATATATACAAATAGAACACGTAGCTCAGATGACATTGGTGCAGGTGGAAAGTGCTTCAGGACCTGGGTTCGAATCCCAGGTCCCCCAAATATTTCATATATTTTGTCTTTCAGTGATTCAGTGTGTATACAAAGCAAAGGACCATCATGCGTCCATGCCATCCAGTCTGCCAAGTGGCCAGACGGCCAGATCCAAGGGCCATCCATGAGGGAGCACCAAACGCCTAGTCAAACGCATAGCATGGGATCTCAAAAAGTCAAGCGTAGACCTTATTCTACTTGGGCCAGATTGCTGTTCACACACCCCAAATCTCGAAATCAGGCCCAAGTTTCTTACCTTTTTTCTTTTTTATATTTTATTTCATTTAATTTATTTATTTGTTTTACTAACTAAATTAAATAATTCTTTTTATCAAAAAATCACAAAAAATATTTTTCATCCAATTAAATTTAGGATATTTATTTTTTATACAAAAATTAAATTAATTTAATTAGGTTGTTAATTTTAGATAACTTTAATTATTTTGTAAATAAATTAAAATTAATTAGAATAATTAGGGTTTTGTTTATAACTTAATTATACTTTCCTTTTTTCTTAAAATAACAAAAATATAAAAAAATAGGCCATTTATTTATTTTCATTAATTAATTTAATTAGCTAATTAATTTGTATATTTAATTTTAAAACCTAAATTCTTTTCTTTAAAAAATATTAAAAACAACAAAAATAATTTTTATTTTAATTAGGTTAGAAAGGGTCAAAACCCTAGTTCGCCCACGTTCTAAATTTCATCGCGCGCGCTTCGTTATTTATTTTTATCCTATTATTGAAATTGCTCACAAGTTGTAATAGTTAATTAGGTCTTTTTATTTTCATTTATCGCTTTATTTTTAAGGGTTTGTTTTTGGCTATGTAATTACCCGAAGCCTTGTAATAGCTTATTTTAATTTCCGCACTTTAATTTATGCAAAACATTAAACTGTTAGATGTATGATATAAGGATGCATGACAAGAATGTATGATTAATTTTAAAATGGTTAGATAACCCTAAAATGTGCAAAGATAAATAATCTGAAATTGAATCACTCGCACATGCGCACTCCTAGGGTCCACTCCCGCTTGGTTGCCTTCGGTAAATGGTCATTAAGTATAGGAAGCTTTAGCGGTCGCTCTCTTGTCTAAACAAAGATCAAAGTCCCAATTAGGAAAAGTTTCCTCGGAATGGTTGCCTCGGAATTGTTGCCTCGGATAATTGATCTAAGACATTAGGGTTACTACTAAGACGTCCTAACATTGCTTTAGTGACCGTACGTCCCTTTCGAATTGACCCTCAAACTCAAACGATGGTGCTACCTACTCACTAATAGTGGGATATCGTTGTCTAAAGGAAACGAACATAGAACAATTCTTTTTTCGAGTAGGTAGATTAGTTCTTAAGTACTTGCTCAATCCAAACAAACTTTTTCACACTTATACTCTTTTACAAACAAAGTTTCAAAAAAAAAATACTTCATTACACTCTTGAAGAAAGAAGAAATAGTTAAATCGAAGTAAAAAAAAAACTTTTCAAATCACATAAACACAGAGAAGCAATTTTGAAAATGATGAGCAAGTACCTAATAGCCCGTAGATAACTAAGGATAGAAAGGGTGCTAATACCTTCCCTTTCTATAATCTACCCCCCGTACTCAGAAATATCTCGAACAAAGGAATTTTTCTGTACTTTTTTTCCTTTCCTTGTTGGATAAAATAAAAGTCGGTGGCGACTCTTTCTTACCGCGACATTTTGCAAACACAAACACAAAACGCAAACCAGCAAAATCCTAAAAAACAAGTCCCGGTTTTAGCCACCATATCATAGAACTGGCGACTCTGCTGGGGACTTAATAAGTGTGGTGTACCTTAGGATTAGTTCAACATATTGTTTTCTATTGTTTGATTTAATTGCTTTATCTTTGTGGGCTTTGTATCAGAGTCACTATAGATCCTAACCCGGATCTGGGGAACACCTTTTAGGTAAGTAGCAATAGATTGTGAGGGAACTGTACGGCGTAGACCGATACGGTTGAAGCAGTAGCTACGTTGATGTGGCACATTAGTTGGTACCAATATCCCTTATGGAGGAACAAGGAGAGTATGGGGCTGCTATATGGGTCATTAAGCATCAACTGACCTTAGAACCTATAATTGACAAACTTGGCCATAGGAAGTAGTGAGATGCTACACTCATTGAGACCATACTCTCGAGATGGTTCCGGCTGAAAGAAAAGATTGCGTGAGCTGAAACTATGACCGATGGAAGATGGTCAGTGATATTGAGAACCTCTAGAACCCGGTTACTATTATTAGGACTGGTTAAACCGACTAAACTGCAAGAGGGTAGTACCTAGACTCCATGCAATCCTAAAACTTAAGGGTTATTGTGTGACTTGTTTGCCCTTACCATGTTTGCTATCTATGATACCTGTGGTGTGTTTTTATCATGACATCATGCATCATGGCATCGCATGCATATTTCATTAGACTAACCATTTCAAAGACTGAGGGGATTCATATTTGTTCTGTTTTGCATATTATGGCTTCTATGCGAAGAAATACCATTCGAATCAACTTCGTGCAAATCCCTGCTCAGCTTAGAGAGTTGGTTTCAAAAGTTCTTGATACTTCTTCCTTTGTTAAAAGACATGGTCATCTCCTTAGCCTGGTCACTTCCAAGTTGGATGAGCAAATGATGAGCGTGTTGTTCCAGTTCTTTGATCCATTGCATCACTGTTTCACCTTCCCGGACTATCAGTTAGTTCCTACTTTGGAAGAGTTTTCTAATTTACTGGGTATATCTATCCTCGAGCAGACACCCTTTACAGGTTTGGAGATAGCTCCTATACCAGAGGATATTGCTTCAGCCCTACATATAAAAATTGCTGATGTAGTACCTAACTGGGAGACTCGGAGCGGGGTTAAAGGTTTCTTGGCTAAGTTTTTGATCGATCAAGCTCAACAGTTCTGGGATAGTTTGGACTTTCAAGCATTTGATGACATATTGGCTCTCCTCATCTACGGCTTGGTTCTTTTCCTGAATTCAGATTCTTTCATAGATGTGAACACGGTCAAAATCTTCATGTCTCGTAACCCTGTGCCTACTCTTCTAGGTGATATTCTACATGCTCTCTATACTCGTACTGTACAGAGAAGGGGAACTCTCATGTGTTGTACACCGCTGCTGGCGAGGTGGTTTATTTCGCACCTCCTTAAATCTGTATTGAAGAATGAGGAAGGTGTAGGTTGGGCCTACAGAATCATGTCCCTTGCTCATACGGACATCCTTTGGAGTTCTAAAGATATGGAAAGAGTAATTGTCATTGATCTATGTGGGGAATACCCTGATGTTCCGTTGCTTGGAATTCGAGGGGGTATAACCTACAATCCTTGTTTGGCTTTACGACAGTTTGGACGAGCTCGGAGAGATGGTCCCCATGAGCTGTTGCTTACATGCACTGTCTTTGACTACAAGGGGGATGTTGAGGGACATCGCCGCAGGTTTATACGAGCTTGGGGCATGGTGACCAGGTCTGACCCACATGAGCTAGGATTGAAGACTTCCCTCCCTATGCAGCCATATCTCCAGTGGGTTCGAGCCCGTGCTCAAAAGCTTGGGATGCCTTATGAAGCTGTTTTGCTGGTGATCATAAAGCATACTAATGAAGAAGGTGTTCCTTATATGGTCATCCATCCATACATGCCTACTGATCTGGGGGCATTGAAGAGATCTTGGATCCAGTTGAAGGAAGAAAGGGATACCTACAGGGATAAATATCATGAGCAGGAATGGAAGATCTTGAAGCTTACAAGGAAACTTGAGAATGAGAGGATAATCAACGATTATGTCAGCACAAAGGGAAAACGACCATGGGATTTTTGATGTCTTTTATTTGTTTCTGGTTTAGATTTGCTTTTCAGTATTTCTTTTGTAACGCCTTAAAGGCACTTGTTAAACATTGTTACAAGTTTTATCTAATAAAGTGTGTTTTATTTTGGTTTACAAATTTGAATCTCCCAAAGTCTTTGAAATCATTTCATACGCATTCCATTCTCATGCACCTCATCACAGGTACCATTACAGGTTTCTCATCTTCTTCCCTGTTTATTTCAGCAATCATGTCTTCTAAAACACCTATTGATCAAGCTATTAAGGCTCTTCAAGCTCAGAATGCTCAATTCCAGGAGATGTTCTTGAATTTGGCCAGTTGATGTCCGAGCTAAAGACCAAAGAAAAGGGAGTTTCCCCAGTTGATGTCCGAGCTAAAGTACGGTAGCCATGAAGAGCAAACGGTAACATCTCATGCCAGTCTTTGTAGGTCACTACCATTTTCTGCATAATTTTCTTAATGTTTTTGTTGGCCGCTTCCACTGCGCATTCATCTTAGGTCTATAAGGAGAAGAATTGTGATGCTTGATTTTGAACTGAGTGCAAAGTTCGTTAATCATAGCATTGCTGAGATTGGTCCCGTTGTCAGTGATGATCCTTTCGGGGAGACCATAGCGGCAGATGAGGTTATGTTTGATAAATCTGGCTACCACGTTCTTGATGACTGAGGCAAATGAGGCGGCTTCGACCCATTTGGTGAAATAATCGATAGCGACCAGAATGAAGCGATGTCCATTAGAAGCAGTAGGTTTGATCTCTACAATCATGTTAATTCCCTACATTGCAAATGGCCACAGAACGGTCATATGACGTTAAGAGGAATAAGAGGTACATGGACCTTGTCAGCTTAGATTTGGCACTTGTGGCAAGTCCTTGAGTGTTGATGGCAATCAGTCTCCATCGTTGACCAATAGTAACCAGCTCTCAGGATTTTCTTCGCCATAGTATACCCGCTAGAGTGAATCCCAAAGATACCATCATGCATATCTTCCATAATTTCCTCTGCCTCCTTCTTGTCCACACATTAGAGTATAGTAGAATCATGGTTGCGTTTGTACAAGATTCCATTACTTAGGAAGAATTTGGCTGAGAATCTTCGTAAGAACTTTCTATCATTGATGGAAGCTCCCTCGGGATATTCTTGTGCTTCAAGGTATCTCTTCACCTCACGGTACCATGGCTTTTCTGTGTCAGTTTTAAGCTCATAGTAGTGTGCAGGTTCGTCGAATCTCTCAATTATAATCATAGGAGCTTAGTTTTCCCATTTGACCTTGAACATAGAAGACATTATGGCCAAAGCATCGACTAACTAATTTTCTTCCCTAGGGAAGTATTCAAAGGTGATCACTTCGAAGTAAGGAATCAGAGATAGCACAAGATCCTTGTAAGGAATGAGATTAGGGTGTTTAATGTCCCAATCTCCTTTTACTTGGATAATAACTAGAGAAGAATCCCCAAACACATTCAAATGCTTGATCCTCAAATCAATTGCAGCCTTTAGACCCAACATACATGCTTCGTACTCAGCCATGTTGTTCGTACAATCGAAGCATAGTCTGAAAGTTAAAGGAGTTTGGCAACCTTCAGGGGAGATTATCACAACACCATTTCCGTTACCCAAAGCGTTGGAAGCCTCATCGAAGACCATAGTCCATCAAGATCCTTGTTCAGGTCCATCATACGGTCCAGGTTTTGCAGAGTCGATCACTAGGATGATATTCTCATCCAGGAAGTAAAAGTTCATAGACTAATAATCATCAACAACTTGATGGGCCAAATGATCTACTAATACACTTCCTTTGATGGCCTTTTGCATTGTGTATTGAATATCGTACTCAGTCAAGATCATTTGCCATCTAGCTATCAGTTCGGAAAGAGCGGGTTTCTCGAAGATGTACTTGATAGGGTCCATCTTAGAAATCAGTAAAGTGGTATGAGTCAACATATACTGTCTTAGCCGGTGAGAAGCCCATGCCAGAGTGCAGAAAGTTTTCTCGAGCAGTGGATATCTGGTTTCACAGTCGGTAAACTTTTTGCTCAGGTAGTATATAACATGCTCTTTTTGGCCAGACTCATCATGTTGGCCTAACACACACCCCATAGAAATCTCTAGCACCATCAAGTACATGATCAAGGGTCTTCCTTCAACTGGAGGCATGAGGATAGGAGGTTCTTGCAGATATTCTTTGATTTTGTCGAAGGCAACTTGGCATTCATCATTCCATCTGACTACTTGATCTTTCTTAAAGAGTTTGAAGATTGGCTCACAAGTAGCAGTTAAGTGAGATATGAAGCGGGCGATGTAGTTAAGACAACCCAATAATCCTCTAACTTCCTTTTCAGAGTGGGGGGCTTGCATTTCTTGGATGGCCTTCACCTTGGCAGGATCGATTTCGATTCCTTTACCACTGACAACAAAACCTAGAAACTTTCCAGATCGTACTCTGAATGTGCACTTATTAGGGTTCAACCTCAACTTGTGCTTTTTCAGCCTCTCGAATAGCTTGTATAAGTGATTGAGATGTTCTTCCTCAGTCTGTGATCTTGCAATCATATCGTCCACATACACCTCTATTTCATGATGGATCATATCATGAAACAAAGCTACCATAGCCCTTTGATATGTCTCCCCTGCATTCTTTAATCCGAACGGCATGACCTTGTAATAAAAGGTGCCCCATTGTGTAACGAAAGTGGTCTTCTCCATATCTTCGGGAGCCATCCTAATTTGATTATAGCCAGAGAAACCATCCATGAAAGAGAAGACTTTATGCTGAGCAGTGTTATCGACCAAGACATCAATATATGGTAGATGGAAGTCATCCTTTGGACTTACCCTATTCAGATCCCTATAATCTACGCACATACAAAATTTTCCGTCTTTCTTCGGTACTGGAACCACATTTGCAACCCACTGGGGGATAAGACGTCACAACTAGGAATCCTGCATCAAATTGTTTTATCACTTTAGCTTTTATCTTTTCAGACATGTTAGGCCTCATGCGACGAACTTTTTGTTTGACAAGAGCACAATCTTCCTTTGTAGACAGACGATGAACTACAATGTCGGTATCCAACCCTGGCATATCTTCACACGACCAAGCAAACAATTGCACATAGTTATGCAACATCTGGACCAATATGCTTTTGACACTGCTTCCTAGGTTAGCGCCGATCTTGACCTCTTTCTTGTCTGTCTCGGTACCTAGATTGATAACTTCAACTGGATCTTCACGCGGTTGAATAGATTTTTCCTCTTGCAATAGAAGTATGGCTAGCTCTCCTGGTATCTCTCAATCTTCCTAGCCTTCGTCTTCGGCTTGGTTAATTGGATGTTCGTAATTATAGGTGGCAATAGTAGAGTCGTTGGCAAGAAAATCCGGAGTGGACGGGGACCTGTAAGAGTGTGTGTGTGTGTGTGTGTGCATGTAAGATACATGGATATTTTGAAAAATGCATTGAAGAAAAAGAAAGACAATGAGTACAAAAGTTTGAATGCCAAAGTTCAATGATTTGTATTGAATGATCATATGATAAGATGAACATAAATAAAACCCTTAATAGACGGACCATAGTGCCCCGGGCCAGGCATATGGCTTAAAAGTCATTGTTTAATATTACAGACAAAAGGTTCTTGAATTAATAGAAAGCAATAAACAAGTAATTACTCCTTAATGAAGTAGATGGGAACAAAGTCCTTTGCGTGCCAATTGTTGAGCTCTATTGTAGTAGGGTATACCCATTCTTAAAATTCACACTCATACACAGAATCCTCCATGGCGTTTACTTCGTGACTTCCAATACAGAGAGAGGGCTTCCCTGCACGAGCGTGCCTCACTTTTCTCCGAGCCTTGATAGTGAAACCCAACCCACATTTGTCTGCTTTGAACGGGATCTCAGGGAGTTGCCCCCAATTATTACAGCTTCCTTCTTCGACTGCGACACAAGCAACTTTAAATGAAGCCATCCTTGGCACCAATCTATCAGCTTTGGGCAGGTTCGAGAATATTTTGGCAGTAGCAATCATAGGCGGAACAACTTCAAAATCCTGACACAGGGTTTCTATAAGTTTGCCATCCATCTCCACATATTTGAAAGAATTGAGGTGGCTTACCATGAACTCCTCCTCACCACAAACAATGATGATTCTTCCCGTGATCGGGTACTTGAGTTTTTGATGAAGGTTTGACGTTACTGCCCCTGCTCCGTGGATCCAAGGGCGACCCAACAAACATGAGTAAGCATGACAGATTTCCATGATGTAGAAAGTAGAGTTAAAAATCTGTGAGCCCACCTTGATCGGGAGATCCACCTCTCCATGAACCGTCTTTTTGGACCCATCGAAGGCCCTCATAATAATATCACTTGGCTTTAACACTAGTCCTTCGCAGTCTAATCGGTCCAAAGCGCCCATGGGTAGTACGTTTAAGAAAGAGCCAATGTCAACCAGAACATGTGCTAGGGTAGTCCCCTTACATTCAACAGAAACATGCAGAGCTATGTTATGTTTCTTTCTAAGTGGTGTCAGATCAGCATCCGAGAACCCCAAACCATTATAGGCCGTCAAGCTTGCCACACAATTTTCAAACTGGTCAGTTGTGGTCTTATGAGGGACATGAGCCTCCTTCAGTGATTAACGCCCGGTCATGAGCATCGGAACAAAGTAGCAAAGATAACATGGAAATCTTGGAAGGGGTTTGCCCCAGCTGCTCCACTATCTTGAAATCACTCCTCTTTATAATTTTCAAGATTTTATCCATTTCTTAAGCAGAAGGTTCCTCATCAATGTCTTTTGCGGGTATTTCTGTCTCAGCAGGCTCACCTACTTTCTCCTTTCCCCTTGTGTCAGCACTAGGCTTAGTAGTGGTAATGCGGACAAGATCCTTTGTAGCGGTTGGTGGTGAGATATTGGGTGAAAAGTTTCTCCCAGTTCTGGTCACCTTACTAGAGCCAGTAATGTTACCAATGTCATCAACTTTTCTTTCTTTAATCCAAGCATCTTGCTTTATTCCATGGTAAAACACCTGAACACTGTAGTTCCATGGCACTGCTTTGTTGGAAGAGCACAAAATTGGCCCAGGGGCGGTAATTATCAGAGGAGCAACAGTCGGTTCATTTGAAATCCTGATAGGATCCTTGGAGGAGATCTTAAGAGGCTTGTTTGAAATCGTTATGATAGAGAGGTCTTCAATCTTATTGGTCAAACTTTTGGTGGACGGGTTTCTTTCAAATAGGATCTCATGACTACTCATCAGGCGTTGAACGCCATCCTTCAGCCATTTGCATCCATTTTGTGTGGCGCAGCAATCACAGTCCTTCAAACAACCAGGGAAAATTATGGCTTTTCAGAAAGTTCCTTTTGACAATGGTTAACGGAGTAGTCAAGTCTTCGACGGAGGAAACAAAAATGGTGTTTTCAACAGCATTGACACCCTTGCCATGGTTTAGCATTGGTGCCATCATCACATTGGGAATTGGAGGCGGATCAAATTCAATGGTATTTTTGTCTATTAAGTCTTGAATTTTATTCTTCAGTGCCCAGCATTGGTCGGTCTCATGCCAAAGACTATTTGAATGATATGCACATTTGGTATTTGGATTGTATTTAGGTGAGGAAGTATTTCAATTGGACAGAGGATCGTGAAGTGTCACCAAGTTAGCCTTTAGCAGGTGTTGTAAGGCTTGGGATAGCGACATGCCTATCCTTGTGAATTATCTTCGTGAGCCTCAAATCGTTGATGATTAGAAGACTGTCTTTGAACAAGAGTAGTGTTGGAAATCAGAACAGCATTTACGGACGGACGGTCATCCTTCTTGGTACGAGCCCTTTCCCCATACACAACATTAGTTTCTTTCTTCCCAGTGAAGTGTTTCTTTATGGAGTTGGAGGTGGAAGCAAATGCCATAGGGATTTTCCCTCTCTTAATACTGCTTTCGACCCTTTCACCGGTCAGGATCAGCTCAGTGAAACCGGACGAAGAACACCCAACCAGTAAGTTGAAAAATGGACCAGATAACATGCCCATAAACATATCAATATGTTCCCTATCAGTTAACGGTGGTTGGGCCCTACTGGCGAGATCCCTCCACTTTTGGGTGTACTCTTTGAACCCCTCGTCTTCACCCATTGTCATGTATTGCAGTTGAACCCTAGTCGGCACCAGGTCGTCATTGTATTGGTATTAGTGATAGAAAGCGGTGGCTAAGTCTTCCCATGTATGGATACAAGAGCCCTCCAATTGGTAAAACCATTCTAGTTGAGTCCTAACCAAGTTTTCTTGAAAGAAGTGGACCCAGAGTTTCTTGTCGGTGGTGTGCAATTGTATTTTGCGTATATAAGACTTCAGATGAAGCTTTAGGCAGGAAACCTCGTCATATTTAACGAAGACTGGTATCTTGAATTTATGGGGAATGACAACCCCAGATATTAAACCCAAATCGTCAAAACCCAAACCAGGGATGGCTTGAAACGACCTTCAATCTATCCTCTAGCTGCTTGTACTTGACATCGGCGGGAGGATACTGCTCGTCAAAATAGTCTTGATTATCAGACACTTGATCATTAATACACCCAACCTGGGTACTCTTTGCTTCTCCAAATTGATTATCATCTTCCTCAGACGAATCTTCCACTATTGGCATCTGACGGATCGACTCTCTGAATCTTTTACCCATGTTGACTAGGGATTTTCTCTTTGGTTTCTTTTTGGACGCCAACAACATCATCAACTCTTGTTTCCCTTTGGCCAGGGTCAGCAGAGTTTCTTGAAACTGAGAGTTTTGTGCTTGCAGATCTTTCACTGGTTTCTCGATATCCATCTTACTGAAATAAACAGCAGAAAGATAAGGAGACTTGTTGTGGAAAACTTGTTATGTTATGATGCATGAAAAATGCGCATGCAAATGATTTCAAGGATTCATGAAATTTAATTTTATCTAAACAAAGCATGAACAAATTTTAAATTGAATTAATCAGTTCAAGATGGTTACAACGTGCCTCTTGGGCTTACAAAATACATTCCTAAGAAAAAAAGGTTGAACGCTTCCTCTTTGGTGCTAGATAGGCGTTCAAGCTCTGTTCTTCATGAAGTTGGTTTGTAAGCTCAAAAACCCTTTTCTAGCTCGTGTAGAACTGAGCTTCGAAGGTGTCTCGCTCTTCCTTTAGCTGAATCCAACCTTTTTGCAAGTCTTCAAGAAAAGTAGGCATGTTAGGATAGAGGACAGTATACGGAAAATCTCCTTCAGCAACAGGTTCCATGATAACAGGTAGGATGGATGGGTAAGGCATTACGAGCTTTTAAGCACGAGCTCGTACCCACCTAAGGTAAGGCTCAAGGGGAATAGAATTCTTGGGTCCCAGTGTCTTACTATCTAATCTGTTTACCATCCTCCAATCTCGTATAAACCTCTAACGGTAGCCTTGATTGTCGTTGTCGTAGTCGAACACCACTCCTTGGATGAGCATATCATGAGGACCAACTCTTCGAGCATACCCAAACTGTCACAAATCTAAGCAAGGGTTGTAAGTGATACCTCCCCTAATGCCAAGCAAAAGGACATTAGGGAATTCCCCACAACGGTCGATGATAGTAATTCTCTCCAAGGATTGAGAACACCAGTTAATACCCGAATGTTTGAGTGACATCAACCTATTGGACCACCTTAAACCTTGCTCGTTCTTCAACACGGATCGGGAGAGATGCGAAACAAACCACCTAGCAAATAGAGGAGTACAACAAATGAGGGTTCCTCTTTTCCTCATGGTGCGAGAGTGGAGAGAATGTAGGATATCTCCTAACAAAGTAGGTACCAGATTGCGAGACATGAAGATTTTGACAATATTTACATCCATAAGTTGGTCAAGATTTGTAAATAGTACCATCCCATAGATGAGAAGGGCCAAGATTTCTTCAAAAGCTTGTAAATCCAAAGTGTTCCAACAATCTTGAGCTTTCTCAAATAATAACTTGGCTAAGAATCCTTTGACACCACTTCTTGTTTCCCAATTAGCCGTGACGTCAGATCCTTGCAAGTGTAAAGCTCGGGCAATATCTTCAGGGTTTAGGTCTTTTTCAATATCGTTGAAAGGTAGTTGATTGAGAATAGGAATCCCCAAGAGTTGAGAAAATTATTCCATAGTAGGCACAAGCTGGTAATCAGGGAAGGTAAAGTAATGGTGTAAAGGTTCAAAGAACTGGAAAAGCACCTTCATCATGTCTTCATCAATGTCCGAGGTAACCAAGTTTAGGATTCGACCGTGTCTTTCGGTAAATGAAGAACTCTCAGGAACCCTTGATGTGAATTCTTTGAGTTGAGAAGGAATTCTTACGAGATTGACTTGGATAGTTTTCTTGCGGGTGGAAGCCATGTCCTACAAAACAGAACAAAGATAAATCCCAATAATCCTTGAAATGGTTAGTGCAAATGGAATGGTATGATGCTATGATGTTATGTACAAGTAAGCATATACGCAAAAACAAAAAAGTCCTTAGGTTTAGGATTGTATGGAGTTTGTAGGTAAGTACCCTCTTTTGGTTGGCTCAACCTGTCCTAGTAATAGTAACTGGGTTCTAGGGGATCTCAATATCACTGATCTTTCCTTATTGGGCATTGTTTCAGTGTAGGCCTCTTTAATGGAAACCGAAATATCCTGAGAAGTCCGATCTCAATGAGCGTAGTATCGAGTATCAACCAACTTCAGACTGCACCAAAGCCGGCTACCTCACTACTTCATAAAGGCCAAGTTGTTCAAGTAAAGGTTCTAAAGTCAGTTAGTGCTTCATGACACCACACACCAGCCCCGTATTCTCCTTGACTACTCAAGGGCTACCAGTACCAAAGGATGTGTCACACTAACGTAGCTATTGCTTAGACCATGTCGGTATACCCCGCACAGTTTCCACAACTTATTGCTACTTACCTAAAAGGTGTCCCAGATCCGGGTAGAGGATCAAAACAAGCCCAAATAAAGAACCATAATATAAAGCAAACAAGTCAAACAAAGAAAAGCAAGTAAAGGTGATATAGCCCTAAGGTAACCCCACTTTTAATCTATCCCCAACAGAGTCGCTAGTTCTGTAATTCGGTGGGAGAACTGCCTTGGGATGTTTTGCGTTTGATTGCAATTATTGCGAATAGCAAGAGTCGCCACAGACTTTTCTTTTATCCAATAAAGGAAAGGGTGAAAAGAACAAGAAATACCTTTGAGATTATTTTCTTGAGTTCAGGGGGTAGATTATGAAAAGGGAAGGTATTAGCACCCTTTTCATCCATAGTTATCTATGGGCTCTTAGTTGCTTGCTAGATCATTGCTTTTGTTTGAAAGTGTGCTTTGTGGTGGTTTTTGAAAGTATTTTTGAAAAGCACCTTCGTTTAGGCAAACTTTGTAATGATTCTCGTCTATATAAGAATGTATACAAAGTGTTGAACTTTTTGAAAATATTTCAATGGAAAGTGTTGGTGTATTTGAAAATGTGTTTGTGTTTTTAAATATGAGAAAGCAACTAGGAACATTCTACCTTACTCAAAAGTCTTTTGTTCATTCCTCTCTTCCTTTGATATTGCTATCTTACCATTGATTGGTAAGAAGCCTTATCTTTGGATGTAAAAGGGACGGGCGTGGGTCATCGTATAGTCATGATATCAATGTTGTGAGATATCTTAGCATTTCTTTTGAGGGACTAAGATCATTTGTAAGACAACATTCGAAGCGTCATCGAGGGACTATGATCTTGTATTTTTGATTTTTTTTTCTAAGATGTCTCACATGCATAACATGACTATTTTTTATAAGGCACTAAGTGGAGTTAACCTTAGAGATGCATGTGTGCAAAGTGTGTTTGATTGCATGCATTTTTATCTTTTTGATCAGGGTGATCTACTTGTTGATTTTATCTTTCCATACACCCTAATTACTAACATTTTGCATAAAATCAAAAGTGAAGAAAAATAAAATCCTACACTATTACAACCATATTGAATTGCATGAAAATATAAAGGCAAAAATAAGATAAAAACAAGAAAAATGGATCTTTTGATTTAGGGCAGCAATCCCTTCAATTTTGCACTTTCTGACTTTCTTCGATATAGCCTGAAAAGGGATGAAGGAATGACTTTTGATTGGGGCATGGAGGCCAGCATGCTGTGTCTTTCGATTGGGGCCTAGAGGCCAACATGTTGTGTCTTTCGATTGGCGCCTGGAGGCCAGCATGTTGTGCCTTCTGGCTGCCTCTTTCGTTTGGCCTGAAGGTTAGTATGGAAGCCAGAGGCTTCGTTCCTAACTTTCTATCTCCTGTTTCCTTCGTTTGAGTTTGAATAGAAACATGGCCCAAGGCCATGCCAACATCACCTTAAGGCTAGATTAGTGCTTAAAGCATGTTTAAAGGTACAAAGAGCAAAATCAAAGAAGATTGTTAACCATGACACACATTAAAAGAGTGAAAATGAAAATAAGAAAATAGTATATATATGTTTAAAACAAAAAAAAACTTATTTACATGCTATGCTGGAAACAAAGGGTCAAAGGTTAAGAATGACTTACCTTGCTGGAGGCTGGAGCGTGTGCTGGACTTTGAAGTGGTTGCCTTGAATGCCTCTGGATTTGAAGGTAAAGACCAGGGGTGGGCCTTTGATAGTGGATTCTAAAGAAGAAAAACAAGTGAAATGCCCTTCTTTGCTGGATTCGAAGGACAGTAAGATGTAAGGATTTTTTTAGATTTGAGAGGGACAAGCACTTGGATTCTGGGTTTTGATTTGCCAAAGTGTTTAAGTGTTTAAGAATTTTATGATGTGTAAGAATTTTGAAGATACGTTCCCCTCTTTTTTTCTTCTTTTTTTTCCATGTGCAAATGAACTCTCTATTTATAAAGTAAAAAAATTGAAATGTTTGGGAGTAAAGATAATAAAATAAAGGCTCAGCTGGAAAGTAAGCACCCAATTTTGTTATGATAGCAAGATGGATGGTTCAGATGGATTGCTTCCTTAGAAGGAAAACAGGTGCAAAACTCAAGAAAAAAACTTTTTCTAAAAGTAGTATTATACTATTAAGGGCAAGTGGTCTTGGATAGAAAATGGGTTAAAGCCTATTTCAACTTGCATAAGCAACTAAATATAGAGTGAGTCATAGGTTTGAGGCCTGAAAAGGGGAGACGCGTAGCCTAGCCTATGGGTCTAATGCTCAACTTGATCTTCTGAGTCGAATCCTCTGTCTTTCTACACCTTTCAACCAGACCCTTCAACAACCATTTCTTTTTTTCAAATTAAAGTGTCATTCGAATGACTCATGTGGATGTTCTTTGATGGGGCCAAATTAGTGCCTTTCGACCTGGCCCTTCATGGGTTCCTTCGAATGGTCCAAATGCAGGCTCTTGGGATGAGTCAACAATACATGTCATTCGATTGGGTAATCTAGACATGCTTGGAAAGCCCTTAGAATGCACCACCATGGCACTTCTTTTGCGTGAGACAAAGACATATTGCAGAATTCGTGTGTTGAAGGAAGCCTTTTCCAAGGGAGATATTGCCTGTTTAAATTTGCCTGCTAATGGGGCTCTATGGCCAAATGAAAGAGGGTATGCAGGAGGTTCCTGCCTTGTAACCTTATGCAAATATGTTCAAATGAAATCTTGTAAAAGGGGATCCACGTGCCCAAATGAAATGTGTGACCATTAGCTTGTACTGAAGGAACCACATACCCAAACGAAAGGTGCATGTAGGAAGCAAAAAATTACAAATCGAAAGATGCTAAGAAGGGAGCCTTTTGCCTTGGAATTGAAGGAGACTACATGGGGATTTGTTCCTTGTGAACCCAAACCAACGTTCCAGAGGCCCACGCCCAGTCCAAGGATTCCAACCAAACTTGCTTCGAAAGAGGCCAGAAGGCCAATCGAAGGAGTTGAATCGAAGAACACTTGTTTTTCTCCAAATTTTGTCAAAATATTATTTTTATCTATTTTCTCCCTTTTTGACAGTTTCCTTTTAATCTTGGTACTGGAAAATCCCAATGTACTTGTGCAAGCTTGAACCTTGAGAATCCTTGTAAGAAAGGCCCTAAAAAATAAGAGGGAAAATTTTGGGGTACAACAAAATGATTAGGTTTTAATTTTATCAACCACTTCAATTATTTTTTCTAAACAACAAAAACGACAAATTTCTTAAACATTTAGGAGTTTTTTTTAGGGTTTTGACCTTGCTTCAATCTCCACGCGCTTATTTATTTTGAATTTTTATTTTTATGGATTGTGTGATTGACAAAAGGAAGTATAGTTTTAATCAGGACCTTTACACTTTTATTTTCCCCCTGTTTTGGTTTGTCATTCCCCCACCCCAATACCTTGTAATAACGTAGATTTAAATTCCCGCATTTTTATGTTCGTACTGATATTAACTGTTAGATGAATGCTAATAGGATTGTATGATAAGACTAAAATCAAATGCTAGAAAAACTAACATCTGAAGATAAATAACTGAAACACAACACACTCGCACATGCACACCTCTAGGGAACCTCCACTTGTGGCCTTCAGAACAAACAGTAGCGTCTCTCGAATGTAGGATATTTTAGTGGTAACCCTTTGGTTTTTAGATCATAAGTCTATCGATGACCCTTTCGACATTTCCTCGGTATATGATCTTAAAACCTTAGAGTAATTACTAAAGTATCTTATGAGTTTCTCTCATGACTGTACAATGACCTTCGCCTGTCCCTCAAAACATCCAACAATATGGCTACCTACTGACTAATAGTAGGATAGCGTTGTCTAAAGAAAAAGAGGAAAATAACAAAGACCATTTGAGTAGACAGCTCATAGTTGCTTGCTCACAAAAAAAAAATTCCACACATACACAAACTCTTTTCTAAATATTTTCAAAGATAAAACACTTTGTATGCATTCTCGATGATACGAGGATCATTACAAAGTTCGCCGCACTAAGGCGTCTTTTCAAAAATATTTTCAAATACACTTACACAAAAAAGCATTTTCAAAGTGAGCTAGAAACTAAGAGCCCGTAGATAACTACAGATGGAAATGGTGCTAACATATTCCCTTTCCATAACCTACCCCCCTTACTCAGAAAAATTCTCGAAAGGCCATTCCTGTTCTTTTCACCCTTTCCTTTGTTGGATAAAAGAAAAGTCGGTGGCGACTCTTGCTAACCGCAACATTTGCGATAAAATGCAAAACCAGTAAAGTCAGTTTTGCCACCGTATTACAGAACTGAAGACTCTGTTGGGGAACATTAAACTTAAAAGTGGGGTTACCTTAGAGCTAGATCATCTTTAAAAAATGATTTCCTTGGTTGACTTGTGTCCTTTACTTTTCGGGTTTATGTTTGGGTTATTGTTAAAAGATCCTATACCTGGATTCGGGTCACTTTTAGGTAAGCAGCAATAAATTATGGAGACTGTATGGTGTAGACTGATATGGTTGAAGCGATGGCTGCATTATTGGTACCGGTACCCTTTGTGTTAAATCAAGGAGAATATGGGGCCGCTGTGTGGTGTCATGAAGCACTAACTGACCTTAGTACCTTAGTTGAAAAAACTTGGCCATTAGAAAGTAGTGAGATAGCCGGCTTCAGTATAAAATTGAGGATTAGTTGATACTCGATACTACACTCATCAAGATCATACTTTCGAGATATTTCGTCAGCAAGAAAAGATCGCTTGAGCTGAAACAATTACCGATAAAGAAAGATCAGTTATATTAAGATTCCTTAGAACCCAGTTACTTCTTTTAGGACAGGTTGAACCAACTAAACTTCAAGAGGGTATTTACCTACAAACTCCATGCAAGCCTAAACCTAAGGCCTTGTGTGTTTTGCTTGTGTGTGATTATTTTATCAAACATGACATCATGCATCATAACATCTATATTCATTTTCATTAACCATTTCAAGGACCAGGGGAATTTATCATTGTTCTATTTTGCAGACTATGGCTTCCACTCGTAGAAATACTATCCAGGTCAGCTTTGTGAAAGTACATCCCCAACTTAAATAATTAGCATCAGGGGTTCCTTAGAATTCCTCGTTCACCAAGAAATCTGGTCGACTTCTCAACCTGGTTACTTCAAGCTTTGATGAAAAGATGATATATGTACTCTTTCAGTTCTTTTACCCCAAACACCATTGCTTCACTTTTCCCAATTATCAGTTGGTACCTACCATGGAAGAGTTATCTCAATTGCTGGGAGTACCTATTCTTGATCAGAGGCCTTTAACCGGTTTAGAGGAAGCTCCAAAGCCATAAGTTAATGCATCGGCCTGCATCTGAAATAGTCTGACATCATATCCAACTGGGAAATAAGAAGTGGAGTCAAGGGTTTCCTATCTAAGTTTCTGTTAGAAAAGGCTCAATCGTTTTGGGATGATTTGGATTTTCAAGCTATCAAAGAACTCATGGCTCTTCTAATCTATGGGTTGGTATTGTTCCCTAATCCAGACCTACTCATAGATGTGAATGATGTCAAGGTTTTCATCTCTCGTAACCCTATTCCTACTTTGCTCGAAGATATCTTGCATTCTCTTCACACTCGTACCATGAAGACAAGAGGGGTTCTTATGTGTTGTATACCATTGTTGTCTAGGTGGTTTATTTCGCACCTTCCTCAATCAGTATTGAAGAATAAACAAAGTTTGGGTTGGTATCAAAGGGTAATGCCACTTTCTCATTTGGATATTCTTTGGTATTCCAAATCTATGGAGGATGTTACTATCATCGACCGCTGCGGGGAATTCCCTAATGTCCCACTCCTTGGCATTAGGAGAGTTATCACTTATAATCCTTCTTTGGATTTATGACAATTCAGTTATGCTCGAAGGGATGGTCCTCATAATATGCTTATCAAGGGTATTGTGTTCGACTACGAGAATGAGGTTCAAGGGTATCACCAAAGGTTTGTACGAGCTCAGGGCATGGTAAATAAGGTTGACAACAAGACTTGGGGGCACAGGAATTCCATTCCTATGGAGCCTTATCTCAAATGGGTGCAAGCTCACGCTCAAAAACATATGATGCCGTATACATCCATCCTTCCAATAATTATGTAACCTATCACCGAAGGAGATGTTCCTTATGCAGTTCTCCAACCTGACATGCCCACTGATCTTGAAGAGTTGCGGAGGTCTTGGATTCAGCTAAAGGAAGAAAGAGATACCTTTAAAGCTCAATTATACACCGGCGAAAAGAAAGTGTTGGAGCTCACAAAGCAACTTAACGAAGAAAAGAGTCTTAATTCCTACCTCGACACGAAGAGGAAGTGTCCATGGGAGACTTGATTCTTAGATTTTAGGAGTTTTTAATTTTCAATTGTAAGCCTAAAAGGCAGTTGTAATTCAAACTTTGCTAATAAAACCTTTGTTTCATTTTGGTTCACAAATTTAAATTTCCCGAAGTCCTTGAAAACATTTGCATCTACATATCATGCATCATTTCACAAACAGGTTTCCAGTACATGTTTCTCATTTTTCTCGCTGTTTATTTCAGTAGAAAAATGGCTCTAGAACAAAATGTCAAAGATCTCCAGGCTCAACACGCCCAATTCCATGAAACTCTTCTGAATCTGGCCAAGGGACAACAAGAAATAATGACGCTCCTTGTCAAGCAAAAGAAGAAGACTAAAAATCCAGTTGATATCCTTAATCTGGGAAGAAGATTCAAAGGTCTGGCCCGACTGATTCCAACTGTTGAAGTCTCCTCTGATGAAGATGATGACCAAGATGAAGAGGATAGAACAGTTAAATAGGAAGACATGAATAACCAGGGCTCTGAAGATGAGGACTACTCATATGAGCAATACCCTCCTGTTGATGACAAGTACAGACAGTTAGAGGATAGGCTTAAGGCTATGGAGGTCCAAAAGATATCAGGATTAGATTTCGGGGAACTAGGTTTGGTTCCAAGGGTGGTCATCTCACCTAAGTTCAAGGTCCCTGTTTTCGTCAAATATGATGTGGTCTCTTGTCCTAAACTGCATCTGAGGTCATATGTCAGAAAGATTCATCCTCACACTACTTACCGGAAGTTATGGGTCCATTTCTTCTAAGAAAGTTTAGCTGGCACACAACTAGAATGGTTCTATCAGCTAGAGGGAACCAATATCGACACCTGGGAAGATTTGGTTGCTGCTTTCTATAAGCAATATCAATACAATGCTGACTTGGAACCAACTCGGGTGCAATTGCAGAATATGTCCATGAGTTCAAGAGAAGGGTTCAAGGAATATGCGCAGAAGTGGAGAGACCTATCTGGCAGGGTGCAACCTCCGTTGAATGATCGGGAAATGGTAGACATGTTTATGGGCACTCTGACGGGCCCTTTCTTCAATCTGCTGATTAGGAGTTCCTCATATGGTTTTACATAGATGATTTTGACTGGTGAAAGGATCGAGAGTGGCATAAAGAGTGGAAAGATCCCGATGTCCATATCTTCTAGTGCTGCGAAGAAGCCATTCAGAGGTAAGAAGGAAGTAGATGCTGTCTATGGCCAGAAAAGCTGGAGCAAACTTAATCGCCATGAGTCTGTGGGAGCAGTTTTGATTTCCAACCCGACACCTACCCAACAACAACGGCAGGGTAACCGTCAAAGCCCAAACGTTCCTACAAGACAGTTTACCAAGCTTGGTATGCGTTTGTCTCAAGCACTGCAACACTTACTTAAGGTTGAACTCATAACATTGCGGGATCCTCCTCAAAATCCCAACACCGCTTCTCCTAAATACAATCCAAACGTGAAGTATGCCTTCCACTCTAACATTCCTGGTCGTGACACTGTTAATTATTGGGCCTTGAAGAATAAGATCCAGGACATGATTGCCAACAAGGAGATTGAATTTGATCCTCCAGAGGCCCCGAATGTGATCACAACACCTATGCCTAAGCATGATAATGGCATAAGTGTTGTTGAAGATATTTTGTATGTTACTTCTGTAGATGAAGTGGTTACTCCTCTTTCTACGATCAAGAGGAATTTGTTACAAGATGGTTCATTTCTAAGTTGTATTGAATGTTTTTATTGTTGTGCGGCCGAGCCCAATGGCTGCGGGTTGCTGAAGAGGGGTGTTCAAAATTTGATGAATGAGCATATTATTTTGATTGAAAAAGTTTCGTCCACCAATAATTTTTTCTAAGACCTTTCTGTTATCTCCGACACTCATTTTAGGATCCCTTCCAAAGGTACTATAAGGATTACCTCTAGTAAAAAAGCCGCGCCTTTGATTATTACAATGTTTGGGCCCATTATGTATTCCTCAGAGAAGGATGTCCCTTGGAACTATGGGGATGACGTCTATTACCATGGCATCGGGAAACAGTTGTCTGACAAAGAAAATGAAGAGGCTAATCCCAGGTTTGTCAATATAGCCGGTACAAGCAAAATTACCAAAAGTGGAAGGATTTTCTCTTTGGAAATCTCTCTGCCGGTTCAAATCGCTACTGCTAAGACAACTGCTGAGACTCGGGGAAAAGAGTCGATGGTAGAGCCTGCCTAGACGGAGGCACAAAAAGAAGATACTGTTAGGGATACCTCGGGACAAGACTTGGAAGAAGTGTTGAAGATCATTTGTAGAAGCGATTATAAGATCGTCGAACAATTGGGGCAAACCTTATCAAAGATCTCTATGCTGGCTCTACTACTATGTTTCGAGGCCCATGTAAAGGCTTTAGTTAAGTTTTTGAATACCGCCCATGTGCTACAAGATATTTCTACAGACCAATTTAGAAGCTATGTGGCCAATCTGACAACTGATAATGGTTTGGGTTTCTCCGATGCTGATCTGAATCGTGAAGGGAGAAACCACAACAGGGCCCTGTATGTATCCATTGAATGTAGGGGCACTACATTGGCCCATGTTCTGATTGATAATGGATCTTCCCTAAATGTTATTCTGAAGGGTGCTCTCGATAGACTAGACTGCAAAGGGGTTGTGTTAAAGCCTAGTAACACCATAGTCTAAGCCTTCGAAGAATCTAAGAGAATGGTACATGGAGAAGTGGACCTCCCAATCAAAGTGGGTTCAGAGATCTTTGAATCTACCTTTTACTTGATGGATATCCAGCCGGCCTATTCTTTTTTTTAGGACATCCTTGGATCCATAAGGCAGGCACTGTCACCCCCACCTTGCAACAGAAACTGAAGTATCCGGTAAAAGGGAAAGTTGTTACTGTTTGTGGGGAGGAAGAATACTTGGTAAGCCACCTCAATTCGTTCTGATATGTGGAAATGGATGGAGAATTCATTGAGACACCCTGTTAGACGTTCTAAGTGATTTCCTCTACTACGGTTGAAGACGTCTCGGCCATTCCGAAGATCACCAAAACTCCACATAAGACGGCCTCCTTGAAAGATGCTAAGGCTGCTGTTGAAGAAGGTGATAGTACAGTTTGGGGCCAGCTTCCGGATATACTTTATAAATCTAACAAATTTGGTATGGGTTCCACTATAGAAGGTCAAGAAGCTATTCGAAGGGCCCGTGCTGGGAGACCTCCATTTCACATCAGCAACAACGGGGTCAATGCCATAGAGGATGCAGACAGTAATTGTGACTTCAACAACTGGATTTTCCCTACTATTGGTGACGAACTGGATAATTGGAGAGCGGAATATGTGTTCCCTATCTCTTTCATTCAGGAGTAATGGCTATATTCCTGTTTTTATTGTTTAAAAAGTTTTGGTTATGTAAAATTTGAACAATGACTGTTAAAACCTTGTGCCTTACCCGGGGCGCAATGGTTCATTTGTTAAGGGTTGATTGATTCATAAACATTTACTCATTTAAATAAAAACATTGGACGTTTTGCATACAAATTTTTTGATCTCTGTCTTTCTTCCTATCTTACTGCATTTTATTTCAAATAGCTATGTGTTCTCACACACACCTACACACTACATTGCAGATACTCATCCACTCTGGATCTCGTTGATAACAATTCTGCTATTGCCACAAATGAATTTGAAAATATGATCTACCAAGTTGAAGAAGGATGTGAGGAAGATTGTGAAATATATGAAGAGCTTGCCAGACTCATGATACAGGAGGAGAAAGCTATTCAACCACATGAAGGGCCAATCGAAGTCGTAAATCTGGGTACCGAGACAGACAGGAAAAAAGTCAAGATAGGTGCCAACTTAGAGGGCAGTGTCAAGAGCAGATTGATCTAGATGCTACATGAATATGTTGAGATCTTCGCTTGGTCAAACAAAGACATGCCAGGGCTCGATACCGATATTGTGGTTCACCGCTACCTATGAAAGAGGGTTGTGCTCCGATAAAGCAGAAGGTTCATCGCATGCATCCTGAAATGTCCAAGAAGATCAAAGCTAAAGTCATGAAGCAATTCAAGGCATGGTTCTTGGCAGTGACATCATATCCTTAATGGGTTGCTAATGTTGTTTCGATGCCAAAGAAAGAAGGTAAGGTGCATATGTGTGTAGACTACAGGGATCTGAACAGGGCAAGCCCCAAATATGATTTCCCACTACCATATATCGATGTTTTGGTCGACAATGCCACTCAGCACACAAGGTATTCTCCTTCATGGATGGTTTTCCGGGATACAATCAGATCAAAATGGCGCCCGAGGATATGGAAAAGACTACCTTTGTCACACAGCGGGGCACTTTCTGTTACAAGGTCATGCCTTTTGGGTTGAAGAACACATGAGCAACTTACCAGTGTTCCATGGTAGCCTTATTCCATGATATGATTCATCTCAAGATAGAGGTCTATGTTGATGACATGATATCTAGGTCACAGACTGAGGAGGAGCATATTAATTATCTGCACAAATTGTTTGAGAGACTAAAGAAATACAAGCTGAGGTTGAATCCAAACAAGTGCACCTTTGGGTTGAGGTCTAGAAAGCTTTTGGGTTTCGTAGTCAGCAATAAAGGTATTGAAGTTAATCCTGAAAAGGTCAAAGTTATTCAAGAAATGCCATCTCCCTGTACTGATAAAGAAGTCAGAGGTTTCTTGGGACGTTTGAATTACATCACCCGTTTCATCTCTCATCTAGCTGCTACTTGTGAACCAATCTTCAAGCTATTAAATAAAGATAAAGTAGTGAGATGGAACGATGATTGTCAGGTAGCTTTCGATAAGATTAAAGAGTACCTGCAAGAACCCCCTATTCTGATGCCACTGGTTGAAGGAAGATCTCTGATTATATACATAACAGTGTTAGAGAATTCAATGTGGGTGTGTGCTGGGGCAGCATGACGAGTTTGGTCGAAAAGAGCATGCAATATACTACCTTAGCAAAAAGTTTACCAACTGTAAAACAAGATATTCACTGCTCGAGAAAACTTGATGCGCTTTGGCATGGGATGCTCGTCGACTAAGACAATATATGTTAACTCATACCACTTTATTGATCTCCAAAATGGATCCCATCAAATACATCTTCGAGAAGCCAACACTCTCCGGAAGAGTACCTCGATGGGAGATGGTCTTAACAAAATATGATATCCAGCACACCACTAAAAAAGCCATCAAAGGAAGTGTACTAGCAGACCATGCGGCACATCAAGCTGTAAATGACTATCATTCTATGAACTTTGAATTCCTGGACGAGAACATTATGCAAGTAACAGATTGTGAAAACTAGGACCGTATGAAGGACCCGAGCCAGGATCCCCATGGGCTATGGTTTTCGATGGAGCTTCAAATGCACTTGGCAACAGAATCAGTGTTGTGATCATCTCTCCCGCAGGTTTCCATACACCATTCACTACTAGATTATGCTTCGATTATACCAATAATATGGCTGAATATGAAGCATGCATCATGGGTCTCCAAGCTGCTATTGACCTGAGGATCAAATTCTTAAGTGTATATGGAGACTCAGTTCTGGTAATCAGTCAGGTCAAAGGAGAATGGGATACAAAGTATCCGAATCTGATCCTTTATCGAGAGAATGTGCTAACATTGATCCCACATTTTGAAGAGATTACCTTTGAGCACATACCAAGAGAAGATAATTAGCTGGCAGATGTTCTGGCTACCAAGTCATCCATGTTCAAGGTCAGATGGGATAATGAGGCTCCTAAAATTACAATTGAAAGATTCGATGAACCAGCACATTTCTATGGAATTGATACTGATAGAGTAGATGAAAACCGTGGTTTCATGATGTCAAGAAATACCTTGAAACTCAATATTACCCCGAAGGGGCATCCATCAATGACAGGAAATTCCTACGATGGTTCTTGACAAAATTCTTCTTGAGCAATGGAATTATGTACAAGCGTAACCATGATTCGACCCTGCTTCATTGTATGGACAAGAAGGAAGCAGAAGAAATTATGCAAGACATGCACGAAGGTGTCTTTGGTACTCACTCCAATGGACATACTATGGCTAAGAAAATTTTTAGAGCTGGTTACTAATGATCCACTATGGAAACCGACTGTCACCGTCACTCGAGAACTTGTCATAAGTGTCAAGTTTACATTGATAAATTCCATGTGCCTCCTGTACCTTAGAATGTCATGACTGCGCCTTGGCCATTTTCAATGTGGGGAATTGAAATGATTGGAGAAATCAACCCTACAGCCTCTAACGGACATTGTTTCATCCTCGTCACCATTGATTACTTTACAAAGTGGGTTGAAGCAGCCTCGTTCTCCTTTGTCACCAAAAATGTTATTGCTCGGTTCATCAAACCAACTTGATCTGCCGATATGGCATCCTTGAAAGGATCATCACAGATAACGGTAACAATCTCAACAATACAATGATCATTGAGCTATGCACGTAGTTCAAGATCAAGCATCATAACTCTTCTCCTTATCGACCTTAGATGAATGGTGCAACGGAAGCCTCTAATAATAATATAAAGAATATCATACAGAAGATGGTTGTTACATATAAATATTGGCACGAGATGTTACCATTTGCTCTTCACGGCTATCGCATCTTGGCTAGAACATCAATTGGGGCAACCCCATTATCTATGGTTTATGGTATGGAAGTTGTCCTATTTGTTGAGGTCCAGATTCCTTCTCTAAGAATCATGAAAGATGTAGACTTGGATGAAGACGAGTGGATTCAAACCAAGTTGGATAAGCTAAACCTAATTGACGAGAAAAGGCTTGCAGCTGTCTGTCACGGTCAAATGTATCAGAAATGCATGATCAAGGCATTCAATAAAAAGATCAAGCATCAGGTATATTAGGCTGGTGACTTGGTGATAAAGCACATCATTCTATTGTAGGGTGATCCTAGGGGCAAATGGACTCCTACTTACGAAGGTCCATTTGTAATCAAGAAAATATTCTCTGGCGGTGCTATGATATTGACCACCATGGACGGTGAGGATTTCCCGCACCCTGTGAATGCGGATATAGTCATAAGATACTAAACATAAAAATGACCCGCTAGGTTGACTGGCCTAGGCAAAAATAAGGGCATCCTGGAGAACCAAAAGTGTTCGGGAAAAAATCAGGGATATATATGAAAAGACTGTACACCCGGCAAGTCGAAAACCTGAAAAGGCAGCTTGGGCAAAAAAGGGTATCCCGGTGAACTGAAAACTCGAAAGGGCGGTCCAAGAAAAAATTAGGGATCAAAGCGTATGAATATGTCCCCATTGGATCACTGTAGAAAACTTTATTACCAAAGTCAAAGTTCAAATACTACAGATAAATTCAGCTCACTTTCTCCCTGTAGTGGTAGAAATGTTTAAGACTAAGCCATTGGATTAACTAGACTTATACAAATCAAAATAAAATCCCCACCGTGCTTTATTGTTTCCAAAGGAATGGGAAAAGAGAGAATAACCCAAAAGAGGGGGGAAAGATTCAAGGTAAGGTGGTTGGTTATGAAAAGGGAAGGTATTAGCACCCTAAACATCTACGGTACTCCACAAAAACCTCTTTGTAAAATCTGTATATTTTGGCTATAAAAATGTTGTATGTAAAATAGATGGTGGAGGTGAGAAAAGAAATGTATTTTTTTTAATGATTTTTGCACCCGCCACGGTTGCGAACCTTTAGTGCCTACGTACCACCTTCCATGAAATAGGGGATCAGGGTATACTTAGTTCCTCTTTAAAAAAAAATTTAAAACACAAGTGTGTTGATTAATTTTATGAGATAACACATCATTGTCATTGTCCGTGTGGAAAACACACTTACTACCCACAATTATGAGAAAGGAGAATTTTCATCATCTCAAAATGGAGGATATGTCTTGGATTTTAAAATCAATAATGCCTCACCCAACACCCAAGTGGAAAATATCTCTCTTCACTACATATTGTAGAAGTATGGTTGTTTGCATCACTACAAGAATTGACAAGAGTCCAATCTTTTTTGAGAAAAGTTTAAAGATAAAAGCCAAAGTGGAAAAATGGTTTGAAATGAGATTGATTGACTTTTAGTCTTCTCACAAAAAAATTTCAAAGTATTATTAAGTTTATTGAAGTTTATTTATGAAAATGTATTGAAATGCATGAACCTAAGTCCAAGTTTATTATGAAAGTGGTTCAAGTTTAAAACAAGAAGAGTTTTCAAAAGGAGGGAGAAGATTTTTGAAATTAAAGAAGATGGGAGGAGAAGAAGGGACTATCCTAAAGCATAAGGTAAAAGCTAGGGATAGGAACCATCTAACCAACAAGAAGCCAATACTTGATACTATGGACCAAGATAGAATTCCAATTATTTAGATTGAAACCAAACAAGAAGTGATACTAGAACTCTTGAAAGAACCAAGCTTCAAGTCTATTAAGTCTTCACAAAAATTGGTCAGAGTAACAGCTGTATAAGGGTGAATTCCAGATTACAAACAAAGGGTGTAATCACAATAACCTGCACACAAAACAAACAAACAACCCAATGCCTTGAGGTAAAACTCAAGAGCTCCAGACAAAATAATCAGATAAGATCATAAGGTCTCCAATCGTAGGCCAAAGTTTCTAATCCTAAGTCCAAAAAGTCCAATGCTCCATAATGCCAAGGAGAGTAACCAAATAGTTCAAGTATCATTAAAGATTTTTAGGGTTTATGTTGATTATTAGGTGTTTTGAAAAAAAAGAAAATTAAAGCTCAAGTAAGCAAAAAATAAAATGACAAGAAAGTAAATACTCAAATGAGAAAAGATGAAAATGGCATGAAATGTAAATGCTAAAAGTAAATAGTGCATAAAAATAAAGGGGCATATAATAAAAATAAAGGATAAAGTCAGTTATTTGTGATTAGTGGTTAATTGGATGATCATCTTGAAACTTGCATTTGGAACTCATTAGAGGATTGGTAGAACCAAAACCTCCACACAACAAGTTGCATTTTCTTTTTGTCAAGTATATCATTAATTTTGGAATCCTCATGAGTACCATTTAATGATCAACTATGTTTAAGTGATCCGCGTTGACCAAAGGTGTTGTAGATCCATTAGAGGATGGGTAGAACCAAAGCCTCCACACAATAAATCTCAAGGTTATTGGATCAAAGAGATCAAATTATCATACTTGGGCTTGCAAACATAAGTTTGGGCCACGAATGATCATTTATTCGAATCGCGCTAAAATTTAGCGCTATGTTTAGCAATCGTAAATGGACTTATATAGAAGTCGCACGTATTTTGAGGCTGGTCAATATCAATCTATGAACCATTTGTTTTGAGACATGATATAGAGATCATGCTCCAATAATACTCAGTGCAATAAGAAAAGGGATGAGATGAAGAGGGGTGGGAGAGAATACACAATCCACTTTTGAATTAAATTTAATCAAACTATTATTAAAATCATTCATCCATTTTTTGTGGAGTTAGACTCAACACCATGGATCCAATGATGTTAATAAAGTTCATGATCAAAAATTTAACCCAAGATCAGCCAGAAAATAGTCACAAAATAATATTACATTCAATATATACAAAAAAAGGTTTAAAAAATGTTTTGAAATAAAAATAAAAGATAAAAATATCAACTATGTTCAAATTGATCAAGAAATAAAAAGTAATTCCATAGAAAAATCAGAAAAGGACTCAAATGATCTCATAAATTTTTTGGTATTTTTTTAAAGTCAGAAACTATTTTTAAAATTAAAAGAAATGAGTAAAATAAACTAAAAATGAAAAAAATACCAAAGTCAGAAGTAAAAAATAAGTGAGAACTATTTTTTATGCCCCAAAGTCTTGCTATCTACCTTGTTCAACATCCTCCAAGCTCGGATAAATATCTGGCGAAGACCTTGATCACCGTTGTCGTAGTCAAATACCAAACCTTGAATCAGCATCTCGTGCGGGCCATCCCTTCGGGCGTAACCAAACTATCTTAAAGCTAAGCAGGGGTTATAGGTGATACTTCCCCTAATTCTAAGTAAAGGGACATTAGGAAATTCCACACAACGGTCGACAATAGTAACATTCTCTATGGATCGGGAGCACCAATGAATGTCTGAATGTTTGAGCGTTATTAACCTTTGTGACCACCTCGAACCTTGCTCATTCTTTAATACAGATTGGGGAAGATGTGAAATAAACCATCTTGCCAAGAGAGGAGTGCAACACATAAGGACACCTCTTTTCCTTATTGCGTGAGTGTGAAAAGAGTGTAAGATGTCTCCTAGCAAAGTAGGCACCAGGTTGCGTGATATGAAGATTTTAACGGTGTTTACATCTATGAGTTGGTCAGGATTTGGAAACAAAACCATCCCATAGATGAGGATAGCCATAATTTCCTCAAAGGCTTGCAAATCCAAGGAGTTCCAACAGTTTTTCCATTCGTGACTCGAAGGTGAAAGATGATTGGACACTAGAGTGCCCAGAAATTTACACTCGACAATGTGATGGTAGAGGGAATGGGCTTAAAGATTCCATTTCAAGAGGTGATAGAAAGTTGTTGGATATGGGCTTGTAGATGCCATCCAAGAGTGATTGTTGAATTGTAATTTGTAAGCTGAAAGAATGAGTATCAGAATGGCATCCCCGTTTGGAGTGTATCTGAACTGTATCTGAATGCTTTATTTGAATGAGTATCAGAATGACATCCGTGTCTGGAGCTTATCTGAATTGTATCTTAAAACTTGAATCTGAATGAGTGTCAGGACGGCATCCATGTCTGCAGCGTATCTGAACTGTATCTAAAAATTGAGTCTGAATGAGTATCAGAATGGCATCCTTGTCTGGAGCGTATCTGAACTGTATCTGAAGGTTGAGTCTGAATGAGTATCAGAATGGCATCCGTGTCTGGAGAGTATCTGTATTGTATCTGAAAGTTGAGTCTGAATGAGTATCAGAATAGCCTCCGTGTCTGGAGCGTATCTGTACTGTATCTAAAAGTTGAGTCTGGATGAGTATTAAAATGGCATCCGTGTCTTGAGCGTATCTGTACTGTATCTGCAAACTTTGAACATTGTTAATGTTAGCTATTAACCTTATCCTGAAAAGGGTAAAATGTTAGATAAAATGCAAAGTCATGTTGTATGAAATGTATGATATAATGCATTCTTGTTAACAATGTTTATGATATATGGATGCGATATATGCGTATGTGAGCTAATCTGCTGCACTGCTGTTGGATTGGGGAAAATAAATCTCTGAATGTTGCTGAGGATATGTAAGTCTTCATGTCTTGAAGTTGAAGTGGTGATGAATTTCTGTTTAGAGAAATAAACTCTGTTGTAAGGGGAATGTCGTGTACTGTTTGAAAAATCCTGGTTGGGGAATCTTGAGAAATTTGGAAGACTTCTACTGGGGATTGATAATTGGAAGCTTTGTTCCGCTGGGGATTAAGCTGTATCCTGCGGGGGATTTTTATGGAAAATAACTTAGAGAGATTTCCCTATCTCTTAAAGACATCAGTGATTGTCTTTTATTTTGTTTATTTGTAAACAGTAATTATGTTCAAATGCATATGTTCAACAATGAATCATTGGACGTTTTTATAAATGTCGCACACTTTTTCTTGGCGCTCAATTGCGACAGTGATGATATGAAATAGAAATGTAGCGGTAAAGATTTGAAATTAAGCCATCAATTGACTTAACTCAACATAATAAAGTCTCCACCGCACTTTATTGTTTCCAAAGGGAAATGTGAAAAAAGCGAACAAAACCCAAAAATATCAGAGATCGAGGTACGGGGGTCGGTTATGCAAAGGGAAGGTATTAGCACCCTAAGCATCTACGGTATTCCGCAGGATCCACTTTGTTTGGTTTCATTTAAAAGGAGTGTTATGTAGAGGTTTACTTGCTAAAGGAAAAGAATTAATGAGTATTTGTAAACAAAAGAAAGTGAAATGTTTTTTATTATTTTTGTTGCTCGCCTTGGGTCGTAAGACTTAGTGCCTACGTACTCCCTCGTGCAATGGGAAAGGCAGAGCACCTTAGTTTGGCTAGAAAAGACTTGTCTGTTGATTGATTTTAAACAAGGAGACAAGTCGTCATTGTTAGGAGAGAAATCTCGACTAACGCCCACAAGGTGTAAGAAAGATGGACCCTGTGTCATCAAGAGTGAGGGTTTGAGAATGCCTCTAGTACTCAAGTGGAAGAGTCGGCACCTTTATAACCATAAGGATAGGATAATGTTGGTCGACTATCAATGAATCATGTCTCATCTTGAAAAAAGTTTTGAATGTAAAAGGTGCTCGAGCGCACAAAAAAGTTTGAATGAGTTGAAGTGTTTTGTTAATTTTGAAAGATGTCAAAGTATGATTAAATGTATTGAAGTTTGTTTAAAGAAAAGAAGTTTTAAAAGAAAAGGAACTCGACAAAGTCGAGGTTTATTATGAAAGCGGTTTGAGTTTAAAAACAAAGAATATTTTGAAAGAAGATGAGAAGGTTTTGAAAATTAAAGAAGATGGGAGGAGATGAAGGGACTATCCTAAAGCATAAGGTAAAAGCTAAGGAAGAGAACCGTCTAACCAACAAGAAGCCAATACTTGACATTATGGGTCAAGATAGAATTCCCATTCTTTGGATTTAAACCAAGCAAGCAAAGATACTAGAGCTCTTGAGAAGACCAAACTTCAAGTGCATTAAGTCTTCGAAAAAATTGGGCAGAGTAACAGCTGTATACAGGTGAATTCCAGATTACAAGTAAAGTATGTAATCACAATAACCTGCACACAAAACAAACAAACAACCCAATGTCTTGAGGTAAACCCCAAGAGCTGTAGACAAAATATCCATTAATTTCAAAAGATCTCCAATGTAAGCCAAGGTTTCTATTCCTAAGTCCAAGAAGTCCATCACTCCATAATGCAAAGGATAGTAACCAAGTAGTCCAAGTATCATTAAATATTTTTATGGTTCATGTTGATTATTAAGTGTCTTCAAAAGGAAAAGAAAAGCTCAAGTGAGCAAAATAAAAATGACATAAAAGTAAATGCTCAAGTGAGCAAAGGTGAAAATAGCATGAAATGCAAATGCAAAAAGTAAATGGTACATAAAGCATAAAAATAAAAGCATAAAGTAAAGTCAATTGTTAGTAATTAGTGGTTAGTTGGATGACCATCTTGAAACTTGCATTTGGAACTCATTAGAGGATTGGTAGAACCAAAGCCTCCACACAACAATTTGCATTTGCTTTTTGTCAAGTATATCATCCATTTTGGAATCCTCAAAAAGTAACATGTAATGATCAACGATGTTTAAGTGATCCACGTTAAACAAAGGTGTTGTAGATCCATTAGAGGATTGGTAGAACCAAAGCCTCCACACAATGAATCTCAAGGTTATTGGATCAAAGAGATCAAATTAACATACTTGGGCTTGCAATCATAAGTTTGGGCCACAAATGATCATTTATTCGAATCGGGACAAAATTTAGCGCTATGTTAAGCAATCGTAAGTGGACTTATGTAGAAGTCGTACCTATTTTGAGGTCAGTCAATAGAAATCTATGTACTTCATGTTTGGATAAATGATATAGAGATCATCATCCTTTAACATGTAGCACAATTAAAAAAAGAAAGGGATAAGATGAAGAGGGAGGGGAATGATAAGCTAATTTGGATCACCATTTCAAAATTCTTTCATCTTTAAATTCAACCACTCCTCTAGATGGATTAAAGCACTAAACATATCATTAATCCAAAGCACCAAAAATGAATTAAATAATTCACTCTTAGGTAGATTTGAATTGATGAAAATTTATCTAACTTCATGTACATCACAAAGTCCATTGAGTTTAAAGAGAAATTGGACATTTAAAATTGCAATCCAAACCAACAATCAAAAGGAGTGAGTAGAAAAAGCATTTTGGATCAAAGCTGCCCCAAAACAAGGCAAAAAATAAATTCTGTCCCTTAGTAAATAGATTGCACTACTGTGTAAATTGATTTATACAGTATAGTTTTTCAAAAATTTGTGCAAAATTGCTTCTGTGCAATCGATTGCACAGTTACTGCAATCGATTGCACACTGTTACAGGCAGCAAAAACAGCATTTTAAAAGACCAATTTCTTGTTCAAACTTTCCATCAAACACCTTATGATCATGGATCCAAATGAGCACGAAAATTCCATCAAATTATGAGAAAATAGTACCAATGGAATCACAAAACAATGCTCAATGAATCAATCCCAAAGATCACCAAGAGATCACATTGTGAAAGATGAATTATCCAACTTACCAAAGGTAGTTCTAGAGAACTATCAAAACAACTTCAAGAATTTGCTTCAATTCAACCACAAGAATCAATTGCCAAGCTTGGGTGTAGAGAATTGATGAAGAAAAAGTGTTTGGATGAAGGTTTAGCTAAAAGATTAGTAAGCTTCAATGCAAAGCTTACTACCTTTTTGAAAATAGAGCTTTGAGTGAATTTGGTAGATGGAGAGAATTGAGAGATTTTTTAGCAAGGTGGATTTGGCTATCAAAAGCTTGAAATTTGAATGAAATGAGGGCTCTATTTATAGAGTTTAGGATTGGGATTAGTGGTAATTTGCTAATTGATTCTTGGAGTCAAAATTTGAATTAATGATAATTCTTTAAAAATTAGAGCCAAATTGGAGCCAAAAATTTGACAAGCTTGAAATGCTGATTTTTTTCAAATTTTCACGTTGTGCAATCGATTGCACTATAGTGCAAATCGATTTGCACAGTGTATTTTTTCAAAAATTGCGTAAAATTCACTTTGTGCAATCGATTGCACTCTAGGAGCAATCGATTGTAGAGTGAAAAAAATGAAAAAATTTTAATTCTTTTTCTTTGCAAATAGAGATTTTAGGGGAATAATACCGGAAAAACTTATTTTCCATATGCTTCGACTCGGTACCTACAAAACACAGATATGCGTAATTAAATACAAAGAGAACTAAATTTTGTCCCTGATGCGATGAGATGATAGCATATGTTATGAATCATTGTATGAACTCTTTTTTGACATATATTTTTTTGAATGATGTATGAGATGAGACAGACTCTGTGTGACTGTGGAAAGACTCGAAATCGGAAACTTATGGTAGCTCAGATGTAATGACGTGGAAAGACACGCTAGGGAAACAACAAGATACTTTTGGATATCTGTCAGGGTGACAAGGAGTAACCAGAAATATTTGGAAAAAAGATAAAACTCGAGAAGGCAAGCAGCGACATCCAAGAATGGCAGTTAATGAGGCGAGCAACTCTCTGGAAAAGGCAATCAGAATCATCTAGAAGAACATAGATGTGGGATAAGACCAAATCTGAAGCTACATCAAAGTCGTCCAGGAAAGGCGCTGGACGAAAAAGAAACATGACATCCGTTACTGGCTTTGAATGAAGGGAAAACTCAACGTCTAATACCGGCTTTAGACGAGAGAAAAGATCACAACATCCAATACTGGCTTTGAATGAGTGAAAGAGATCTTGACATTCAATATTGGCTTTGAATGAAGGCAAAACTCAACGTCTAATACTGGCTTTAGACGAGAGAAAAGATCACAACATCCAATACTGGCTTTGAATGAGTGAAAGAGATATTGACATTAAATACTGGCTTTGAATGAAGGGAAAACTCAACGTCTAATACTGGCTTTAGATGAGAGAAAAGATCACAACATCCAATACTGGCTTTGAATGAGTGAAAGAGACAGCTGAACTGATGTTTGCTTTGGTAGGTGCCAAGTAAGTTGGACTTTGATCTCAAGGTGACATGTCAACTGCAACAAGACCTCGGGAAATGAAAATGAGGATGAAACACTCTTGCTATGCATTATGTTTGGATTCTGTAATGCATCATATGTGAATGGTCTATGCATGTAATGCAGACATTTACGACAACGGAGTTTGACTCTTTTGTGGAGGTAAGATTGGAAGTTTGATTCCTCAACACGGAGAACTCTGCCAAATTTCTTGGAAAGAAAAAAGTCTTGAGCCCAAATTTGTCACACTTGTAAGCAGTATTAAATTGATTATCTTCTGAGGAAGGACATGGAAAGCTGCTTGGGGATTTGTCCCAGATTAGCTTAATGTTGAAGATAAACTGATCATGGCTTCAGTCGAAAGTTGTTGGAAATGAGTTGATCATCGCTTCAGCTTTGAAATGACTATTGGAGATAAACTGATCATGGCTTCAGTTCTTGAAATGATCGTTGGGAAGGAATGCCCCAGTATGAGTCTCGAAAATGATCTTCTAGCTAACCAAATCTGAGAAAACTCGCATTGAGCAACAAATCTTGAACTGATTCACAAATGGACCTGGAAGAATACTAACCCCTGATAGGGTCACTAACCAAGTTTCTCTGCTGTTTGAAATTCCTTGATGAGGAAAGCTTGTTTGCAAGCAAAATTGTTTATTCAAGCATGGTAATTTTAATGCAAAGTTCATGCAAAAGTTTTGAATCCAAAATCATTTTTGAAATGATGTTATTGGTGTATAGAAAATGCATCACTTGTTAAAACACAGTGGTTTATAGTTTTAAAGTGAAAGAGAAAGCAAAGGTATGATACCAAAACAAATGATTTGCAAAAGATCATAGGAGTCAATTTACGCAACCTTGCTGTAGTATGCTTTCAAAACAAACCTGTCTTCAATTAGGTCTTTTGAGGGTTGTAACATGGTCTGGTTCACGGTTTAAGAAATAAAGGATAAAGGCTCAAAGTTTATTTGTACCCAACCCGATCTTCGTGATGTTCTTCAGTCCTACGTTTAGTTAATTGAGACTATGCATTCAGGTTCCAAGATATTTTGGAATTGCACTGATGGTAATAATGACGATTGTTCAGAAGCTAAGGATTCTTGAGAATGACAGTCATTTCTTCTTACATCTTTTTGTTGTTTTGAGGACTTTTGTCAACTCTGATGGAGAATTTTGAGGATTTGAAGACCTCTTCTGATTGAATTTGTTATTCCCAAGTTTTGCCTGAACTGTTTCATTTGAGATTACAGTCAGCGGGATGCCCCACTTTTTTCCTGAACTATTTCATTTGAGATTACAGTCAGCGGGATGCCACAATTTTGTTGCCTAAGTCTCCTTCAGAGGTTTTGACTTAGCGGGACATTTCTTTTTATTTTTCTTTTCATTTCTTTTTTTATTTTTTGGAAATATAATGACTGCCTTTCTCAATGATTACGGGGAACCATCTTCGTCATTTATTGTTTGAGAGCATCTTCAACACTTCTTGTTGTGTGCAAAGGAAAGCTTGATCGCGACCTTTATTGAAAGGTGTCTTGCACAAATTCTCTTGTAATTGAATGCACAACCAAATTAACTGAGAACTACCCATCCCCAGGTTAAGATTGCGGGTTTTTTCGTATAGATAGAAACTCCAACTTCTAGGCTCAAAGGGGTGAACGGGGATTAACTTCCTTATTACTCCAGTGTTTGGGAGTTGAAACAATGCTTGTATATCCTCAACCAAGTTTTATTCGAAAGCATACCAACAACAATTATGGGTATTTAGTTTTCATCATCCTCCCTCAAATCTTTGCATAAACAAAAGCTTGATAAAAGGAGTAAACAAGAGAAATATATTTGAAAGCAGTAAATCGAAATGATTTGAATCAAAACATTGCAATGCTCATTTCATTAGAATTAACATGAAAGTTTAAACATAATTTGAAAGCAACAATTTTAACAAGGGAAAATGCAAACAGAAAGAAACATGGCCTAGTGACTAATCAGTAACAAGGATGAGTTGTCCTGTCTGAAACACTGGGTTTAGGAAGTGACTTGAGGGTACCCCGACTCAGTCTTCAGCCACTTTGCTTTGGCAAAGGATTGTTAATAACATTAGGACTTGCCTATTTGAAAATGAGAATATTTGCTTTCACCAGTTCTTGCACTTTATTCTTCAATGCATAACAGCTCTCTAAATCATGACCGGCAGCTCCCTGACGAAATTCACATTGAAGGTCAGATCTGAACCCGGCTGGAGGAGGATTTCGAGGAATCAGAGGCCTAGTTGTAATTAAGCCCTTCTGCACCATTGCAGGATATAATTCAGTGTATGTCATAGGGATGGGATCAAACTGAGCCCTATTCCGATTTTGATTTTGCACAATATTATGTTGTTGAGGAACCCGAACTGGTTGAGCATTAACCGTAGGAGTAACAACTGCTACTTGTGGTTGATCAGCATATTGAGGCCTACGACGAGGTCCTCTTCTCTCAGTCGAGACAACATTGGCTTCTACCTATTTCTTCTTCTGAAAGTTCCCAAGGTATTTCTTTGCACCATTAGAAGATTCAGCAACTTTAGACACTTTACCATTCTTGATTCCTTCTTCTAATCTTTGGCCAATTGTCACTAGGTCTGTGAAGCTGGAGGACACACTACCAATCATCTTCTCCCAAAAGAAAGGGGACAAAGTATCCATGAACAAACTAGTTAACTCTTTCTCTGCCAGAGGTGGTTCAACTTGAGATGCCAGTTCTCTCCATCATTGAGCATATTCCTTGAAAGATTCTTTCTCATTCTGAGACATATTTTGCAATTGGCGACGATCAGGTGCCATGTCAAGGTTGTATTTGTATTGTTTTATGAAAGCATCAACAAGATCTTGGAAGCATTGGATACGACCTTTCTCAAGTCCCATATACCATTTCAATGAAGCTCCACTCAGACTATCTTGGAAACAATGGATAAGCAACTTGTCATTCTTGGTGTAAGCAGAAATCTTTCGAAAGTACATCACCAAATGACTTCTTGGACAAGTGTGCCCCCGGTATTTCTCAAACTCAGGAGTCTTGAACTTAGTAGGCATAACCAGATCAGAAACTAGGCACATATTCTCAGTAGCAATACCAAAGACATCATTACCTTCCATAGCTCGGAGTCTCTTCTCTAAAGTCTGATATTGTTCTTTAAACTCTTCAAACTCACCAAAGTCTACCTAACTCACACTTCGAGGACTGGAAGCATGGTACTCAAATAGAGGGTTTCCAAAAGCAGCTTGTGCAGCAGGTTGTCAAGAAGCAGTATGAACAATTGGCTGAGGTTCAGTGAAAACTGGAGCTTGAAAGACTGGTCGGAAAGACTGGCCAGCCATTGAAGTAATTGCATCAGGCAGAGAGTAGTTATGAGGTAACCCAAACTCTGGCCATGTAGTAGATGTATGCTGGATAGGTTGAGTGTCAACAACAGCAGTTGGGATTTCAGATATCACAGTCTTTTGAGGTGGCTCTCCTCTGGAAATCAGGACTTGCATCATCTCAGTAAGTATGGCCATTCTTGACTTCAACTCATCGATTTCCATTTTGAATTCCATGTTGTGTTGTTCTTGGTTTTCCATTCTCAATCTGACAACATCTCTAGTCCCGTAGTTGTGTTGAGGAATCCGCTTGACGGTAGACGATTAACTGGAAGAAAGAAGCAATTGGGAATAAGATCCTGAACAACCTGGATGTATGTAGAATGATACAGAGGATGCAAATGATATGCAATGTTATGCAATGCACTTCACAGTAACAAGATCACATGGTTCAGAGTCACGAGCCTGGAGTCAAAGGTACAACCCATAAGGTATGGACTAATGGTTATCACCTGCCGAACAAGGTTCTAAGAGGTTCCCAGAGTCTGCATCCTTCCTTCAGATATTACCAACGTCCCGATTAACTCGGTAATTAGTAATATTCTCAAGAAAAACTCATCTGAGCGTAGTATCGCGTGACAACTACTTCCGGATTACTCCGTCATAGCTTCCGCACTAAACCTAAAAGGCCAAGATGGGTTAGGTAATCTATGGTCCTCAGCTTTAGTAGGCTCCCAGGTCAAAAGCAGTACGTCTTCCCGATTACTCGGTAAACGACACTACAGTCAAAGGGGCCTCCACTGAGTGGGGGATCTCATGTATTCTTTTTTGGGATTACTCCCTTAAAGTTAACATGACTATACCGCCCGTCCTATCTTATGTTTGCCCAAAGTCGTGGTAGAAGACTTATAAGAAATCACCAAGCCCCTGAAAACCAGGAAAATCCAGACAAACATATGTACAACATAATGGGAAGTAATAAACATCAAGTAAAACAATATATACACACTCATAGAAGAGAAACAAACAAATCTAGGATTGAACCACTTAGGAATGGACCAGTAATAGGTCAATCTGTCCCCAGTGAAGTCGCCACTTTCTCTGTCGCACACTTTTTCTTGGCGCTCAATTGCGACAGTGATGATATGAAATAGAAATGTAGCGGTAAAGATTTGAGATTAAGCCATCAATTGACTTAACTCAACACAATGAAGTCGCCACCGCACTTTATTGTTTGCAAAGGGAAATGGGAAAAAAGCGAACAAAACCCAAAAATATCAGAGATTGAGGTACGGGGGTCGGTTATGAAAAGGGAAGGTATTAGCACCCTAAGCATCTATGGTATTCCGCATGATCCACTTTGTTTGGTTTCTTTTAAAATGAGTGTTATGTAGAGGTTTACTTGCTAAAGGAAAATAATGAATGAGTATTTGTAAACAAAAGAAAATGAAATGTTTTTTTATTATTTTTGTTTCTCGCCTTGGGTCGTAAGACTTAGTACCTACGTACTGCCTCGTGCAATGGGAAAGTCAGAGCACCGTAGTTCAGCTAGAAAAGACTTGTCTGTTGATTGATTTTAAACTAGGAGACAAGTCGTCATTGTTAGGAGAGAAATCTCGACTAACGCCCACAAGGTGTAAGAAAGATGGACCCTGCATCATCAAGAGTGAGGGTTTGAGGACGCCTCTAGTACTCAAGTGGAACAGTCGACACCTTTATAACCATAGGGATAGGAGAATGTTGCTCGACTAACAATGAATCATGTCTCATCTTGAAAAAAGTTTTGAAGGTAAAAGGTGCTCGAGCGCACAAAAAGGTTTGAATGAGTTGAAGTGTTTTGTTAATTTTGAAAGATGTCAAAGTATGATTAAATGTATTGAAGTTTGTTTAAAGAAAAGAAGTTTTAAAAGAAAAGGCACTCGACAAAGTCGAGGTTTATTATGAAAGCGGTTTGAGTTTAAAAAAAAAGAAGATTTTGAAAGAAGATGAGAAGGTTTTGAAAATTAAAGAAGATGGGAGGAGATGAAGGGACTATCCTAAAGCATAAGGTAAAAGCTAAGGAAGAGAACCGTCTAACCAACAAGAAGCCAATACTTGACATTATGGGTCAAGATATAATTCCCATTCTTTGGATTGAAACTAAGAAAGAAAAGATACTAGAGCTCTTGAGAAGACCAAACTTCAAGTGCATTAAGTCTTCAAAAAAATTGGGCAGAGTAACGGTTGTATACGGGTGAATTCCATATTACAAGTAAAGTATGTAATCATAATAACCTGCACACAAAACAAACAAACAACCCAATGTCTTGAGGTAAACCCCAAGAGCTCTAGACAAAATATCCATTAAGTTCAAAAGATCTCCAATGTAAGCCAAGGTTTCTATTCCTAAGTCCAAGAAGTCCATCAGTCCATAATGTAAAGGATAGTAACCAAGTAGTCCAAGTATCATTAAATATTTTTATGGTTCATGTTGATTATTAAGTGTCTTCAAAAGGAAAAGAAAAGCTCAAGTGAGCAAAATAAAAATGACATAAAAGTAAATGGTCAAGTGAGCAAAGGTGAAAATAGCATGAAATGTAAATGCAAAAAGTAAATGGTACATAAAGCATAAAAAATAAAAGCATAAAGTGAAGTCAATTGTTAGTAATTAGTGGTTAGTTGGATGAACATCTTGAAGGCATTTGGAACTCATTAGAGGATTGGTAGAACCAAAGCCTCCACACAACAAGTTGTATTTTCTTTTTGTCAAGTATATCATCCATTTTGGAATCCTCAAAAAGTAACATGTAATGATCAACGATGTTTAAGTGATCCGCGTTGACCAAAGGTATTATAGATCAATTAGAGGATTGGTAGAACCAAAGCCTCCACACAATGAATCTCAAGGTTGTTGGATCAAAGAGATCAAATTAACATACTTGGGCTTGAAATCATAAGTTTGGGCCACAAATGATAATTTATTCGAATCAGGACAAAATTTAGCGCTATGTTAAGCAATCGTTAGTGGACTTATGTAGAAGTCGCACCTATTTTGAGGCCGGTCAATAACAATCTATGTGCTTCATGTTTGGATAAATGATATAGAGATCATCATCCTTTAACATGTAGAAAAATTAAAAAAATAAAGGGATAAGATGAAGAGGGAGGGGAATGATAAGCTAATTTGGATCACCATTTCAAAATTCTTTCATCTTTAAATTCAACCACTCCTCTAGATGGATTAAAGCACTAAACATATCATTAATCCAAAGCACCAAAAATGAATTAAATAATTCACTCTTAGGTAGATTTGAATTGATGAACATTTATCCAACTTAATCTACATCATAAAGTCCATTGAGTTTAAAGAGAAATTGGACATTTAAAATTGCAATCCAAACTAACAATCAAAAGGAGTGAGTAGAAAAAGCATTTTGGATCAAAGCTGCCCCAAAACAAGGCAAAAAATACATTTTGTCCCTGTGTAAATCGATTGCACTACTGTGTAAATCGATTTACACAGTACAGTTTTTCAAAAATTTGTGTAAAATTTCTTTTGTGCAATCGATTGCACAGTTACTACAATCGATTTCACACTGTTACAGGCAGCAAAAACAACATTTTAAAGGGCCAATTTCTTGTTCAAACTTTCCATCAAACACCTCATGATCATGGATCCAATTAAGCACGAAAATTCCATTAAATTGTGATAAAATAGTACCAATGGAATCACAAAACAATGCTCAATGAATCAATCCCAAAGATCCCCAAGAGATCACATTGTGAAAGATGAATTATCCAACTTACCAAAGGTAGATCTAGAGAATTATCAAAACAACTTCAAGAATTTGCTTCAATTCAACCACAAGAATCAATTACCAAGCTTGAATGTAGAGAATTGATGAATAAAAAGTGTTTGGATGAAGGTTTAGCTCAAAGATTAGTAAGCTTCAATGCATAGCTTACTACCTTTTTGAAAATGGAGCTTTGAGTGAATTTGGTAGATGGAGAGAATTGAGAGATTTTTTAGCAAGGTGGATTTGGCTATGAAAAGCTTGAAATTTGAATGAAATGAGGGCTCTATTTATAGAGTTTAGGATTGGGATTAGTGGTAATTTGGTAATTGAATTTTGGAGCCAAATTTTGAATTAATGATAATTCTTTCAAAAATTAGAGCCAAATTGGAGCCAAAAATTTGACAAGCTTGACATGCTGATTTTTTTTCAAATTTTCATGCTGTGCAATCGATTTGCACAGTGTATTTTTTCAAAAATTGCGCAAAATTCACTTTGTGCACTCGATTACACTCTAGGAGCAATCGACTGTACAGTGGAAAAAAATGAAATTTTTTTAATTCTTTTTCTTTGAAAATAGAGATTTTAGGGGAATAATACCGGAAAACCTTATTTGCCATATGCTTCGACTCGGTACCTACAAAACACAAATATGCAAAGACAAAGACAAATATTTTTTGTATTTTGATTAGAAGTTAGTCAACAACACAAGAGAAAACTTAAAGATAAGATGCAAATGTGATGAATGAAGCTATTTATTAATGATTGTGACTGAATGACAAAATATTGTATGAAAGTGAGATTGAAAAAGTTAGGGGAAAAATTTAGGGTACAACAGTAAACAAAACACAAGCATAAAGAAAAATAGATAGTTTTTGCACTTTCAAAGAGATATCTTTGTATTGACTTTGAGTAGGTATTTTTGTACAATGAGACAAACATTCTAGTAAGAGAATGCCATCGTAAAAAATGAAAATTTTAATACAAAGAAAAGATAGCTATGTGTAATAATCCCATGGGGTTCCCATTCTGCTATAGCCTTTGTATCTCTGAGTATCTTGTCTATTTGTTGCCTTGTCCGAAGATGATTGAATTGATCAGAACCTCCGAGTTTGATGGTTGTCCGTAAGCTGATCCAACGGGACATAGTCATATGCTTTAATTCCATAACTTTTGCATGTACCACCCTTTCGGGTTTTTAGTCCACCGTGATACCCATTTTTGCCCAAGCTGCCCTTTCGGGGTTTCCAGCTTACCGGGTGTACATATTTTTTTGTTTTATCCCTAATTTTTTCTCGAACCTTTTGGTTCTTCGGGATGCCCTTATTTTTCCTAGGTGTGTAAACCTAGCGTGTCTCTTATGCGTAGTATCTTTTGACTATGTCTGCATTCACAGGGTGCGGCAGGTCCTCACCATCCATGGTGGTCAAGATCATTGCTCCACCAGAGAAAATGTTTTTGATTACAAATGGTCCTTCGTATGTAGGAGTCCATTTTCCCATGGGATCACTTTACGGCAGTATGATACATTTGATCACCAGATCCCCAACTTGATACACTTGGCGTCTGACCTTTTTGTTGAAAGCGTTGATCATCTGTTTTTGATACATTTGACCATGACAAACAACAGTAAGCATTTTCTCATTAATCAAGTTTAGTTGATCAAGTCGAGTCTGGATCCAATCGTTTTCATTCAGCCCTGCATCCTTTATAATTCTTATAGAGGGGATATAAACCTTAATAGGCAAGACAACCTCCATGCCGTATACCAGAGAATAGGGTGTTTTTCTGGTTGATGTGCGTGCTGTGGTACGATATCCATGGAGAGAGAATGGTAGCATCTCATGTCAGTCTTTGTATGTGACAACACCATTCATCTTCAGCCGGTAAGGGGAAGAATTGTGATGCTGGATTTTGAAATGCTCGCACAAGGCGGTGATCATAATATTGTTCAAGTTCGTACCATTGTCGGTGATGATCCTCTCCGGGATACGGTACCGGCAGATGAGATTTTGTTTAGTGAACCGGGCTATAACATTCTTGGTCATGGAAGTGAAAGAGGATGCCTCAACCCACTTTGTGAAATAGTCAATGGCCACTAAGATGAAGTGGTGTCCATTGGAGGCTGTCGGCTTGATTTCTCCTATCATATAAATCCCCCACATAGCAAAAGAAAAAGGAGTCGTCAATACATTTAGAGGAACCAGAGGTACACGCACCTTGTCAGCATAAATCTGACCCTTATGGAAACTTAGAGAGTGTTGATAGAAACTTGCTTCCATGGTAGACCGGTAATAGCCTGCCAGTAGGATTTTCTTCGCCGTTGTATGCCCACTGGAATGGGTGCCAAAAGTGCCTTCATGCAACTCAGCCATGATCCTTTCAGCTTCAACCTTGTCTATGCACCGAAGTAACATAGATTCATGGTTGCGTTTGTAAAGAATGCCATTAATAAGGAAGAACTTAGCAAAGAATCTCTTTAAGAACTTCTTATCGTTTACTGAAGCTCCTTCTGGATATTCTTAGGTTTCGAGATACCTCTTGACTTTGTGGAACCAAGGCTGGTCCACTACTTCTTTAGTATTAATCTCGTGACAGTGTGCTGGTTCATCCCTTCGCTCAATGGTGATCTGGGGAGCCTCGTTATACCATTTAAGTTTAAACATAGACGACATTGTGGCTAGTGCGTCTGCTAGCTGATTTTCTTCTCGCGGGAAATGCTCGAAGGTAATCTTCTCGAAATGTGGGAGCAATGTCAAAACATGTTATTTGTAAGGGATAAGGTTAGGGTGTTTGGTGTCCCATTCCCCTTTGATCTGGCTGATGACCAAAGCTGAATCTCCAAACACATTTAAGGATTTGATCCCCAAGTCTATGGCAGCTTTGAGACCAAAGATGCACATTTCATATTCCACCATGTTATTTGTATAATTGAAGCAAAGTCTTGCCGTAAAAGGAGTATGACATCCTTCAGGAGATATGAGTACAACACCAATACCACTGCCGAGTGCGTTAGATGCCCCATGAAAAACCAGGGTCCATCGGGATCCTTGTTCAGGTCCGTCATATGGTCTGAATACTTCATAGTTGTTTACCATCATGATGTCCTCATCTGGGAATTCGAACTTCATGGACTGGTAGTCTTCCACAGCTTGATGAGAAAGGTGATCAGCTAGTACACTGCCCTTTATTGCTTTCTGGGTAGTATATTGTATGTCATATTCTGTCAGGATCACCTGCCATCTCGCTATTCTCCCAGAGAGAGCAGGTTTCTCGAAGATGTATTTTATCGGATCCATTTTTTATATCAACAAGGTAGTATGGGTCAGCATATACTGTCTTAGCCGGTGAGCAGCCCATGCCAGAGTGCAACAAGTTTTCTCGAGTAGTGAATATCTTATTTCACAGTCGGTAAACTTTTTGCTCAGGTAATAAATAGCGTGCTCTTTTCGGCCAGACTCGTCATGCTGCCCCAACACACACCCCATTGAATTTTCTAAAACAGTCAGATACATGATCAATGGTCTACCCTCAACTGGTGGCATCAACACAGGAGGCTCTTGTAGGTACTTTTTGATCTTGTTGAAAGCAGTTTGGCATTCATCATTCCATTTGACTACTTGATCCTTCTTCAATAACTTGAAGATTGGTTCACAAGTAGCTGTCAGGTGAGAAATGAATCTGGCAATGTAGTTTAAACGTATCAAGAATCCTATGACTTCCTTCTCAGTATGAGGAGCAGTCATCTCTTGTATCGCTTTCACTTTGGCAGGATCTACCTCAATACCTTTGTTGCTGACAACAAAGCCTAGGAGTTTACCAGACCTTACTCCAAACATGAACTTATTGGGGTTCAACCTCAGCTTGTACTTCCTTAGTCTCTTGAAGAGTTTCTGTAGATGATCGAGGTGCTCTTCTTCTGTTTGAGATCTAGCTATCATGTCGTCCATATAGACCTCTGTTTCGTGATGTATCATGTCATAAAATAGAGCTACCATGGCACGCTGATAGTTTTCCCCAACATTCTTTAGTCCGAACGGCATAACCTTGTAGTAGAATGTGCCCCATTGTGTGACAAAGGTTGTCTTCTCCATGTCTTCAGGCGCCATTTTGATTTGGTTGTAACCTGAGAAACTGTCCATGAAGGAAAAAACTTTGTGTTGTGCCGTATTGTTAACTAGGATGTCAATGTGGGGAAGTGGGAAATCATCTTTAGGGCTTGCCCTATTTAAATCTCGGTAGTCCATGCAAATTCGTACCTTTCTGTCCTTTTTGGGCACGAGAACAACATTGGGAACCCCCTGCGGATAGGAGGTGACGACCAAGAATCCAGCGTTGAATTGTTTCATGACTTATGCTTTAATCTTTTCCGACATATCTGGTCACATGCGACGTACCTTTTATTTTACTGGTGGGCAATCCTCTTTTGTAGGTAGACGATGTACCACAATATCTCCATCAAGTCCTGGCATGTCTTCATACGACCAGGAAAAGACCTCAACATATTCGTGTAGCAACTGAATCAGACGCTCTTTGACACTGGGTTCCAGATTGGCACCCACCTTGACTACTCTTTCATCTTCCTCGATACCTAGGTTGATTGTATCCATGGGCTCTTCGTGGGGTTGAATGGTTCTCTCTTCTTGGTTTTGCAATCTGAAAAGTTCCCCTGGTACTTCACAATCTTCCTCACCTTCGTCTTTGACTTGGTAGATTATATTTTCAGAGTCACAAAAATCCATAGCAGAACCGTTATCCATGGGATCCCGAATGGATGTAGACCTGCATTGTGAGTGTGAGTGTGTGTAAGGGTATATCTATCTTTGAAAGAAATGAAAATGTAAAAGAGAAAAAACAATGAGAACAAATTTTGTATGCAAAAACGTCCATGATTCATTGATGTTATATGGAAATGAGATAATAACCCTTACAAATGGACCATTGTGCCTCAGGTAAGACACAAGGCTTTAAGAGTCTTAATTGTTTTAATATTATAGATCCAAAAAAATGTAAAGACAAATTACTGTGGGATAAAAGTGATCGGGACAAAATCTCTAGCCTCCTAATTGCTGAGCCCTCCACTGACAGTTGGGAAGATCCAATCCTCCAGGTTGTAGCCATCTTCATCATCCTCTACCGTATTGACTTCATGGTTGTTGATCTTCAAGGGTGGTCCTCCAGCACGAGCGCGGCGTACAACCATCTGAGCACTTGAAGTGAAACCCAGGCCAAACTTGTCAGACTTGTATGGGATATCTGGGAGTTGTCCCCAAATAGTGCACCCACATTCTTCTATCACTGCTTTTGCATCCTTCAAGGATGACATCCTGAGTGGAGGCCTCGTGATCTTGGGAACAACCTTGGTCACTGCCACATCTTACGGGACTTCTTCAAAGTGTTGGAATGGAGTTTCAATAAATTCACCATCTAACTCCACATATCTGAAGGAATTGAGATGGATGATCATATATTCTTCTTCTCCATGAACGGTGATAATCTTCCCTTGAATTGGATATTTCAGCATTTGGTGCAACGTAGAAGTAACAACGCTAGCATTGTGGATCCATGGTCGGCCTAGCAAGCAGGAGTATGAAGGGAGGATATCCATTACATAAAAAGTTGAATCAAATGTTTGGGTTCCAACCTTTATGGGGATATCCACTTCCCCATGCGCCATCCTTTTTGAGCCATCAAAAGCCCTCACTACTATATTGCTTGGTTTCAATGTCAATCCTTTGCAGTCAAGTCTATCAAGATCCTTTTTAGGAAAAACATTAAGGGACGAACCAGTGTCCACCAAAACATGAGCCAAGGTTGTACCCCTACATTCAACTGAGACATGCAATTCCTCATTATGCTTCCTTCCTCTTGGCGTTAAATTAGCATCCGAAAAACCTAGACCATTATCTGCGGCCAAGTTGTCTACGAAGTCTTGGAACTGATCGGCAGATGTTTCTTGGGGTACATGGGCAGTTTTCAAGAATTTTACCAAGGCCTTTGCGTGCGCCTCGGAACATAGTAGTAAAGCCAACATGGAAATTTTAGATGGAGTTTTCCCCAGTTGCTCAACTACATCGTAGTCGCTTCTTTTTATGATCTTTAGAATTTCCTCCATCTCTTTTCGGGAGGTCTCAAGGATAGCCAATGATTATGCCTTCGTCCGGACAGGCTCAATCAGAATACGTTTACCTCGAGTCTCAGTTAACTCGGTAGCAGGAATGTCAGCATGAGTGATAGCAGGGATTGTAACAGCTTCGTCAGTTGGAGTATTAATGGAGATGATTGTAGGACTGGGAGCAACTTTTGGAGGAGCAACAACAACAGGCATGATTACGGGTCCAGAAACTGCTTTTGGGGGAGTAATTTCTGGAGAGAATATCCTTCCGCTTCGGTTAATCTTGCTAGTCCCTGCAATATAGCTGATATTGGAGTCGACTTTCTCAGAACTTGAATCTTCGGAAGATGGCCAATCTTGCTTGATACCGTGGTAGTAGACATCCCCTCCATAATTACATGGTATGGTTTTGTCTGACAAATACGTGACTGGTCCAGGCATTCTAATTATCAAAGGAGCTGCTTTTGGAACTGATGTAATTCTAACGGGTCTTTTGGTGGAGACCCTGTAAGAATTGGCCGAAACGGTAACGATAGAAACATCATTATAAGGAACAGGTGAAGCAGAAGTCTTTTCGAACATAATTTCCTTGTTATCTATTAGGCACTGAAGGCCTGCTTTCAACAAAGGACAACTGGTTGGTGAGGACAAACATAAATGACAGCTTTCATTATATCTTGGGAATACATCGACAATTAATAAGTTCTTTTTGATATTCAGGAGTGGGGTCATAAGTTCATTAACTTAAGTAACAAACATATCTTCCTCAATGGTGTTGGTATTATGGCCATGTTTGGGCATAGGGGCAGAAATGACATTTGGCTTTTCGGGCACATCGAATTCAATCTCTTTGGCTTCAATGAGGTCTTGTACTTTGTTCTTTAGATCCCAACAGTTATTAGTGTCATGGTCGGGGCTCTCAGAATGGTATGCACAGCGGGCATTAGGATGATAGTGAGGAGATGTTGTGTTAGGATTCTTTGGAGCTTCTTTCAAATTCACTAGGTTGGATCTTAACAGATCATGCAATACTTGAGATAGGGTCATATTAATCCTGGTGAATTGTTTGACCGGTCTTTCCATTCTTGGTTGGTTGTTTCTTTGTTGATCAGGCACGGGTTTAGGAATCATAACAACCCCCACCATTAGACGACGTTTGGCCCTATCTTGATTTCTCTGAGGATAAACAATAACCACTTCTTTCTTTCTGATAAATAGCTTCCTTACAGTAATATAGGATGTATCTTTTTGAATCTTTCCACTCTTTATCTCAGCTTCTACCCTCTCTCCGGTCAATATCAGTTCAGTAAAACCTGCCGATGAACTCCCAATTAGGTGATTGAAGAATGGACCAGACAAGGTGCCCAAAAACATGTCTACTAATTCTCTTTCAGGTAGGGGAGGTTGAACTCTTCCAGCCAAGTCTCTCCATTTTTGCGCATAGTCCTTGAAGCCCTCACTTGAAACCATGGCAATACTCTAGAGTTGAGTACGGGTAGGCGCAAGATCAACGTTGTATTAGTATTATTTGTAGAAGGCTGCAGCGAGATCTTCCCAGTTATGAACATTGGCTCTTTTAAACTGTTAAAACCAATCAAGTTGAGTTCCAGACAGACTGTTTTGGAAGAAGTGTACCCATAAATCTTTGTCAACGGTATGGGGCTGGATTTTCCTCACATAAGACCGGAGATGCATTTTAGGGCATGAAACTCCGTCATATTTGGCAAACACAGGTGCTTTGAATTTGGTAGGAATGAAAATTCCCGATACTAACCCCAACTCCTCAAAGTCCAAGCCAGACACTTTTTGGATTTCCATTGCACTCAACCGCTCTTCGAGATGTTTATACTTGTCATCAGCTAGAGGGTATTGTTCTTCAGAATAGTCTTCTTCTTCTTCTTCCTCTTCTGACTCTGACTGGACAACTATTTCTTTTCCCTTCCCGTCTTGATTGTCTTTCTCACCGGATGTCGTTGCAAAGTCTAAGGCCCTTCTTGTCTGCCCTTGGAATCTTCTTCCCATGTTTAGAACTCCGGTTATTTTCTTCGTCTTCTTTTTCTTCTCCTCGGCTATCAAAGTCTTCAACTCTTCTTGTCCTTTAGCTAGGGTCAAGAATAACTGTTGAAACTGTGCATTCTGAGCTTGAAGGTCCTTTATTGTTTGCTCGAGACCCATCTTACTGAAATAAATAGTAGAGAGATGAGGATACTTGTTCCAAGAAACATGTTTATGCTATGATGAATGGTAAATGAATATGCAATGATTTCAAGGATTTTAAGATTCAAATTTGTTTTTAGACAAAAAAGGAATCAAACATTATATTAATAGATTAAAGCTTTAGTACATCAATGCCTTTTTGGGCAAAATAATACAAAAACTCTAAGATAAAAAGGTAGTACGCGTCCTCTTTGGTGCGATGTAGGCATTCAGAGTCTGCTCCTCATGAAGTAGTCTAGTGAGTTCCAAAACCTTCTTCTCGCTTGCATAGAATTGAGCTTCAAAAGTATCTCGCTCCCCCTTGAGTTGTATCCAATCTCTTTGTAAGTCTTCAAGAGAGGTAGGCATGTCAGGATGTAGGATAGTGTATGGAACATCTCCTTCCATGATAGGCTCAATGATTACCGGTTGAATAGAGGGATAAGGCATCATAAGACTCTGAGCACGAGTTCGTACCCATTTGAGGTAAGGCTCAAGAGGGATGGAATTTTTATGCCCCAAAGTCTTGCTATCTACCTTGTTCAACTTCCTCCAAGCTCGGATAAATCTCTGGCGAAGACCTTGATCGTCGTTGTCGTAGTCAAATACCAAACCTTGAATCAGCATCTCGTGTGGGCCATCCCTTCGGGCGTAACCAAACTGTCTTAAAGTTAAGCAGGGGTTATAGGTGATACCTCCCCTAATGCCACGTAAAGGGACATTAGGAAATTCCCCATAACGGTCGACAATAGTAACATTCTCTATGGATCGGGAGCACCAATGAATGTTTGAATGTTTGAGCGTCATTAACCTTTGTGACCACCTCAAACCTTGCTCATTATTTAATATAGATTGGGGAAGATGTGAAATAAACCATCTTGCCAAGATAGGAGTGCAACACATAAGGACACCTCTTTTCCTCATTGTGCGAGTGTGAAAAGAGTGTAAGATGTCTCCTAGAAAAGTAGGCACCGGGTTGCGTGATATGAAGATTTTGACAGCGTTTACATCTATGAGTTGGTCAGGATTTGGAAACAAAACCATCGCATAGATGAGGAGAGCCACAATTTCCTCAAAGGCTTGCAAATCCAAGGAGTTCCAACAATTTTGGGCTTTCTCAAATAAGAACTCTGCTGGGAAACCTTTGACACTGCTCCTTGTTTCCCAATGAGTTATGACATCAGATGAGTGCAAGTGTTGAGCTTGAGCAATCTCTTCTGGCTTTGGGTCTCTTTCCATACCGTTGAAAGGTAGTTGATTGAGAATGGGAATCCTCAAGTAGGCACAAGTTGATAGTCGGGAAATGTGAAGCAATGGTGTAAAGGATCAAAAAACTGAAAGAGCACCTTCATCATGCCCTCATCTGTGTTGGAGGTGACCAAGTTGAGTAGGCGACCATGTCTCTCGGTGAATGGAGAGTTTTCAGGAATCCTTGAAGCTAGCTCCTTAAGTTGTGGAGGGATCCTCACAAGGTTGACTTGAATAGTTTTCCTGCGAAGTGAATCCATATCCTACAAAACAAGAACAAAGATGAATCCAAAAAATCCTTGAAATGGTTAGTGAATGTGAATGATGTTATGATGTTCATGATGTTATGTACAAGTATGTATATACAAATAAAGCAAACAAGTCCTTAGGTTTAGGCTTACGTGGAGTTTTATGGGTAAGTACCCTCTTGAAGTTTAGTTGGCTCAACCTGTCCTAGTAATAGTAACCGGGTTCTAAGGAGCTCAATATCACTGGTTTGTTTCCTTGGTCATTGTTTCAGCACAAGCCTCTTTAATGGAGAACGAAATATCCCAAGAAACCAAACCTCAATGAGTGTAGTATAGAGTATCTACAAACTTCGGACTGCACCAAAGTCGGTCATCTCACTACAACCTAAATGGCCAAGTTGGTCAAGTAAAGGTTCTAGAAGTTTATTAGTGCTTCATGACATCACTCAGAGGCCCCGTATTCTCTTTGATTAACTCAAAGGATATCGATACCCACAAATATGTCGCACTAACATAGCTATTGCTTAGACCATGTCGGTATACCCCGCACAGTTTCCATAATGTATTGCTACTTACCTATAATGTATCCCAAATCCAGGTAGAGGATTCAAACCCAAAAAAGAACCATAATGTAAAGCATACAAGTCAAACAATGTAAGCAAGTAAATGTGATCTATCCCTAAGGTAACCCCACTTTTAGAATATTCCCCAACAGAGTCGCCAGTTTTGTGATACGGTGGGAGAACTGACTTGAGGGTTTTGCATTTTATCGCAAATGTTGCGGTTAGCAAAAGTCACCACCGACTTTTATTTTATCCAAAAGTAAAGGTGAAAAAGCACAGGAAAGACCTTTGAGATTGTTTCTTGAGTTCAGGGGGTAGATTATGAAAAGGGAAGGTGTTAACACCCTTTTCATCCATGGTTTTTCATAGGCTCTTAGTTACTTGCTAGATCACTTGCTTTTTTGTTTGAAATTGTGCTTTGTGTGGTTTTTGAAATTATTTTGAACAGAGGCCATTGTTTAGGAAATCTTTGTAATGATTCTCGTTCGTAAGAATGTATACAAAGATGTTGATCTTTTGAAAATGTTTTCAAATTTGTAAGTTATTTGAAAGTGTGTGTGATTGTTTTGAAAATATCAAGGATGTTTGTTTTGAAATGGAGCAAGTAATTAGGAGCAATCTACCTACTCAAATGTCTTTCTTGTTCATTTTATTTTCCCTTGACATTGTTATCTTACCATTGATTTGGTAAGCAACCCTATCTTTGGATGTAAACGGGATAGGCGTGGGTCATCGTATAACCATGATTAGAAATGTTGCAAGGTATCTTAGCATTATTTTTTAGGGACTAAGATCATTTGAAAGGCAACTTAGATAGCGTCATCAAGGGACTATGATCTTGTATTTGCTTGTTTTTGCTAAGATACCTTACATGCGTAATATGGCCATTTTGTATAAGGAAACCAAGTGGAATAACCCTAGGGGTGCTTGTGTGCAAGTGTATCATTTTCATGCTTGTTTTGTCTTTAATTAGAGTTTTCTAGGTATTGGTTTTAGTCTTTCCATACAAACTCTAATTACTAGCATGTTATATATGAAAGCGATAAATTGCGGAATTTTAAAGTTACTACGTTATTACAACATTTGTGGGGAGGGGGTGTACAAATTGAATGGGGATTGCAAAAATTTAAACCTAATTAGTCTATTACAACCGTATTGAATTGGTATAAAATATACAAGGAATAAAATAAATAAATGTACAAGGATGCAAAATGTAAAGAAAATGAGTTTTTGTTTGATTTTCATGAAAAAGGGATTTTGTCTTAACCTAATTAAATAAAGAAAATAATTAATTAAGTTTGAATTTATTAAGAAAAGATTTTAAATGAAAACCTAGTTCTATCAATTAATCAAAAGAAAATAAATTTAAGAAAAGTATTTTGGTATTTTTATCTTAAAAATATTTATATTATTATAAATTATTTTTGGCCTTTTTTAATATTAAAAATAATGCATTTTAAATGGTGTGAAAAATAAATAAATAAAAATATAATGTTAATTAAATTTACAAGATTAGTTAATAAAATAAATAAAGTATAGTAAATAAAATTATTTTTGTGAGAAAAATAAAATAAAATAAGTCAAATTATAAATCCATCATTTTTTTTGTATTATATGATTTTTAGTATTTAGAAAATATATTTAAGAAAAAATAAAAATGAAAATAAATAAATTTGGGTCAGGGGTGTCAATGGGAAACAGGGAGGTCAACTAGCCAAAATAAAAAAAAAATAAGCTAGGCCCAACGAGGCCCAGTGCCCTGCAAACAAAAAGGTCAGAATTTGTAAAACATGAAAAAATACAAAACACTGGGGCTCGAACCCATGTCCCATAGGTTATAGGCGCGGGTTGTAATGCCCAAGCCGCCTTCGGGATTACCGACTTACCCCACAAACAAACACGGGTCTTTTCAGCGTGTTTTATCCTTACTCACACGCTTTCCGAGAAACTTCCCAGAAGGCCACCCATCCCAGAATTGCTCCAAGTCAAGCACGCTTAACTATGGAGTTCTTATGAATGAGCTACCAAAAATAAGATGCATCTTATTGGTATAGGTAGTACAAATTAATCCTTATAAGCTTTCCTTCAACCATGCAGTCCCATACCTGCATAGTCTCGGGATCCCTCTCATTCTGATGTGGCGACCACCTTTGCCCTCTTAGGCCTCGGGTGTTACAGTCCCATACCTGTATAGCATCGGGATCCCTCTCATTCTGATATGGTGACCACCTTTGCCCTCTTAGGCCTCGGGTGTTACATGTGGTGCAACCACTCATCGCCATTTTCGGCCTCGAGTGTTACATGCCCACCAGCTTCCGCATGGTTCGTCCTCGAACCACATCATACTGGGAGAGGTATGGCTCTGATACCATTTGTAACGCCCCAAGCTGCCTTCAGGATTACCGACTGACCCCACAAACCAACACGGGTCTTTTCCGCGTGTTTTATCCTTACTCACACGCTTTCTGGGAAACTTCCCAGAAGGTCACCCATCCCAGAATTGCTCCAAGTCAAGTACACTTAACTATGGAGTTCTTATGAATGAGCTACCGAAAAGAAGATGCATCTTGTTGGTATAGGTAGTAGAAATTAATCCTTATAAGCTTTCCTTCAACCATGCAGTCCCATACCTGCATAGCCTCGGGATCCCTCTTATTCTGATGTGGTGATCACCTTTGCCCTCTTAGGCCTCGGGCTGTTTCATAAAAAGGTGCCTTTTATGTAACACCCCGAGCCTTCAGCGTTCCTGGAACTATTACCTCACGATCTTCTCTACCCCCCTCACTAGTAGAGTTTTTTCCTTCCGTGGGAATCGAACCTTGTACCCTGGGGTTTAAGTACACGCTCAATGCATTCCCACTACCAATTGAGTTGAAACCCATGGTACAGGATTCGATTCCCACTCAAGGAAAAAACTCTACTAGTGAGGGGGTAGAGAAGATCGTGAGGTAATAGTGTTGGGAATGCTGAAGGCTCGGGCTGTTACACGCGCTTCTACCACTGGGGTGGCTATACATCCGTTAATACAAATAAAACAATAAATATGCAAGGCAAAACGTGTCCTGAAGACTTCATCTTCAACCTCCAGCCAGACCAACTGTAACTTGCTCATTTCTCATCAAAAATGAAAACTGTAAACATGAAACTTGTAGAAAACTTTCTCATGATTCTAGAAATGTAAAGTATTAAAACTATAGATTAAAGATAAACAAGAATTTTAATGGCCCTAATCTGAACCCTAAAAATTTCAGAAATTTCAGTTTCAAAATTCTCTAAGCTCAAGCAAAATTAGTGGAAACTAAGGACATGGATAACTTCAGGGCAATGATATCTACATGTTTTATTCATAAATAAACTATTGATGATGCATGTATGAAGAGTTCCAAGTTGAGAAAACTTACCTCAAAACTGGAAATCTTGTTTTGAGTTTGAGTTTGTTTCAAGGTGCTGCAATGATCAGGTTAGCTTCCTTGAGGTCCTAGGAAGCTAATGCAATGATTAGATTGAACATTGGATGGATGAAATGGCCTGGAGAAGTCAAGTTGCAGACTCTGTTTTTTGGTTATAAAAGTTATGGTAAATGGTGTTACAGTTCTGGAATAAGGATAGGGATGAGTTGTATTTGATGTAAGGAAGCTTTAGAAACTAAAAGGCCAAGAAACGCACGAGGGAAATGGGAGTTTGATGTTCAAGGTCAGAGGTTGTGCAAGAATGGAGTTTTTGTGCAATTTCTGATTTGAAAGAGTTTTGGTGTATTTCAGGGTGCTCAAGCTCGTGTTCTAGCTCACAAATAGTGACTCTATTTATAAGCAACAAGTTTGGAGTGCTCTAGTTGATCAGAATTCAAATTTACATGTTTAAGTTAAACATGTGATTTCTTGACAAAACAAGTTTCCATGCCTTGTGTACTTGTTAAGATAGAGTGGTTATGCTTTAAACAAGCTTTCTTCTGACTTTGTGGATGGAGTGTGATCAGAGGGAAAAAGTTAGAGGCTCAATGTGAACTTTGTGCAAAAAGCTTGCTTTACAAGAATGACAATGTTAACTTTGTGCCATTAATGGAAATGCAACTTGGATAATAGCTCAATTGCTTGGATCAAAACCGTAACAACTGTATAAACATTTAATTATGGAGTGACAAACAAGTTTGAGGTCTGCAAAGCAAATATTATGCATCCTAGCATGGATTTGGTTCATGTGTTCATAAAAAATGGCTTGTAATTCAAGTGACAAAACCCTAACTTCATCTCTTCGATTCTCCCTACTCAAGAATGATCTCAAGGAGTTCTTTGACATTTTGGAAAGCTTGTAATGTAATATACAACCCATATTTGAATTGATTTTGAATATTCCCATTGGAACTATATGAAAAAGTGCCATGAAGTTGGGTCAAAATCTTGACCAAATTAGGGCAAAATTTCACTAAGTGTTTAGTTTCATGACCCTATGTTCTTAAAATTATAACTTGAGATCCAATCACTTTTGGAAGAATTTGTTTGAAGAAATGTTGTAGATTTCATGGATATCTACAACTTTCATGTTAGAAGTTTCTCTTGAATCATCTTGCATCATGGTGAAAATTTGGCTCAAAGTTATGAAAAAACATGAAATTTCCAACACTTAGAAAAATTTCTAAGTTTAAAAATTTTGACTTTTCAAAATGAAATCTTGACTTTTTGATTTCTTGATGAATAAGTTTCATATTTTGACATGTTTTGATGAATTGTGATCTTTGGTACTTGAATTTGACCAAAAAGTCAAAGTTTGACTTTTCAGTATAAATTGACTGCAAAATTCATCTGTCAATCCAATGGACTTGCAATGTTTTGAACCATGTTATTAGGTCAAAATGATGCAATTGGACTCTTGATATTAAGTCTTAAACCAATTGACCATTTCCTAGGTCAAAAATTAGAAATTGCCCTTTCCCAATCAAAACCCTAATTTTGACCATTTTTCCCTTTTGGAGATTTGATCAAATTTCTTGAGGAGTTGTGGTTAAAACTTGATCAAATGATACATATGAGTCAAAAATGTTGATATGGATAAAACATTATGAGGTTTGACTGTAAATTGACCATAGTTGACTTCTTCACCAATACAACTGATTTTTAGGTCAATTGCTCAATTGACTGATCAAAAATGTGATTCAAAGCTTGAAACTTGACATGAGTAATCTTGATGGTCCATAATGATCCATGAAAGTCATAAGAAGCATTGAAAGTTCAAAAATCCTTGTGCAAACTCAAACCCTAATTTTGGTCATCAGTGCCTAAGGAGGTGTCTTGAGCTGATCAAACCCTAGTGCAGTCTTGAGCCCAAGGAGATCTTGTGAGCAAATTATTGATAAGTGAGAGGGAAAATTTTGGGGTACAACATTATACTATTAGCTTTGTCTCATCAAGACGAAGACAACCACACCCTCGCGCCAAATTTATATAAATTGTAGCTCAAGCAATTTGGAAGGAATGTTTTGAAAAGGGATTTAAAATTTCATGGTCAAAACATGTTTCCAGTAAAAAGCAAGTGTTGCGAATAGAACTATGCCAATGAGAGCATCACAATGATATCAAAGTTTTGAAGAATTGATGAAGGAATCTACCTATTGAAGTTGAGTTACAGAGCTCTGAAATTGGACTTCTATGGAGCAATATAGGGCACGATTCTTGAATGTAATTATATGGTTAGCTTCCGGGAAGATCAAGGAAGGTGAATTGATGGAAAAATTGGATTGAAAAAGGCTTGAGAATGGATTTCGAAGTTGCTGAATTTTGAGTTATAGAACAAGTTTGGCAGGGTGATTCTGGCTATCCAAGCTTGAGGAAATGAATGGGGAATGACCCTATATTTATAGGGAATCAAATTCCAAGCGTGTGAAATGATGAAGTTTGGAGGGAAATCGTGTGAAGTTGCAAACAAGAAAAGTGTGACTTCAAATTTGATCAAAACACACGTTTTTCTATGCTAATCACTTTTGGAACTTCATTGAACATGTTTAGAGGCATAACCGCATAGAAACAAAATGTTTAAAAGTCAAATCAAGGATTTCAAACTTCTGACTTGGTGAAAAATTTAGTTTCAAATTGCCAACTTCTGACCAATGGCATTCTCAGTTCAAGGGGTCTTAGGCATGATTATTGATGATTTAGAAATATGAGGTTACAAGCTTTGCAATGGAAAAAGAATGAGATCAAATGGATGCTTGAGCTGAAAGTTGCATTGAGTCAAAGTTGGAGAAAAAGGGTTGACTTTCCATACTTAGAAATATTTCAAATTTTTCTTCAAAAGTGACCTATAATGTTTTGCATCCAAACATGGTCTTCCTTTTGGAATTTGCTCTTGACCAAAAGAGATGGAATTAAATAGAACTCTTGAATGACATTTTGAAACTTGAACCATTCAAAATATCAAAAAATTGAGAGAGTTATGAATTGTTGAAGTTGGCAAAAAATCATTAAATAACCTATAATCTTTTGTATCCTTAAGGAAACTTCCATCCATTTTCTCACTTTTCACATAAAAGAAGGCACAAAGTTCACATCCTCAAGATCACTGTGGAAAAAGAATGGGCTCAAGGTGATAAAAATTTACCAAGTTATGATCATTTGAAGTCACACATGGAAAATTGGGGATGCATCTGGAGGACTTGTAATCTTTCTTCTTCATCAAGTTTCTTCCACATGAAAACTCGCTTGAATTTTTGAAGTGATTTGTTGATAACCCTTTAAAGAGAAGGATGTCTTTTGAATCACTCAAAATTACCAAAAGATGAGCAAGATATACTCCTTTGAAGTTCAAAATCCTAGCTCCTAGATCAAGAAACATGCCTTAAGGAACTTTGACAATTTTGAACAAACTTCTTTTACCAACAAAAATGCTTTGTAAATATAAGTTGTTGAGGATGATAATGAGAACTCATAGCAACCACAACCACTTCCATATATTTAGAATTGAGAGAAATATGCATTTTTTACCAATGGGAACAAAGCCTTGTCCAAGCAAGCCAACTTCTCCAATCAACCCCTTGTGCTTTTGAACCAAATTTTATAACCTTAAAATGTGGTGAACCTTGCCATGCCATTCCTTCCAAAACAAATTAAGTGAGGTTTGAACTTCTCAAGCTTCATGAACCCATGGAGCAACTTGCTGAATCTTATTGCCTTTACCTACATGGATAACAAGCAAGACAAGCCAACATTGCATTTTATTAATTAAAAGAAGAAATCAAGACAAAAATATTCATGATTACAAAAGGACAAAAGTCAAGGTGCTTGGTAATTCCTCAAAGAGCAAAGCTAAATATAAGGAGGGGAACCAAGAATCCTAATGTGATCTTATTGTGATGGAATCAACATGGTATGATGAAGGGATATTAGGGGGAAAATTTGGGGTACAACAGCAGCCCTTATTTAAGTTTCTTCTATCCGAAGATATGAAGGTTAAAAAAAATCTTCGTGTCGACGCGATCGAAGATACTTAAATATAAAACAAACCTTATTTTTGGCCCTAAGATTCCATGCAATGTTTATGAGCATGAATGCATATGAACAAGACCAAAGAGACGCAAAACACCATTGGGGATGTAAAAATAATAAAGAAACAAAGGAGCAACCCGATCAGGAAAATAAATCACTAGTGGATCAAAATACCCGACTTAGAGAGGGTGGTAAAATGGTCAAAGGATACACCAACTTCCACTGAAGGCGAAGCTACCAACGTTTACTGAAGGCAGAGAGAAAGAATCATCGACATTCACTATGGATGACCTACCTACTTTCACTAAAGGTAGAGAGAAAAGAAATAACAACACCAATGTTCACTGAAGGTAGAAAGAAAGAAATATCATAGAACCTCCGTTCACTGACGATGAACTACCAACGCTTACTGAAGGTAGCAAAAAGATAACAATCATCGAAGTTCACTTCCGATGACCTACCAACTTTCACTGAAGGTAGGAAGAGAATATATCATAGCATCGCCGTTCACTAATGATGAACTACCAACATTCACTGAAGGTATCAAAAAGATAACAAACACCAACTTTCACTGACGGTGATCTACCAACTTTTACTGAAGGTAGAGAGAAAATATCATAGCACCGCCTTTCACTGATGATGAACTACCAACCTTTAATGAAGGTAGCAACAAGATAACAATCATAGATGTTCGTGGTACGGTGGCATAACCGACTGTTAATACTGGTTTGAGTTTTTTGTTCGAAAATGTCGCGGTAAGCAAGAGTCACCACCGATTTTTATTTTATCCAATCAGGAAAAGGAAAAAGAACAGAAAAAACCTTTTTCTAGATATTTTTGAGTACGGGGGGTAGATCATATAAAGGTAATGTGTTAGCACCCTTTCTATCCATGGTTTTCCATGGGATCTTAGGTACTTGCTCATTTTGAAAACTACTTGTGTGTGCTTTTCTTTGAAAAGTTTTTTTTACTTCATTTTAACCCTTGTTTCTGTCCTCAAGAGTGTTACGAAGTTGTTTTTGAAAACTTTGTTTGAAAAGTGTTTGTGTGAAAAAGAATTTGTTTGTTTGAGCAAGTACCTAGGAACTAATCTACCTACTCGAAAAAAGTCTATTCGTTTTCCTTTTAGACAATGCTATCCCACTATTGAGAAATAGGTAGCATCGTCGTTGAAGTTTTTAGGGACATTCAAAGGGACATGTACAATCACAAAATCAATGTTAGGAAATGTTAGTAATCATCCTAAAGCCTTAAAGATCTTTTTCCGAGGCAACATCTGAATGGGTCATTTAGATCTTTCGGGGATAGAGGACGACCACTAACAAACCCTATACTTCATGACCGTTTACCGAAGGCAACCGGAGTGGATTAAACCCTAGGAGTGAGCATGTGCCAGTGTAATTTTCAGTTAATTTATCTTTGCAAATTTAGGTTTTCTACTGTTTTAGTTTTCATTTAGTTTTTCCATACAATCCTATTAACATACATCTAAGAAGTTTATAGTTTGCGGAAATTAAAAGCGAGAAAGTTTAAAGTCCTAGCTATTACAAGGCTTTTGCAGATACATAATTATTTTGGACTGAAAATAAAGTTGCGGAATTGAAACCCTAATTACTATTACAAACTCGGAGCAGTTACAATAATAATAAAAAGGAAATTAAAAAATGCACCCGGCGAATTAAGCACGAGAAATAATTAAGAAACCTAGAAAATCTAATTGAGAAAAAATATTTAGGTTATTTTTGAGAAAAAATTAATCAGGTTATGTACAAGATAAACCCTAATCCTAATCATTGTTAAATTATGAAAAGGAATTAAATTTCCCTAATTTTAATTAAACTAATTAAGTAAGGAAATAGAATATTTTTTATGAAAAAAGATTTTTATGTTTTTTGTGATTTTTGATTTTATGATAAAAATGATTTTTTGTTATTTTGTAAAAAAAGATAATTAGTGAAATAATAAAAAGAATTAAAATAAAAATAAGAAAAAGAAAAAGAGATGGGCCTGTTAGAAGCAATCCGGGGGTGTATGTTGAATTTGTTTAGGCCCAAATTCCTGGTCGGCCCAATCCCTACGCCTGATTCTGTGCATCCTCTTCCTGATGGTGTACCATGGTCCTCCTTTGATGGAGAGCTGGATTTGGATTAGTGATAATCCAGTGGTAGGATGATGACTGCACATGGTAGACGTTTTGGATGATGGTGCATAGAACTTGTTGTCAAATATTAAGAAAATTACAAAATGCTGGGACCTGGGATCGAACCCAGGTCCTTTCACTTTCAAACGTGCGCCTTTGCCACTGGACCACCTGTCTTAGTTGTTATAATATTGAAACGAAAATAACATAATGTAAATTAATCACAAGTTTCAGAAAACGCATGAAATTTAAATTGCCCAATGGTGGTCAGCCATGTTGTTATCTCTTTCCCCAGGACTGTCGTTTTTGACACCAACCCTTTACGTATGGTCAAATTTTTCGTTGTATGCTATAGTGATGGTATTTGCCTGTAGCTATAAACCTGCAATATCTCAAAATGCAAAGCAAGCAATATTAATCAGAACTAAAAACATAGACCCACTAAGAATCTTGCTCTGAGTTCATTGGTATCATTAGTCAGTCCTAATTTTTCCTATACGGAGAATCCCTAATTTGAAGCTTCCAAACCCTAGTAATGGCGTAATCTTGTTCCTGCACTAGAAATCAAATCCAGGCTATCCAAAAGATCACAAACATGATTATGAATACATTTATGCAAGCAAATCGAAGGTAAAATGCGTAAAACCCTAAAAATGAGTTTGAGTCATAAGGGTGCAAACCGTGATCTATATCTTACAATTCTAGATATTTTGTGGCTTGATGATTATTGGAATCACTTCAGAGTACGTCTAGGAATAGATTAATGGATTTGGAATTGCATGAATTAGACTGCAAATGAAAATCCGACCTACACTTTTTCTTCAAAAATTTGAGTTTTGTTTGGGGTTCTCACGACTATAATCCTTCTTCTTGCACATTGGTTATGTTCAGCATATATACTAGAGCATATTAGGTCAACAAAAACAATTTGTATCTTGGTAAATCATGGAGATTTGATTTGGTTTTGCTCTTGTATTGCATCTTTCCAAAACAAGCATAATCATGCCAATTTTGATTCAATTTGCCTTGCACGATTTGGATATGATATGCCAGGTTAATTGGATTTGATTCCTACAAAAAATCAGATCAAAACCAATATTTTTATATTTTTTGCAATTTATTTGATTTAATTTAACTTTTAAATAATAAAAAATCAAAATAAATAAATAAATAAATAAATAAAGCAAAAAATGTGTGGATGCTGATTTGGGTCGTGGACCATGTTTCCAACAAGATACAACCATGAAATGCTAGGCCCATTTGGCAAAAAAATGTATTTTTGAGAACATTTGACTTTTGGCAATTTTGCAAAAATGGTCAACTTTGACAAGGCATATCTCCACCAATTTTAACCCTAGAGAGGTGTTCTTTGACTTTTTAGAAAGCTTAGGATGTCCCATAAACAAACCTTTTGGTTTCATCTCAATTGGGTCTTCTATGTTCATGTAAGAAGCTTTGACCCAAAAGGTGTTTTTGTTGACTTTTCAAAAGGACCTATAATGTAGAAATTCATATCTTTTGATGAGTGCATATTTTGAACTTGGGGGCTGAAGATGAGTTCTAGGGAATTGCATCCTCTTCAAAATGAGCCTTGCATGGAAAATTTATGATAAAGTATGAAGAAGTTATGCTTGGTCAAAATTTGGTTGACTTTTCCTAAGAAACCCTAATTTAACAACTTTTGGGTTTTGATGAATTTTGGGCATTTCTTGGGGAATCATGATAAACCCTTGATCAAATGATGGATATCACTTCACAATGTTGATGTTGACCAAAAATCTTGAAGTTTGACTGTGTGTGGGCCACATTTGAAGTTTGACCTAATATAGTTGATTTTCAGGCATCTGGGCAATTGATTGAGCAAACTTCTTGTGCAAGGCATGAAACTTGACATGGATGATCTTGAGAACATATTGGGACCATGGAAGGCATTTGGTACTGTGTTATGATGGAAGAACTGACTGTTTTAGAATAATGCTGTTTTGCGTTTTGCGTTTGTGTTTGCAAAATGTCGCGGTAAGCAAGAGTCGCCACCGACTTTTATTTTATCCAACTAGAAAGGACAAAAGCACAGAAAAATTCCTTTTTAGAGATTTTGAATACGGGGGGTAGATTATAGAAATGGAAGGTATTAGAATCCTTTCTATCCGTAGTTTTCTACGGGCTCTTAGGTACTTGCTCATCATTTTAAAAATTGCTTATGTGTTTGTGTGTTTTGAAAAGTTTTTGTTTTACTTCATTTTAACCCTTGTATCATTCCTCAAGAGTGTTACGATGTTTGTTTTTGAAAACATTGTTTGAAAAGAGTGTAAGTGTGAAAAAGTTTGATTTTGAGCAAGTACCTACTAGCATCTACCTACTCGAAAAAGGATTGTTTCTAATCTCGTTTCTTTTAGACAGCGCTATCCTACTATTAGTGAGTAGGTAGCACTGTCGTTGGAATTGTAAGGGTCAATTCGAAAGGGACGTACGATCACTAAAGCAATGTTAGGATGTCTTAGTAATAACCCTAGTGTCTTAAGATCATGTTCGAGGCAACATTTCTGAGGCAACCTTTCTGAGGCAACATTTCTGAGGCAACATTTGATCTTTGTTTAGACAAGAGGGTAACCACTAAAATACCCTATACTTAATGATCGTTTATCGAAGGCAACCGAAGCGAGAGTATACCCTAGGAGTGCGCATGTGCGAGTGATTTGATTTCAGTTATTATCTTTGCACATTTAGGGTTTGCTAACCATTTTAAAATTAACATACATTATTGTCATGCAATCCTATTATCATACATCTAATAGTTAATATTTGCGAAAATTAAAATGGGAGAAATAAAACTACGCTATTACAAGGCTTTGGGGAGGGGAATTAATTACATAGCCAAAAACCCGTAAAACGATAAATAAAAGCAAAGCCCTAATTAAACTATTACATCCCATAAGCAGTTACATCAATATCGTAAAAATAAATAAATGCGCGATGAATCGAGAACGAGAGAAAAGTAGGGTTTTGACCCCGTCTAAACCTAGTTGTAAGAAAAATCATTTTTTGGTTGTTTTTGATTATTTTTGAGAAAATAAGGCTTTAATTAAATAAATACAAACCTAATTACTAATTAACTTAAATTAAGGAAAATAATTAATTTTGACCTATTTTTATATTTTTGTTATTTTAAGAAAATAAAATAAAAATTAAATCAAATAAAACCTAATTTTCTAATTTGTTTTAATTTATTTACAAAAGGTTAAAATTGCCCTAGAATTAAATTAAACTAATATTAAAATAATTTTGACAAAATAAATAAAAACCTAAATTCTAATTTGATAAAAATTTATTTTTTGAGTTTTTTGTAAAAAAAAAAGAATTAATTTTTGTTGGAGAATAATTAATCAAAACAAATTAAATAAAGAAAAATATAGAAAGAAGAAGAAATGGGCCTGGTATCAAAAGTAAAAGGAGGGTGTCAATAAGCCCAATATGCCTTGGTCCACGTTGACCTTTATGCTTCCATATTGCACGTTTGACTAGGCCTATGGTAGACCTTCATGTTCCAGGCGTTGGATTTGGCTTGTTGGACATCTGGTTGGTTGATCATTGAGGACGTATGGTGAACCCCTTACCTGTACACATGCCTGATTATACAATTAAAAACATTATGAAATAATATGGGGTTCCTGGGATTCGAACCCAGGCCCTTTGGCTTTTCCACATGCCTCCTGACCAACTGAACCAGCGTGCTTTGTTGTACATGGAATAATAAATAAAGATTATATTGAAAAACAAGTTAACATAAGCCAGACGCGCGAATTTTTGAATAGACGAATCACTGCCTGCCACGCCACCTTTCATTTTCCTTCTTCCGTTGGCAAAAGTCCAAGACTTTTACCTACGGTTTTTTGGGCGTAGGTATAAGCCTGCGCTTCTCCAAAATCTCACACAAGCATCATAAATGAAAACTAATGGTACATATCAGTTCGTCTTGGCCTTGTGAGCACCATGGTACCCCTTTTTTGGGCCAATTTTACCTGCATGAGAAAATCCTAAAATGAGCAAGAAAACCCTAACAATGGTGGATCTCAGTACGTGCGTCAAAAATACAATTGAGTATAACCAAAACATTGCAGATACATTAACAAACACATATATGTCATTGAAACATGCTAATGATGTGTAATTTGCAAGAATGGATTTTGAGTTTGAAGAGCAAACCGTGAGTCTGTGGTTCAAGTGTCTCGCCTTATGGATGCTTGCAAATGATCATATCTGCTTTAGAGAAGGTCCAGGATGCGAATGGTGGTCTTGGAATGGCCTGAATCTCCCTCTCACTACAAGAATGATTTCACACTTTTTAATGATTTTTTTGAATCTGATGATGCTCTCTCACGCCTCCAACCATTCTTCTTTTGCTTTGGATATATATATATATATATATATATATATATATATATATATATATATATATATATATATATATATATATATATATATATATATATATATATATATATATATATATATATATATATATATATATATATATATATATATATATATATATATATATATATATATATATATATATATATATATATATATATATATATATCATAGAATCAATTAGGGTTCCAAGTTTGCATCAAATCCTTGCAATTATGAAGATTTGATCCTTGATTCACACTTGTATCCAATCTTTCCAAAACAAGAAAAATTCAATCTTTTTGTGTACAAACAAGCCTTGCACGATTTGATCTCATTTCCAGCTATTCATGGAACTGAAATATGCACAAAATCTCAAGGTTTAAATGATTTTGACATTTTCATTATTTATTATTGATTTTATTTGAATTAAATGAAATAAATATCAAAATAAATGACAAAAATAAAATAAAGGCAAATGGGAAGGATCATGGGTCGTGGACCATGTTACAAACTCAATACAAGCACAAAAAGTTGGACCCATTTGACAAAAATTTCAAATTGAGGCACATTTGACTTTTGGCAATTTTGAAAAAAAGGTCAACTTTGCCAATGCATAACTTCCTCAATTTTGACCCTAGATATGTGCTCTTGGACTTCTTAGAAATCTAAAGATGTACTCTAAGCAACCCTTTTGGTCTCATCTCAATTGAGTCTTCCATGTTCATGTATGAAGCTTTGACAAAAAAGGTGTTTTTGTTGACTTTCCAAAATGACCTATAATATCCAAATTCATAACTTCTTGTGAGTGCATATTTTGAACTTTTGAGATGAAGATGGATTGTAGAGCATTTCATCCTCTTCAAAATGAGCTTTGGATGGGTCATTTTTGATAAAGTATGAGAAAGTTATGCTTAGTCAAAGTTGAGTTGACTTTTCCTACAAAACCCTAATTTAGCAACTTTAAGGTTTTGATGAATTGTGAGCAATCCTTGAGGAATCATGATCAACCCTTGATAAAATGACGAATAATACTTCAAAATGAGGATGTTTACCAAAAACCTTGAAGTTTGACTGTATGTGGGCCACAGTTGACTTTTGCCCTAGCACAGTCAATTTTCAAGCCTTTGAGCAATTGACTGAGCAAATTTTCTCTGTAGGGCTTGAAACTTGTCATGGATGATCTTGAGAACATATTATGGAAATTGTGAGCATTTGGGATCCCTTGGACTCAAGTATCTTGATGCAACATGAAACCCTAATTTGAGGTAGACTGCCTTAGGAGAGAGTTTGTCTGGTCAACTCTTGGACTTCTTTGAGCAATTTTGAGGACCTCATTTGAAATGTATTGAGAAATATGGGAGGGAAAATTTTAGGGTACAACAGTTGCCCCTGTTCAATCTTCTCAAACCTGAGGATGTATATTGGCTTGTCTTCCTTTCGTTATCTGAAGGTTGAAGATGATTGAACACTAGAGTGCCCAGAAATTTACACTCGCATGAAGTGATATTTGTCTTGCGATATCGGGAATGGGCTTATAGGTGCCATTTGGAGATTGATGATGCAAGATGGGCTTAAAGATGCCATCCGAAGGAGTGTCGATCGCCTAAGAGATTCCTTTGCGAGAGCCCGTATACCTGTTGTTGAGGAAGACTACGCTGGGGAATATTGTTCTCAGTCTTGGTAAAAGTTGAATTTTAGGAGCTTCGGTCGTCCGTTATTCTATTGGGGAATCGCCTCTTGGTCGAAGAGGTGAAAATGAACTACTATTTGGTCGTGATTCAGGCTTCATAGTGATAAGATCGACTGCTATCTGGTCGTGCTCCAGGCTTTATAGTGATTTACTAGGGAGATGAGACTAAACTTGCTATTCGGTTGTAATCCAGGCTTTGCAATTTCTCACTTTTTATTTGGTCGTACTCCAGGCTTAAGAAGAAATTAAGTTGTTATCTGGTTGCATCCGGGCTTTAACTTGAATTTAGGGCGCACTAATATTCGGTCGGCTCCGAGCTTCTTAGTAATTGTCCAGGTAAACTGCTATTTAGTTGAAATCCAAGCTTCGCAGTGTCTTGTACTGTTATCTGGTCATAATCCCAGGCTTTAGTTCTCTTTACAACTATCTGGTTGTAATCCAGGCTTCACGATGTTTCATACCATTATTTGGTCGAATCTAGGCTTCATGGTGTCCTGTACTGCTATTTGGTCGATTCCAGGCTTCACAATACCCTACTTCTTATCTGGTCGTAATCCAGACTTCAGAAGAAATCAAGTGGTTATCCAGTCGCATCCGGGCTTCCATTTGATTTTTAGGCCTACTAATATCCGGTCGATTTCTGGGCTTCATAGTAATTGGCCGGGTAGACTGCTATTTGGTCGAAATCCAAGCTTCGCAGTGTCCCTTACTGTTATCTGGTCGTAATCCAGGCTTCAGTGTCTTTTACCTCTATCTGGTCGTAATCTAGGCTTCACAATGTCTTATACCATTATCTGATTGAATCCAGGCTTCACGGTATTTGGAGAAATCAAGATATTATCCGGTCGAATCCGGGCTTCATAACTTGCCTTAAAGATATACTACTATCTGGTCGATTCCAGGCTTCATAGTATTCTTTGCTGCTATCTGGTCGTAATCAAGGCTTCACAACATCTTATACCATTATCTCGTCGAGTCCAGGCTTCATGGTGTCTTGTATTGCTATATGGTTGTAATCCAGGCTTCACAATAACTTGCCGGGGATTAAACTATTATCCGGTCGAATCTGGGCTTCATAGCTTAAACTTAAGATAAACCACTATCTGGTCGATTCCAGGCTTCGCGGTATTTGGTACTGTTATCCGGTCATTCTCCGGGCTTCGCAGTATGATGGAGAAATCAAGATATTATCCGGTCAGACCCGGGCTTCATAGCTTGAACTGGAATAGAAATCTTTAGCATTGATTTGACTGAACCAGAGAAAACTTGTGAGGATTTGGATTGTACCTTTCCCTGAAAGGTAAAGAGTTAGTCGTATGTAATGTCATGATGTATGAAATGTGTTGGGCAATGATGTTCTCCAAATAAATGAGATTGTTCTGTATGATGCTTATGTGCATGTCATGATGTATGGATGTGCAATGTTTTTATGATGTTCTCTAGATGGGGAAAATAAATCCCGGATTGTTGCTGGAGGGTAAAAGGAGTTGATTTCTTCGTTCTTGCTGGGGATAACGATCGAAGATGACTTGAGAATAAACTGGCGAGAAAATAACTCGGTTGGAGAATAAACTGGCGAGAGAATGACTTTGTGGGGAAGAGAGCTACTTTGCCAGAAGCTCTACTGACTTCGAGAAATAACCTCGGCTGGGGATGAATTACTGTTGCTGGTGATAATGAACCCTGTTGGGGATTGAGTTTCTGCTTTTGGAAGAAATAAACTCCACTGGGGATGGTCTTCTATTGTTAGTGATAAATGAGCTCTGCTTGGGGAGAATTAACACCACTGTCTTTGGGTATTTCTTACTCCGTGGGGAGTGTACGCATTTTAATCACATTCTCCAGCTGGGTCTATCCTTGTACTTTGTGGATAGAGCAACTGTAAGGTTTGGACATTTCTTATTTGCCCCTGTTCCTGAAATTACGAGTAATTGTCTTTTGTTTCGCATGTAAATATTTATGAGCAGCAACTATTGTCAAATGCATATATCAAAAAATGAACCACTGGACGTTCTTGCAAAACAAAATAGAGAAAGAAAAACAATTTGAAATTTCTTTGTAAAAATGAATTGTATTGATTTTTGAAGTTGACCTTTAATAGGCGTTTTTGTACAAGAGGCTGACGTCTTAGTAAGAGAACGCCGCCGAGGGGATTATACATTTTGAAAAAGAAATAAAAACAGCTATGTGAAACAATCCCACTGGGTTCCAACTCTGCTATTTCCCTTATATCTCCGAGCGTCTCATCACTTTGCTACTTGGTTGAAGGTAGATCAGATTGATCAGTGTCGTCCGAGCTTGATAGTCGATACCGAAGTCTGATTGCAAGATGATCCAATGAGACACAGTGTTACACTTTAATCCCTAATTTTTGCCTGGACCGCACCTTCGGGTTTTCAGTCCAACAGGATACCCTTTTTACCCAAGCCGCCTTTTCAGGTTTTTGACTTGCCGGGTGTACAATTTTTTTTTCATTTTCATCCCTTACTTTTTCCTGAACCATTTTGGTTCGCTGGGAAGCCCTTATTTTTGCCTAGGCTAGTCGACCTAGAGGGTCTTTGATCATGCGTAGTATTTTTTCACTATGTCTGCATTGACAGGATGAGGAAGGTCTTCACCATCCATGGTGGTTAGAATCATAGCTCCTCCCGAGAAAATGTTCTTAACCACAAATGGCCATTCATATGTAGGGGTCCATTTTCCCTTGGGATCACCTTGCGGCAGTAAGATGCGTTTGATCATCAGATCCCCGACTTGATACTCTTGTCGTCTGACTTTCTTGTTAAATGCCTTGATCATTCGCTTTTAATACGTCTGACCATGACAAATAGCAGTAAGTCTCTTCTTGTCGATTAAATTCAACTGATCAAGCCGAGTCTGGATCCAATCGTCCTCGCTTAAACCTACATCTTTCATAATCCGGAGAGAAGGTATTTGGACCTCAATGGGTAAGACTGCTTCCATACCATATACCAAAGAGTAGGGTGTTTCCCCTGTCGACGTCCGTGCTGAGGTGCGATACCCATGAAGAGCGAATGGTAACATCTCATGCTGGTCTTTGTATGTCACCATCATCTTCTGCACAATATTCTTGATATTCTTATTAGCCGCTTCAACAGCCCCATTCATCTTCGGCCGGTAAGGAGAAAAGTTGTGATGTTGTATCTTAAACTGTTTACAGAGCTCGGTGATCATTGTATTTTTGAGATTTGTACCATTGTTCGTAATAATCCTCTCTGGTACACCATATCGACAGATCAGATTGTGTCGGATAAACCGCGCCACGACGTTCTTGGTTACTGTAGCAAAGGAAGCTCCTCAACCCACTTCGTGAAATAATCAATAGCTACCAGAATGAAACGATGCCCGTTAGACATAGTAGGTCTGATCTCGCCGATCATGTCGATGCCCCACATTGCAAAAGGCCAATGAGCTGTCAGAACATTCAGAGGGACCGGAGGTACATGCACCTTATCAGCATAGACTTGGAACTTATGACAGGTTCGAGAATGTTGATAACAATCGGCTTCCATAGTAGACCAATAATATCCTGCCCGTAGGATTTTCTTTGCCATGGTATGTCCACTGGAATGAGTTCCAAAGGTACCTTAATATAACTCTGCCATGATCCTTTCTGCCTCGCTTTTGTCCACACATCGCAGTAAGGTTGAGTCATGGTGTAGAGAATGCCATTACTGATGAAGAATTTTGCAGTGAATCTCCTCAGAAACTTCTTATCATTAACAGATGCACCCTCGGGGTAATACGGAGCCTCAAGATACCTCTTTACCTCGTGAAACAAGGGTTTATCTGTTACCTCTTCAGTCTCAATGTCACAGCAATGTGCGGGTTCGTCCAACCTCTCGATGGTAATCTGGGGAGCCTCATTGTCCCACCTAACCTTGAACATATAAGACATGGTCGCTAGTGCGTCTGCCAACTGATTCTCCTCTCTTGGGAAGTGTTCAAAGGTTATTTCCTCAAAATGTGGGAGCAATGTCAGTACATATTCCTTGTAAGGAATAAGATTTGGGTGCTTCGTATCCCACTCTCCTTTGATCTGACTGATCACTAGAGCAGAATCTCCAAATACACTCAAGAACTTAATCCATAGGTCAATAGTTTCTCGAAGACCCATGATGCACGCTTCATACTCCGCCATATTGTTGGTACGGTTAAAACATAATCGGGCGGTGAATGCAGTATGATAGCCTTCAGGGGATATGATCACAGCGCCAATGCCATTACCTAACGCGTTTGAGGCTCCACCAAAGTACATAGACCATCGGGATCCTTCCTCAGGTCCTTCATCCGGTCCAGGTTCTTCACAGTCGGTCACCAACATGATGTTCTCATCCGGGAACTTGAAATTCATGGATTGGTAATCATCCACGGCCTGGTGCACCAAATGATCTGCCAATACACTCCCCTTGATTGCTTTTTGGGTTGTGTATTGGATATCATACTCAGTTAAGATCATCTTCCATCTTGCTATTCTTCCGGACAAGGCAGGCTTTTCGAAGATATACTTGATTGGATCCATCTTTGATATCAATAGGGTAGTGTGAGTCAGCATATACTGTCTCAGCCGGCGAGCAGCCCATGTCAAAGCGCAACAAGTTTTCTCAAGCAGTGAGTATCGGATCTCAGAGTCGGTAAACTTTTTGTTAAGGTAGTAAATAACATACTCTTTTCGGCCAGACTCGTCATGCTGCCCCGGCACACACCCCATTCAATTGTCGAGTACTGTCAAGTATAAGATCAAAGGCCTCCCTTCAATTGGAGGCATTAGAACAGGTGGCTCTTGGAGATATTCCTTGATCCTTTCGAAAGTGGCCTGACATTCATCATTCCATTTTACCACTTGATCCTTCTTCAGCAACTTGAAGATTAACTCACAAGTAGCAGTCATATGTGAAATGAATCGGGCGATGTAATTCAGACGTTCCAAAAAGCCTATGACTTCTTTTTCTGTGCAGGGAGTCGGCATCTCCTGTATGACTTTCACCATTAAGGGATCCACTTGAATACCTTTATCACTAACGACGAAACCCAACAGCTTACCAGACTGTAACCCGAAGGTGCATTTGTTCGGGTTTAACCTCAGCTTGTACATCTTCAACATGTCGAACAGTTTCTGGAGATGGTCAATGTGTTCTTCTTCAGTCTAGGACCTTGCAATCATGTCATCAACATAAACCTCAATTTCATGGTGAATCATGTCGTGGAACAAAGCAAACATGGCACGCTGATACGTTGCCCCAACATTATTCAACCTGAAAGGCATTACCTTGTAGCAGAAAGTGCCCCACTGCGTAACAAAGGTTGTCTTGTCCATGTCCTCGGGAGCCATCTTAATCTGATTGTAACCAAAAAAACCATCCATAAAAGAGAAGATATTATGCTGCGCGATGTTGTCGACCAGAATATCAATGTGAGGCAGTGGGAAATCGTCTTTGGGGCTTGCCCTATTCAGATCTCTATAGTCCACACACATCTGCACCTTACCATCCTTCTTGGGCACTGGAACAACGTTGGCGACCCACTGCGGGTAAGAAGTAACAGCTAGAAAATCAGCATCAAACTATTTCATAACCCCAGCTTTGATTTTCTCAAACATGTCAAGACGCATACGGCGAACTTTCTGCTTCACCGGAGGACAATCTTCTTTAGTTGGCAAAAGGTGTACCATAATATCAGTGTCTAAACCAAGCATATCTTCATAAGACCAAGCGAAAATCTCAACATAGTCGCGTAGCATCTGTATCAACCGTTGCTTGACGCTAGACTCCATATTTGCACATATCTTGACCTCTTTCTTGTCTTCCTCTGTACCCAAATTCACTGATTCCATTGGCTCTTCATGGGGCTGTATGGCCCTCTCTTCCTATAGTAACAATCTAGCAAGTTCCCCAGGCACTTCACAATCATCCTCACCTTCGTCCTCGGCTTGGTTGATCGGATTTTCGAAGTCATAACCGGAAGTAGCAGAGTTGTTATCAATGGGATCCAGAGTGGATGTGGATCTGCATTATGATATGTGAGTGTGTGTAAGAGCATAGCTGTTTTGATAGAATGCGAGATAGAAAAGAAAAATAAGGAGCTTAAAATTTGTAATGCAAGAAAACTTCCAATGCTTTATTGATGATATATGAAAAATGACAAATAATAAGCCCTCACAAACAAAGCCATGATGCCACGGGAAAGGCACTGGGCCATAAAGTTTTAAACTGTCTGTTACAAATCTCAAAACAAAAGTCTATTACTATGTAATAAAAGAAACGACCACAAAGTCCTTCTCCGTCCAGTTGTTCAATCCACCGTTGGTAGTCGGGTACATCCAGCTGTCGATATATGACTCTTCTTCATCATCCTCTATTGCATTCACTCCCTGATTACTGATGTGCAGAGGAGGTCTTCCAATTTGCGTGCACCAAACAACCCTTTGAGCTTCTGCAGCAAAGCCCAAACCAAACTTGTCAGTCTTGTGTGTGAACTCAGGGAGCTGACCCCAATTTGCACACCCACTTTTTTCAATTACGGCCCTTACATCTTTGAGGGAAGCCATCTTCATCGGAGGTTTGTCAGCAACAACTTCAGTCGACGCCAAAGTCTGGGGAACCTCCTCAAAGTTCTGACAAGGGGTTTCGATGAACTCTCCATCCATCTCCACATAGCGAAAAGAATTAAGATGACTCACCATGTACTCCTCTTCCCCTCGCACCATAACAATCTTCCCCTTTACTGGATATTTCAACATCTGATGGAGCGTAGAAGTCACTGCCCCAGCCTTATGAATCCAAGGGCGACCCAGCAAGCAAAAATAAGATGGTCGGATATCCATCACATAGAAATTAGATGCAAAAGTCTGAGAGACAACTTTAACAAGGACGTCCACCTCCCCGTGCACCATCCTTTTTGACCTGTCGAAAGCCCTGACCACAATATTACTCGGCTTCAGAATCAAACCTTCACAGTCCAGACGGTCTAATGCTTTCTTTGGCAAAACATTCAATGAGGACCCGGTATCCACCAGTACATGGGCCATAGTAGTGCCCCTGCACTCGATTGAGACGTGCAGAGCATCATTGTGATTTCTTCCTTTAGCAGTCAAATATGCGTCTGAGATACCCAACCCATTATCGGCAGTCAAACTAGCTGCGTAGTCTTTGAATTGATCGACAGAAGTTTCCTGCGGCACATGCGCAGTTTTGAGGGAAACAATTAAAGCCTTTGCATGGGCTTCAGAGCATAATAGTAAGGACAACATGGAGATTTTAGACAGGGTCTGCCCCAGCTGCTCGACTACGTTGTAGTCACTCTTCTTGATAATCTTCAGAATTTCCTCTATCTCCTGCTTAGAAGTTTCTACAATGATCTTCTTAGGTGTCTCCATCCAGGCAGGCTCACCTGTGACTTCTTTGCCCCGAGTGTCAAATGGCTCGGCGATAGGGGTGATAACTGGAATATGTACTGGGACAGTAGATGATGTACTAGCAGATGGAATGACAACAGGTTTATGAACAGTCGGAGGGGAAATCTCAGGAGAGAAGAGTCTTCCACTTTTGGTGACCTTGCTAGCCCCGACAATATTGCTGACATCAGCATCATCTTCTTCAATCTTCAAGTTTTGTTTAAATCCATGGTAATACACATTGGCCCCATAGTGCCAAGGGATAGCCTTATCCGAAGTGTATGGGATAGGAATCGTGATAGTAATGATTAACAAAGCGATTCTTGGAATAGATGTAATCCTAACAGGCTTTCTCGAGGAAGCGTTGGAAGGATTAGCGAAAATGGTTATGATGGCAACATCTTCAACTGGAACTAACAGAATCATAGTCTTCTCGAACAGGATCTCTTTATTATCCATCAGGCGCTGAACACCTGATTTCAATAAATGGAAACCAGCAGGCAGCATCGAACATAAGTGGCAACCTTCACCACATCCCGAAAATAAAAGGCGAACAATAGATTCTTCTTAACTGTCATCAGAGGAGTAGAAATTTCTTCCACGGAGGTCACAAACCAATAATTGTCTATAGCATTTACTCCATGACTGTGTTTGGGCATAGGAGCAGTCATGACGTTGGGTTTCTCCAGAGCGTCAAACTCAATTTCTTTAGCTTCGATCAAATCTTGCACCTTATTTTTCAAGGCCCGATAATTGTTTGTATCATGACCTAGGCTATCAGAGTGATAGGCACAGCGGGCGTTCGAGTTATATAGCGGAGATGTGGTGCTGGGATTCTTCGGGGCTTCCCTCAGCGTTACTAGGTTGGTCTTCAATAATTGTGGTAGAATTTGAGACAAGGTCATATTAAGCCGAGTGTATTGTCTCTGCGGTCTCTCCATGCTTTGTTGATTGTTGCATTTCGGGGCAACGATGGGTCTTGATATTACTACCACATTTACTTCTTGACGGCGTTCAGGCCTGCTTTGGCTCCTCGAGCTGTAAACTGCACTAGCTTCTTTCTTACCAGTGAAAGGCTTCTTTACTGCACTTGACGATGTATCCTTCTGTATCTTACCACTTCGGATACCAGCTTCTACTCTCTCCCCAGTCATGATCAATTCAGTAAACCCATATGACGAACTGCCGATCAGATGATTGAAAAATGGACCAGACAACGTCCCTAGAAACATATCCACCAACTCCCTATCAGACAGAGGGGGTTGGACTCTTCCAGCCAAATCTCTCCACTTTTGAGCATAGTCCTTAAAACCTTCACTTGCACCCATAGACATACCCTGAAGCTGAGTACGAGTGGGAGCAAGGTTGGCGTTATACTGATACTGCTTGTAAAAAGTAACTGCGAGGTCCTCCCATTTTTGGACATTGGCTCCTTCCAATTGATAAAACCATTCAAGCTGAGTCCCTGACAGACTATCTTTAAAGAGATGTACCCACAAATTTTTATCAGCGGTGTGGGGTTGAAATTTTCGGACATACGAGCGGAGATGGAGTTTAGGACAGGATACTTCGTCGTACTTAGCAAAAACCGGAGCTTTGAACTTATGAGGAATCACCACTCCTGATACCAATCCCAGCTCTCCGAAATCTAAACCAGGGATCTTCTGACACTCCATAACACTCAACCGGTCTTCAAGTTGTTTGTACCTATCCTCAGCAGGAGGATAATGTTCTTCATCATAATTTGTATCATTATCAGAAACTACATAAATGGGGGCCTTTTCTTCTTCTTGGTCCTCCTCCCCTTTGGATGAAAGGGACATATCCACTTGTTGTCTCAGCCTATCCCCAAACCTTTTACCCATGCTAAAAAGAACAACCTTCTTCTTCTTCTTCTTCTCTTTCTCTTTCTCTTTCAGGATGAGAGCTTTCAAATCCTCTTGCCCTTTAGCCAAGTTTAAGAACATCTCTTGGAATTGGGCATTTTGCGCTTGAATCTCTTTGATTGCTTGATCAGAAGACATAACTTCTGAAATAAACATCGAAGAAGATAAGAAACCCGTGATGATACCTGTAATGATGTGCATGATAATGGGATGCGTATGTAATGATTTCAAAGACTTTGGGAGATTTAAATTTGCAAACCAAGAAATAAACAAACTTTATTAGATTAAACTTGTAAAAAATGTTTAACAATGCCTTTGAGGCGTTTACAAAGAAGTAAATGAAAAACAAATCTAAACTAGAAAAAGAAAATTCATAAATCCCATGGCCGCTTCCCCTTGGTGTTGACGTAGTCATTGATCCTTCTTTCATTCTCGAGTTGCCTGGAGAGCTTCAAGATCTTCCTTTCTTGCTCATGGAACTTCTCTCGGTAGGTATCCCTCTCCTCTTTCAACTGAATCCAGGATATCTTCAATGCCCCAAGATCAGTGGGCATGTAGGGATAAAGGACTGAATAAGGAATTCCCTCTTCATTGGTAGGCTCCACAATCACTGGCAACACAGCTTCATAAGGCATCCCAAGCTTATGAGCACGAGCTCGGGCCCACTGGAGATAAGGTTGCATAGGGAGAGAAGTCTTTGGTCCTAGCTCTTGAGGGTCAGATCTGTTCACCATGCCCCAAGCTCGTATAAACCTTCGGCGATGCTCGTCAACGTCTTCCTTATAGTCAAAGGCAATATCTACAAGAATTAGATCATGAGGACCGTCTCTCCGAGCGTGACCAAACTGTCGCAAAGCTAAACAAGGGCTGTAGGTTATTCCCCCTCTGATTCCGAGCAATGGGACATTAGGGTATCCCCCACATCGAACAATGACAGCAGTGCTTTCCATAGCCTTAGAACTCTAAAGAATGTATGTATGGGCAAGGGAAATTATCTTGTAAGACCATCCTAAACCTTCCTCATTCTTCAACATGGACTTGGGGAGGTGCGAAATAAACCACCTCGCCAGCAGCGGCGTGCAACACATGAGGGTCCCTCTTCTTCGCACAGTACGAGTGTAGAGGGCATGCAAGATATCACCCAATATAGTAGGCACAGGATTGCGAGACAGGAAGATCTTAACCATATTCACATCCACAAAAGAATCCGGATTCGGGAAAAGAACCAAACCATAGATAAGGAGAGCCAATATGTCTTCGAAATCCTGAAAGTCCAAATTATCCCAGGATAACTGAGCTTGATCCATCAGAAACTTGGCTAAGAAACCTTCAACCCCGCTTCGTGTCTCCCAATTAGATACTACATCAGCCCTTTTCAAATGTAGAGCTGAAGCAATGTCTTGTGGTCTAGGAGTCCCTCCCAAACCTGTGAAAGGCATCTGCTCGAGGATGGATATGCCCAATAAGTGAGAAAACTCTTCCGTAGTAGGAACTAGCTGATTATCCGGGAAAGTGAAGCAATGATGCACCGGATCGAAAAACTGGAAGAGCACACTCATCACCTGCTCATCAAACTTTGAGGTAACCAAACTAAGAAGATGACCATGTCTCATAATTAATGAAGAAGCATCAGAAACTCTCGAGGCTAAATCTTTGAGTTGAGCAGGTATTTGCACAAAGTTAACTCGAATGGTGTTTCTGCATACGAAATCCATAATCTGCAAAACAGAACAAAGATAAATCCCCTCGGTCTTTGAAATGGTTAGGATAATGAGGTATGCATGCTATGTTATGATGCATGATGTCATGATAAAACACACAACAGGTATAGCAGATAACAGTCATGGTAAAGGCAAATAAGTCACACAAGAGCCCTTAAGTTTCAGGCTTGCATGGGGTCTAGGTATTAGCCTCTTGAAGTTCAGTTGGTTTCAACTTATCCTAATAATAATAATCGAGTTCTAGAGGTTCTCAATATCATTGACCATCCTCCATCGGTCATGGTCTCAGCTCACGCAATCTTTTCTTGCGGCCGGAACTATCTCGAGAGTATGGTCTCAATGAGTATAGCATCGAGTATCAACCAGTTCCCAGCTTTACACCGAGACCGACTATCTCACTACTTCCTATGGCCAAGTTGGTCAATTATAGGTTCTAAGGTCAGTTGATGCTTAACGACACACATAGCAGCCCCGTATTCTCCTCGTTTATCCACAAGGGATACCGGTACCAACCAATGTGCCACATTAATGTAGCTACTACTTCAACCGTATCGGTCTAATCCGTACAGTTCCCTCACAGTTTATTGCTACTTACCTAAAAGGTGTCCCCCAGATCTGGGTTAGGATCTATAGTAACTCCCAATACAAAACCCTTTAACAGTAAAGCAATCAAATTAAACAAAAGAAGCAATTGATGATGAACTAATCCTAAGGTATACCCCACTTATCTTCCCCAGCAGAGTTGCCAGTTCTATGATATGGTGGCAGAACCGACTGTTTTAGAAAAATGTTGGTTTGCGTTTTGCGTTTGTGTTCGAAAAATGTCGCGGTAAGCAAGAGTCGCCACCGAATTTTATTTTGTCCAACTGGAAAGGACAAAAGCATAGAAAAATTCCTTTTTCGAGATTTTGAGTACGGGGGGTAGATTATAGAAAGGGAAGGTATTAGCATCCTTTCTATCCGTAGTTTTCTACGGGCTCTTAGGTACTTGCTCATCATTTTAAAAATTTCTTCCGTGTTTGTGTGTTTTGAAAAGTTTTTGTTTTACTTCGTTTTAACCCTTGTATCAGTCCTCAAGAGTGTTACGAAGTTTGTTTTTGAAAACTTTGTTTGAAAAGAGTGTAAGTGTGAAAAAGTTTGATTTTGAGCAAGTACCTACTAGCATCTACCTACTCGAAAAAGGATTATTTCTATTATCGTTTCCTTTAGACAGCGCTATCCTACTATTAGTGAGTAGGTAGCACTATCGTTGGAATTGTAAGGGTCAATTCGAAAGGGACGTACGGTCACTAAAGCAATGTTAGGATGTCTTAGTAATAATCCTAGTGTCTTAAGATCATGTTCGAGGCAACATTTCCGAGACAACCTTTATGAGGCAACATTTCTGAGGCAACATTTCCGAGGCAACATTTGATCTTTGTTTAGACAAGAGGGTAACCACTAAAATACCCTATGCTTAATGATCGTTTACCGAAGGCAACCAATGCGAGAGTATACCCCAGGAGTGCGCATGTGTGAGTGATTTGATTTCATTTATTATCTTTGCACATTTAGGGTTTTCTAACCATTTCAAAATTAACATACATTCTTGTCATGCAATCCTATTATCATACATCTAACAGTTAATATTTGCGAAAATTAAAATGCGAGAAATAAAATTACGCTATTACAAGGCTTTGGGGAGGGGAATTAATTACATAGCCAAAAACCCGTAAAACGATAAATAAAAGCAAAGCCCTAATTAAACTATTATATCCCATAAGCTGTTACATCAATATCATAAAAATAAATAAACGCGCGATGAATCGAGAACGAGAGAAAATTAGGGTTTTGACCCCGTCTAAACCTAGTTGCAAGAAAAATCATTTTTTGGTTGTTTTTGATTATTTTTGAGAAAATAAGGCTTTAATTAAATAAATACAAACCTAATTACTAATTAATTTAAATTAAGGAAAATAATTAATTTTGACCTATTTTTATATTTTTGTTAAATTTAAGAAAAGAAAATAAAAATAAAATCAAATAAAACCTAATTTTCTAATTTGTTTTAATTTATTTACAAAAGGTTAAAATTACCCTAGAATTAATTTAAACTAATATTAAAATAATTTTGACAAAATAAATAAAAACCTAAATTCTAATTTGATAAAAATTGATTTTTTTTAGTTTTTTGTAAAAAAAGAATTAATTTTTGTTAAGGAATAATTAATCAAAACAAATTAAATAAAGAAAAATATAGAAAGAAGAAGAAATGGGCCTGGTATCAAAAGTAAAAGGAGGGTGTCAATAAGCCCAATATGCCTTGGTCCATGTTGTCCTTTCTGATTCCATATTGCACATTTGACTAGGCCTATGGTAGACCTTCATGTACCAGGCGTTGGATTTGGCTTGTTGGACATCTGGTTGGTTGATCATTGAGGACATATGGTGAACCCCTTACCTGTACACATGCCTGATTATACAAGAAAAAACATTATGAAATAATATGGGGGACCTGGGATTCGGACCCAAGCCCTTTGGCTTTTCCACATGCCTCCTGACCAACTGAACCAGTGTGCTTTGTTGTACATGGAATAATAAATAAAGAATATATTGAAAAACAAGTTAACATAAGCCAGACGCGCAGAATTTTGCAAAAAAAGGTCAACTTTGCCAATGCATAACTTCCTCCATTTTGACCCTAGAGATGTGTTCCTTGACTTATTAGAAATATCAAGATGTCCTCTAAGCAACCCTTTTTGTCTCATCTCAATTGAGTCTTCCATGTTCATGTATGAAGCTTTGACAAAAAAGGTGTTTTTGTTGACTTTCCAAAATGACCAATATTGTCCAAATTCATAACTTTTGGTGAGTGCATATTTTGAACTTTGGAGATGAAGATGGATTGTATAGAATTGCATCCTCTTCAAAATTAGCTTTGGATAGGTCATTTTTGATAAAGTATGAGAAAGTTATGCTTGGTCAAAGTTGAGTTGACTTTTCCTACAAAACCCTAATTTAGCAACTTTTGGGTTTTGATGAATTGTGAGCAATCCTTGAGGAATCATGATCAACCCTTTATCAAATGATGAATAATACTTCAAAATGATGATGTTGACCAAAAATCTTGAAATTTGACTGTATGTGGGCCACAGCTGACTTTTGCCCTAGCACAGTCGATTTTCAGGCCTTTGAGCAATTGACTGAGCAAATTTTCTCTGTAGGGCTTGAAACTTGTCATGGATGATTTTGAGAACATATTAGGGCAATGGTGAGAATTTGGGATCCCTTGGACTCAAGTATCTTTCATGCAACATGAAACCCTAATTTGAGGTAGACTGCCTTAGGAGAGAGTTTGTCTGGTCAACTCTTGGACTTCTTTGAGCAATTTTGAGGACCTCATTTGAAATGTATTGAGAAATATGGGAGGGAAAATTTTGGGGTACAACAGGTACCTTTGAAGTTCCCATACCCTGATAAAAATGGAAACCCTAGTTTGAGGTACATTGCCTTAGGAGAGAGTTTGTCTGGTCAACTCTTGGGCATCCTTGAGCAAGTTAAGGACCTTAATGGGCATGTGTTGAGTAAAATGAGAGGGAAAATTTTGGGGTACAACAGCTACCCATGTTCAATCTTCTTAAACATGAGGATGTAGATTGGTTGTCTGCCTTTCGTAATCTGAAGGTGGAAGATTATTGAACACTAGAGTGCCTAGAAATTTGCACTCGTATGAGATGGTGCTGGACTGTGTAGGTAGTATTGAGAATGGGCTTACAGATGCCATTTGGAGGAGATGAAATAAGGTCACCGGAGATGGGCTTAAATATGCCATCCGGAAGATATTACGAATAATCGTCGGAGATGGGCTTAAAGATGCCATCTAGAGGATGTTGATTTCACGAGATATTCCTTTGATGAGAATTCTTGTTCTTGTCGTTGAGGAGGGATCTGCTAAGGAATGTCGGTCTCTGTCTTGGAAGAAATGGAATTTTAGGAGCTTTGGTTGTCTGTTACTCTATTGGGGAATCATCTCTTAGTCGAGGAGATGAAAATGAACTGCTATCTGGTCGTGCTCCAGGCCTTACAGTGATTTGCTAAGGATAATAAGACTGACTGCTATCTGGTCGTGCTCTAGGTTTTACAATGACTTACTGGGGAGATGAGATTAAACTTGCTATTTGGTCTTGCTTCAGGCTTTGCAATCTCAAAAACTATTATTTGGTCATGCTCCAGGCTTCAGAAGGAATTGAGTGGTTATCCGGTCGCATCCGGGTTTCAACTTAAATTTAAGACATACTAATATCCGGTCGTTTCCAGGATTCAATAGTAATTGGCCGAGTAAACTGCTATCTGGTCGAATTCCAAGCTTCGCAGTACCTCATACTGTTATCTGGTCGTGCTCCAGGTTTCACAGTGTCTCTTGCCACTATCTAGTCATGCTCACGACTTCACAGTGTCTCATACTGTTATCTGGTCGTGCTAGGCTTCGTAGCTTGAATTTGAGATGTACCACTATCTGGTCGATTCTAGGCTTCGTAGAATTTCCTACTGTTATCCGGTCGTATCCCAGGCTTTAGTAACTAAGATATTATCCGGTCGATTTCCGGGCTTCATAGCTTGAATTTGAGATATACCACTATTTGGTCGATTCCAGGCTTCGTAGTATTTTGTACTGTTATCCGGTCGTGTCCCAGGCTTCAGTAATTTGGAGAAATTAAGATATTATCTGGTCGATTTTTGGGCTTCATAGCTTGAATTTGAGATATACCACTATCTAGTCGATTCCAGGCTTCGTAGTATTTTGGAGAAATTAAGATATTATCCGGTCGATTTCCGGGCTTCATAGCTTTTGAACTAGAATAGAAATCTTAGTATCAATTTGACTGAACCAGGGAAAGGTCTCGAGTTAACTTTGACTGGCATAGAAATCAGGGGAATCTTAGCGTCGATTCGGCTGACCCAGATGAAATTCTTAGAACATCTTCAACTAGAATAGAAACCTTAGTGTCAGTTTGACTGAACTAGAGAAAATCTTGAAAAGTGTTGGAATATCTTCAACTGGAATAGAAACCTTGGTGTCGGTTTGGCTGAACTAGTGAGAACTCGTGAGAACTTGATTGCATCTTTCCCTGAAAGGTAAAGAGTTAGTTGTATGTAATGTCATGATGTATGAAATGTATTGAGTAATGATGTTCTCAAAATAAATGAGATTGTGTTGTATAATATGTATTCACACGCCATGATGTATGGATATGTGTTTCTATTGTGATACTCTCTAGCTGGGGAAGATAAATCCCGGACTGCCGCTGGAGAATATTAGGATTTGAGTTCTTCTTTTCCGCTGGGGATAGTGACCGAAGATGATTCTACCGGGGATTTACATCCATTATGCTTGAGAACATTCTGCCGGAGGAGAGTCTGTCTGAGAATAATCCTGCAGGGGAATGACTCTATGGGGAAGAGAGATACTCTGTTGGAAGATCTGCTGATTTGGAGAAATAAACTCAGCTGGGGATGAACTTCCATTGCTGGAGAGAAGAGCTCTATTGGAGATTGAGCTTCCGCTGTCAGAGAAATAAACTTTGCTCGGGAGAAAACTTTATAAACTGTTTATGATTATAAAGCTCGGTTGGGGAATGCAGATATCAGCTTTCTGTTGGGGAAGTGATTCCTGCTTGGGGATACGGAGGTCAGACCTTGGTTGTCTCGGCTCTGTGGGGAATATAGGTATCACTGGCTTGTATGTGATAATGACTTTACTTCCAACTGTCTCTGCCCCTTGTACCATGATGGACGGGGTAGCTGTCGGTATTTAGGTTTTGTACCAGTTTCTTTGAGTTCTTAGTAACTGTCTTTCTGTTTTATATGCAGATATTTGTGAACAGTAATCATATTTAAATGCATATGTCAAGAATAAAACATTGGAATTTTTTTGCAAAACAAAATAGAAAACGGAAAAAACAAACACATAGTTTCGTACTCAAAAGACGCTTTGTATTGATTTGAAATTTTCCTATAACATGCGTTTTTTTTACAAGGAGGTTGGTGCTCTAGTAAGAGAACGCCGCCGTAAAAATGGAAATTATTACAGAAATTGTGTACAAAAATAAAACAGCTATGTGTAGTTATCCCATTGGGTTTCAATTCTTCTATTTCCCCTATGTCTTCGAGCATCTCATCACTTTGCTGCTTGTCTGAAGCTGACTGGATTGATCTTTATCGTTTGAGCTTGATATATGATTACTGAGGTCTGATCGCAAGGTGATCCAATGGGACATAGTGATACGCTTTAATCCCTAATTTTTTCCTGGACCGCCCTTTCAGGTTTTCGGTCCATCGGGATACCCTTTTTTGCCCAATCCGCCTTTTTAGGTTTTCGACTTGCCGGGTGTACACATTTTTTTCATTTTTATCCCTAATTTTTGCCCGAACCCTTTTGGTTCACCGGGATGCCCTTATTTTTGCCTAGGTATGTCAACCTAGCGGGTCTTTATTATGCATAGTATTTTTCACTATGTCCATATTAACAGGGTGTGGAAGGTCATCACCATCCATGGTGGTCAGAATCATGGCTCCATCGAAAAATATGTTCTTGACTACAAATGGTCCCTCATAGGTAGGAGTCCATTTGCCCCTGGGATCACCTTGCGACAGTATGATGCACTTGATTACCAGATCCCCTACTTGATACGCTTGTTGTCTAACTTTCTTGTTGAAGGCCTTGATCATCCATTTCTGATACATATTACCATGGCAGACATCAGTTAGTCTTTTCTCGTCGATTAAGTTCAATTGATCAAGTCGAGTCTAGATCCGATCGTCTTTTCTCAAACTCACATCCTTCATAATCCATAGAGAAGGGATCTGGACCTCCATGGGTAGGACAACCTCCATTCTATATACCAGAGAATAGGGTGTTGCCCCTGACGACGTACGTGCTGAAGTACGGTATCCATGAAGAGCAAATGGTAACATCTCATGCAAGTCTTTGTATGTCACCGTCATCTTCTATATGATCTTTTTAATAATCTTACTAGCAGCTTCGACATCCCCATTCATCTTCGGCCGGTAAGGAGAAGAGTTGTGATGTTGAATCTTGAACTATTTACAGAGTTTAGTGATCATCGAGTTATTGAGATTGGTACCATTGTCTGTGATGATTCTCTCGGGGATACCATAACGACAAACCAGGTTATGCTTGATGAACCGTGCCACCACATTCTTAGTAATCGTAGCAAAGGAGGCAGCCTCAACCCACTTCGTGAAGTAATCAATGGACACTAGGATGAAGCGATGCCCATTGGACGTGGTAGGTCTGATCTCACCAATCATGTTAATACCCCACATTGCAAAGGGCCAGGGAGCCGTCAAAACATTCAAGGGAACTGGAGGTACATGCACCTTATCAGCATATATTTGGCACTTGTGACAGGTCCGAGAATGCTGATAATAGTCGACTTCCAGAGTGGACCAGTAGTATCCTGCCCGTAGGATCTTCTTTGCCATGGTATGTCCATTGGAATGAGTGCCAAAGGTACCTTCGTGTAGGTCCTCCATGATCCTCTCTGCTTCGCTCTTGTCTACACACTGCAATAAGGTAGAGTCATGATTGCGCTTATAGAGGATTCCATTGGTGAGGAAGAATTTTGCAACAAACCTTCTCATAAATTTCTTGTTATTGAAAGATGCCCCCTCGGGGTATTCTTGAGCCTAGAGATACCTTTTCACCTCATGAAACCAAGGTTTGCAGCTACCTCCTTGATATCGATCTCACAGCAATATGCCGATTCATCTAACCTCTCAATAGTGATTCAGGGAGCTTCATTGTCCCACCTGACCTTGAACATTGACGACATAGTATCTAGCGTGTCCACTAATTGATTCTCTTCTCATGAGAAATGTTCAAAGGTGATCTCTTCAAAATGAGGCAGCAGTGTCAGTACATATTCTTTGTAAGGGATAAGGTTCAGGTGTTTCGTATCCCACTCGCCTTTGATCTAACGTATCACCAAAGCGGAATCCCCGAATACACTCAAGAACTTGATCCTTAGGTCAATGGAAGCTCTAATACCCATGATACACGCTTCATACTCTGCCATGTTTTTGGTACAATTGAAACATAATCAGGCTGTGAACGGAGTATGATAGCCCTCAGGAGATATGATTACAGCGACAATGCCATTACCCAGTGCGTTTGAGGCTCCATAAAAAAACATAGACCATCGGGATCCTTCCACAGGTCCTTCATCCGGTCCAGGTTTTTCATAGTCGGTTACTAACATGATATTCTCATCCGAGAACTCAAAATTCATAGACTGGTAGTCATCCATGGCCTGATGCGCCAAATGATCAGCTAACACACTTCCCTTGATTGCCTTTTGGGTTGTGTATTGGATGTCGTACTCGGTCAAGATCATTTGTCATCTTGCTATTCTTCCGGAGAGAGCGGGCTTCTCGAAAATGTACTTGATCGGATCCATCTTAGATATTAACAAAGTAGTGTGGGTCAACATATATTGTCTCAGTCGACGAGCAGCCCATGCCAAAGCACAACAAGTTTTCTCGAGCAGTGAGTATCGTGTTTCACAGTCGGTAAAATTTTTGATAAGGTAGTATATTGCATTCTCTTTTCGACCAGACTCGTTGTTGTACCCCAAAATTTCCCCCCTCATTTACCAAGACTTTTCTCACAAGATCTCTTTGGCTCAAGACTGAATTAGGGTTTGGCCAGCTCAACATCTCATCTTGCACTGATAACCTAAAATTAGGGTTTGATGTTGCACAAGGATTTTGGGACTATCAATGCTTCATGTGACTTTCAAACATCATTATGGATCCCTAAGATCACTCATGACAAGTTTCAAGCCTGGAACCACATTTTTGATCAGTCAATTGGACAATTGACCTAAAAATCAGCTGTATTGGGGAAGAAGTCAACCATGGCCAATTTACATTCAAAATTCATAATTTTTTATCAACATCAACATTTTAAACTCACACGTGTCATTTGGTCAAGTTTGGATCACAATTCCCCAAGAAATTTGATCAAATCATCAAAAGGGCAAAATGGTCAAAATTAGGGTTTTGATTGAGGAAAGGCAATTTCTAATTTTTAACCTAGCAAATGACCAATTGAGTTCAAGAATTATTTCAAGGATTCAATGACATCATCTTGACCTAATCACATGGCTCAAAGCATCTCAAATTCATTGGATTGTCAAATGAAATTTGCAGTCAATTGATCAAAAGTCAACTGTACACTGAAAAGTCAAACTTTGACTTTTTGGTCAAAATCAAGTACAAAGGATCATAGTTCATCAAAACATTTCAAAATGTGAAACTTGTTCATCAAGAAATCCAAATTTGAAAATTAGGGTTTGAATTTGAAAATTTTCATAACTTAGAAATTTTCTAAGTATGAAAATTTTCTTATTTTTTCTCAACTTTACACCACTTTTACACCATGATGCCTAATGATTCAAGGAAACTTCCCAACATGAAAGTTGTATATCTCCATGAAATATACAATTTTTCTTCACAAACTTTTCCATAAAGATGCTTGGATCTCAAGATATAAATTTATGAATACATGGTCATGAACTTCTTAACTTAGTGAAATTTTTCCCTAATTTAGGCAAGTTTTGGACCCAACTTCATGGAAATTTTTCACCTAGTTCCAAGAGGTATCTGAAAATTAATTTCAAATATGAATTATAGATCACATTGCAAGCTTTCCAAAATGTCCAAGAACTCCTCAAGATCATTTTTGAGTAGGGAGAATCGAAGAGAGGAAGTTGGCATTTTCTCACTTTTTGTTCAAGCCATTTCATGAAGAACCAAGTTGCAAATCAATGCTATGCTGGCTAATTCATGCTGTACAGGTCTTAAACTTTTTCCACACTCCTTAATTAAATGCTTACTCAATTGACAAAGCTTCTATCTATGCTTTTGAACCTTTATCCAACTTGTAATTCCATTTATGGCAAAAAGGTTCCATTGCCATTTTGAAAAAGAGCAACTTTTGCAAACTTTGTAATCTTGAGCATTGGACCTGTCCCCTTGATACATGCAAGTACCACAGATCAAAGGCGACTTGTAGGGAAGAAATACCAACCCTAAGAAAGTTGTTACAAGCATGTGAGCTTTGTCTTGTCACTTTGCTTCAAGTACAAGAAAAGTTGCAAAAAAGGCTAGGGCTTGCACAGCTGATAGAGGGTTGACACAAAACCATTTCCATACTAATATGCAAACAATATACAACACATAGGACACGAAGCCAAGACCTGAAACACTGAGAGCAAGCAAAACACCAAAAACTATCCAAAACATACAGTTTCTGCACAAACACCTCCAGCTTCCATTTGGCTCGTGCGTTTTGTGTTTAGATCATTCCAATACCTTACATACTTGATATCAAACCCATCTAAACCACCATCCATATTTTGTATTCTCTTTCCCACCATATTCCATTGTTGACTTTGAAGCTTGCAGTTGGACTTGGTCAGGGAGTTCTAGCCACTTTCAGAGCAAGGCAAAGGTTGGAATAGATTCAGGAAAGCTCAAGGAAGCTCAAGCAAGCGTCAGGCCTCCATTAAAGTCACTACATTTCCATACACGATTCCAGCTGAAGGAGGTAAATTTTAAAACTCTATCTCCTTGTACAAGCAACATTAGGCCACAATTTGTGAATAAAAAGGGTAGTTCTCATCATAACGAAACTATACATATCCTTATCTTGCATTAATTTTACTTGTGCTAAGAGAATTTGGAAGTTAAAATCTCTGAAAATATTAGGTTAGAATTTAGGGCTTTTAAAATTCTCTTTGATCTTTGATAGTTAGATTACATAACTTATATGGTTGGATTCGTGAGTTCAAATGCTACATTTTTCATGTTATAAGTTTTCATTTTTATGGAAGCTTATGGAAGTTACAGGGGATCTGGCCAAGGCTTGAGAAAGAAGATGAAACATGGCAAGGGTGCATTTTGTAATATGTTATTTTTGTTTAAATAAGGATAATGGATGTATAGCCTCCCCAGTGGTAAAGCAGCGCGCTGGTGAGACCCATGTCCTGGGTTCGAACCTGCGCGTTACTTTTGCATTTTGGCATTTTTTCCTTTTCAGTTTTTTTTTATACATTTTTTGTAGGTTTGGGATTTTGCTATTGGCCAGTGTTTTTTGCTCAACATCACCACCTTGCTATCTTACCCCCTGCCAACTCTTTCTACATTTTATTTCTTATTTGTTTTATTTATATATTTATATATTTAATATTTTAAATATTTCTTTTAATGCATAAAAAATATTAAAAATGTAAATTAATAATATTGCACTTTTATTATATTTTTTTAATATTTCTCACATAAAATATATTTTATTTTAAATAGGATATCACTTATTTTCTTAATAAACTTGTAAAAATAATTAAACATATTTATTTCAATTTTTTTTTATTTTCATACTTATAAATACTTATTCTTGTATATATTTAATTTTTATATTTATTTATATAATATTATTTATTATGTTTATACAAAAATACATAAAATAATACATATAGAAACATTATTTTCTTTTAAACAAAAAATTAGGGTTTAACCCCTTTCAAAAATTAAATCTTTTTCCTTATATTGTTAGGTTTAGATTAAATATTCTCTTACATAAAACTAGACACAAAAATATTTTTCTATATATGTACATTGCATTACATTTTAAATATTGTTTTGTACTTATTTCTTAATTCGCACAAATTCGATTTGGTTGTAATAATATATTTGGCTTTATATTTGTGCAAATCCCCATTCAAACTTGTATTCCCCCCTCCCATAAAATTGTTGTAATAGCTTAGTATATTTACATTATGCAATTTATCGCTTTCATATGCCATGATTAGTAATTAGGGTTTGTATGACAAGAACAAAACAAAACAAATAGAACACCCTAAATACAAGACAAAATCAAAAGCATGAAAATGATGCACTTGCACACAAGCACCCTTAGGGGTTCTCCACTTGGTTGCCTAAAACAAAAATTGCCATGTTACGCATGCGAAGTATCTTGGCAAAACAAAACAAATATAAGATCATATCCCCTCGATGACGCTATTCAAAAGTTGCCTTACAAAATGTTCTTGGTCCCTAAAAAATGCTAAGATACTTTGCAAACATTGCTAATCATGGCTATACGATGACCCACGCCCGTCCCGTTTACATCCAAAGATAGGGTTGCTTACCAAATCAATGGTAAGACAACAATTTCAAAGGAATAGAAATACATAGGAAAGACATTTTAGTAGGTAGATAGCTTCTAGTTACTTGTTCCCTTTCAAACAACAAATCCTTGCTATTTTCAAAACAAACACATACACATTTCAAAACATCTTACAAACATTGAAAACATTTTCAAAAGACAAACATCTTTGTATACATTCTTACGAACTATAATCATTACAAATATTGCCTAAACGAATGGCCTCTTTTACAAAATACTTTCAAAACCACACCAAGCACAATTTCAAACAAACAAAAGCAAGTGATCTAAAGCAAGTAACTAAGAGCCCGTGGAAAACCATGGATGAAAAGGGTACTAATACCTTCCCTTTTCATAATCTACCCCTCGAACTCAAGAAACAATCTCAAAGGTCTTTTCTGTGCTTTTTCACCTTTCCTTTTGGATAAAAGAAAAGTCGGCGGCGACTCTTGCTAACTGCAACATTTGCGATAAAACGTAAAACCTCAAGTCTGTTCTCCCACCGCATCGCAGAACTGGCGACTCTGCTGGGGAATATTATAAAAGTGGGGTTATCTTAGGGCTTAGATCACATTTATTTGCTTACATTGTTTGACTTGTTTTCTTTACATTATGGTTCTTTGTTTGGGTTTGAATCCTCCACCCGGATTTGGGAAACATTATAGGTAAATAGAAATACATTGTGGAAACTGTGTGGGGTATACTGATATGGTCTAAGCAATATCTATGTTAGTGTGACATATTTGTGGGTACCGGTAGCCTTTGAGTTAATCAAAGAGAATACGAGGCCGCTGAGTGATGTCATAAAGCACTAATAAACTTCTAGAACCCTTTACTTGACCAACTTGACTGTTTAGGATGTAGTGTGATGACCGGCTTTGGTGTTGTCCGAAGTTGGTAGATACTCGATACTACACTCATTAAGGGTTGGTTTCTTGGGATAATTCGGTCGCCATTAAAGAGGCTTGAGCTGAAACAATGACCAAGGAAACAATCCGGTGATATTGAGCTCCTTAGAACCCGGTTACTATTGTTAGGACAGGTTGAGCCAACTAAACTTCAAGAGGGTACTTACCTATAAAACCACATGCAAGCCTAAACTAAAAAATTGTTTGATTTGCTTGAATATGCATACTTGTACATAACATCATGGACATCATAAACATCATATGCATTCACTAACCATTTCAAGGATTTTAGAGATTCATCTTTGTTCTTGTTTTGTAGGATATGGATTCGCTTCGCAGGAAAACTATCCAAATCAACCTTGTAAGAATTCCTCCACAACTCAAGGAGCTAGATTCAAGGATCCCTGAGAACTCACCATTCACCGAGAGGAATGGTCTTCTACTCAACTTGGTCACCTCCAACACAGAGGAGATATGATGAAGGTTCTCTTCCGGTTCTTTGACCCTTTGCATCATTGCTTCACATTTCCTGACTATCAGCTTGTGCCTACTTTGGAAGAATTCTCTCAACTCTTGAGGATTCCTATTCTCAATCAACTACCTTTCAACGGTACGGAAAGATATCCAAAGCCAGAAGAGATTGCTCAAGCCCTGCATTTGCACTCATCTGATGTCACAACTCATTGGGAAACTAGAAGTGGTGTCAAAGGCTTCTTAGCAAAGTTTCTGTTTGAGAAAGCCCAAAGCTGTTGGAATTCCCTAGACTTGCAATATTTTGAGGATATTGTGGCTCTTCTCATCTATGGGATGTCTTGTTCCCTAATCCTGACCAACTCATAGATGTGAGCGCTGTCAAAATCTTCATGTCACGCAACCCGGTGCCTACATTACTAGGGGATATCCTACACTCTTTTCACACTCGTACAATGAGGAAAAGAGGGGTCCTGATGTGTTGCACTCCCCTCATGGCAAGATGGTTTATTTCTCATCTTCCCCAATCAGTCTTAAGGAATGAACAAGGTTTAAGGTGGTCACAAAGGTTAATGACGCTCAAACATTCAAATATTCATTGGTGCTCTCGATCCAAAGAGAAAGTTATCATTGTTGACCGTTGTGGGGAATTCCCTAATGTCCCTCTACTTGGCATTAGGGGAGGCATCACCTACAACCCTTGCTTGGCTCTAAGACAATTTGGTTACGCCCGAAGGGATGGCCCACATGATATGCTGATTTAAGGCTTGGTTTTTGACTACGACAACGACGATCAAGGTCTTCGCCAGAGATTAATCCGAGCTTGGAGGATGCTAAACAAGGTGGATAGCAAGACTTTGGGACACAAGAATTCCATCCCTCTTGAGCCTTACCTCAAGTGGGTATGAACCCGCGCTCAAAGTCTTATGATGCCTTATCCGTCCATTCTCCCAGTGATTATAGAGCCTGTTAAGGAAGGAGAAGTTCCATACACTATCCTACATCCTGACATGCCCACATCACTCGAAGATCTACAAAGGGATTGGATACAACTCAAAGGAGAGCGAGATACTTTCGAAGCCCAATTCTACTCAAGCGAGAAGAAGGTTTTGGAACTCACTAGGCTACTTCATGAGGAGAAAACTCTAAGCACCTACATAGAACCAAAGAGGATGCATAACACTTTTTTAACTTAGAATTCTGTATTATTTTGCCCAAGGGGCATTGATGTACTCAAATTCTATCTTATTAATATAACGTGTGTTTTCTTTTTGTTTAAAACAAATTTGAATTTTTAAATCCTTGAAAGCATTGCATGTATACATATCATTCATCGTGACATAAGCAGGTCTTTTGAAACCAGTTTCCTCATATCTCTACTATTTATTTCAGTAAGATGGATCTCGAACAGACGGTCAAAGATATCCAAGCTCAAAACACGCAGTTTCAACAGTTGCTCATGACCCTATCCAAGGGGCAAGATGAATTAAAGACTCTGTTATCTGAAGAGAGAAAGAAGAAACCAAAGAAAGCCACTGGGGTTCTGAATATGGCGAGAAGATTTCAGGGACAGACTAGAAGAACTCTGAATTTTGCAACCACTTCCGGGGAGGGAGAAGGAAAAGGAAAGGAAACGGTAGTACCATCAGAATCTGAAGAAGAGGAAGAGGAAGAAGACTACTCTGAGGAGCAGTATCCTCTGGCTGATGACAAGTACAAACATCTTGAGGAGTGTTTAAGCGCTATGGAAATACAGAGGGTGTCGGGCCTAGATTTTGAAGAGTTGGGGCTGGTGTCAGGAATTGTAATCCCGCCAAAGTTTAAAGTGCCATTATTTGCCAAATATGATGAGGTGTCATGTCCTAAAATTCACCTCCGATCATATGTCAGGAAGATTCAGCCGCACTCTACTGATAAAGACTCATGGGTGCATTTTTTCCAAGACAGTTTATCAGGAATACAACTTGATTGGTTTTACTAATTGGAAAGGGCCGACGTCCACAATTGGGAAGACCTTGCCGTAGCTTTTTATAAACAATACCAATACAATTCCGATTTGGCACCTACCCGTACTCAACTTCAGAGTATGGCTATGGCTTCAAATGAGGGCTTCAAAGATTACGCGCAAAAGTGGAGAGATCTAGCCGGAAGAGTGCAACCCCCTCTCTCTGAAAGGGAGTTGGTGGACATGTTCTTGGGAACTCTATCGGGCCCTTTCTTCAATCATCTGATTGGAAGTTCATCTGCTGGGTTTACTGAGCTAATTTTAACCGGAGAAAGGGTGGAAGCTGGTATAAGAAGTGGGAAGATTCAGAAAGACTCGTCTGCCTCTACAGCCGTGAAAAAACCCTTCACTAGGAAGAAGGAGGTATCAATCGTTTATCCACAGAGGAACCAAGGAAGTACTGAGCGTCGACCAATGGTAGGGGTCGTTATGATCCCAAAATCTACATCTGATCAACCAAGGAGTAACCAACCAAGGGTGGAGAGGCCAGTCCGGAAATTCACCAGGCTTAATATGACTCTAGCCCAGATTTTACCACATCTGCTGAAATCTTATCTAGCGACCTTAAAAGAAGATCCAAAGAATCCCAACATGACGTCCCCTTATTATCATCTGAATGCCAGATGCGTATACCATTTCGAAAGCCCGGGCCACGACACCAATAACTGTTGGGCTTTGAAGAACAAGATTCAAGACCTCATAGATGCAAAAGAAATTGAGTTTGAGGCGCCAGAGAAACCAAATGTTATTTCCGCTCCTATGCTTAGACATAGTCACAATGCCAATGCTATCGAGGAAGATTTATTTGTTGCTACAGTAGATGAACTTTTGACTCCGCTCTCGATCATTAAGATGAATTTGCTGAAAGCTGGTATATTCCCAGGTTGTAAAAAAGACTGTCGTATTTGCTTATCCTCTCCAATTGATTGCCCTCTGTTGAAGACAGGTATCCAATGCCTGATTGACAACCAAGAAATTCTATTTGAAAATGCTCCTGTTTCATCTATTCCTACTGAATAAGTTTCAATCATAACCATCTACGCCAATCCTTCTAGGGTCCCCAAAAGACCCGTTAGGATTACATCAGCTCTGAAGACTACTCCGCTCATAATTACAATGCCTGGGCCGGTCCCATACAAATCAGACAAAACAGTATTGTGGAATTACGATAGAGAAATCTACTACCATGGTATTAAACAAGATTGGTTGACCATCGAAGAAGAAAGTTCCGAAGAAGAAAGTTCCGACATTAGCAATATTGTTGGAACTAGTAAGATTACCCGTAGTGGTAGAATCTTCTCTCTAGAGATTGCCCCTCCAAAGGCAGTTTTTGGACCCGTAGCCTTTCTGAAGATTACCTTTGTACCAGTGATTATACCTGCAAGTGTATCTACCGACAAAAATGACACGATCCCTGCTGTTGTCCCTACCAACACTTCCGCTGCTGAATATCGAGGGAAAAGCATTCAAGAAGAGCCTGTCCGGGTGAAGGCTCAATCACTAGCTATCCTCGAAACATCCAAGAAGGAAATGGAAGAAATCCTGAGGATAATAAAGAAAAGGGACTATGACGTGGTTGAACAGTTGGGGCAGACTCCCTCTAAAATCTCCATGCTAACCTTGCTGCTGTGCTCTGAGGAACATGCGAAAGCTCTGGTAAAATTTCTAAAGACAGCCCATGTGCCACAAGAGACATCTGCTGACCAATTCCAAGATTGTGTGGCCAGTTTGACAGCTGATAATGGCCTAGGCTTCTCCGATGCTGATTTGACACCCAGAGGGAGAAAGCACAATGAGGCACTACATGTCTCTGTGGAGTGTAGAGGAACGAATATGGCCCATGTCTTGGTGGATACGGGTTCATCTTTGAACGTCTTACCGACGAAAGCCCTTGACAGATTGGATTGCAAATGGATGACTCTAAAACCCAGTAACATAGTTGTGAGAGCATTTGACGGTTCGAGGAGGATGGTCCACGGGGAGGTGGACATCCCAATAAAGGTGGGAACTCAGATTTTCAATTCAACCTTCTATGTGATGGACATCCTTCCCTCTTACTCCTGTCTATTAGGGAGCCCCTGGATCCATAATATCGGTGTTGTCACCTCCATACTACACCAAATACTGAAGTACCCAATCCAAGGAAAGATCATAACTGTCCATGGAGAGGAGGAGTACATGATTAGTCATCTGAATTCCTTCCGATATGTGGGCTATATGGTGAGTTCATTGAAACCCCTTTCCAACATTTTGAAGAAGTGTCTCAAGAAGTAGCGGTAACCAAGGCGGTATCCTCGATTCCCAAGATCACAAGACCTTCGCTTCAGATGTCATCTCTAAAGGACGCTAAGGCGGTAGTGGAAGATGGTGGATGCACCATCTAGGGGAAGCTTCCAGACATCCCGTATAAATCAGACAAGTTCGGCTTGGGGTTTACTTCAACTTCTCAGAAGGCTGTGCGTCGTGCCCGTGCTGGAGGGCCACCTTTGAAGATTAGTAACAGAGAGTTCAACACAGTGAAAGATGTTGAAGAATAAGGCAGCTTGGAAGATTGGATATTTCCTACTGTCAACGAAGGACTCCGCAACTGGGAAGCCAGAGACTTTGTCCCAATAACTTTCATCTCTCAATAATTTATCTTTTACATTTCTGTTGGACTTGTAATATTCACAAACAATTCGCATTTCAAAAACCTTGTGTCTTACCCGAGGCACAATGGTCCATTTGTAAGGGTTTTTATTTCATCTTCATATGACATTCAATGAATCATGGACGTTTTTCCACATATAAACCTTTTATGCTCATTGTCTTTCTTTTACATTTTATTGTTTAAAGATGGCTATACCCTTACACACACCCACACTCACAAATGCAGGTACCCCTCCATTCCGGATCCCATGGGTAACCATACTGCTATAGCCTTCAGTGACTCTGAAGATCCAATCTATCAAGCCGAATATGAAGGTGAGGAAGATTGTGAAGTTCCAGGGAAATTGGCCAGACTACTACAACAAGAAGAAAGGGCTATTCAATCTCATGAGGAACCGTTGGATACAATCAACTTGGGTACCGAGGAAGATAAAAAGGAAATCAAAGTGGGTGCCAACCTAGAACCGAGTGTCAAGGAATGTCTAATTCAGCTATTGCATGATTATGTTGAGATCTTTTCCTGGTCATACAAAGACATGCCATGACTTGATACAGACATCGTGGTACATCGTCTACCCACAAGAGAAGACTGTCCACCAGTGAAGCAAAAAGTCCGCCGCATGAGACCTGACATGTCAGAGAAGATCAAAGAGGAAGTCATGAAGTAGTTCAATGCTGGATTCTTAGCCGTCACTTCCTATCCTCAATGGGTTGCCAACATTGTTCCCGTGCCTAAAAAAGACTGCAAAGTAAGAATGTGCGTGGATTATAGAGATTTAAACAGGGCCATCCCTAAAGATGATTTTCCACTTCCCCACATCGATATCCTAGTTGACAATACAGCCCAATAAAAAGTATTTTCTTTCATGGACGGATTCTCAGGTTATAACCAGATTAAAATGGCACCTGAGGACATGGAGAAAACTACATTTGTCACACAATGGGGCATGTTCTACTACAAAGTGATGCCATTCGGACTAAAGAATTCTGGGGCAACCTATCAACGCGCCATGGTAGCTTTGTTTCATGATATGATACATCATGAGATAGAGGTCTATGTAGATGACATGATAGCCCGATCACAAACTGAAGAGGAACACCTTGATCACTTGCAAAAGTTGTTTGTGAGGTTGAAGGAGTACAAGTTAAGATTGAATCCAAACAAGTGCACATTCGGAGTCTGGTCCGGTAAACTCTTAGGTTTCGTTGTCAGCAACAAAGGCATCGAGGTTGATCCTGCCAAGGTCAAAGCGATACAAGAAATGCCTGCTCCTCGCACTGAGAAGGAAGTCAGAGGATTCTTGGGACGCCTGAACTATATTGCCAGATTCATTTCTCACTTGACAGCTACTTGTAAGCCAATCTTCAAACTGTTGAAGAAACATCAAGTAGTTAGATGGAACAACGAATGCCAAATTGCTTTTGACAAGATCAAGGAGTATTTACAAGAGCCTCCTGCTTTGATGCCACCAGTCAAGGGAAGACCACTGATCATGTATCTGACCGTTTTAGAGAACTCAATGGGGTGTGTATTGGGGCAGCATGACGAGTCTGGCCGAAAAGAGCATGCTATTTACTACCTGAGCAAAAAGTTTACCGACTGTGAAACTAGATATTCACTGCTCGAGAAAACTTGTTGCGCTCTGGCGTGGGCTGCTCGCCGACTAAGACAGTATATGTTGACTCATACCACTTTGTTGATATCTAAGATGGATCTAATAAAGTACATCTTCGAAAAGCCTGCTCTATCTGGAAGAATAGCTAGATGGCAGATGATCCTAACAGAATATGACATACAATACACTACCCAGAAAGCCATAAAGTTAAGTGTGTTAGCTGATCATCTTGCTCATCAAGCTGTAGAAGATTATCAGTCCATGGAGTTTGAATTCCCGGATGAAGACATCATGACATTAGACAACTGTGAAGAGATCAGAACATATGACGGACCTGAACAAGGATCTCGATGGACCCTGTTCTTTGATGGGGCATCCAATGCACTTGGTAATGGTATCGGCGTTGTACTCATATCTCCGGAAGGGTGTCATACTCCCTTTACTGCCAGACTTTGCTTCAACTGTACGAACAACACGGCGGAATACGAAGCATGCATCTTTGGTCTCAAGGCTTCCATAGACTTGGGAATCAAATATTTAGTTGTGTTTGGAGACTCAGCTTTGGTCATCAGTCAGATCAAAGGAGAGTGGGACACTAAACATCCAAACCTTATCCGTTACAAAGAACATGTTTTAACGTTGCTACCACATTTTGAGAAGATTACCTTCGAGCATTTCCCGCGAGAAGAAAATCAGCTAGCAGATGCTCTAGCCACAATCTCATATATGTTTAAACTTAATTGGGATAACGAAGCTCCCCAGATCACCATTGAATGAATGGATGAACCAGCACACTGTCACAAGATTAATACTGAAGAAGTAGTGGACCAACCTTGGTTTCATAAAGTCAAAAGTTATCTCGAGGCTCAGGAATATCCAGAAGGAGCTTCAATCAATGATAAAAAGTTCTTAAGGAGATTCTCTGCTAAGTTCTTCCTGAGTAATGGCATCTTGTACAAGCGAAATCATGACTCTATTCTTCTCCGTTGTATGGATAAGATTGAAGCTGAAAAGATCATGGCTGAATTGCATGAAGGTACCTTTGGCACTCACTCTAGTGGGCATTTGATGGAGAATAAAATCCTACGGGCAGGCTATTACTGGTCTACCATGGAAGCAGACTGCTATCAACACTCCCGGACCTGTCATAAGTGTCAAATTTATGCTGACAAAGTGCATGTACCTCTGGTTCCTCTTAATGTCGTAACAGCTCCTTGGCCCTTTTCTATGTGGGGAATCGATATGATTGAAGAGATCAATCCTACAGCCTCAAATGGACACCGCTTCATTCTAGTGGCCATTGATTATTTTACAAAATGGGTCGAAGCAGCTTCTTTCGCATCTGTTACTAAGAATGTTGTTGCCCGCTTCATCAAGCAGAATCTCATTTGCCGGTACGGTATCCCAGAAAGGATCATCACTGATAATGGTACAAACCTTAACAATACTATGATCACCGCCTTGTGTGAGCAGTTCAAAATTCAACATCACAATTCATCCCCCTATCGGTCGAAGATGAATGGTGCAGTCAAAGCTGTAAATAAAAACATTAAAAATATCATATAGAAAATGACAGTCACCTACAAAGACTGGCATGAGATGCTGCCATTTGCTCTCCACGGGTACCATACCACGGCTCGCACATCAACTGGGGCAACACCATATTATTTGGTTTATGGTATGGAGGTTGTCTTGCCTATTGAGGTTCAGATCCCCTCTTTGAGAATCATGAAGGATGCAGGTTTGAATGAGGACGACTAGATCCAGACTCGACTTGATCAACTAAATTTAATTGATGAAAAGAGACTCACTGCTGTTTTCCATGATCAAATGTATCAAAAACGGATGATCAAGACTTTCAACAAGAAAGTCAGACGCCAAGTATATCAAGTTAGAGATCTAGTAATCAAATGCATTATCTTGCCACAAAGTGATCCCAGGGGCAAATGGACTCCTACCTATGAAGGACCATTTATAATCAAGAACATATTCTCCGGTGGAGCAATGATCTTAACCACCATGGACAGTGACGACATGCCACACCCTGCAAACGCGGACATAGTCAAAAGATACTACGCATAAGAGACCCGCTAGGTTGACACACCTAGGCAAAAAAGGGCATCCCGGCGAACCAAAAGGTTCGGGGAAAAATTAGGGATAAAAGTAAAAAAAATTGTACACCCGACAAGTTGAAAACCCGAAAGGGCGACTCGGGCAAAAAAGGGTTTCCCGGTGGACTGAAAACCTGAAAGGGCGGTCCAGGCAAAAGTTAGGGAATTAAAGAGTATGACTATGTCCCGTCAGATCACTTTGTGGACAACCTCTTGACTTCCACTGACAAACTCAAAGTTTCTGATCAATTCAATCATCTTCGAACGAAGCAACAAATGGATAAGATATTCGAAGATACGGAGGCTATAGCAGAATGGGAACCCCATGGGATTATCACACATAGCTATCTTTCTTTGTAAAAAAATTTCTTACTTTTTATGGCACCATCCTCTTACTAGGGTGTCTGTCTCCATTGTACAGAATACTTATTCAAAGTAAATACAAAGATATCTCTTTAAAGTACATAAAACTATTTGTCTTTTTCCTTTACACTTGTGTTTTATTTGCAAAAAACGTCCAATGATTCATTAACGAACATATGCGTTTGAACATAATTACTATTTACAAATAAACAATATGAAAAGGATAATTACTGATAGGTTAAAGGAACATGAAAACATTCCTAGATCACTCTATATTCCCCACAGAGTTTTCAATAATCCCTGGTGGAACAAAACTCACAACTACCCAACAAAATGAAGCTTCTAGTTTATCAATCCCCGGTGGAAACCATCCAGTCCCTCTAAATCCACCAACAAGTTATTTGAAGCCTGAAATCCATTTGGATAGAAGCTGACTTCTGATACTCCCCAATTGAACAAAGAGTCCCATCCATTAATCCCCAGTAGAAGACACCAAAATTCTCTGGATTCCCCAAACAGATTACTCAAGCAGTATACGGCTCTGCTCTCACGATAGAATTTTTGTCAAAAACACCAACTTCAAGACATGAAGAGTCCACATATCCTTAGCAGCAATCAAGGATTTATTTTCCTCAGTAATACAGCAAATCAGCTTACATGAGCATACATTACATATACATATCATAAACATTGATAAAACACATATATTGCATCATACATTTAATGCAACATAATTTTGTGTTCCAGCTAACATTTTACTCTTTCAGGATAAGATTAACAAGCTACTATTAACAATATGCAATCAGATACAGTTCAGATACACTCCAGACACGGATGCCTTTCTGATACTCATTCAGATTTCAAGTTTAGATACAGTACGGATACGCTCCAGACACGGATGCCTTTCTGATACTCATTCAAATTTCAAGTTCAGATACAGTACGGATACGCTCCAGACACGGATGCCTTTCTGATACTCATTCAAATTTCAAGTTCAGATACAGTATGGATACGTTCCAGACACGAATGCAATTCTGATACTCATTCAGATTTCAAGTTCAGATACAGTACGGATACGCTCCAGACACAGATGCCTTTCTTATACTCATTCAGATTTCAAGTTCAGATACAGTTCAGATATGATCTAGACACGGATTCCATTATGATACTTATTCAGATTTCAAGTTCAAATACAGTTCAGATACGTTCCAGACACGGATACCATTCTGATACTAATTCAGATTTCAAGTTCAGATACAGTACGAATACGCTCCAGACACAGATGCCATTTTGTTACTCATTCAGATTCAACCTTTATGATATAGTTCAGATAAGCTCCAGACACGAATGCTATTCTGTTGCTCATACAAATTCGTCCCAGATACAGTTCAGATACGTTCCAGACGCGGATACCATTCTGATACTCATTCTCTCAGCTTACAACTTACAATTCAACAAACATTCTTGGATGGCATCTACAAGCCCACCTCCAACAAGATTCTATCACACCTCCAAATGGCATCTTTAAGCCCATTCCTTCAACTACACAACTCCGAGTGCAAATTTATGGGCACTTTAGTGTCCAATCATCTTTCACCTTTGAGTCACGAATGGCAAAACTCGCCAATCTAACTCTTCAGGTTTAAGAAGATTGAACAGGGGCAGCTGTTGTACCCCAAAATTTCCCCTCTCATTTACCAAGGCTTTTCCCACAAGATCTCTTTGGCTCAAGATTGAATTAGGGTTTGGCCAGCTCAACATCTCATCTTGCACTGATAACCCAAAATTAGGGTTTGATGTTGCACAAGTATTTTGGGACTATCAATGCTTCATGTGACTTTCAAACATCATTATGGATCCCTAAGATCACTCATGACAAGTTTCAAGCCTGGAACCACATTTTTGATCAGTCAATTGGACAGTTGACCTAAAAATCAATTGTATTGGGGAAGAAGTCAACCATGGCCAATTTACAGTCAAAATTCATAATTTTTTATCAACATCAACATTTTAAACTCACATGTGTCATTTGGTCAAGTTTGGATCACAATTCCCCAAGAAATTTGATCAAATCATCAAAAGGGCAAAATGGTCAAAATTAGGGTTTTGACTGAGGAAAGACAATTTCTAATTTTTAACCTAGCAAATGACCAATTGAGTTCAAGCATGATTTCAAGGATTCAATGGCATAATATTTACTTAATCACATGGCTCAAAGCATCTCAAATTCATTGGATTGTCAGATGAAATTTGCAGTCAATTATTCAAAAGTCAACTGTACACTGAAAAGTTAAACTTTGACTTTTTGGTCAAAATCAAGTACCAAGGGTCATAATTCATCAAAAAAATTCAAAATGTGAAACTTTTTCATCAAGAAATCCAAATTTGAAAATTAGGGTTTGAATTTGAAAATTTTCATAACTTCGAAATTTTCAAGTATGAAAATTTTCTTATTTTTTCTCAACTTTACACCACTTTTACACCATGATGCCTAATGATTCAAGGAAACTTCACAACATGAAAGTCGTAGATCTCCATGAAATCTACAACTTTTCTTTACAAACTTTTCCCTAATGATGCTTGGATCTCAAGATATAAATTTGTGAATATATGGTCATGAACTTCTAAACTTAGTGAAATTTTGCCCTAATTTAGGCAAGTTTTGGACCCAACTTCATGGAAATTTTACACTTAGTTCCAAGAGGTATCTCAAAATTAATTTCAAATATGAATTATAGAGCACATTGAAAGCTTTCCAAAATGTCAAAGAACTCCTCAAGATCGTTTTTAAGTAGGGAGAATCGAAGAAAGGAAGTTGGCATTTTCTCACTTTTTGTTCAAGCCATTTCATGAAGAACCAAGTTGCAAATCAATGCTATGCTGGCTAATTCATGCTGTACAGGTCCTAAACTTGTTCCACACTCCTTAATTAAATTCTTACTCAGTTGACAAAGCCTCTATCCATGCTTTTGAACCTTTATCCAACTTGTAATTCCATTTATGGCAAAAAGGTTATATTGCCATTTTGAAAAAGAGAAACTTTTGCAAACTTTGTAATCTTGAGCATTGGACCTGTCCCCTTGATACATGCAAGTACCACAGATCAAAGGCAACTTGTAGGGAATAAATACCAACCCTAAGCAAGCTGGTACAAGCATGTGAGCTTTGTCTTGTCACTTTGCTTCAAGTACAAGAAAAGTTGCAAAAAAGGCTAGGGCTTGCACAACTGATAGAGGGTTGACACAAAACCATTTCCATATTAATATGCAAACAATATAGAACACATAGGACACGAAGCCAAGACCTGAAACACTGAGAGCAAGCAAAACACCAAAAATTGCCCAAAACATACAGTTTCTGCACAAACACCTCCAATTCCATTTGGCTCGTGCGTTTTGTGCTTAGATCATTCCAATACTTTACATACTTGATATCAAACCCATCCAAACCACCATCCCTGTTCTGTATTCTCTTTTCCACCATCTGCCATTATTGACTTTGAAGCTTGCAGTTGGACTTGGTCAGGGAGTTTTAGCCACTTTCAGAGCAAGGCAAAGGTTGGAATAGATTTAGGGAAGCTCAAGTAAGCGTCAGGCCTCCATTAAAGTCACTACATTTCCATACACGATTCCAGCTGAAGGAGGTAAATTTTCAAACTCTATCTCCTTGTACAGGCAACCTTAGGCCATGATATGTGAATAAAAAGTGTAGTTCTCATCATAACGAAGCTATACATATCATTATCTTGCATTGGTTTTACTTGTGCTAAGAGAATTTGGAAGTTAAAATCTCTGAAAATATTAGGTTAGAATTTAGGGCTTTTAAAATTCTCTTTGATCTTTGATAGTTAGATTACATAACTTATATGGTTGGATTCGTGAGTTCAAATGCTACATTTTTCATGTTATAAGTTTTCATTTTTATGGAAGCATGAGGAAGTTATAGGGGATTTGGCCAAGGCTTGAGGAAGAAGATGAAATAGGGAAAGGGCGCGTTTTGTAATATGTTATTTTTGTTTCAATAAGGATAATGGATGTATAGCCACCCCAGTGGTAAAGCAGCGCGCTGGTGAAACCCATGTCCTGGGTTCGAACCTGCGCGCTACTTTTGCATTTTGGCATTTTTACCTTTTAAGTTTTTTTTGACATTTTTTGCAGGTTTGGGCTTTTGCTATGGGCCAATGTTTTTTGCTAAACATCACCACTGACTTGCTATCTTACCCCCTGTCAACTCTTTCTACATTTTATTTCTTATTTGTTTTATTTATATATTTAATATTTTAAATATTTCTTTTAATGCATAAAAAATCTCAAAAATGTAAATTAATAATATTGCACTTTTATTATATTTTTTTAAAATATTTCTCACATAAAATATATTTTATTTTAAATAGGATATCACTTATTTTCTTAATAAACCTGTAAAAATAATTAAACATATTTATTTCAATTTATTTTTTATTTTCATACTTATAAATACTTATTCTTGTATATATTTAATTTTTATATTTCTTTATACAATATTATTTATTATTTTTATATAAAAATACATAAAATAATACATATAGAAACATTATTTTCTTTTAAACAAAAAATTAGGGTTTAACCCCTTTCAAAAATTAAATCTTTTTTCTTATATTGTTAGGTTTAGATTAAATATTCTCTTACATAAAACAAGTCACAAAAATATTTTTTTATATATGTACATTGCATTACATTTTAAATATTGTTTTGTACTTATTTATTAATTCTCACAAATTCGATTTGGTTGTAATAATATATTTCGCTTTATATTTGTGCAAATCCTCATTCAAACTTGTATTCCCCCCTCCCATAAAATTGTTGTAATAGCTTAGTATATTTACATTACGCAATTTAACGCTTTCATATGCCATGATTAGTAATTAGGGTTTGAATGACAAGAACAAAACAAAACAAATAGAACACCCTAAATACAAGACAAAATCAAAAGCATGGAAATGATGCACTTGCACACAAGCACCCTTAGGGTTTCCCCACTTGGTTGCCTACAACAAAAATGGCCATGTTACGCATGTGAAGTATCTTGGCAAAACAAAACAAATATAAGATCATAGCCCCTCGATGACGCTATTCAAAAGTTGCCTTACAAAATGTTCTTGGCCCGTAAAAAATGCTAAGATACTTTGAAAACATTGCTAATCATGGCTATACGATGACCCACGCCCGTCCCGTTTACATCCAAAGATAGGGTTGCTTACCAAATCAATGGTAAGACAAAAATGTTAAAGGAATAGTGTGATACGGTGGGAGAACTGACTTGAGGTTTTGCGTTTGTGTTCGCAAATGTTTCGGTTTAGCAAGAGTCACCACCGACTTTTTTTTTTATCCTAAGGAAAGTTCAAAAAGCACAGGAAAGACCTTTGAGATATTTTTCTTGGGTTCGGGGAGTAGATTATGAAAAGGGAAGGTGCAAGCACCATTTTCATCCATGGTTATCAATGGGCTCTTAGTTACTTGTTTAGATCACTTACTTTGCTTTTCAATTGTTTGAAATGGTGCTTTTAAATTGTTTGAAATGGTGCTTTGTGTGTGGTTTTGAAATATGTTTTTAAAATAGGCCATCATTGTGGCAACCTTTGTAATGATTCTTGTTTGAATGTATACAAATGGGTTTTTGTCTTTTGAAAAGATTTCAATGTTTTGAAAGTCTTGTTTTGAAATTGTGTTGTGAAGTGTGTTTGAAAATAGCAAGGATGTTTTTTGCAAGCTTTTTGATCAAGTAACTAAGAGCTATCTACCCTATTTTACTCAAAGATCTTTCTTATGTTTTTAACCCTTTTGACAGTGTTGTTTCACCATTGCATTTGGTGAACAACCTTGTGTTAGGATGTTAAACGGGACAGGCGCGGGTCATCGTATGGACCATGATAGCAATTGTGTCAAGTATCTTTGGCAATTTTTTTGAGGGACTTGATCATTTTTGTTTAGGCAACTCAGATAGCGTCATCGAGGGACTATGATCTTTTGTTTTGTTTTTGTTTTGCCAAAGTACCCAACATACATACCATGGCCCACTTTTGAAGGCAACAAGTGGATTGTAACCCTAGGGGTGCAAGTGTGCATTGTGTTTGATTTTCATGCATTTTTGTCTTTGATTAGGTCAAACTATTTGTTGATTTTGATTTTGGCATACAAACCCTAATTCTCTAATCATGGCATAATTGAAAGCGTAAAGTGCGAGAATTTAAATTCTAAGCTATTACAACATGATTATGGGGATGGGGGTATAATTTTGAATGAGGGTATTTGACAAGAAATATAAACCCTAGATTACTATTACATCCAAATTGAATCCCAAATGCATCAATATTTAAATTTACAATATTTAACTAAACAAGATAAATAAAATATCAGATAATATGTATTATGCAAAAAGGTTTCTTAATTTGTTTATGTATGTAAAAGTATTTTTAATGTAAAAAGGTATAAAGAAAATAAATAAAAGATTTATTTAATTGTTTAAGGGATGAAACCCTAATTTCTTTAAGAAAATAATATATTATATTAGTTATATACAAAAAATATATTAACATGTATAAAAATGAAACATACTTAAAAAAGGGTATTTTTTAGTATAAATAATAATAAAAATAAAAATGTAATATTTTTGTATTTTTATTCTAAGTATTTAATAAAATAAAAGTATATATATATATATATATATATATATATATATATATATATATATATATATATATATATATATATATATATATATATATATATATATATATATATATATATATATATATATATATATATATATATATATATATATATATATATATATATATATATATATATATATATATATATATATATATATATATATATATATATATATATATATATATATATATATATATATATATATATATATATATATATATATATATATATATATATATATATATATATATATATATATATATATATATATATATATATATATATATATATTAAATATGTATAATATAAAATAAAATATGTACAAAAATAAATCATATTTTTATTAATATTTTCAGTGTGAATAAAAATAAGAAATAAAAATAAAAGTATAAATTACATATTATTTGCAAAGTTTAAATAAATTATAAAAGTATTCAAATATTTTTTTTATGTTAAAAAAAATAGAATAAAATGCCAAATAAATGTGAAAATATTTTTAAGAATTTTTTAATATTTGGAAATAAATAATCAAAACCAGAAATAAAAATAAAAATGCAAAAACATGAAAATATAAGAAATTGGGCCAGGGGGTGTAAAACTGAAAATGGGGGTGTTAGAAGCAAGCAGGCAAAGCCAAGCCCACCACTTCATCTTCTTCCTCCAGCACATTTGAAAAACGTGCACCTGTTGTACAAACTTGAACATCCTGGAAACGTGATCTTTTGCCAAAACTCACAACATCAAACTTGTAGAGAATTTCAATACGATTCTAACCATATAAAGCATTAATCCTAACTCTTAAATACCAGAGAGAATTTCTGTGGCCCTAAAATCTGACCTAGTTTTTTCAGCATGTTCATGGATGAAATTCTCCTAGCACACTTAATATAAATGAAAGTTGAGCATATGTATGGCTTCCTAGCAATGAACACTACATTTTTTATTCACAAACCTAAAGCTAAATGTTCCTAAATAGAGAGATAGAAAGTGATGAAAAACCTGTTTCAGTTGGATTCGTGTAGGGTAATGCAGTGCTTCTCAACAAGTTTTGAGGTGTCTGGTAGCTTGCCTGAACTTCACTTGATCTTTTCCAATAGCTAGCTTGGCTTGAATGTCCCTGAATCAGCTTCTAGAACTCAACCTGCACAAGCTTGAAATGAAAATGGTGAGCACTGTAAATGGAGTTACAGTTGGCAATGGAGGTTTGGGATAGCTTGAGTGAGTTGAATGGAAGGTGTTTGAAGCAAAAAGGAGCAAAACGCACGAGCCAAATGAGCTGGAGAACTCAAGTTGCAGCACCTGCCCTATTTTGCCAAAGATGTGTGATTTCTGGCTATGGGAGGTTTTGAGGCTCAAACACTCGTGTATCTTGCTCAAAGGGTTGTGTGAAAGTAGTTTGTAATGTTTGTGTAAGTTGTTCTTTGCTGGTTTTCAAGTTGGGAGGATTTTGCAAGTTTTCTTCTTCTTGAAGCAAGAAAGTGGAAGGTTTGATTACAGGCATGTACAAGCCATCATATATAGTGCATACAATCCTCTTGGTACCTGCAATTTGTGGATTTGATTTGGCTTCTAAGATCTTGGCCCTATGCTTCAAAGATCATGGTTTGACATAAAACATAACTTTTCAAAAATGGAAATGTGCCTTTATCTACTCAGGGCTTAGTTTTGTGTACAATGCCCAAATGGCAAAAAAAATGCTTAGACTGATGGATTTGCATTAAATTAAGGAGTGTGAATTGGTTTAGAAGCCTGCAAACTAGTATAAAGCATGCTGGTTTGAAAATGCCACTTGAGTGAACATGAATTTGCCATGGATATAAAATGAGTTTTTGCCAACTTCAAGCATTCGATTCTCCCTAACCATAAATGTGTTTGAGGAGTTCTTGGACAATTTGGAAAGCTTGAAACATGCTCTATAATCCATCTTTGAAATTAAACTTGAGACTCTAAGTGGAACTATGTGAAAAATGGCCAAGAAGATGGGTCAAAATCCTGCCTAAACTAGGGCAAAATTTCTCTAAGTTAAAAGTTTTAGGGACCCTTGTTCCAAAAATCATAACTTGATATCCAAGCTTTTTTTGAGAAAACTTTGTGAATAAAAGTTGTATACTTTGTGGAGGACTACAACTTTCATGTTGTAAGTTTTGTTTGAATCCATTTTCATCTTGGTGAAAATGTGGGGCAAAGTTAGGAAAAATTAAGAAAATTTAATAACTTAGAAAATTTCTAAGTTATGAAAATTTTCAATTTCAAACTCTAATTTGCAATTTTGGGTTTCTTGATGAAGATGTTTCATAATCTGACACATCTTGATGAAAAATGACCCTTGGCTCTTGATTTTGACTAAAAAGTCAAAGTTTGACTTTTTAGTGTACAGTCAAATTTTAATCAGTTGACTGAAAAATTCATCTATCAATCCCATGCATTTGAGATCTTTTGAACTTGTTAAATAGGTCAAGATGATTCCATTGAGACCTTGAGTCCTTGGTTGAGCTTGAATTGCCATTGGCTAGGTCAAAAAGCCAGAAATTGCCTTTGTACAGTCAAAACCCTAAAAATGACCATTTTGCCCTTTTGGTGATCTGATCAAATTTCTTGTGAAGTTGTGGTCCAAACTTGATCCAATGGTTCATGTGAGTTCATAATGTTCATGTGGGTCAAATTTCATGAGGTTTGGCTGTAAATTGGCCACATTTGACTTTTTCCCCAATACGGCTGATTTCAAGGTCAATTGTCCAATTGACTAGGCAAAAATTTGATTCAGGGCTTGAAACTTGGTATGGACAAACTTATGGGTCCAACATGAAGTATGAAAGTCAATTTGGGCATTGTAGGTCCAAAAATCCCTGTGCAAATTCAAACCCTAATTTAGGTCATTAGTGCAAGGAGATGTCTTGAGCAGAGCAAACCCTAACTTGATCTTGAGTTCCAAGAGCCTTGTGATGAGAAATGTGGATAAAAGGAGAGGGGAAATTTTGGGGTACAACAGTTGCCCCTGTTCAATCTTCTTGAACCTGAAGAGTTAGATTGGCAAGTTTGCCTTTCGCGACTCGAAGGTAAAAAAGGATTGGACACTAGAGTGCCCGTAAATTTGCACTCGTCAAAATGTTGCTGAGGGAATGGGCTTAAAGACACCATTTGGAGGTGGTAGAATATTGCTAGAGATGGGCTTATAGATGCCATCCAAAACCTGTTTGTTGAAAATCAGTAGAATGAACATCATAATGGTATCCGTATTTGGAACGTATCTGAGTTGTATCTGGAGACTGGGTTCGTATGAGCAAGGGAATGGCGTCTGTGTCTGGAGCGTATCCAAGAGGTAATTGTATTTGATTCTTGAATGAATATCAGAATGACTGTCATGTCTGGAGTGTATCTGTATTTTGAATGGGTAACAGAGAAACATCCGTGTATGGAGCATCTATGTGTTGGGGATAAATTCTGAATGAGTGACAGAATGGAAACCGTGTCTGGAGCGTATCTGGACTGTATCTGAAGTTGAGATCTGTATGAGTATCAGAATGACTTTCGTGTCTGGAGTGTATCTGTACTGTAACTATAGTTGAGATCTGTTTGAGTATCAGAATGACTTCCGTGTCTGGAGTGTATCTTTACTGTAACTGGGATCCGGTCAAGTGACAGAATGACTTCCGCGTCTGGAGTGTATCTGAACTTGAAGTTGATAGTTGAATCTGAATGAGAAATAGAATGGCCGCCGTGTCTGGAGCGTATCTAGTCTGTATTTGATTGCTGAAGTCTGAATGACTAATAGAATGACCGCCGTGTCTGGGGGTGTATCCATATTGTATCTTGACGTGAAATTCTGAATGAGTAATAGAATGACTGCCATGTCTTGGAGGTGTATCCATACTGTATCTGAAATCTCTGAATAATTGTTAACGATAGCTTCTTAATCTTATCCTGAAAAGGGTAAAATGTTAGCCAAAACACAAAGTTATGTTGCATGATATGTATGATGCAATAAAATGTGTTCCACCAATGTTTATGATATATGAATGTAATGGATGTGCATGTAAGCTGATTAGCAGTCTTGCTGAGGAAAATAAATTCTTGATAACTGGAGATAATGAAATCTTTTACTGCTGCCGGAGAAAGTAAATCTTTGACCGATGCTGGGAATTCCAAAAGAATCTTTGATTGTTGAGAATGAGAAATCTTGGGACCACTGCTGGGGATTTAGAATCTTTGGTGACTTGTGGGGATTAACAAGAGTTTTGACAACTTCTGCGGGGAATGAGAATCCTTCATGACTTTCCTGGGGAAATAAGGAAAAATCCGACGACCTCTACTGGGGGAATTAAAACCTGGGAGGCTTCAAATGGAGAAACAGGAACTATAATCTTCATTCTTGCCAAGAAATAAAATCTGTGGGGAGAGTGTTTATTCTGCCGGGGAAATCAGGAGCTTGGGTTGTATGCCAATCTACTGGGGACTTATCCTAGTTGGGAATAAGACAAAAATTTAACTGTTATCTGGTTAATTCTCAGACTTTTAAGATAACCTGCTGGGGAAGTTGGGGAAAACTGAATGGTTCCCGCTGGGAATTGATAGTTGGAAATTTGACTCCGCTAGGGAAGAAGTTTCCATCTTCACTGAGGGTTTGTAGTTCAAAGTTTTCAGGCTCCATTGGGGATCGGGAGCTTAGAGACTTAACTCTGATGGGAATTCTAAAATTTAAACTCCGCTGGGGATATGTACCTCAAGGTTTTAGCTTTGTCGAAGATCTGAATGACATATTGTAGGGGATTTCTTCTGGAATAGCCTAGAGACGTTTTCCTATACTTTCGACCTACCAGTAATTATCTTTTCTCATTTCATTTTATTAGTAAGCAAATGATTAAATTCAAATGCATATGCCTATTTAACAAACCATTGGACGTTTTCAAATAAAACATAAGTGTAAAAAAGAAAATAAAGGCAAGCAAATTTATGCACTTTGAAGTATCTTTGTATTAACTTTTGTAAGTATCTTTATACAAAGGAGACAGACATCCTAGTAAGAGAATGTTGTTGAAAAATTGAGAAAAATTTATACAAAAAGAAAGATGGCTATGTGTAACAATTCCATGGGGTTCCCATTCTGCTATAGCCTTCACCACTCTGAGTATCTTGCCCATTCGTTGCTTCATCCGTAGATGATTGGATTGATCAGAAGCTTGGAGCTTGTCGGTGAAGAGATTGTCCTTAAAGTGATCCGACGAGACATAGTCATACGCTTTACATCCCTAACTTTTGCCTGGACCGCCCTTTCGGGTTTTCGATCCACCGGGAAACCCTTTTTTGCCCAAGTCGCCCTTTCGGGTTTTCAACTTGCTGGGTGTACAGATTTTTCATTTATCCCTAATTTTTGCCTGAACCTCCCTTTCAGGTTTTCGATTCATCGGGATGCCCATTTTTGCCCAAGTCGCCCTTTCGGGTTTTCAACTTGTCGGGTCATTTTATGTGTAGTATCTTTTGACTATGTCTGCGTTCGCAGGGTGCGGCAAGTCGTCACCGTCCATGGTGGTCAGAATCATTGCCCCACCAGAAAAGATGTTCTTGATCATAAATGGTCCTTCGTAAGTAGGAGTCCATTTGCCCCTGGAATCACTTTGCGGCAAGATAATCCGCTTGATTACAAGATCTCCGACTTGATATACCTGACGTCTGACTTTCTTGTTGAAAGCCTTGATCATCCGTTTTTGATACGTCTGACCATGACAAACAGCAGTAAGCCGCTTCTCGTCGATCAAATTAAGTTGGTCAAGCCGGGTCTGAATCCAATCGTCTTCACTCAAACAATTATCCTTCATGATCCTCAAGGAAGGAATCTGAACTTCCATAGGTAAAATAGCCTCCATGCCATATACCAAAGAAAAGGGGGTTGCCCCTGTTGAAGTACGTACCGTGGTACGATATCCATGCAGAGAAAATGGCAACATCTCATGCCAGTCCTTATAAGTGACTGTCATCTTTTGAATGATCTTCTTGATATTTTAGTTCGCGGCTTCAACAGCACCGTTCATCTTTGGCCGATAGGGAGATGAATTGTGATGTTGAATCTTGAACTGCTCGCACAGAGCAGTGATCACAGTGTTGTTCAGGTTTGTATCGTTGTCCGTGATAATCCTGTCGGGGATACCATATCGGCTTATGAGGTTCTGCTTGATGAAGCGAGCAACCACATTCTTTGTAACAGAGGCGTAGGAAGCTGCTTCGGCCCACTTGGTAAAGTAATCAATAGCCACCAGGATGAAGCGATGTCCGTTGGACGCCGTGGGCTTGATCTCTCCAATCATGTCGATTCCCCACATTGCGAATGGCCAAGGAGCTGTTAGAACATTGAGAGGAATAGGAGGAATATGTACCATGTCAGCATAGACTTGACATTTGTAATAAGTACGGCAATGTTGATGACAATCAGCTTCCATGGTAGATCAGTAGTAGACTGCCCTTAGAATCTTCTTAGCCATCGTATGTCCGCTCAGGTGGGTGCCAAAGGTGCCATTGTGTATTTCGGTCATAATCAACTCTGCTTCAACCTTGTCCACACAACGAAGTAGGACACAATCATGGCTGCGCTTATATAGGATACCATTGCTCAGGAAGAACTTGGCAGCAAATCTCCTTAAGAACTTTTTGTCATTGACGGAAGCTCCTTAAGGGTATTCTCGAGTCTGGAGATACCTTTTGATTTCATGAAACCAGGGTTGCTCCACTACTTCTTCGGTATTAATCTCATGACAGTGCACAGGTTCGTCCATTCGCTCGATGGTGATTTGGGGAGCCTCATTATCCCAGTTAAGTTTAAACATGGAAGACATTGTGGCTAGAGCATCAGCTAGATGATTTTCTTCTCGCGGAAAATGCTCAAAGGTAATCTGCTCGAAATGAGGCAACAATGTCAGGACATGTTCTTTGTATGGGATAAGATTAGGATGTTTAGTGTCCCACTCTCCTTTGATTTGACTGATAACCAAAGCTGAGTCCCCAAATACGACCAAAGATTTGATTCCCAAGTCAATAGTAGCCTTGAGACCAAAGATACAAGCTTCATATTCGGCCATGTTGTTGGTGCAGCTGAAGCAAAGTCGGGAAGTGAAGGATGTATGGCAACCTTCCGGAGAAATAAGTACTGCACCGATACAGTTACCAAGTGCATTTGAAGCACCATCAAAGTACAGGGTCCATCGGGATCCTTGTTCAGGTTCGTCATACGGTCTGTTACCTTCAATGTTGTCCAATGTCATAATGTCCTCGTCAGGGAAGTCGAATCTCATAGATTGGTAATCTTCGACGGCTTGATGAGCTAGATGGTAAGCTAGTACACTCCCCTTTATAGCTTTTTGGGTTGTGTACTGGATATCATACTCAGTCAGGATCATCTGCCATCTAGCGATTCTTCTAGATAAAGCAGGCTTCTCGAAGATATACTTAATCCGATCCATTTTAGAAATCAGCAAGGTGGTATGTGTCAACATATACTTCCTTAGCCGACGAGCAGCCCATACCAAAGCGCAACAAGTTTTCTCGAGCAGTGAGTAGCGAGTCTCACAATCGGTAAACTTTTTGCTAAGGTAATAAATGGCATGCTCTTTTCGGCCAGACTCGTCATGTTGGCCCAGTACGTACCCCATTGAGTTATCCAACACAGTCAGATACATGATTAACGACCTTCCTTCGACGGGCGGCATCAAGATAGGAGGTTCCAGCAAATACTCCTTGATCTTATCAAAAGGAACTTGAGAATCATTGTTCCATTCAACTACCTGATCTTTCTTCAACAGCTTGAAGATTGGCTCACAGGTAGATGTTAGGTGAGAGAAGAACCTCGCAATATAGTTTAAGCGTCCCAAGAAACCTCTAACCTCCTTTTTAGTGCGGGGGGCATGCATTTCTTGTATAGCTTTGACTTTAGCAGGATCAACCTCAATGCCCTTGTTTCTGACGATAAATCCCAAAAGTTCACTAGACCTGACTCCAAAAGTGCACTTGTTAGGGTTTAGTCTGAGCTTATATTCCTTCAATCTGACAAACAGCTTTTGCAGATGATCAAGGTGTTCTTCTTCTGTCTGTGAATGGGATATCATGTCATCTACGTAGACTCCGATCTCATGATGTATCATATCATGAAACAAAGCTACCATGGCTCGCTGATAGGTTGCCCCGACATTCTTCAGTCTGAATGGCATCACTATGTAGCAGAAAGTACCCCACTGCATAACAAAAGTAGTCTTCTCCATGTCTTCGGGGGCCATTTTGATCTGGTTGTATCCCGAGAATCCATCCATGAAGGAAAATACCTTGTGTTGAGTTGTGTTGTCAACCAAGATGTCGATGTGTGGTAGTGGAAAATCATCTTTAGGGCTAGCCCTATTTAAGTCTCGATAGTCCACACACATTTTAACTTTTCCGTCCTTCTTAGGCACGGGCACGATGTTAGCAACTCATTGTGGATAGGAAGTAACAGCCAGAAAACCAGCATTGAATTGCTTCATCACCTCAGTTTTGATCTTTTCAGACATGTCGGGCATCATTCGGCGGACCTTTTGTTTGATTGGTGGACAGTCTTCTCTTGTAGGGAGACGGTGAACCACGATATCTGTGTCGAGTCCCGGCATGTCTTCATAGGACCAGGCGAAGATTTCAACATATTCATTCAACAACTGAACTAAGCGCTCTTTGACACTTGGTTCCAGGTTAGCACCCACTTTTACCTCTTTCTTGTCTTCCTCTGTTCCCAAATTGATGGTTTCTAGCAACTCTTCATGGGGTAAGATAGCCCTCTCTTCTTGTTGCAAAAGTCTGGCTAAATCTCCAGGCACTTCACAGTCTTCATCACCTTCGTACTCGGCATGATTGACCAAATCTTCAGAATCACCGAAGGCTAAAGCAGAATGGTCACCCATGGAATCCGGAGTGGATGGGTACCTGCATTTTGTGAGTGTGGGTGTGTGTAAGGGATATCCATCCTTAAAAAAAACAAAATGTAAAAGGAAAGAAAATGAACACAACAGTTTATAGATGAAAACGTCCAATGATTCACTTAAAAATGGAATATGATAATGAAGAAATCAAGCCCTTACAAATGGACCTATATGCCCCGGGTAAGGCATAAGGTGAAAATAGTGTACGGATTGTTTAATTATTACAGACCAAAATAGTAAATTGTTCAAAGATAAATTACTGGTTGATGAAAGTGATGGGAACGAAGTCTTTCGCTTCCCAGTTGCTTAATCCTCCTTTGACGGTTGGAAATATCCAATCTTCAAAGTTGTCTTCTTCATCATCATCTTCTAAGGCATTAATTCCATGGTGAGTGATTTTTAAGGGTGGTCCTCCAGCCCGGGAGCGACGCACAGCTTTCTGGCCAGCAGCAGTAAAACCTAATCCAAACTTGTTCGTCTTGTGAGGAAAATCAGGCAGTTGCCCCCACACTGTACTCATTCCTTCTTTGATTACGGCCTCTGCATCCTTAAGGCATAGCATCCGAGACACAGGCTTGGGAATGATATGCACACCAGTCATTGTCTTTGCAACTGCGACTTCAAGAGGAACCTCTTCAAAATGTTGGAAAGGAGTTTCTATGAATTCACCATCCAACTCCACATAACGGAAGGAGTTGAGGTGACTTATCATGTACTTTTCCTCAATGTGAACCGTTATGATCTTTCCATGTACTGGGTACATTAGCATTTGGTGTAAAGAGGAAGTGACTTCCCCAGCATTGTGGATCCACGGCCTTCCCAACAAGCATGAATATGAAGAACGAGTGTCCATCACATAAAAGGTAGAGTTGAAAATTTTTGTGCCCACTTTGATTGGGATGTCCACTTCTCCGTGAACCATCCTCTTAGAACCGTCGAAGGCTCTAACAACGATGTTACTGGGCTTTAGGGTCAATCCTTCGCAGTCCAATCTATCCAACGCCTTCTTCGGTAGCACATTTAGAGATGAATCGGTGTCAACTAGAACATGGGCAAGTGTGGTCCCTCTGCATTCTACCGAGACATGCAGCACGTCGTTGTGCTTCCTTCCCTTAGGGGTCAAATCAGCATCGGAAAAACCAAGACCATTATCATCAGTAAGGCTAGCCACGCACTCTTGAAACTGGTCAGCAGAAGTTTCTTGAGGCACGTGTGTCGTCTTTAGAAATTTGATTAAGGCCTTAGCATGAGCCTCAGAGTAGAGTAGGAGAGCCAGCATGGAGATTTTTGAAGGGGTCTGCCCTAGCTGCTCCACGACATCATAGTCACTCTTCTTGATTATCTTTAAGATTTCTTCCATCTCTTTCTGGGTGGACTCGGGGATTACCACAGTGTGAGCCTTCGTCCTGACAGGCGCTTCTAGTATCCCCTTACCTTTGTCGGTAGCAACATCAGAGGGTCTAACTTCAGGTACATCAATTTCTTCAATTATCGGGCTTTGCACAGATGGCTTGACAGGCACAGAAACTCTCGAGGGTCCGAAGACTTCCCGTGGGGGAGCAATCTCCAAAGAGAAGATCCTTCTGCTGTGAGTTATCTTGCTCGTTCCCACAATATTCCCTATATCAGGGGTTTCATCATCGGAATTCTCTCGGACTGATTCAATCTGCTTGATACCATGGTAGAAGATTTATCCTCCGTAGTTCCATGGTATCGTCTTGTTAGATTTATACGGGACAGGCCCCGGCATGGTGATTTTCAACGGCACAAACTTAGGATCAGGCGTAATCTTGACAGGCATTTTGCAGGTCTTGGGAAGATTGTCGGAAATGGTTATTATTGCAATGTCATTGGTTGAAGTAACAAAAGTAGTAGGAGTAACAGGAGTGATAGTATCAACAGGAGTCTTTTGGAATAGGATCTCTTGGGTATCCATCAGGCGTTGGATGCCTGATTTCAACAGTGGGCAGTCAGCTTGTAATTTTGAACAAAAGTAACAGTCTTTTCCACATCCTGGGAATATCCCGGCTCTCATAAAATTCACTTTAATCACTGGTAACGGAGTTAAAAGGTCAGCAACATTGGTAACATGAAGGTCTTCCATAACGGCATGAACATTATGACCGTGCTTGGGCATTGGGGCAGAAATCACATTCGGCTTTTTGGGCGCATCGAATTCTACCTCCTTGGAGTCTATCAGGTGTTGGATCTTGTTTTTAAGAGCCCAACAGTCATTGGTATCATGCCCTACACTGTCAGAATGGTATGCATATTTCGCATTGGAGTGATAATAAGGGGAAGAGGTATTAGGGTTTTTCGGCGCTTATTTCAAATTGGTGAGATTCAGCTTTAACAGATGAGGGAGGACTTGAGCCGGTGTCATGTTGATTTGGGTGAATTGCCGTTGTGGCCTTTCTACCCTTTGTTGATTAGCTCTTGGTTGATTGCTGCGAGGTTGATCGGTTGAAGTGTTTTGGATCATCACAGCCCCTACCATTGGTCGGTGCTCTGTTCTTCCTTGGTTTCTCTGGTTGTGAATAGTAGAAACTTCCTTCTTAGCTGGGAAGGTCTTCTTAATAGCAGTGGAAGCAGAGGCATCTTTCTGAATTTTACCATTTTTAATGCCAGCCTCGACCCTTTCGCCGGTCAGAATTAATTCGGTGAATCCTGCAGATGAACTCCCGATTAAATGATTGAAGAACGGACCAGATAGAGTCCCTAAAAACATGTCAACCAGCTCTCTATCCGAAAAAGGTGGCTGCACCCTTCCAGCCAAATCCCGCCACTTCTGGGCATACTCCTTAAATCCCTCATTAGAGGCCATACACATACTCTATAGCTGAGTACGAGTAGGCGCTAAATCTGCATTGTATTGGTATTGACGGTAGAAAGCAGCAGCTAAATCTTCCCAGTTATGAACCTCAGACCTCTCAAGTTGATAGAACCAGTCCAAATGCGTGCCTGACAAACTATCTTGGAAAAAATGGACCTAAAGATCCTTATCAGATGAATGAGGTTGGATCTTTCTGACGTAGGATCTCCAATGCATCTTTGGACAGGACAAACCGTCATACTTAGCAAATGTAGGTACTTTGAACTTGGGAGGAATGACGACCCCAGCGACCAACCCTAGTTCTTCGAAATATAAACCAGGTACCCTTTGCAACTCCATGGCTACCAACCGATCCTCAAGATTTTTATACTTATCATCCACCGGGGGATATTGCTGTTCGGAGTAATCTTCATCCTCTTCCTCTTCTTCCTCTTCAACTTCAGATTCAGAAGGCATCACAGTTCCTTTTCCTTTACCAATCCTTTCATCAGACATCGAGGGGAACTCGAGAACTTTTCTAGCCTGGTTTTCAAACCTTCTTCCCATAGTGGCCATACCGGTCCTTTTCTTCTTTTTCTCTTTATCTTTCTCCAACAGTGCTTTAAGGTCCTCTTGACCCTTTGCTAAGGTCATGAGGAGTTACTGGAATTGCGAATTATGTGCTTGCAGATCCTTAACCGTCTGCTCCAAATCCATCTTGTTGTTATAAACAGCAGAAAGATAAGGAAACCTGGTGAAGACCTATTTATGCATATGATGAATGATATGTTATTCATGTAATGCATTCAAGGATTCCGAAATTCAAATTTGTTGCAAACAAAAAGAACACACGTCATATTAAGAAGAAATTTGTTAGTACATAAATGCCCCATGGGCAAAATATTACAAAATTCTTAATGTAAAAAGACATTGCGCATCCTCTTTGGCGTGATGTAAGTGTTGAGATTTTCCTCCTCATGAAGTCGGCGGGTAAGCTCCAAAACCTTCTTCTCACTGGCATAGAAGCTGGCTTCAAAAGTATTCCGTTCCTCCTTGAGTTGTATCCAACTCTTTTGCAATTCTTCCAATGATGTCGGCATGTTTGGATGTAGGAGGGAGTATGGATCCTCTCCTTCCATAACAGGCTCTTTGATCATGGGGAGAATGTGGGGGTATGGCATCATAAGGCTCTGGGCGCGGGTTCGTACCCACTTGAGATAAGGCTCAAGGGGGATGGAATTCTTGTGCCCCGGTGTCTTACTATCCACTTTGTTGGGCATCCTCTAAGCTCGGATGAACCTTTGTCGAAGTCCTTGCACATTGTTGTCGAAGTCAAAAACTAGGTCAGGAATCAGCATATCATGAGGGCCATCCCTTCTAGCATACCCAAATTGTCTTAGGGCTAAATAGGGGTTGTAGGTAATGCCTCCCCTAATGCCAAGTAGTGGGACATTAGGGAATTCCCCACAACAATCAATGATGATGACATTTTCTCTGGACCGAGAACACCAATGAACATCAGAATGTGTGAGAGTCATCAACCGTTTTGACCACCTTAAACCCTGCTCATTCTTCAGAACTGATTAGGGAAGGTGAGAAATAAACCACCTTGCTAGGAGAGGAGTACAGCACATGAGAACACCTCTCTTCCTCATTGTTCGTGTGTAAAATGAGTGTAGGATGTCCCCAATCAATGTGGGCACAGGATTTCGAGATATGAAAATCTTGACAGCATTCACATCTATAAGCTGATCAGGGTATGAGAACAAGACCAACCCATAGATGAGAAGTGCTACAATCTCCTTAAAAGCTTGCAGATCTAGAGAATTCCAGCAGTCTTGTGCCTTCTCAAACAGAAATTTTGCCAAGAAACCCTTGACACCACTTCTGGTTTCCCAATGACCTTTGATATCAGATGGTTGCAAGTGTAAGGCTTGAGCAACATCTTCAGGCTTTGGTTCTCTTTCTGTACCGTTGTAGGGTAGTTGTTGATGGAGAATAGGAATCCTCAGGAGTTCAGAAAATTCCTCCAAAGTAGGTACTAGTTGGTAATCAGGGAATGTGAAACAGTGGTGTAGGGGGTCAAAGAACTGGAAGAGAACTTTCACCATGTCTTCTTCAATGTTGAAGTTGACCAAGTTGAGAAGTCTACCATGTCTTTCACTGAAGAGAGAATTCTCTGGAATCTTGGAAGTAAACTCCTTGAGCTGAGGAGGGATTCTCATAAGGTTGACTTGAATTGTTTTCCTGCGAAGAGATTCCATGACCTACAAAACAAGAACAAAGATGAAGATCCAAACCCTTGAAATGGTTAGTGGATGCATATGATGCTTTATGATGTTCATGATGTATGCACAAGCATATGTACAAACAAGTCACACAAGATCCTAGTTTCAGGCTTGCATGAGGTTTCATAGGTAAGTACCCTCTTGAAGTTAGTTGGCTCAACCTGTCCTATAAATAGTAACCGGGTTCTAAGGAGCTCAATATCACTGGATTATTTTCTGTGTTCATTGTTTTGGTTTAACCACTTAATTGGCGACCAAAACATTCCAAGAAAACAAACCTCAATGAGTGTAGTATCGAGTATCTACCAACTTTGGACTGCACCAAAGCCGGTCATCTCACTACCCCTAAAAAGGCCAAGATGGTCAAGTAAGGTTCTAAGAGTTCATTAGTGCTTCATGACATCACTCAGCGGCCCCGTATTCTCTTTGATTGACTCAAAGGCTACCGGTACCCACAAATATGTCGCACTAATATAGCTATTGCTTCAACCATGTCGGTATACCCCACACAGTTTCCAAAACGTATTGCTATTTACCTATGAATGTTTCCCAAATCCGGGTAGAGGATTTCAAGACCAAACAATAGAACCAAATGTAAAGCAATCAAAGCAAACAAGATAAGCATGCAAAGGTGATCTAAACCCTAAGGTTACTCCACTTTTAGAATTCTTCCCAGCAGAGTCGCCAGTTCTGTGATACGGTGGGAGAACGGACTTGAGGTTTTGCGTTTGTGTTTGCAAATGCTTCGGTTTAGCAAGAGTCGCCACCGACTTTTTATTTTATCCTAAGGAAAGGTCAAAAAGAACAGGAAATACCTTTGAAATGTTTTTCTTGGGTTCAGGGAGTAGATTATGAAAAGGGAAGGTGCAAGCACCCTTTTCATCCATGGTTATCCATGGGCTCTTAGTTACTTGTTTATATCACTTGCTTTGCTTTTAAATTGTTTGAAATGGTGCTTTGTGTGTGGTTTTGAAAGATGTTTTGAAAAGAGGCCATCGTTGTGGCAACCTTTGTAATGATTCTTGTTTGAATGTATACAAAGGGGTTTTTATATTTTGAAAAGATTTCAATGTTTTAAAAGTCTTGTTTTGAAATTGTGTTGTGAAGTGTGTTTGAAAATAGCAAGGATGTTTTTTGCAAGCTTTTTGATCAAGTAACTAAGAGTTATCTACCCTATTTTACTCAAAGATCTTTCTTATGTTTTTAACCCTTTTGACAGTGTTGTTTCACCATTGCATTTGGTGAACAACCTTGTGTTAGGATGTTAAACGGGACAGGCGCGGGTCATCGTATGGAACATGATAGCAATTGTGTCAAGTATCTTTGGCAATTTTCTTGAGGGATTTGATCATTTTTGTTTAGGCAACTCAGATAGCGTCATCGAGGGACTATGATCTTTTGTTTTGTTTTTGTTTTGCCAAAGTACCCAATATGCATACCATGGCCCATTTTTGAAGGCAACAAGTGGATTGTAACCCTAGGGGTGCAAGTGTGCATTGTGTTTGATTTTAATGCATTTTTGTCTTTGATTAGGTCAAACTATTTGTTGATTTTGATTTTGGCATACAAACCCTAATTCTCTAATCATGGCATAATTGAAAGCGTAAAGTGCGAGAATTTAAATTCTAAGCTATTACAACATGATTATGGGGATGGGGGTACAATTTTGAATGGGGGTATTTGACAAGAAATATAAATCCTAAATTACTATTACATCCAAATTGAATCTCAAATGCATCAATATTTAAATGTACAATATTTAAATAAACAAGATAAATAAAATATCAAATAATATGTATTATACAAAAAGGTTTCGTAATTTGTTTATGTATGTAAAAGTATTTTTAATGTAAAAAGGTATAAAGAAAATAAATAAAAGATTTATTTAATTGTTTAAGGGATGAAACTCTAATTTCTTTAAGAAAATAATATATTATATTATTTATATACAAAAAATATATTACTATGTATAAAAATGAAATATACTTAAAAAAGGGTATTTTTTAGTATAAATAATAATAAAAATAAAAATGTAATATTTTTGTATTTTTATTCTAAGTATTTAATAAAATAAAAGTATATATATATATATATATATATATATATATATATATATATATATATATATATATATATATATATATATATATATATATATATTAAATATATTAAATATGTATAATATAAAATAAAATATGTACAAAAATAAATCATATTTTTATTAATATTTTCAGTGTGAATAAAAATAAGAAATAAAAATAAAAGCATAAATTACATATTATTTTCAAAGTTTAAATAAATTATAAAAGTATTAAAATGTTTTTCTTTATGTTAAAAAAAATAGAATAAAATGCCAAATAAATGTGAAAATATTTTTAAGCATTTTTTAATATTTGGAAATAAATAATCAAAACCAAAAATGAAAATAAAAATGCAAAAAAATGAAAATATAAGAAATTGGGTCAGGGGGTGTAAAACTGAGAATGGGGTTGTTAGAAGCAAGCAGGCCAAGCCCAGCCCACCACTTCATCTTGTTCCTCCAGCACATTTGAGAAACGCGCTCCTGTTGTACAAACTTGAACATCTTGGAAACGTGATCTTTTGCCAAAACTCACAACATCAAACTTGTAGAGAATTTCAATATGATTCTAACCATATAAAGCATTAATCCTAACTCTCAAAGACCAAAGAGAATTTCTCTGGCCCTAAAATCTGACCTAGTTTTTTCAGCATGTTCATGGATGAAATTCTCCTAGCACACTTAATATAAATGAAAGCTGAGCATATGTATGGCCTCCTAGCAATGAACACTACATTTTTTATTCACAAACCTAAAGCTAAATGTTCCTAAATAGAGAGATAGAAAGTGATGAAAAACCTATTTCAGTTGGATTCGTGAAGGGCAATGCAGTGCTTCTCAACAAGTTTTGAGGTGTCTGGTAGCTTGCCTGAACTTCACTTGATCTTTTCCAATAGCTAGCTTGCCTTGAATGTCCCTGAATCAGCTTCTAGAACTCAACCTGCACAAGCTTGAAATGAAAATGGTGAACACTGTAAATGGAGTTACAGTTGGCAATGGAGGTTTGGGATAGCTTGAGTGAGTTGAATGGAAGGTGTTTGAAGCAAAAAGGAGCAAAACGCACGAGCCAAATGAGCTGGAGAACTCAAGTTGTAGCACCTGCCCTGTTTTGCCAAAGATGTGTGGTTTCTGGCTATGGTAGGTTTTGAGGCTCAAACACTCGTGTATCTTGATCAAAGGGTTGTGTGAAAGTAGTTTGTAATGTTTGTGTAAGTTGTTCTTTGCTGGTTTTCAAGTTGGGAGGATTTTACAAGTTTTCTTCTTCTTGAAGCAAGAAAGTGGAAGTTGTGATTACAGGCCTGTACAAGCCATCAAATATGCTGCATACAATCCTCTTGGTACCTGCAATTTGTGGATTTGATTTGGCTTCTGAGATCTTGGCCCTATGCTTCAAAGATCATGGTTTGAGATAAAGCATAACTTTTCAGAAATGGAAATGTGCCTTTATCTACTTAGGGCTTAGTTTTGTGTATAATGCCCAAATGTCCAAAACAAATGCTTAGACTGATGGATTTGCATTAGATTAAGGAGTGTGAATTGGTTTAGAGGCCTGCAAACTAGTACAAAGCATGCTGGTTTGAAAATGCCACTTGAGTGAACATGAATTTGCCATGGATACAAAGTGAGATTTTGCCAACTTCAAGCATTCGATTCTCCCTAACCACAAATGTGTTTGAGGAGTTATTGGACAATTTGGAAAGATTGCAACATGCTCTATAATCCATATTTGAAATGAAACTTGAGACTCCAAGTGGAACTATGTGAAAAATGGTCAAGAAGATGGGTCAAAATCCTGTCTAAACTAGGGCAAAATTTCTCTAAGTTAAAAGTTTTAGGGACCCTTGTTCAAAAAATCATAACTTGAGATCCAAGCTTCTTTTGAGAAAACTTTGTGAATAAAAGTTGTATACTTTATGGAGGAATACAACTTTCATGTTGTAAGTTTTGTTTGAATCCATTTGCATCTTGGTGAAAATGTGGGGCAAAGTTAGGAAAAATTAAGAAAATTTCATAACTTTGAAAATTTCAAAGTTATGAAAATTTTCAATTTCAAACTCTAATTTGCAATTTTGGGTTTCTTGATGAACCAGTTTCATAATTTGACACATCTTGATGAAAAATGACCCTTGGCACTTGATTTTGACCAAAAAGTCAAAGTTTGACTTTTCAGTGTACAATCAAATTTTGATCAGTTGACTGAAAAATTCATCTGTCAATCCCATGCATTTGAGATCTTTTGAACTTGTTAAATAGGTAAAGATGATGCCATTGATACCTTGATTCCTTGGTTGAGCTTGAATTGCCATTGGCAAGGTCAAAAAGCCAAAAATTGCCTTTGTACAATCAAAACCCTAAAAATGACCATTTTGCCCTTTTGGTGATCTGATCAAATTTCTTGTGGAGTTGTGGTCCAAACTTGATCCAATGGTTCATGTGAGTTTATAATGTTGATGTGGGTCAAATTTTATGAGGTTTGGATGTAAATTGGCCACAAGTGACTTTTTCCCCAATACAACTGATTTCTAGGTCAACTGTCCAATTGACTGGGCAAAAATTTGATTCAGGGCTTGAAACTTGGTATGGACAAACTTATGGGTCCAACATGAAGTATGAAAGTCAATTTGGGCATTGTAGGTACAAAAATACCTATGCAAATTCAAACCCTAATTTAGGTCATTAGTGCAAGGAGATGTCTAGAGCAGAGCAAACCCTAACTTGATCTTGAGTTCCAAGAGCCTTGTGATGAGAAATGTTGATAAAAGGAGAGGGCAAATTTTGTGGTACAACAAATAGAAATACATAGGAAATACATTTGAGTAGGTAGATAGCTTCTAGTTACTTGCTCCTTTTCAAATAACAAATCCTTGCTATTTTCAAAACAAACACATACACATTTCAAAACATCTTACAAACATTGAAAACATTTTCAAAAGACAAACATCTTTGTATACATTCTTACGAACGAAAATCATTACAAAGATTGCCTAAACGAATGGCCTCTTTTACAAAATACTTTCAAAACCACACCAAGCACAATTTCAAACAAACAAAAGCAAGTGATCTAAAGCAAGTAACTAAGAGCCCATGGAAAACCATGGATGAAAAGGGTGCTAATACCTTCCCTTTTCATAATATACCCCCCAAACTCAAGAAACAATCTCAAAGGTCTTTCCTGGGCTTTTTCACCTTTCCTTTTGGATAAAAGAAAAGTCGGTGGCGACTCTTGCTAACCACAACATTTGTGATAAAACGCAAAACCTAAAGTCAGTTCTCCCACCGCATCACACTCGTCATGCTGCCCCAGCACACACTCCATTGAATTATCTAGCACTGTTAAGTACATTATCAAAGGTCTTCCTTCAGTCGGAGGCATCAGAATATGAGGCTCTTGGAGATATTGTTTGATTCTGTCAAAGGCTACCTGGCATTCGTCATTCCACTTTACCACTTGATCTTTCTTCAGAAGCTTGAAGATCGGCTCACACGTAGCAGTCAGATGTGAAATGAACCTGGAAATGTAATTCAGGCGTCCCAAGAAACCTCTAACTTCCTTCTCAGTGCGGGGAGCCAGCATCTCTTGTATGGCCTTCACCTTTGCAGGGTCTACCTGAATACCTTTGTCACTGACGATGAACCCCAGCAGCTTTCCGAACCTCACCCCGAAGGTGCACTTGTTCGGATTTAACCTCAGCTTGTACGTCTTCAACCTATCAAACAGCTTTTGTAGATGATCAAGATGTTCTTCCTCAGTTTGAGACCTGTCTATCATGTCATTGACGTAAACCTCTATCTCATGGTGAATCATGTCATGGAACAGGGCTACCATAGCTCGCTGTTAAGTTGCCCCAGCATTCTTCAACCCAAACAGCATTACCTTGTAGCAGAAAGTCCCCCACTGTGTAATGAAGGTTGTCTTCTCCATGTCTTCAGGTGCCATCTTGATCTGATTATAGCCAGAGAACCCGTCCATGAAGGAAAAGACTTTGTGTTGTGCGGTGTTGTCAACCAGAACATCGATGTGGGGAAGCGAGAAGTCATCCTTGGGGCTTGCCCTGTTCAGGTCTCTGTAATCCACACACATTCGTACTTTACCATCTTTCTTAGGTACTGGAACCATATTAGAAACCCACTGCGGATAGGAGGTGACAACTAAGAACCCTACGTTGAATTGCTTCATAGCCTCTGCTTTAATCTTCTCTGACATCTTAGGGCGTGTACGACGAACCTTTTGCTTTACCGGAGGGCAGTCTTCTTTAGTCGGAAGACAATGAACCACTATATCTGTGTCTAGTCCCGACATGTCTTCATATGACCAGGCAGAGATTTCAACATACTCATGCAACATCTATACCAACCGCTATTTGACACTCTACTCCATATTTACACCTATATTAACCTCTTTTATGTCTTCCTCTGTACCCAAGTTCACTGTCTCAACCGACTCTTCATGAGGCTGTATGACCCTTTCTTCCTGCTGTAATAGTTTAGCAAGTTCTCCGGGTACCTTACAATCTTCCTCACCTTGGTTGATCAGATTTCAAAGTCATAATGAGCAGTAGTAGAACTATTATCAATGGGATCTAAAGTGGATATGGATCTGCACTTGGATACGTGAGTGTGTGTAAGAGCATAGTTGTATAGACAGAATAACAGAAAAGAAAGACAGAGAGCGCAAAATTTGTATGCAAACTTCCAATGCTTTTATTGATGTCATATGAAAATGAAACATGATAACCCTCACAAATAGAACCATTGTGCCCCGGGTAAGACACATGGCTATAGAGTTTATACTATTTCTAAATTACATATCCTAAAAATCAGAAAGATAATTACTCCTGAACAAAAGTAATCGGTACAAAGTCTTTGGCAGTCCAGTTACTGAGTCTGTCGTTGGTAGTCGGGATGATCTAGCTGTCAATGTCGGAATCACGATCACTATCTTCAAGTGCATTGAACGCGGGATTGCTGATGCGTAGGGGAGGTCCTTCAGCCCGAGCACGACGAACAACCCTTTAAGCACCTTCTTCAACCACTGCTCGTGCATCCTTGAGAGAAGCCATCTTCAAGGGAGCTTTGGTGACCTTCGAAGGACTGTCGGTAGTTTTGATATAGCCATAATCTGAGGTACCTCTTCAAAGTCCTGGCAAAGAGTCTCGATGAACTCGCCATCCATCTCTACGTACCTGAAGGAGTTCAAGTGACTGATCATATACTCCTCTTCACCATGCACAGTGAGAATCTTTCCTCTTACTGGGTACTTCAACATTTGGTGGAGGGTAGAAGTAACAGCCCCAGCCCCATGTATCCAAGGGCGTCCCAACAAGCAAGAATATGATGGTTTGATATCCATTACGTAAAAAGTGGAGTCGAAGGTCTGGGAACCAACTTTCATTACATCTCGGAAATAAACCGGCCTTCAGCAAATTCCCTTTGATAGTCATGAGTGGGGTCACCAATTCTTCCACAAAAGTCACAAACACATCTTCTTCAACGGCATTAACATCCCCGTCCATGTTTTGGAATAGGAGCATTGATAACATTGGGAGTCTCTGGGGGATCAAATTCAATCTCCTTAGCATCAATCAGATCCTGCACTTTATTCTTCAAAGCCCAACAGTCATTGGTATCATGGCCTGGACTTTCCAAATGGTAAGCACAACGAGCATTCAGTTTATAGTAGGGAGAGGTGGTGTTTAGATTCTTCGGGGCTTCCCTCAGAGTAACCAGATTGGACTTTAGAAACTGAGGTAAAACCTGAGACATCGTCATGTTGATCTGAGTAAACTGTCTAGTTGGTCTTTCTGCTCTTGGCTGATTGTTTCTTTGTTGAGCAGGTGCAGGTTTGGGAACCATAACAGCCCCTACCGTCGGACGGCGCTCGGTTCGATTTTGATTCTTTTGGTTATAAATGACACTGACTTCCTTTTTACCCGCAAACGACTTCCTTGCAGTACTAGAAGAGGCATTATTCTGAATTTTTCCACTTCGGATTCCAGCTTCCACTCTTTCTCCTGTTAAGATCAGTTCAGTAAAACCCGCCGATGAACTTCCAATCAGATGGTTGAAGAATGGCCCAGTCAAAGTTCCCAAAAAGTTATCCACGAGCCCCCTGTCAGCCAAGGGAGGTTGAACTCTTCCATCCAAATCTCTCCACTTCTGAGCAGAATCCTTGAAACCCTCGTTCGAACCCATAGACAGATTTTGGAGTTGTGTACGGGTGGGAGAGAGGTCTACATTATACAGATATTGCTTATAAAATGCAGCAGCAAGGTCTTCCCAGTTACGAACATTGGCTCTTTCTAGCTGATAGAACCAATCCAGTTGTGTTCCAGACAGACTGTCTTGGAAGAAGTGAACCCACAAGTCTTTGTCAGCAGTATGAGGTTGTATCTTCCTCACATAGGAACGGAGATTCATTTTAGGACAAGAGACCCCATCATACTTAGAAAATACCGGTGCCTTGAATTTTAGGGGGATGACGACCCCGAAGACCAGACCCAACTCTTTAAAATCCAGCCCAGGAACCTTCTGGATTTCCATAGCACTCAGATGCTCTTCTAACTGCTTATACTTTTCATCAGTCGGAGGGTATTGCTCCTCATTATAATCAGTCTCATTGTCAGACTCTTTAGGAATAGGGTCCTCTTCTCTGGCTTCACCCTCCTTATTCTCTCCCTCTTTAGATGGAGAAGCTAAATCAACGACCCGTCTTGGAGGCCCTCTGAACCTTTTGCTCATATGTGCCACACCGGCTGTCCTCTTGGTCTTCTTAGTGTTCTTCTTAACAATCAAAGCCTTTAGCTCTTCCTGTCCTTTGGCCAGAGCCACAATCATTTGCTGGAACTGCGTGTTCTGAGTCTGAAGATCTTTCACAGTTTGTTCAAGAGCCATTGCTGAAATAAACAGCGGAGGGGATGAGAAACCTGTTATGAATCCTGTTATGCAATGATATGTATGATATGTATGCAATGTTTTCAATGGTTCTTAAAGGCTCAAATTTGCTTAAACAAACAGGAACAAACACGAATTGTATTAGTAAACTTGAATTGTTACAAAGAATGTATTTTGAGAGTATAATTAAGCAAAATAAAACAAAAAGAAGACTAGGTTTCACATGGGCTTAGTGAGTTCCAATACCTTCTTCATGAAGTAGCCTAGTGAGTTCCAAAACCTTCTTCTCGCTAGCGTAGAATTGGGCTTCAAACGTATCCCGCTCCTCTTTAAGCTGAACCCAGGACTTTTGTAACTCTTCGTGATCAGTTGGCATGTCTGGATGAAGAACAAGATGATGAGTGTCTCCCTCAGCAACTGGTTCCATAATCATAGGTCGAATAGTGGGATAAGGCATCATAAGATTTTGAGCACGGGCTCGTACCCATCTGCAATAAGGCTCGAGAGGTATGGAATTCTTATGCTCGAGTGTCTTACTGTCAACCCTATGTACCATACCCCAAGCTTGTATGAACTTTTTGCAGTAACCCTGAACATCATTCTCATAGTTGAAGGCGATTCCTTGAATAAGTGTATCATGAGGACCATCCCTTCTCGCATAACCAAACTGTCGTGATGCTAAGAAAGGGTTATAAGTGATTCCTCATCTAATTCCTAAGAGAGGGACATTATGGAATTCACCACAGTGATCGATGATAGTAACATCTTCCGAGAACCGTGAACACCAATGAATGTACGAATGCGTAAGGGACATCAGTCGATGAGACCATATTTTACCTTGTTCATTCTTCAAAGTAGATCTGGGTAGGTGCGAAATAAACCACCTAGCCAATAGAGGAGTGCAACACTGGAGGGTCCCCCATCTTTTTAGAGTGTGAGCATGCAGAGAGTGTAGAATATCCCTGAGTAAGGTAGGTACCGGATTCTAAGACATAAAGACCTTGATTGTTCTCACATCTACGAGTTGGTCCTCATTAGGGAAAAATACCATCCCGTAGATAAGGAGCGCTAAAACCTCTTCAAAAGCTTGTAGATCCAGGGTATCCCAAAAATAGTAATCCTTCTCGAATAGAAATTTAACCGGAATTCCTTGAACACTCCCTCTGGTTTCCCAATTTGTCACTATGTCGGACTGTTGTAAGGATAGAGCTTTAGCAATTTCTTCAGGTTTGGTATGCCTTTCCGTACCGCTGAAAGGTAGCTGATCAAGAATGGGTATCCCTAATAACTGAGAAAATTCCTCCATAGTAGGCACTAACTTGTAATCCGGGAATTTGAAAGAGTGATGTAGAGGATCGAAGAACTGAAATAGCACTTTCAACATTTCTTCGTCAGGTTTTGCAGTGACCAAGTTGAGCAACCGACCATGCTTTTCAGTGAAATGAGAGCTTTCGGGAATCCTTACTGCCAAGTCCCTTAATTGGGGAGATACTTTCACTAGGCTAATATGAATAGTATTCCTGCGGGCGGATGCCATATCCTACAAAACAGAGCAAAGATGAGCCCTAGAAACCCTTGAAACAGTTAGTATGATATGCTATGATATGATGTTTATGATGTCATGATAAATCACAGGTATAGCAAACACACAAAAATCACACCAAGTCCTTAGGTTTAAGGCCTGCTTGAGTTTTAAGTTCATACCCTCTTGAAGCTGGATTGGTTTAACCTGTCCTATAAATATATAACCGGGTTCTAAAGGGATCTCAATATCGACGATCTTTCCCCCAAGCCTTGTTCAATCGACGATTGACTTGTAATCAAACAAAACTCAGAAGTCAAACCTCAATGAGTGTAGCATCGAGTATCTGTCGACCTTGGGAATACACCAAAGTCGGCCATCTCGCTACGTCCTACTGACCAAGTTGTGTAATTAAAGGTTCTAAGGTCAGTTGATGCTTTATTACACCACGTGGCGGCCCCGTACATCTCCCTGATTAACTCAAGGATTACGGGTACCAACAAAAGTGCCACATCAACGTAGCTACTGCTTCAACCGTGTTGGTATACCCCAACACAGCTCCCTCACAGTTTATTGCTACTTACCTAAAAGGTGTTTCCCGATCCGGGTGTAGGATCAAATAACCCAAACAGTTCCCATAAATATAAAGCAAGCAAGACAATCAAGAGAAAGCAATTAAATATGACCTAGATCCTAAGGTTTACCCCACTTTATATTCTATCCCCAGCAGAGTCGCCAGTTCTGTGATACGGTGGCAGAATCGACTGTTAATACTGGTTTGCGTTTTTTGTTTTCAAATGTCGCGGTAACCAAGAGTCGCCACCGACTTTTATTTTATCCAATCAGGAAAAGGAAAAAGAAAAGAAAAACCTTTTTCAATATGTTTCTGAGTACGGGGGGTAGATTATAGAAAGGGAAGGTGTTATCACCCTTTCTATCCATGGTTTTCCATGGGCTCTTAAATACTTGCTCATTTTGAAAACTGCTTGTGTGTGCTTTGCTTTGAAAAGTTTTGTCTTACTTCATTTTAACCCTTGTTTTTGTCCTCAAGAGTGTTACGAAGTTGTTTTTGAAAACTTTGTTTGAAAAGTGTTTGTGTGAAAAAGAATTTTTTTGTTTGAGCAAGTACCTAGGAACTAATCTACCTACTCGAAAAAAGTTTGTTCGTGTTCCTTTTAGACAATGCTATCCCACTATTGAGAAATATGTAGGATCGTTGTTGGAGTTTTTAGGGACATTCGAAGGGACATGTACGATCACAAAAGCAATGTTAGGAAATGTTAGTAATCATCCTAAAGCCTTAAAGATCTTTTTCCGAGGCAACATCCGAATAGGTCATTTAGATCTTTTGGGGCTAGAGGACGACCACTAACAAACCCTATACTTCATGACCGTTTACCGAAGGCAACCAGAGTGGATTAAACCCTAAGAGTGAGCATGTGCGAGTGTAATTTTCATTTAGTTTATCTTTGGACATTTAGGTTTTCTACTATTTTAGTTTTCAGTAGTCTTTCCATACAATCCTATTAATATACATCTAAGCAGTTTATAGTTTGCGGAAATTAAAAGCGAGAAAGTTTAAAGTCCTAGATATTACAAGGCTTTTGCAGATACATAATTATTTTAGACTGAAAATAAAGATGAGGAATTGAAACCCTAATTACTATTACAAACTCGGAGCAGTTACAATAATAATAAAAAGGAAATTAAAAAATGCGCGCGGCGAATTAAGCACGAGAAATAATTAAGAAACCTAGAAAATCTAATTGAGAAAAAAGATTTAGGTTATTTTTGAGAAAAATTAATCAGGTTATGTACAAGATAAACCCTAATCTTAATTATTGTTAAGTTATGAAAAGGAATTAAATTGCCCTAATTTTAACTAAACTAATTAATTAAGGAAATAGAATATTTTTTATGAAAAATGATTTTTATGTTTTTTGTGATTTTTGATTTTATGATAAAAAATGATTTTTTTTTTATTTTGTAAAAAAAGATAATTAGTGAAATAATAAAAAGAATTAAAATAAAAATAAGAAAAAGAAAAAGAGATGGGCCTGTTAGAAGCAATCAGGGGGGTGTATGTTGAATTTTTTTAGGCCCAAATTCCTGGTCAGCCTAATCCTTGCGCCTGATTCTGTGCATCCTCTTCCTGATGGTGTACCATGGTCCTCCTTTGATAGAGCGTTGGATTTGGATTACTGATAATCCAGTGGTAGGATGATGATTGCACATGGTAGACGTTTTGGATGATGATGCATAGAATCTATTGTCAAATATTAAGAAAATTACAAAATGCTGGGACCTGGGATCGAACCCGGGTCTTTTCACTTTCAAACGTGCGCCTTTGCCACTGGACCACCTGTCTTAGTTGTTATAATATTGAAACGAAAATAACATAATGTAAATTAATCACAAGTTTCAGAAAACGCGCAAAATTTGAATTGCCCAATGATGGTCAGCCACATTGTTATCTCTTTCCCCAAGATTGTCGTTTTTGACACCAACCCTTTACCTACGGTCAAATTCGTCGTTGTATGCTATAGTGACGATATTTGCCTGTAGCTATAAACCTGCAATATCTAAAAATGCAAAGCAAGCAATATTAATCAGAACTAAAAACATAGACCCACTAAGAATCTTGCCCTGAGTTCATTGGTATACTTAATCAGTCCTAATTTTGCCTCTACAGAGAATCCCTAGTTTGAAGCTTCCAAACCCTAGTAATGGCGTAAGCTTGTTCCTGCACTAGAAATCAAATCCAGGCTATCTAAAAGATCACAAACATGATTATGAATACATTTATGCAAGCAAATCGAAGGTAAAATGCGCAAGACCTTGAAAACGAGTTTGAGTTATAAGGGTGCAAACTGTGATCTATATCTTACAGTTCTAGATGTTTTGTGGCTTGAGAATTATTGGAATCACTTCAGAGTACGTCCAGGAATAGATTAATGGCGTTGGAATTGCTTGAATTGGACTGCAAATAAAAATCCGACCTACACTTTTTCTTCAAAAATTTGAGTTTTGTTTGGGGTTCTCACGACTGTAATCCTTCTTCTTGTGTATTGGTTATGTTCAGTATATATACTATAGTATATTAGGTCAACAAAAACAATTTGTATCTTGGTAAATCATGGAGATTTGATTTGGTTTTGCTCTTGTATTATATCTTTCCAAAACAAGCATAATCATGCCAATTTTGATTCAATTTGCCTTGCACGATTTGGATATGATATGCCAGCTTAATTGGATTTGATTCCTACAAAAAATTAGATTAAAACCAATCTTTTTATTTATTTTTTTCAATTTATTTGATTTAATTTAACTTTTAAATAATAAAAAATCAAAATAAATAAATAAATAAATCAAAAAATGTGTGGATGCTGATTTGGGTCGTGGACCATGTTTCCAATAAGATACAACCATGAAATGTTAGGCCCATTTGGCAAAAAATGTATTTTTGAGCACATTTGACTTTTGGCAATTTTGCAATAATGGTCAACTTTGACAAGGCATATCTCCTCCAATTTTAACCCTAGAGAGGTGTTCTTTGACTTTTTAGAAAGCTTAGGATGTCCCCTAAAAAAAATTTTGGTTTCATCTCAATTGGGTCTTCCATGTTCATGTAAGAAGCTTTGACCCAAAAGGTGTTTTTGTTGACTTTTCAAAAGGACCTATAATGTAGAAATCCATATCTTTTGATGAGTGCATATTTTGAACTTGGTGGATGAAGATGAGTTGTAGGGAATTGCATCCTCTTCAAAATGATCCTTGTATGGAAATTTTATGATAAAGTATGAAAAAGTTATGCTTGGTCAAAGTTTGGTTGACTTTTCCTAAGAAACCCTAATTTAGCAAGTTTTGGGTTTTGATGAATTTGGGGCATTCCTTGGGGAATCATGATCAACACTTGATCAAATGATGGATATCACTTCACAATGTTGATGTTGACCAAAAATCTTGAAGTTTGACTGTATGTGGGCCACAATTGACTTTTGACCTAGTATAGTTGAATTTTAGGCTTCTGGGCAATTGACTGAGCAAACTTCTTGTGCAAGGCATGAAACTTGACATGGATGATATTGAGAACATATTGGGACCATGGAAGGCATTTGGTAACTTTGGAGTTCCCACACACTGATAAAAATAGAAACCCTAGTTTGAGGTACATTGCCTTAGGAGAGAGTTTGTCTGGTCAACTCTTGGGCATCCTTGAGCAAGTTGAGGACCTTAATGGACATGTGTTGAGTAAAATGAGAGGGAAAATTTTGGGGTACAACAATGTTCAATTCCGATGACCTACCAACTTTCACTGAAGGTAGAAAGATAATATATCATAGCACCGTCGTTCACTGACGATGAACTACCAACGTTCACTGAAGGCAGCAAAAAGGTAACAAACACTAACTTTCACTGATGGTGATCTACCAACTTTCACTGAAGGTAGAGAGAAAATATCATAGCACCGCTATTTATTGATGATGAACTACCAATGTTCACTGAAGGTAGCAACAAGATAACAATCATCGACGTTCATTACCGATGACCTACCAACTTTCACTTAGGTAGAAAGAGAATATATTATGGCACCGTCGTTCACTGACGATGAACTACCAACCCTTCACTGAATGTAGCAAAAAGATAACAAGTTTTCCCAAAATTTTGGCATTTCACCTAGAACGGGTCTTAACTTCTTCTTTAACCAAAGCATTCTGCCTGAAAAGGTTAATATATAAGTTGTCTCAAATAAAGATACCTCCACTTGTTGTTATGGAGGATTGTAAAAAGAAATGACTTTACGGGGAGAACAATGTGGCTTCCTGGGGAATGAAATATGACTTCCTGGAGAAATTCCACAATATTCCTGCTGAGGAGATCAAGTCTTCTTGTGCAAAATAAATGCACGAACCAAAACTCGAAGCTTTCAGAGATCCAGAGTAAATAATATTGTTGGGAAACCAAAAGATTCAAACCAGAAATAAACTAGAATGAAATAGTCAACCAAAATACAACCTTTGAGAAATAAACTCAAGAGGGAAAACCCAATCCATCTAAACAAGGAGCTGTACAGGAAGGCTAAAGAAAAAATCTTCCACGAGAGATAACTCAGTGGGGAAATTGAAAGAATATTCGCTTTCTGCTTAAGGCCAAACACTCTATTAAAGAGAGGACAACATAACTCTATAAAACAGGGTGATATGTCAACAAAAATATTAACAGATTTTAATATGTAATGATTTGCCAACTTTAGCTATGCATGATGTATGTATGAATGTATGAGTGTTATCGTGTGTATGCTGACAAAACAGATATACAACACCGGGAGTAACCCGTCAAAACCACCTCGGGCACCAACAACACTCGGCTAAATCACATCCAAGATGATCATTCTAAGAAAAAGTAAGCGCCAACTGAGGAAACATAACCTACTGCCTGCTTCAGCTTTACTGGGGAGAAACATAATCCGGAGATGAACAAATCAAAGTGACAAAAAAGTACAGATACAGGGATAGAACATCCTTCTCCAGGCTTCACCGGGGAAACAAATTTTTTCCAAAGTAACACTTCTACTGGGGATTGCAAAACCAATCTCAAGTAAATTAGATGGACACCAAATCATCAAAACATTCACTGGGGAATTCAGGCCCACTTTAATGGGGATATTAACACCATATCCTCAAAGGGAAAACCACAATACGTTCTCCACTAGAGAAACCGGGGACCTGCATTCTTCAAGAGTGATTACGGTACCGTCTTTTCTGGAAAAAGAACTTCCATTAGACCGAATGAAAACTTCACTAGAGAAATCTCGGATTAAAACCTTACATCATGAAAACTCAGACAAGGAGGAGAAATGAATCCAAACTTGACCGAGGATACCAGAGTCTCGAACCCAATACGAAGAATCATCCTGAGTAAACTTTCCCGAGGGGAACAAAAAAACTTCTTAAAACAACTGGAGTTTGTCCATTCCTGGGATCACCATTTTTGTTGTTATTTTTTTTTTTTGCATCACCAATTCTAAAGTAAAAGCAAATTGTAAATTCTTTTTGAAAAATCGATTTTGTTATTTAATCTTTTTGCTTTGAAAGTTATTATCAATAATAAATGGAGTCTTTGCAAGCTAAATAAAATAAGAAACACAAAGAATTGGGTAACAACTCAAACTTTATTAATATAATGGTAGTCTGGGAATGGAGAGACTCCATAGATGATTATAAAGTTTGGATAATGGTAATATATAAAGGAAAAAATACATTGAGATACAATGACAACTATCACCTCTAACAATTTTTGAAGTCCTGAGCAGTAGCTTCCATTGAAGTATGATGAGGATTCGAGAAGATTGTTGCTTCAATGATCAGATCTTGCATGATGCAGTTACTTGCCAAGAAAGTCCCTAACTTTTGCCTAAGCTTCCCTTGCGAGTTTTCAACTTAGCGGGAAATTTATTCTGTTTATGTCTCTAACTTTTTCCTAGACCTCTCTTTCGGGTTTTCGGCCTACCGAGACGATCTTTTTTAGCTAAGCCGCCCTTTCGGGTTTTCAACTTAGCGAGTTGTTCTTTTATTTCTTTAGGCGAAGTATTTCTTCACTGCATCAGCATTCATGGGACGTGGGAACTCCTCGTCATCCATAGTTTCAAGAATTAATGCACCGCCAGAGAAGGCTTTCTTGATAACATATGGGCCTTCAAAATTGGGAGTCTACTTGCCCCTAGAATCAGTGTTGAAAGACATGATCTTCTTGAGCACGAGGTCGCCTTCTCTGAATTCACGAGGTTTGACCTTTTTATCAAAAGCTTTCTTCATTCTTTTCTGATATAACTGTCCATGACACAAAGATGTCATCCTCTTCTCTTCGATCTGATTCAATTGGTCAAACTGGTTTTGGACCCATTCATCCTCTGTCAACTTGGTTTCCATTATCACACGCAAAGAGGGAATCTCAACCTAGATTGGGAGTACAACTTCCATTCCATACACCAGAGAGAATGGGGTTGCTCCTGTTGAAGTGCAGACAGATGTTCGATATCCGTGCAAAGCAAAAGGGAGCATTTCATGCCAATCCTTATAAGTAACGACCATTTTCTGGATAATTTTCTTGATATTCTTATTAGCAGCTTCAACATCCTCATTCATCTTTGGCCTATACGGAGAGGAATTATGATGGGCAATCTTGAATTCTTCACACAGCTCTGTCATCATTTTATTGTTCAAATTCGAGCCATTGTTGGTGATAATTCTGCTCGACACACCATACCGACAAATAAGATTATTCTTGATGAAGCACACAACCACCTGCTTAGTAACATTGGCATATGAAGCAGCCTCCACCCATTTGGTGAAGTAATCAATTGCTACCAAGATGAGACAGTTTCCATTCAAAGCTTTAGATTCTATCATCCCAATCATGTCAATACCCCACATGAAGAAAGGCCATGGGGAGGAAATCACATTGAGAAGTGTCGGAGGCACATGGACCTTATCTGCATAAATTTGACATTTATGACACTTCTTTTCAAATTTATAACAATCAGATTCCATTGTCAGCCAATAGTAACCTGCCCTTAGCATCTTTTTAGCCATCGAATGTCCATTGGCATGAGTTCCAAATGAACCTTCATGAACCTCATGCATCAACATGCCTGCTTCGTGTCTATCCACGCATCTGAGCAAGACCATGTCATAATTTCTTTTATACAACACATTTTCACTAAGGAAGAAACTGCCAACCAATCTTCTTAATGTCTTTCTATCCTTCTTCGATGCACCGATCGGGTATTCCTGAGTCTGAAGAAAATGCTTGATGTCATGATACCAAGGTTTTTCATCTACTACCTCCTCTGTTGTAAACACATGAGCGGGCCTATCCAGTCGCTGAACCATAATTTGAGGTATATCATTCCAAGTATTCACTTGGTACATAGAAGCCAGAGTTGCCAGAGCATCCGCCATCTAATTTTCATCTCTTAGAATATGATGGAATTCAACTTTATTAAAGAAGGGTAATGACCTTCTAGCATAATATTTGTAAGGGATCAAGCCGGGGTGACGAGTATCCCATTCCCCTTTAATATGGTTTATTACCAAAGCTGAATCACCATACACATCTAGATTTTTAATTTTGAGATCAATAGCTTCTTCGAGACCCATGATACAAGCCTCATATTCTGCCATATTATTAGTACAATGAAATATTAACCTTGCGGTGAAAGGAATGTGTGATCTATGTGGAGTGACAATCACAACACCAATTCCTTTACCATAAGCATTCACAGTTCCATCAAATATCACACTCCAACGAGATTCAGGGTCAGGACCTTCCTCAGGAAATGGTTCATCACAATCTTTCACTTTCAGGAACATCACATCCTCATCGGGGAATTCATATTCTACAGACTGATGGTCCTCTACTGGTTGGTGAGCAAGATAATCTGCCAACACACTGCTTTTAATAGCTTTTTGAGTGCGGTATTCAATATCATATTCAGATAACAACATATGCCAGTAGGCAATTCTCCCAGTAAGAGCAGGCTTTTCAAAAATGTACTTGATTGGATCTATTTTGGAGATCAACCAAGTAGTGTGATTCAACATATACTGTCGCAAACTCTTTGTCGACCAGGCCAAAGCACAACATGTCTTTTCCAGCATGGAATACTACGACTCAAAATCATTGAACTTTTTACTGAGATAATAAATGGCGAACTCTTTCTTCCCTATTTCATCCTATTGCCCCAGAATACAACCCATGGAATTATCTAACACTATCAGATACATAATCAACGGTCTTCCTTCGACAGGAGGGAGCAAGATAGGAAGTTTAAGCATATATTCTTTAATACTTTCAAATGCCCTTTGGCAGTCATCCGTCCATACAAAACCTTGATCTTTCTTTAGTAACTTAAAGATCGGTTCACATGTTGCAGTCATGTGGGAAATGAATCTGGAAATATAATTCAAACACCCGAGGAACCCTCTTACTTGCTTTTCAGTTCTAGGCGCTGGCATCTCTTAAATTGATTTGAATTTATCAGGGTCAATTTCAATTCCTTTCTGGCTAACAATGAAACCCAACAATTTCCCTGATCGAACACCAAAGGTGCATTTATTTGGATTCAAGCGGAGACGATACTTCCTCAAACGCTGAAACAACTTCAACAAATATTCTACATGCCCTTCTTCAGTCTGGAATTTGGAAATCATATCATCAACATATACTTCAATTTCCTTGTGCATCAGATCATGTAATAGGGTTGTCATAACCTTCTGGTACGTTGCACCAGCGTTCTTCAACCAGAAGGGCATCACTCTGTAACAGAATGTTCCCTAGGGTGTAATAAACTTTGTTTTTTCCATGTCCTCCAGATCCATTCTTATTTGATTATACCCGGAAAATTCGTCCATGAACGAGAATACTTTGAATTTTGTTGTGTTGTCCACTAACATATCAATGTGTGGCAATGGAAAATCATCTTTTGGGCTAGCTTTATTTAGATCTCTGTAATCTACGCACATGCGAACTATTCCGTCTTTTTTCATTACTGGGACAATATTGGCAATCCATTGAGGATACACCGACGTCACAAGAAAACCAACATTAATCTGTTTTAGAACCTCCTCTTTGATTTTCACTGCCATATCTGGGTGAGTTCTTCTCAATTTCTGTTTGATTGGCGGACACTCTGGCTTCAACGGCAAACGGTGTTCTACAATATTTGTATCTAGACCAGGCATATCTTGATAAGACCAAGCAAAAATATCCACATACTCTTTCAATAACTCAATCAACCTGCTCTTCATATCAGGATGCAACAATGCTCTAATGTTGACTTCCTTCGGATCTTCTTCTGAACCCAAATTGATCACATCCAAAGGCTCTTTATATGGTTGAATGGTATTTTCCTCGTGCTCAAGAAACCGTGAGACCTCTTCTGGAATCTCATATAATCTTCTTCTTCAGCCCCATACACAGGACATCCAAAGTTGGGAGAGGGTTCAGGGTCATTGTATTCAATGGGTTTTTTAATTAATCTGCACATATGATTTATGATTGCTTTTAGAAACTGACACATATAACAAGTGATCATGCAGATCGAATTTCAGTTATTTATTTATTTTGAAGGGTTTTTTCTGATTAGCATTTTCCAAGAAAAAGCAAAAAATAAAGACACAATTTGGGAAACAAAGACAACTTTTATTATTGATTTTAAAATTCACAGCAAACAGATAAGCCCTACAACATTAATACTTCCACCTTGGGCAGAGTGAAAGCTTTTCAAAAAGATTAACAAAACAAATTAATTTGAAACATGTATGCAAGAGGGAACATCAATGGTGATCCAGTTCTGAACCCTAACTCTGTGTGTCACATAATTCGGCATTCCCTGCTCTGCTTCATCTTCTACAATGGCATTAATCCTGGAAACAGTTGGATGAAGATAACCCTTGCTACGGAAGATGTTTTGATACTTGCCTGTAGCAGACTTCGACTTCATGATCTTACCTTTGTCATTCTTCAAAGAGAACCTCAAGTCGGCTCTGTTCTTGTTCACAGGTGGATCCACAATCTTTCCTTATACCTCGTTATGACCCTTTAGCACAACTTGATGTGCATCTTTAAGCGAAACCATGGAATTCTCATTTCCTCTTATGTTGTCAATGGATAAGGCTTGGAACTAAATTCCGACAACAACTTCATCCGCCTCTTCTTCAGTCAAACAAAACTTAATCAAATCAACTTCATGGTAATCATCCCTTTGACCTATAACCTTGATAGTTCCATTGTCCAACAACAACTGAACACCCTTCTTCACGATTAAACATCCTCGGGAGTCCCAACAACAAATTCCGCAAGACCCATACTGGTGTTCTACCTGACCAGCCATATGGCAAAAAGTAGCATGCAATTGCATAAGATCTTCATTCATATATTCTACATCGAAAATTATGAATTATCCAGCAAACCCAGAAACTATATTCACCTGCTCTTCATACTCTTCCCTAGGCCTGATTATGTGGATGAGGCCCTCATCCATCATCTCTTGTAAATCAGCATTTATCTTGTCACAACCCTGTATATATGTACTGCAAATAGCACAACCAACATGTTCATGCGTATAGTAGCTAAATTCAGAGGTCTGTATGAATTTTCACCAAATCTCCTCTAACCAGATTGATATCAAAAATCTGGATGTCATCTGGACAACCGGCCACCATATTCACAGCATTTACTCCTCCATGCTTGGGTAGAGCATTGTCTTTCACATTAGGTCCCACATCCTTGAAAGATAGAATACCAGACTTCACCAATTTCTGCACCTCAGTGTTCAAAGGATAACAATTCTCAGCATTATGCCCTGGTGCTCCCTGATGAAAAGCACATGTTTGGTCTGCCTTGTAATACCACAACAAAGGTGACGGTACAGTGGGAGGTGGTCGGGTCTGAACCAACTTCTTATGAATCAATGTCGGCAGTAACTCTGTATAGCTCATAGGAATATGGTCATAACTCCCCCTTCTCTAATTATACCCCTGATTCCCCTACTAGGATGGTCTCTGATAAGCAACGATAGTTGGAGCTGCTCCCACAACTAGAGTAACTGAGGCGACTTGCTGATGACGCTGATAATTCCTTCTAGGAGTATTAACCCTTCTCTCTTGCATAAAAACATTTGCATACCCTTCCTTCTTCTTGGTAAACCCGTAAGATGGATTCTTCATACCTCCATAGCTTTCACTTCACGTTAAACGGCCCTCTCTTACATCCTCTTCTAAGCGGATACCCATTCCTACCATTTCAGTAAAGTCACTTGGCGCACTTGCTACAATCCTCTCGTAGTAGAAAGAACCCAGCGTTTTCAAGAAAATCTTAGTCATCTCCTTCTCTTACATGTGAGGAATCACTTGGGCGGCTACCTCATGCTATCTCTGTGCATATTATTTGAATGATTCCATGTCTTTCTGAACCATGGCCCTGAGTTGATCACGGTCAGGCACCATGTCCATGTTGTACTTGTATTGTTTGATGAACGCTTCTCCCAAATCATTGAAAGTATGGATGTTAACATTGTCCAAACTCATATACCACTTCAGCACAGCACCAGTCAAACTATCCTGAAAAAAATGAATCAGTAGACACTGATCATCAGTATGGATAGACATTTTCCTTACATACATTACCAGATGTGCATAACAGCAAGTGTTGCCCTTGTACTTCTCAAACTCCGGGACCTTAAACATAGCAGGTATCTTAACATTCGGGACCAAGCATAACTCATTCACATTCTTCCCAAATAGCTCTTTTCCCCTGAGGGCCTTCATCTCTCTTTGCATATTGTCAAAATACTCTTGAAAGTCATCCATTATGTCATAAAGACCCAAGTCTTCACTCGGTGGAGGGAAAGGATGACACACATCATCATTAACAAATGGAACCATATTCACTGAAGGAGGTGCAGCCAGAGCAGCATGCACTATAGGAGGTGCAGGAGTGACAATAGTCTGAACAATCGGAGTATCTTGAGGATCAAGATTGAAACCTTCAGGTGCAAAATTCTCTGGCATTCCCCAAGGATAACCTTGAGGCATGCGATTTTGAACAACAGTTGGAGTAGCAGATACGGGAAAAGTCGAAGCTTCAGTAGTTTCCCTTGTTGGTTGAGGTTGGACACTCGGTGGCTAATTCTGAGAAGCCACCAGAGCTTCCATCAGAGTAGTTAGATTGGCCATGTCGGACTTCAAAGCAGAAACCTCCTCGCGCAGCTCGTGATTCTCTTGTTCTAAGTTGTCCGTCTTCTTTCTGAAATTAGCCCGAGTGTTGTAGTGGTGAGTCAGCTTGCTGATCGAAGTAAAGAAGCTTAGTAAGACACCTGAATATGCATAAAAAATGCAAGAAATATGTGAAATATGATGCATGATATGCAATGCACATGATTTTATTTTATTATTTAATATTTCAAGGGATTTAAAATTTATAGACATATTGCAAATATCAAAGTAATAACGCATTTAAAATACTGAAAATTTTTATTATAACAACTCCAAAATGGATTACAAGTTTCAATGATCCCAAGTACAAGATGAAAATAAAATCTAAAACCCTAAAAAGAAAAACTGATGGAGATCACTCTATACACTGGCGCTTCCCCGTGAGCATGGCAATCTGAGCCTTCATCCTCTGGTTTTCTTCCGCATATCTGATGGCAACCTCCTTCCAATCACCTGAATCAGGGAGTGAGCAAATAGTGTCTGACCGAAGTTTAGGAGAAAATAAATCCCCTTGCCTCTCCATGGTCTCTACAGCCCGACTCTCAAGGATCTCAATCAAGTCGTCTTTCTCCTTCAAGTCTGCTCTATAGGAAATCTCTAAAGTTTGGCACTTGTTCTTCCAAGCGTCCTTTTCCTGTTGCATCCTGACCAAAGCAAGTTGCAACTCTTCTAAATCATCTAATAGGTGAGAATTGGTCTTCATAAATAGATCAAGCATAGATGTTTCCCGGGAATACGGCATCTCCAATTGAATAGCTCTTGTTTTGACCCAGTAAAGATATGGCTTCAAAGAAACAGTACCCCTAGGTCCCAAATCCTTCCTACTCTTCTTATGAATGTGACGCCAGGCCTTAGAAATATGCTCCCTAGCTTCCCTATAGTCTTCTCCCTCCTTCAGAAAGAAACTACTCAAATGAATACTATTTGGTTTATCCCTCATCGGGTAACCAAGCTGTCATCGTGCAAGAACAGGGTTATAGTTAATTCATCCCTTTGTACCAAGAAGAGGTACATTGGGGAAACTACCACAACTGTCAATAATCTCTATATCCTGGTAAGCTCGATGATACCAATCAATATCTGAGTGAGTAAGTGCCATGATCTTTAGGAGCCCAACGGGGTTCCTTCTTGACATCCCAAAAAGCATCAGACTGAGGCATATGAGAGATAAACCACCGATACAACATGGGCGTGCAACAGATAATCATCCCCCCGTGATAAGATTTTCGAAGATGAATAGAGTAATAAGCATCACCCAACAAGGTAGGAACTGGGTTTGCAATCATGAAGATCCCGATAGCATGAACGCCAACAAACTTGTCCACATTAGGAAATAAGAACAACCCGTAAGCAAGTAGAGAAAAGATGGCCTCAAAAGCGATTGTACTCTTCATCCTGGCAAAGTAACGAGCTTTCTCCCATAAGAAATGAGCTGGTAATCCTCTAATCCATCCTTTAGTAGTCATATGGGCTTTCACCTCAGACTTTCCCAGATGAATCAAAGCAGCAACCTCATGTGGTTTTGGCTCACCCTTCAAACCAGTAAAAGGAACACGATTGGTAACAGGTAAATCCAATAGATAAGAATACTCCTCCAGTGTAGGCATCAAATGATAGTCGGGAAAAGTAAAGAAATGATACATTAGATCATAGGACTGGACCAAAGTCTAGGGAATACCCTCCTTCCTATTCAGCTTCATGAGAGGAATGATGGATCCATACTTCTTCTGAAAGTATGCAGAACACTCGATCTCGGGAATTAGACTGACCAACTCATCTATCTTGGGATCTATGAAACTATATTTCCCGGTATTTCTCTTTCCAGAATCCATGGTTAAAAGGTACCTGAGATATTCACAAATGGTCAACTTTTTAAATCCCTTGAAATAAGATCTCTTCAAAAGATGCTTAGGAGTGCATGGATGCATGATGCAGCAATCACACACAAGATCACACATATAGGGTTCATAGGTTCAACGTCACGAGCATGAGGTCGAAGGTACTACCCATAAGGTGTTGGTCTAAAAGTTATCACCTGCCGAACAAGGTTCTAGAGGTTCCCAGAGTCTACATCCTTCCTTCGGATATTACCAACTTCCCGATTAACTCAGTAATTAATAATATTCTCAAGAAAAATTCGTCCGAGCGTAGTATCGCGTGACAACTATTTCTGGATTACTCCGTCATAGCTTCTGCACTACACCTAAAAGGCCAAGATGGATTTGGTATTCTACGGTCCTCATTTTCAGCAGGCTCCCAGGTCGAAAGCAGTATGTCTTCCTGATTACTCGTTAAACGACACTACAGTCAAAGGGGCTTCCACTGAGTGGGGGATCTGATGCCTCCATTTTTGGATTACTCCCTCAAAGTTAACATGACTATACCGCCCGTCCAATCTTAAAGTTTGCCCAAGTCTGGGTATAAGACTTATAAGTAATCACCAAGCAGCCTGAAAACCAGGAAAATCTAGGCAAACATATATACAACAAATAATATAACATGTAAACAACAATAGCACATATACAGATATAGACAAAGATAGGCTCAACCACTTAGGGATGGACCAGCAAGAGGTCAATCTATCCCCAGCGAAGTCGCCATTTTTCTATAGCGGTAGAAATGTTTAAGACTAAGCCATTGGATTGACTAGAATTGTACAAATCAAAATAAAATCGCCATTGCGCTTTATTGTTTCCAAAAGAATGGGAAAAGAGAGAATAACCCAAAAGAGGGGGGAAATATTCAAGATAAGGGGGTTGGTTATGCAAAGGGAAGGTATTAGCACCCTAAGCATCTACAGTACTCCGCAGGAACCTCTTTGTAAAATCTGTATATTTTGGCTATAAAAATGTTGTATGTAAAATAGATGGTGGAGGTGAGAAAAGAAATGTATTTTTCTTTAATGATTTTTGCACCCGCCGCAGTTGCGAACCTTTAGTGCCCACGTACCACCTTCCGTGCAATAGGAGATCAGGGTACACGTAGTTCCTCTTTAAAAAAAAATAAAAGACAAGTGTGTTGGTTAATTTTATGAGATAAGACATCATTGTCATTGTCCGTGTGGAAAACACACTTACTACCCATAATTATGAGAAAGGAGAATTTGCATCATCTCAAAGTGGAGGATATGGCTTGGATTTTAAAATCAATAATGCCTCACTCAACACCCAAGTGGAAAATATATCTCTTCACTATATATTGTAAAAGTATAGTTGTTTGCATCACTACAAGGATTGAGAAGAGTCCAATCTTTTTTTAGAAAAGTTTAAAGATAAAAGCCGAAGTGTTAAAATGGTTTGAAATGAGATTGATTGACTTTTAGTCTTCACACAAAAAAATGTCAAAGTATTACTAAGTTTATTGAAGTTTATTTATGAAAATGTTTTGAAAATGCATGGATCTAAGTCCAAGTTTATTATGAAAGTGGTTCAAGTTTAAAACAAGAAGAGTTTTCAAAAGGAGGGAGAAGATTTTTAAAATTAAAGAAGATGGGAGGAGAAGAAGGGACTATCCTAAAGCATAAGGTAAAATCTAGGGATAGGAACCATCTAACCAACAAGAAGACAATATTTGATACTATGGACCAAGATAGAATTCCCATTCTTTGGATTAAAACCAAACAAGCAATGATACTAGACCTCTTGAAAGAACCAAGCTTCAAGTCTATTAAGTCTTCACAAAAATTGGGCAGAGTAACAGCTGTATACGGGTGAATTCCATATTACAAACAAAAGGGTGTAATCACAATAACCTGCACACAAAACAAACAAACAACCCAATGCCTTGAGTTAAACCTCAAGAGCTCCAGACAAAATAATCAGATAAGATCACAAGGTCTCCAATCATAGGCCAAGGTTTCTAATCCTAAGTCCAAAATGTCCAATGCTCTATAATGCCAAGGATAGTAAAAAAATAGTCCAAGTATCATTAAAGATTTTTAGGGTTTATGTTGATTATTAGGTGTTTTGAAAAAAAAAAAGTAAAGCTCAAGTGAGCAAAAAATAAAATGACAATAAAGTAAATACTCAAATTAGCAAAGATGAAAATGACATGAAATGTAAATGCTAAAAGTAAATAGTGCATAAAAATAAAGGGGCATATAATAAAAATAAAGGATAAAGTCAGTTATTAGTGATTAGTGGTTAGTTGGATGATCATCTTGAAACTTGCATTTGGAACTCATTAGAGAATTGGTAGAACCAAAGCCTCCACACAACAAGTTTCATTTGCTTTTTGTCAAGTATATCATCCATTTGGAATCCTCATGAGTACTATTTAATGATCAATGATGTTTAAGTGATTCGCGTTGATCAAAGGTGTTGTAGATCCATTAGAGGATTGGTAGAACCAAAGCCTCCACACAATGAATCTCAAGGTTATTGGATCAAAGAGATCAAATTAACATACTTGAACTTGCAAACATAAGTTTGGGCCACGAATGATCATTTATTCAAATCAGGACAAAATTTAGCGCTATGTTAAGCAATCGTAAGTGGACTTATATAGAAGTCGCACCTATTTTGAGGTCGGTCAATAGAAATCTATGCACCATTTGTTTTGAGACATGATATAGAGATCATGCTCCAATAACACTTAGTACAATAAGAAAAGCGATGAGATGAAGAGGGGTGAGAGAGAATACACAAACCACTTTTGAATTAAATTTAATCAAACTATTATTAAAATTATTCATCCATTTTTTGTGGAGTTAAACTCAACACCATGGATCCAATGATGTTAATAAAGTTTATGATCAAAACTTTAACCCAAGATCAGCCATAAAATAGTCACAAAATAATATTTTATTCAATATATACAAAAAACGGTTTAAAAATGTTTTAAAATGAAAATAAAAGAGAAAAATATCAACTATGTTCAAATTGATCAAGAAATAAAAAGTAAGTCCGTAGAAAAATCAGAAAAGGACTCAAATGATCTCATAAATATTTTGGTAATTTTTTAAAGTCGAAAATTATTTTTAAAATTAAAAGAAATGAGTAAAATAAACTAAAAATGATAAAAAAATACCAAAGTCAGAAGTAAAAAATAAGTGAAGTCACCAATATTTGTCACAATATCATTGGATTATTCCATAATTTTTTCAGAATTTAAAAATGTATAAAAGTATTCTTAAACATTTAACATAATTCAAATAAAGTAAAAATTTGTAAAAAATTCCAAAACACAAAATTAAATTGTGAAAAAATAAAAATCAGAAAGAGAATAATCAAAAATATTTTTCATAATTTTTTTCCAGATTATTTGGACTTAAAATGAATTTTCTATGATTTTTTGAAGTTTAAAATAATTAAATATAAAAATCAGAAAAGAAAATAAAAGTAAAAAATATATGGACCATTGGATGAGAGTCCAAACGCGTTAGTAATCAAATCCAAGGGATCTGACGCGTTGTTCATATCATGGTCATTAGTGAATAAAGCATAGAATCAAAAAGTAAAATCAGATTTTAAAAAAACAAGTGGCACGCCATCATTGGTTAGAAGATGACACATACGTCATCTTCAACCTCCATCAAATGTGATTTGCAGGTCTCTGAAACTATAAAATCAGAAGCTTGGACCTATGTCATTCGCTTCATTTCATCAAGACGAAGACAACCACATCCTCGCGCCAAATTTATATAAATTATAACTCAAGCAATTTGGAAGGAAAGTTTTGAAAAGTGATTTGAAATTTCATTGTCAAAACGTGTTTCCAGTAAAAAGCAAGTGTTGCAACTAGAACCAGGGCAATGAGAGCATCACAGTGATATCAAAGTTTTGAAGAATTGATGAAGGAATCTACCTATTGAAGTTGAGTTGCAGAGCTCTGAAACTGGACTTCTATGGAGCAATATAGGGCACGATTCTTGAATGTAATTATATGTTTAGCTTCAGGGAAGATCAAGGAAGGTGAATTGATGGAAAATTTTGATTGAAAAAGGCTTGAGAATGGATTTCGAAGTTGTTAAATTTTGAGTTATAGAACAAGTTTGGCAGGGTGATTCTGGCTATCCAAGCTTGAGGAAATGAATGGGGAATGACCCTCTATTTATAGGGAATCAAATGGAATGTCCAAGCGTGTGAAATAATGAAGTTTGGAGGGAAATCGTGTGAAGTTGCAAACAAGAAAAGTGTGACTTCCAATTTGATCAAAACTCATCCAAAACGCGCGTTTTGCTATGCTAATCACTTCTGGAACTTCATTAAACATGTTTAGAGGCATAAACGCGCAGAAACAAAGTGTTTAAAAGCCAAATCAAGGATTTCAAACTTCTGACTTGGTGAAAAATTCAGTTTCAAATTGTCAACTTCTGACCAATGGCATTCTCATCTCAAGGGGTCTTAGGGCATGATTCTTAATGCTTTAGAAAGATGAGGTTACAAACTTTGCAATGGAAAAAGAATGGGATCAAATGGATGCTTGAGCTTAAAGTTGTATTTAGTCAAAGTTGGAGAAAAAGGGTTGACTTTCCATACTTAGAAATATTTCAAATTTTTCTTCAAAAGTGACCTATAATGTTTTGCATCCAAACATGGTCTTCCTTTTAGAATTTTATCTTGACCAAAAAAGATGGCATGAAATAGACCTCTTGAATGACATTTTGAAACTTGAACCATTCAAAATCTCCAAAAATTGATATAGTTATGAATTGTTGAAGTTGGAAAAAAAATCATTAAATGACCTATAATCTTTTGTATCCTTAAGGCAACTCCCATCTGTGATGCGGTGGGAGAACTGACTTGAGGTTTTGCGTTTGTGTTTGAAAATTTTGCGGTTAGCAAGAGTCGCCACCGACTTTTCTTTTATCCAAAAGGAAAGGTAAAAAAGCACAGGAAAGACCTTTGAGATGTTTTCTTGAGTTCGGGGGATAGATTATGAAAAGGGAAGGTGCTAGCACCCTTTTCATCCATGGTTTTCCATGGGCTCTTAGTTACTTGTTTAAATCACTTGTTTGCTTTTGAAATTGTTTGAAGTGGTGCTTTGTGTGGTTTTGAAAGTATTTTGAAAAGAGGCCATTCTTTAGGCGATCTTTGTAATGATTCTCGTTCGTAAGAATATATACAAAGATGTTTGTCTTTTGAAAAATGTTACAATGTTTATGTAAGATGTTTTGAAATGTGTGTGTGTTTGTTTTTGAAAATAGCAAGGATTATTTTGAAATTGATCAAGTAACTAGAAGCTATCTACCTACTCAAATGTCTTTCTTGTGCATTTTTGTTCCTTTGACATTGTTGATTTACCATTGTTTTGGTAAACAACCCTATCTTTGGATGTAAACGGGACGGGCGTGGGTCATCCTATGACCATGATAGCAATGTTGCCAAGTATCTTAGCATGTTTGAGGGACCAAGATCATTTGTTTTAGGCAACCTTTGTATAGCGTCATCGAGGGACTATGATCTTATGTTTGTTTTGTTTTGCCAAGATACTTCACATGCGTAACATGGCCATTTTTATTTAGGCAACCAAGTGGGTGAAACCCTAAGGGTGCTTGTGTGAAAAGTGTGTCATTTTACATGCATTTGTCTTGCAATTAGGTCTTTTCTATTTGTTTGATTTTTGGTCTTATCATGCAAAACCTAGTTTACTAAACATGGTATATGAAAGCGATAAATTACGTAAAGTAAACTAAATTATTACAACAATTATTATGGGATGGGGGATACAAGTTTTTGAATGGGGATATTGCACAAAATAAACCCTAAAAATACTACTACAACCCAATTGAATATTGTGCGAAATAAATAAATATACAAATATTTAAAATGCAATAAAAATTTATTTATGCTAAAAAATGTTTTGTATTTGATTATTGTATGAGAAAATAAAATTAATTAACCCTAGAAAATAAGGAAAAATAATATTATTATTTTTGAAAGGGGGAAACCCTGATTTTTTATTAAAAGAAATATATATTCTATATTATTATTTTGTCCATTTTTGTATAAGAAAAATAATAAATAATATAATATATAAACATTAAAAATTAAGTATGGGTAGAAAATAATATTTTATGTGTAAAATAATAAAATAAAAAAAGTATAGTATTTATTAAATATATTTACAATTTATTTAAGAAAATAAAGTATATTATCCTAACAAATCATTTTTTATGCCAAAAAATAATAAAAATATAATAAAATAAAAGGAAAAAAATAAAGAAAATATTTTTCATGATTTTTTGTGATTCAGAAAAATAATTAAAAGTGATAAAATATAAAAATGAAAAGAAAATATGAAAAATATACAAAATAAAGCCAGGGGTGTAAATATCAAGTCAGAGGGTGTGACAATCAAAACAGAAAGGCCCAGGCACGCCAAGGCCCAGACAAGTCATCCATGTCCTCCAGCTTCCTCCTTGCGCGCGCGTATATGCTCAAACCTGTATCTTGCTATTTCTTGCATAAAAACAAAAACCCATAACATAAAACATGTAGCTTGTAATCTCACGATTCCAATGATATAAAATTTGTAACCTAACTCTCAAAGATCAGAGAGAATTTAATCATCCCTAATTCATGACCTAATTATTTCATGAACTTCAAGCTTCAAATTCTCTTAGCTCAGTTAATATAAATGACAAGTATGCATATGTACAGCTTCACCAAGATAAGGGCTACATTCTTTCTTCACAAATCGTGGCTTGAGGATGCTTAAATAGAGAGATAGAGTTTTGAAAAATACCTCCTTCAGCTGGATTTGGATATGACAATGTGGGGACTTTGAGTGAGGCCTGAAGATAGTGTGAGCTTCCTTAAAGTTCCTTCAAGCTATTCCAATGCCTAGCTTGCTTTGTGGATGGCCAGAAGTCTCTGTAGAAGTCAAGCTGCAACCTCAAAATTTGAAAATGGCAATGGTTGAAACATAGCTTACAGTACCAGGACAAGGGCTTGGATAGCTTTGATAGGATGTATGGAAAGTGTTTGAAGTGTTGAAACAAAAAAAGTACGAGCCAAAAATGAAATGGCTAGAGTTTTGCAGCAACTGGCAGTTTTGGCAGAAAAATGAAGTTTTGGAGTTTTTGAGAGTTTCAGATGTTTAGCATTCGTGTTTAGCCTTGTAATGACTTGGTATATTTGTATAGAATGATACAAAGTCCACCCCTTATCAGTTGTACATGTTCTGACCCCTTTTGCCACTTTTCTTGCATTTGAAGAAAGGTGAAATGACTTATGCCAACATGCTTGTACTGCTTGCTTGTGAGCTGATAGGAGTTGGTATGCTTTGCTTGATATATGTGGAAGTTGTTTGTACCAAAGGAACAGGTCCATGGCTCAAGGATGATAAAGTTGCAAAAGTTTGCCTTTATGAAAATGGCAATGTGCCCTTTATGCTTAAAATGGAAAAATCCCTTGTACAATGCTCCAAAAGCAAAGATAAAGCCCTTATCCTCTGAGTTTGCATTTAATTATAGAGTGTAGAATGAGTTTAGGACCTGTAATGCAAGGTACAAGCGTCCAAGATCAGATTTGCAACTTGATGCATTGTAAAAATGGCATGAACAAAATTGAGAAAATGCCATTTTCTCTTCTTCGATTCTCCCTAACCACAAATGATCTTGGAGAGTTCTTGGACATTTTGGAAAGCTTGCAACATACTTTACAATCCATATTTGAAATGAATTTTGAGATACCTTTTGGAACTAGGTGAAAAATGTCCATGAAGTTGGGTCAAAAACCTGCCTAAATTAGGGCAAATTTTCACTAAGTTATTTAGTTCATGGACCCCTATTCACAAATTCATAACTTGAGATCCAAGCATCTTTTGGGAAAACTTTGTGAATCAAAGTTGTAGATTTCATGGGGGACTACAACTTTCATGTTGGAAGTTTTATTTGAATCAAATTGCATCATGGTAAAAAAATGGTGAAAAGTTGGAAAAAAATAAGAAAATTTCCATACTTAAAAAAATTCTAAGTTATGAAATTTTTCAAATTCAAAACCCTAATTTTCAATTTTGGTTTTCTTGGTGAACAAGTTTCATGTTTTGACATACCTTGATGAATTATGACTCTTGGCACTTGATTTTGACCAAAAAGTCAAAGTTTGACTTTTCAGTGTACAGTTGACTTTTGATCAGTTGACTGGAAAATTCATTTGTCAATCCAATGATCTTGAGATCTTTTGATCCATGTAGTTAGGTCAAGATGATTCCATTGAGTCCTTGAAATCATGTTTGAACCCAATTGGTCATTGGCTAGGTTAAAAATCAGAAATTTCCCTTTCTCAGTCAAAACCCTAATTTTGAACATTTTGCCCTTTTGATGATTTCATCAAATTTCTTGAGGAGTTGTGATCCAAACTTGATGAAATGGTACATATGAGTCTAAAATGTTGTTGTGGATAAAAAATTATGAAGTTTGACTGTAAATTAGCCATGGTTGACTTTTTCCCCAATACAGCTGATTTTTAGGTCAACTGTCCAATTGACATGGTCAAAAATGTGGTTCAAGGCTTGAAACTTAACATGAGAAATCTTAGGGGTCCAAGATTGTGTATGAAAGTCACATGAAGCATTGATGATCCAAGGCTTTAAACTTAACATGAGCAATCTTTGGGTTATCAGTGCAAGATGAGATGTCTTGAGCTGACCAAACCCTAATCCTGTCTTGAGTCCAAGAAGTCTTGTGAGAAAAATATTGATAAATGAGAGGCCAAATTTTTGGGTACAACACCATACATTTTCTCACTTTGCACATAAAAGAAGGAATAAATTTCACATCCTCAAGATCATTATGGAAAAAGAATGGGCTCAAGGTGATAAAAATTGACCAAGTTATCATCATTTGAAGTCACACATGGAAAATTGGGGATGCATCTTGAGGACTTGTAATATTTTTTCTTCATCAAGTTTCTTCCACATGAAAACTCCCTGGAACTTTTGAATTGATTTGTTGATAACCCTTTAAAGAGAAGGATGTCTTTGAAATAACTCAAAAATATCAAAAGATGAGCAAGATATACTCCTTTGAAGTTCAAAACCCTAGCTCCTAGATCAAGAAACATGCCTTGAGGAACTTTGACAATTTTGAACAAACTTCTTGTACCAACACAAATGATTTGTAAATATAAGCTGTTGAGGATGATAATGAGAACTCATAGCAACCACAACCACTTCCATATCTTGAGAATTGATAGAAATATTTATTTGTGACTAATGGGAACAAAGCCTTATCCAAGCAAGCCAACTTCTCCAATCAATACCTTGTGCTTTTGAACCAAATTTTAAAACCTTGAAATGTGGGGAACCTTGCCATGCCATTCCTTCCAAAACAAATTCAATGGCGAGGTTTTAACTTCTCAAGCTTTATGAACTAGGGCATGGAAATAAACTCATGAACCCATGGAGCAACTTGCTGAATCTTATTGCCTTTACCAACATGGATAACAAGCAAGACAAGCCAAAATTGCATTTTATTAATTAAAAGAAGAAATCAAGAAACAAATATTCATGATCACAAAAAGACACAAGTCAAGGTACTTGGTAATTCCTCAAAGAGAAAAGCTAAATATAAGGAGGGGAACCAAGAATCCTAATGTGATCTTGTTGTGATGGAATCAACATGGTATGATGAAGGGATCTTAGGGGGAAAAATTGGGGTACAACACTCCCGACAATAATGGATGAGATGCTTAAAGACATATGGGCAATACCAGAGTTGGAACTCGACGAGATTATTCCCACATAGCTATAAGTTTTCACTTTGTAAATCTTTTTCGACGACTTCCTCTCACTAGGACTTCCGTCTCTGTGTACAAAAATCTCTTGTTTATAGGAAAAACTATCAATACAAAAACAATTTCAAATTTAAATTTTGTTTTTACTTTTTCTGTTTTGTTTGCAAAATGTCCAATAACTAAAATTGAACGAGCATATGCATATGAATACAATCGACTGTTAACAAATATGTGCATAAGAAATAGGAATGAGAATTTACTCAAGACTATAAGAGTTGGGGCAACGTCCAAGCCACCCATGAGTCCCCACAGAACCTCTTCAGGAGATTATCACTACGAATTAATCTTCGCAAGTTCATACATTCCCCGCAATTTTCCCAGTAGATCACTCTGGCAGATATATGAGTGCAGACTTCCTCCCAGTAATATTGCTTATCTACAGGATCCCAACTATTATAGTTTATGGGAATTCTTCTCACTAGCTGAGTTTTTAAAGCTGTAAAAACTTTTGCAGGTTACTTCTCTCCAATAGAGCTTATCCCTTTAACAAAGTTTACTTCCCAACGGAGTCCAGACTTTCGTCAACGAGATTTATTTCCCCAACAGGGTTTAATCCTCCAATGAGGTCCGATCTCCCTAGCATGAGTATTTTCCTCAGATGGCCATAAGTCACCGGCAAAACTCCCTTCCCCAGTGAAGCCATCAATATCCCTGGAGAGTTTCTACTGAATCTAAAATTAGGTCAGATGTTAGTCAACCTTATCCTTATCAGACGAGCCAGAAAGTTATCCATCGATGTTATCCCCAATTAGGGTATACAAAGAATTATAATTCCCCAGTAGAGTAAAATATAACCAAAGTTTTGAACACTTCTTCCCCAAGCAAGAATTAACACTCTCTAACAAAGTTTCCTCAGAAAGTAGAAATTAATGTTTTCCAGTGGAATTATCCTCAAACATTAAATAGGAGTCCCCAATGGAAACAATATCCCAGAAGATCAAAGATACACATTCCCTTCATCTCCAGCGACATTCAGGGATTTATTTTCCCTAGACTAAGATTATGCTTAAACTTGCGAATGCATTTCAAAAACATGGCACATTCATACATCATTTACAAAATATCATAACATATGCATAGGAAGCACATATAGCACAATCTTATTTATTTTGAGATCATCATTACGCAAAGCATCTCATACACCATGATATTTCATACAGCTAACTCTTTACCTTTTCAGGAAAGATCAATCGATAGACGAACATCATCAACCACTTATATGACCTGATAGTCTTCTCGAAGGCTACATCCAATGAAGAGTTTTTTCAGCATTTTCCTCAAAAGGTCATTTTCAAACAAACATGTGTTGGTTCAGTTTAAATCGACCAACGATTTATCCTGATTTGTGTCCTGGTAGATTTCTTTCTCTAGTTCAGTTAAATCGACCCTAAGCTTTTTCCGATTCGTCTCTAGTTAAAGACAATTCAAGACCTCTGTTGGTTCAGTTTAAATCGACCAATGATTTATTTTGATTTGTTTTCAAGTAGACTCTTTCTTTGGTTTAGTTAAATTGACCCTAAGATTTTTTTGATTTTTCTCCAGTTAAAGATGATTCAAGACCTATGCTGGTTCAATTTAAATCGACCAATGATTTATCCTGATTCATTTTCAGGTAGACTTTTTCTCTGGTTCTGTTAAATCGAACCTAAGATTTTTATGAATCGTCTCCAGTTAAAGATAATTTAAGACCTCTGTTGGTTCATTTTAAATCGACCAATGATTTATTCTAATTCGGTTTCCAGTAGACTCTTTCTCTGGTTCAGTTAAATCGACCCTAAGATTTTTTTGATTTGTCTCTAGTTAAATATAATTCAAGACCTCTGCTGGTTTAGTTTAAATCGACCAACGATTTATCTTGATCTGTTTCCGGTAGACTTCTTTCTATGGTTTAGTTAAATCGACCCTAAGATGTTTATGATTCGTCTCCAGTTAAAGATAATTTAAGAAGTCTGCTGGTTTAGTTTAAATCGACCAATGATTTATTCTGATTCATTTTCTGGTAGACTCTTTCTATTGTTCAGTTAAATCGACCCTAATATTTTTCTGATTTGTCTCTAGTTAAAGATAATTCAAGACCTCTGCCAGTTCTATTTAAATCGATCATTGATTTACCCTGATTCGTTTCCTAGTAGATTTCTTTCTCTGATTCAGTTAAATCGAACCTAAGATTTTTCTGATTTGTCCAGAGTTAAAGATAATTCAAGACCTCTGCTGGTTCAGTTTAAATTGTCAAAAGATTTATCCTAATTCGTTTCTGGTAGACACTTCCTCTGGTTCACTTAAAGTCGCTCGAAGATTTATTTTGATACTTCTTCCAGTTATTTTAGATGGCATCTATATTCCCTTTTTCGACGATTCTCCAGCACCCCTCTAAATGGCATCTCTAAGCCCATTCCCGTTACAATCAACCAACAACATTACCCTCTTGCACAGGCGAGTGCAAATTTCTGGGCACTTGAGTGTTCAATCATCTTCTACCTTCAAGTCACGAATGGTAGACAAGCCAATCTAACTCTTCAGGTTTAAGAAGATTGAACAGGGGCAGATATTGTACCCCGAAATTTGCCCTCTCATTTTTCTCAAAGCATTCTTTCAAGGATCTTCAAATAGTTAAGACACTCAAGGGTTGACTAGTCAAGATGCACCTCCTAAACCAAAGGCCTATAACTAGGGTTTGGATTTTATCAATGAAATTTGGTTTGAAAAGATCTCAAGTGGCTTACATGTTTCTTCTTATGTCCTTAACAAGCTTCGTGTCAAGTTTCAATCCCTACATCACAAGTTTTCTCAGTCAATAACTCGGATGATTGAAAATCAACTATATTGGTCAAAAAAGTCAATTATAGTCAACATATAGTCAAACTTCAAGATTTTTGGTCAACATAAACATCTCGAGGTTATATCCATCATCTTATCAAGGTTTTATCATGATTCCCCAAGGAAAGTCCTCAAATCATCAAAAGTCGAGATTTGTCAAACTAGGGTTTCCTTAAGAGAAGTCAACTGAACTTTGACCAGGCATAACTTTTACTTACTTCATCAACTTTTCCCAAACCAAAGCTTATTTTGAAGAAAATTCAATTCCTTATAACTTTGATGTTATTCTCAAGTCCAAAAAATGCTTCATTGGGAAGATATGACCTCATACATTTTAGGTCATTTTCAAAAGTCAACAAAAGATACTTTTTATCAAGGCAACTTACATCAAGATAATGTCTCCAAATGCAAAAATGATTAAAATAGAAAGTGTAGAGGACATATTGGGCTTTCCAAAAAGTCCAAGACCATCTCTAAAAGATGAAAATTGAGCAAGTCATGAATTGCACAAGTTGTGGAATTTTGAGGAATATCAAGAAGTACAAATTGAGCAAAATTGCATTTTTAGACCAATGAACCTATGTTTTAGACTTCAAGCATGTCCATAATTTCTTTGAAGACCTCTAAGTCCATTTTTGCATGGCCTTGATTTTATTTGTATTTATATTGACTTTATTTAATTTAAAATTAAATAAACTAAATAAGAATGCAAGAGATTATGTACCATAGCATTTGGGCTTATCTTAACCCATCAAGAGGCCCATAATTTCGCGTAAGATACATCAAATGAGTCTAGGTTCATGCAAGGATAAGAATGGAAAGAGAATAACTCAAAAATACATGTTTTCAATTGGTTTGATTTTGGTTTTAAATATGGTTTGATGGCTTGATTCTTGCCATATCAGTGGATCCATTACACTCCTCTATAAATATGCAAGAAAACCATAGCACAAGACACGCTACCATTGCATGAAAGAGCCCTCAAAACTTCACAAAATTATCCAAAGTTGTAAAAATTCGAAACCCAATTCCCAGCCACCCTTAATCAAAACCAAAGATCCAAACGTGCTCCCGAGGTCTCCAGTAGTCATTTCCAGTCCTTACACTAGCCTGAAGCACGCCTGAATCGCACGCACGAGTTGCACCGTTTTGGTATATTTTCTTTAAATCCAATCGTCTTTAATATGCATTGTTAACCAATTTAATGTTTGCATACATGTTTATAGCAATATACAGAACATGTTAGACATAAAGCATGTGAGTTTTGGGGCCTAATTTACAGGATACCATTTTTAACTCTGATCAGATGCTTTGCTTCAAAATGTATAACCCATGAACTTTTAGCCGAAAATAGCATCAGATTCAGACTCAGCAATTTTTTAAGGGGGGTAGAGTTGTTTTGGATCCTTAATTGTAGCTATTTTACAGGTTTAGGGTTTGATCCCACCAGAGAAGACAACCGGAAAATTGACTCTAATGGATGACTCTGATTGCAGGCGTGTCATTCCCTCAATGGCCCATTCAAATATTTCAGCACACACGTTTTTAAATAAGGATACGATTAATTTTCATATATAATATTATCCTGTTGTTTTAAATAACAAATGAGCAGAATGGTCTAGTGGTGAAGAGCGCGTTTGTCAAGCTGGAGAGCCTAGGTTCGATCCCCAGGTTTTGGATTTTATTTCTCTCATATTTTCTTTGCAGATCCAATGTTAGGCAGGTCCACACGCGTGTCATGTGCCTCACATCTGGGCCATCAAATGCTAATGTGAGCAGATTCAACGACCCAAGAGTGTGTTCCCACCATGTATCTCCCAGGATGGTTCACACCAAATCAAGCACAGTTGTTGGGCTCAGATTTTTCTTGCGCCTAACGTATTTTCAATTTCCACCCTCCAATTTCCTCCAAATCAGGCCCAAAGCTTTCTTCTTCTTGTTCTTATTTTATTCAAATTATTTGTTTTTATTTAAAACACAAAAATTAATCTTAGTTTTTATTAATTAAAATCAATTAGACATTAGGTTTTTTTTATTATCATTAACTTAGTTTTCTTAATAAGTTAGAAATGATTAGGTTTTAATTTAATCAATCACTTCAATTATTTTTTATAAACAACGAAAACGACAAAAAATATTTTCTTAAACATTTAGGAGTTTTTTAGGGTTTTAACCTCGCTTCAATCTCCGCGTGCTTATCTATTTCGCATTTTTATTTTTATGGATTATGTGATTGACAAAAGGACGTAATAGTTTCAATTAGGACCTTTACACTTTTCTTTCCCCCCGTTTTGGTTTGTAATTCCCCCACCCCAAAGCCTTGTAATAGCGTAGATTTAAATTCTCACATTTTTATTTTAATACTGATATTAATTGTTAGATGAATGCTAATAGGATTTTATGATAAGACTAAATGCAAACGCTATAAAAACTTACAACCAAAGATAAATAACTGAAACACAACACACTCGCACATGCACACCTCTAGGGAACCTCCACGTGTTGCCTTAAGCACAAACAGTCGGGTCTCTCGAACGTAGGATATTTTAGTGGTAACCCTTTGGTTTTGAGATCATAAGTCCCTCGATGACCCTTTCTACATTGCCTTGGTATATGATCTTAAAACCTTAGAGTAATTACTAAAGTATCTTATGAGTTGCTCTCGTGACTGAACGATGACCCTCGCCTGCCCCTCAAAACATCCAACGATAGGGCTACCTACTAACTAATAGTAGAATAGCATTGTCTAAAGGAAAAGAGGGAAAAAAACAATGACCGTTCGAGTAGACAGCTCATAGTTGTTTGCTTATAAAAAAACAAATAAAACAATTTTCACACATACACAAACTCTTTTCTAAATATTTTCAAAGACAAAACACTTTGTATGCATTCTCAATGATACGAGAATCATTACAAATTTTGCCGCACTAAGGCGTTTTTTCAAAAATATTTTCAAATACACTTACACAAAAAAGCATTTTCAAAGTGAGCTAGCAACTAAGAGCCCGTAGATAACTACGAATGGAAAGGGTACTAACACCTTCCCTTTCCATAACCTACCCCCCTTACTCATAAAAATTATCGAAAGGTCTTTCCTATTCTTTTCATCCTTTCCTTTGTTGGATAAAAGAAAAGTCAGTGACGAATCTTGCTAACCACAACATTTGCGATAAAATGCAAAACTAGTAAAGTCAGTTCTCCCACTGTATTACAGAAACCTATGACTCTTTGTATAACCCTTAAACCAAAATCTCAGAGAGACCTTTCATGACCTAGAGACAAAAGTTTTGGTATGTAAAAAGGCTCCACTTAAGGAAGGCCCTTGTACCTTTCCCTCTAGTGTTATCCATGATAGCCTTAAGGAAACCACCTTATAGGGAGGGTAAAATATCTGTAAGCCGAAACTAGGAACCTACTAACGAAGGATACCTTTCATATCCCACTATAATCCCTAAACCCGCAAGGGTTGCCTATTCATCCATTATTAACTTTACCCTGTAGGGCTTCCATCTTTCTGATATAACCTCTAGCCAGTAGGGATTTTCTTTTGAAAATCCTAATCCTTGGCCTGTAGGGATCCCCTTTTGTCTGTCACTATCCTTAGAACCTTAGGATCTTGACCTCCATATGAAACTTTCCCATGAAGGATGTCCTCACTAATGCACGCCATGTGGCCTATATCAGGCCATGGGATTTGGTGACTGTTGATCGATCACTGTGTGCTCTTTTCCACGTTATTTCCTCAAGTCTAACCTTCATCTCAACCGTTCGTTGGTCTATCATAATTCCTAGCCTGTAGGAATTCCCGTCCCTCTATTACAATCCCTAGCTTATAGGGATTCTTCTTTGTTTTTCATTGCCCATAATCCTTAAGGAGTTCAAATCTGTCTCAATCTCTGAGTCAGTGTAGGTCCATAATCCTTAAGGAGTTCCTGTCTGTCTCACTCTCTGAGTCAGTATAGGGCATCCTCATTTCTATGTCTATCATTAAACCCGTATAAGGTACCCTTAGTTTACCTTCATACTACGTATGCGTAGCATATCCATGAAACTTTTTTGCATACCCTTAAAAGCCAAAAAATATTTTTTCATTCACATACATTCATAAATTTGCATCTCATACATTTCCACCTTCTACCTTATCCAACTATTACCCATATACTAGCTGATTTCTTGGTACCCGCAAACGAACTTAAGAAAGTATGAAATTATGGAAGGAGGAGATTAAGCATTGGAGATTCAATGGAGCTTGGTCCTACAAATATTATTGTGGAGAAAAGACAGTCCTTCACCATGGCAACTACAGGCTACACCACGCCTCAAATGCCATTACTACTATCAAGAATAATTGCCCTATCAACAGAATTGGCATGCCCAAGAAGAGCCTAGGGCCACAACCATTCTCTTACAAGTCCAAGAAATATGAAACATTTCCTAAAGTCAGTGGATCAACAAAAAAGCTCATCTCTAGGATCATTAGACTTTATCAATTTCAATTTGTAAGTTCCAAGTTGCTAAGTTGTATTTAGTGTAAATTTGTATCTTTTGATTAGTAATACTAATAAAATAGGCATGCATGTTTTGAAATCAATCTATTTGTATTCACTCTTCTATCACTTTCCATAAATATCAATTGTTCACTTCCATCTTCCATTTCACCACTTTAGCAAACTTCAAGGGAGAATGATGTGAATTAAATTAACTGAATTATGCTGGTGTATGCTTTCAACGTAAGACCGAGTTGACGATGTAACGTATTATTTCAATTCCTAAACATTGGAAAAATAAGGAGTTAATCCTTAGTTAACCCCCTCGAGCTATAAGTTTGAGTTATTTCTATTTTCTAAAGAAAAACCCTTAATCTTAACCAGGGGCAGGGTAGATTTCAATTAATTCAACAATGCATTTAAATCCAAGGAGAATCAGGCCATCTAAGCAAAGGTTCAAGCATATCTCCTTCCTCTATACATCATTGAGGAAACAACCTAAATAATGGTTCAAGCACATCATCTTCCTCATGCACATCAACAAAGATTGAGGAAGCAATCAATAAAGACAAAGTTCACAACATCTATTACCTCAGTGCATCATTCGAGATCGAGAAAACGATAAAAATGAAGCTTACAACAATCAGCATGGTAGTCACAAATGTTCAAAGTAAAACAAATTCAAAAGGAGAAATCCTGCTAAGACAAAGAAAATCTTGACTTAGGTAAAAGTTAGGGTATCCCGATGGACTGAATTCAAAAGAATCGGCCCATGTAAAAATAAGGGATTAAAACAAATAAATTGGAGAACAATCTTGCGACTGCCACCTTAAGAATCATCAAGGCTTATCATCAAAGCTTGGATCTTATCAATGCTTGGGTCTTATCAATGCTTTTCATCGGTGCTAGAGTCTTTATCTACACTTCTCATCATCTGCGAGACTACAAAATTTCTCTTGGAGACTGAACGCCTGTGTTGCATTAATTGAAATTAGGATTGGAGAACATCAAGGATAATGGGGTGGGCCAAATAAATTTTTAGTTTACATCCTTTGTTTCTTAAAACCACAAACCACAGCCACGTTACAACCTTCAAAAGTCCTAATTTAAGGAAGGTTAACTATGAAAGCATTATCGGCAAAAATTATGTTAAACTGACTCCTATGTTTGTTAAAATCATTACTAACCACTTCGCTTCTTCGAATCTCCATCTATAATCATCCATTTCTATTCAAACTTCGACTTCAAAACTTGCATGTGCATCAAACTGAATTACTTTTAAAAATGTACAATTTTATATACGAATAGACACTTAACATCAAAGGAGATCTCAAGAATTGGTTTAATCAAAAGTGATCCATTTCAAAATGCTCCTAACTAGGGGGAAAAGCATCTAAGGAGGAACCCCGATGGTCTTAGGTAAGACTAATGATTGTAGGGGTATATCGCATAAAGATACTATTGACAAGGGGTGATCATTCTGAGATTCAATTAACTTGGGTCACATTTCAAAAAGTGTCATTCAATCAGGGGTATACCTTTCGAAGGAGAATTCCTTAATTAAGTCATATCACAATAGAGTATGACTCGGTTTCCTCGTTTTAACAAACTTCTCAAGGCCTTGATAATCAAGGGCAACCTTCCAAGATTTAAATGTTGGGGCAGTACATATAAAGTTCATCCTACTACATGTAGAGTCCAAGTTCCTTCTTAAACAACTTCAAGAACAAAACTTTTCAAGATTCAAATACTTGGGGAAATCCATAGCGGTTTCACGTCACATCATAGTAAGATCCAAACTCTTTCCAAGGGTACTTCCTCCAGACCCTGGAGATTGGGGTCATATCTTTCAAAAATTCAAATGTTGGGGCAAAACCACTGTGAGGTTCAATCAAAAGGAGTTGATTTAAAATAGTTCATCAGGGGCAAGTCATCCAAAAGTACCTTCCCCAATATCTGGAGATTGAGGGAATAATGTTTCAAAGTTAAAAATAGTGGGGTCATTCATATTATGATCAAACTATTTCCTAGCTCATATCAATGAGAATCTCCTCCAAGACCCAACATATTCCACACATGGACAAGCTCTTTGCGTACTTTCATAATGTCTAGTGGATCTTTCTCCTACATCGGTAATCTTTGAGTTCAAATTGAGATTCAGGAAATCATGATATCATAAAACTCAACTATCATCTGACAAGAAACCTTGTTGCATAGGCAACCTCTCTACGTCCTAACCACCTACACCATTCAAAAGCATACGAGTTGGCATAAACCATTGTCATGCATCCATAAGGTTACTTCGATCTAAAATCAAGCTATACATATCATCTCATCCAGGTGACGAATTCCAACAGCATGGATCTAGACAAGGGCCCAATCTCACTTGGCGTCAACCCTTAAGCCCGATTGGCACCTCAAAACTCTAACATCCATTGATATATATCCGAGTTATGCATTATATGCATTGGTCAGTCATTCTACGCATTAACGCTTACATTTGCATGCATACATGACATGCCATAAATAAGGACTTAGGACCTCCCATAAAAAATACTGAGTCAATTTCCAGGGGAGTCACTATCCAAGTACAATCTTCAGATAAGTCAGTAACATCTCTTTGACTATTCCTCCCAGTGAGCCTGTCCTACAAGCATTCTTCGTCAAACTGAATTGTAAGAAGCCTTATGTAAAATCATCCAAGACACCTTACGTACAACCATTAAAGTCGTAAGCAGCCTCTAAGTTGATGTTATTCCAGTAGCGCTACTGACATTGGTGTAAAGTTAAGTTCTTGTCTGGAAGTGTTCTAATTTCCATTTGGAAGCTAATCCTTATCACCAGTTCTCGGCCGATAGCCTACCTTAGGCACTGATTCCGCAATTCAAATAAAATAGGCATTGCATTTATCAATCATCGCATCATCTCAATTCATAATATTATCATATTAAGCATACATACCATGCATCATGCACACATCAAGCATAATCATATCAAACATTCATACATGCATTACATTTAACCATATATGCCCATGAAAACTGCGGAAAAATCTCAAGGCATGATTACCAGCTAAGACGAAGTCAAATTCAAATCCAAGCTTAGTGTTATCCATTCATATTGCTATCACTATAGTTACCTCGGTTGAGAATAGACACAACCGTCAAAGATACCTATATCAAAATTTAACTAGGCATCTTACCTATGATTCATATCCAAGGCCTAGTCATCACCTGTCTCCGGGCTTACACTTACATTTACCAAATTCAAAATTTTCAAGGTCAAACCTTTCAAAAACATTCAATTTCATTTGATTATCAATCCTTGGATGAGAATAGACACAATTGACATCATCAGCGAAACTTCGGTTTCAATCTTAAAACCTAGCATTCTTCATGCTAAACAATTACCTTGGTTGAAAACAGACACAACCGGTAAAAAATCGGATCTCGTCTTTGATCTAGTTATCCAAGATTTGATCATCAAAATACTTTTCAATCATCTACCCCCTAGGTTGTGGTAGGTGTGCGGATTTTCGGGTTCATCTTTATTCCCTAGGTTGTAATGAATGTGTGAATCTATCTTCGTGCCGTTTATCCTCTAGGTCATGGTAAACGCACAAATTCTTGAAATATATATCCCATAGGTTGTGATAGGTATGTGAATTTTTCAGGATTATACGATTCATCCACTAGGTTATGATGAATAACGTAAGCCTATCCTTGTTGTATTTTATCCCCTAGGTCATGATAAATGCACAAGTTCATCGTCGAACTGTTTACTCCCTAGGTTGTAGTAAACATGATAAAATTTGCGATATAACTTATTACATCAGTCTCCATGCAGTGATGTGTTATCAAACTTTGTTGTATTTATCCCCTAGGTCATGACAAATGCACATGTACATCCTCGTACTGTTTACTCCCTCGGTTGTAGTAAACATGACGAAATATGCGATATAACTCATTGCATCAGTCTCCATGCAGTGATGTGCTATCAAACTTTGTTTTATTCATCCTCTAGGCCATGATAAACACATAAGCCTTTTCAATTATATATCCCCTAGGTTGTGATAGGTATACAAATTTTCATGGTTATACTATTCATCCTCCATGTTGTGATGAATACATAAGCCTATCCCTGCGTCATTTATCCTCTAGGTCGTGATAAATGCACAAGCTTATACCCGTGTTATCTACCCCCTAGGTTGTGGTAGGCATGCAAAATCCGCTATATATTTCGTTGTGTCAGTCTCTAAGCGGCAATGAATTATCAATGTTTGTGTTATTTATCCTCTAGGTCGTGATAAATACACAAACCTGTATTTGTATTATTTACTCCTTAGGTTGTAGTAAATATACGAAATATGCAATATAACTCGATGCATTAGTCCCGAAGCAGCAATAGGTTATCTGTCTCTCTGCAATATAATTTATTGTGTTAGTCTCCATGCGACAATGGATTATCAGACTCTGTGTTATTCATCCCATAGGTTGTGATGAATATGCAAAATCTGCGTCATTAGCTTACTCAAAGCATTAGTGAGTCAAATTTCGAATTGATATTGTTTACTCAGGAATTGCGATACAACTTGTTGCATCAGTCTCAATGCAGCAATAAGTTATCAATTTTTCAACTTGTGTTATTTACATACTAGGTTATGGAAAATATGCAAAAATATGTGATCTCTTTTCTAGGTATTAGCGAGTTATCCGCATCGTCATATCCTGGTTAATTTCACTTTTTGCTTTTACTCTAGTAGGATGATACATCATCATCTTCGCCTACTCTTTATCCAAAATCTGGTAGGAGGATACATCATCGTCTTTTCCTATTTCTTTGAGCTTTGGGGTATCTTATATCAGTGTATCCTTATTTAATAATCTTTGGTCCAAATTTTGGGGTCTTCCATTATATAATAATCCTCTGATTCGAATATGCGAGACCTACGCATTTTCGCACCATTCAATCGAAAAGTGATTAAATAGGGGCAATTTGCATGCCCTACATTTGCCCGCCCTTTATTTCTACGATCAAAAATATTTTCAACATTGGTTTTACATTATTCTTTGATTTTTATAAATATTCGCTTCAAAACCTATTTAAAAATATAATATTTTATTTCAGATCATTTGTATTTCTGAATAAACAAATACTTGCTCGTCTTCAAGTACTTTTGTTGTGCCCCAAAATATGCCCTCCCATTTTCTTCAAGATATCTCTTCATGCTCCTAGGGTTTTCATTTGCTCAAGGTTACTCAAGAATTGATCAGACAAATTCTCCTCCTAAGCAATGGACCTACAACTAGGGTTTCACTTTTCTCAAGGAAGATTGGGTTTCTAAGGCCTCAGGTGGATTTCATGGTTTCTTATATGTCTCAAAGAATGCTCATAACAAGTTTCAAGCCTTGCATCACAAGTTTGTTCAGTCAATTGCTCAGATGACTGAAAATCAATTGTATTAGACAAAAAGTCAATTATGGTCAACATACAGTCAAACCTCAAGATTTTTTGTCAACATTAACATTTTGAAGTCATATTCATCATTTGATCAAGGATTGATCATAATTCATCAAGAAACCTCAAGATTCATCAAAAGTCAAAAAGTTACTAAATTAGGGTTTTCTTAAGAAGCCAACTGAACTTTGACCAAGCACAACTTTCACATGCTTCATAATATTTTCCTCAACCAACGCGCATTTTGAAGGAAATTCAATTATCTACAACTTTGTCTCTCTAAGCTCAAGTCCAAAAAATGCTTCATTTAAGAGATAGGGGACAATACATTATAGGTCATTTCAAAATTCAACAAAAAGACAATTTTTGTCAAGGCAACTTACATCAAGATAAAGTATTCAAATGCAAAAATGATCAACATGGATATTGTAGAGGATATCTTGAGCTTTCCAAAAGTGCAAGATCACCTTCATATGATAAAAATTGAGAGATTTATGATTGGTGCAAGTTGGAAAAGTTTGAGAAAATGCATGAAACCAAAAGTGATCAAACTTGAATTTTTGGGCTAATGGGCTGATGTTTCAAGATCCAAACGTGCATAAGGCCTTAATATGAACCTCATAACTTATTAATACCCCCTTGGACTTTTATTCCATTTATTTTTTATTTTATTTGTTTAAAATTAAAAATAAATGAAATAAAATAAAAGCCTTTCATACAAGGTCCAAGCCCACTCTTTGTTTGACATAATTCATCACTATATATCCTTCATTCAGACAAGAGCAATGCCACGAAAAAACCTTGCAAAGATCATATTCCAAAAAACTTAAAATTCTCAAAACTAGGGCAAGTTACAAATCCTATTTGCAGCCACTTTCAAGCAAAACGTATAATCCCATTTAACTTCAGGGACACCTTAGGGTAAGAATGGATCAGTCTTGATGATCCAAAGCACACGAAACCAACATACATGCACCATCGTTTTTCATTATTTCATAAAATTTGTATTTCTGTTTTCATCGTGTTTTAACGCATACTAACTCCACTAACATGCTTCTGAGATGCCAATATGCAGGAAAAACCCATTGCACGGTCCCCATGATGGTTGAATCGGGAATGGCGATGCTTACACCGTTTTGAGTTATTTACGTTATATCTCTTTCTACAATGAGATTTGGCCAAAACTAATGGTTCCATTGGGTTTGCAAGGCCTGAATTAGGGGGGGCAGGGTCCCTGGGAATCACTAACGCTTCGTGTTTTTGCAGGTTGAATAATGAGTTGGCCGAAGAAGAGGACCAGATCTAGGGCTACGGCGCTTCTCTGACCCAGTCCATTGGTTTAGTTTATATTTAATTGTATCCATAGCATTACCGGATGTAACAACTACCCGAGTGGAAAACGCACGCGTGTTAAGGCTTTAGTATACCAGGGCGTGGGTTCGATCCCTGCCTTTTGTGTTTTTTTTCATGTTTTTTATAATTTTCACAGTTTTCTTACATTTTATGTAGCGTGCAATGGATAGACACCAAGGCACGCTTGGCCTGGTGGCAAGCTATGTTACTGAGGAAGCAAAGGGCGTGGGTTCAACACCCACCCCTGACATTTTGTTTGGTTTTGTTTCCAACTTGTATTTTCTTTCTTAATTTCTTCCCTAACCCTATTTTCTAATTCTTTTGGCAAACTTAACCCTATTTCACTTAATTATAAAAACAAAACCCATTTTTGACAAACCCTAATTATTTAAGTTTTAGGTTTTTAATTAATTTAATTAATTAATCTTTTTTATTAATTAATCATCATCAAAAACCTTTTTCATAAAAAATCGCCAAAAAACATTTTGTTTTCCTCTTTCCTTTTCTTATTTTATTTTCTTAGATAAATTGTATAGGTTTCGCAATTGTAAGCGTAGCTTATTTTTTCCGCATTTCATTATCATGTAGCTGCTCCAGAATGTAATAGTTAAGGTTTTTATTTTCCGCACTTTACTATTATGTATCTGCCCCAAAGCGTTATAACAGTCTAGGTTTATATTTTCTGCCTTAATCTTCTGCTATTATATTTTCTATGCTTCCGCTTAGTAATTAGAGTTTGTATGGAAAAACTAAAAACAAACGATAGAAAACCTAAATCTCAAGATAAATAATCGAATATAACACACTCACACACTTGTATCTCTAGAGTAACCTCTCTTGTTGCCTTCGAAACAAAACGGCCATGTCCCTCGAAATTAGACACACTTTAGAAAAGTCCCTCGAATCAAAGATCATAGCCCCTTGATGACCCTTCGATGTTGCCTTTCGATAAATAATCTAGTCCCTTACTAGAATTGCTAAAGCGTCCTTACAAGTTGCCTTCGATGACCGTATGATGACCCTTCTCCTATCCCTTCACATCCATCGATAGGGCTTCCTACTAACTAATGGTACATATAGTACTATCTAAAAGAGAAGGAAAATTACAAGAACAACCTTGAGTGGGTAGAATACTGTTAATCGCTTGCTCACAAAACAAAACATTTCACAAACACTTTCAAAAATATTTTCAAACAAACTCTTTGTATACATTCTTGAGGACCGATACAAGAGTCATTACAAAGTTCGACTTACATTGGCCAAACCTTCAAAAAAATTCAAAACACTCACAAAAAGCAAATTTCAAAAGTTAGCTAAGCGATTAAGAGTCTGCAGATAACTACGGATGAAATGGGTGCTAACACCTTCCCTTTTCATAGCGTACCCCCCGAAATAAAAATATATCAAGGTATTTCTTCTTTTTTTCACCCTTTCCTTATTAGATAAAATGAAAGTCAATGGTGACTCTTGTTATCCGTAACATTTGCGATAAAGCACAAAACAAGTCAATTCTCCCACCGTATTATAAAACTGGCGACTCTGCTGGGGAGATACTTAAAAAGATGGGTTAACTTAGAGTCTTAGATCACTTTTTACTTGCTTTAATTGTCTTATTTATTTGCTTTATCTTTGAGGGTTGCTTGGGTTTATTTTCTTGCAAAGATCCTACACTTGGATCTAGGGATGCCTTAGGTAAGTAGCAATAGATAATAGAAAATGTAAAACATAGACCGATATGGTTGAAGTGATGGATATATTAGCGTGACACTTTGGTTCGTACAGTTGTTCCTTGAGTCAGTTGAAGATAACACTAGGCTTCCGCATGGTGTCATGAGCACTAACTGACCTTTAGAACCTTAATTGACCCATCTTGGCCATTAGAAGGTAGTGAGATAGCCGAATTTTGTGCAGTCCAAAGTTGGTTGGTACTTGATGTTATGCTCATTGAGATTCGACTCTCGGGATATTTTTGGTGGAAAGTCAGTTGTCGTGTTGAAATAAATCCTGCGAGAAAGATCGATGATATGAGACTCCTAGAACCCGATTAAATTTTAGGATAGGTTGAGCCAACTTGACTTCTATAGAAAAGGGTACTTACCTACTGACCTCGTGAAAGCATTTAAACCTAAGGCTCTTATGTGCTTTGCTTGTGTTTGTTATTTGTTCAAACATGACATCATGACATCATAACATCGCATTTTCACTAACCATTTCAAGGATCTCAGGGACATGTGATGCAGGTTTATCATGGAATAGACTTCTAGCAAGGGGAAAGAGGATTTATTTTCCTCTAACCAGATGCCATCAAAGATCAAAGTACGTTCCCTTGAGTCAAAGGATAAGACCCACTTAACATGGTGAGCTTGATTCTCATGGAAGGACGTTCAAAGATGCAAAGTTATTCAGTCGAAGCTGCATCCAAACTCAACTTCTAACATTTCATTTTTGTTTATCCCGCGAGATCCTTGAAAACAATGCATGTGCATCTACATACCATACATATCATCACATAATAGGTTTTCCCAAGACAGGTTTTCACATCTTTTTACTGTTTATTTTAGTAAAAGATGGCTCTCGAGAAAACCGTCAAAGATCTTCAGACCCAAAATGCTCAATTCCAAGAAACACTCCTGAACTTAGCCAATGGGCAGAAAGAGTTAATGGCACTCATCGCTAAGAAGAAAAAGACTAGGAAACTGGTCAGTATATTCAACATGGGAAGAAGATTCAAAGGTACCTCCAAGCAGGTTCAAACTATTGATACCCCATCAAATGCAGATGACAATCAGGAGGAAGACGGTAAAAGTGTCAAAGCTGAAGACGGAATTAACTTCAGTTCTAGCCAATATTCTGAGGAAGAAGACTATTATGCTGAACAGTATCCTCCCGCTAATGAAAAGTACAAACAACTGGAATATCGCCTGAATGCCATGGAAATCCAAAGAGTGTCTGGGTTAGATTTTAAAGAGTTGGGATTACTCTCGGGGTTTTTTATCCTTTACAAATTCAAGGTCCTTACTTTTGTGAAATATGATGGGGTTTCCTGTCCAATACTTCATTTAATGTATTATGTCTGGAAGATCCAACCTCATACTTCTGATAGGAAGTTATGGGTGCATTTCTTTCAAGATAGCTTATCAGGATCCTAGTTGGAATGGTTCTATCAACTGGAAGGAACCAACATCCGTACTTGGGAAGACTTGGCTGCTACCTTTTACAAATAATACCAATACAATGCTGATGTTGCAGCAACCTGGGTGCAATTACAAAGTATGAACATGGGCTCGAACGAAGGCTTTAAAGAGTATGCCCAGAAGTGGAGAGATCTAGCTGGAAGGGTTCAACCTCCTTTGTCTGATAGGGAGTTGGTTGATATGTTCATGGGAACTCTGACATGACCTTTCTTTAATCATCTGATCGGAAGCTCTTCAGTCGGAGTCACCAAGCTGATATTAACTAGGGAACATGTTGAAGGTGGAATCAAAAGTGGAAAAATTCAAGTGGTTGCATCTCCAAGTACTATGAAGAAGGCATTCAACGGGAAAAAGGAAAGTAATGTTGTGTATGTCCAGAAGGGTCGGGCTAGAAGTGATCGGAACCAATATGTGGGGGCAGTGCTAATTTCTAATCTTGTGCAACAATAAAAACAGGGAAATTAACATAGGTCAAACGCACCCAGGATACAGTTTACTAAGATCAACATGTCGTCTTCTTAGGCATTATAACATTTGTTGAAAGCATAGTTGATAATGTTAAGGGATCCTTCTTAGAACCCCAACACCTCCTCTCCTCGTTATAATCCTAATGTAAGATGTCCCTATCATTCCAATAGTCTAGCACATGACACAAATAGTTTTTGGGCTCTGAAAAATAAAATTCAAGATATCATTGACAATAAAGAAATTAAGTTTTATCCTCTTGAGACCCTCAACGTGATTATTGCACCTATGCCTAAGCACGAAAAAGGCATAAGTGCTATTGATGATATTTCGTATGTTTCTACTGTAAGTGGACTGACTACTCCCCTCCTAATTATTAAGAAGAATCTGTTGCAAGCGGGTTTATTTCTGGGTTGTATTGAAAGATGCTACTACTGTGCAGCCCAACCCAATGGCTACAAATTGCTGAAAGAAGGTATTCAGCGTCTGATGGATAACCATATAATACTAGTTGACAAAACTCCCTCTATTGAGAATTTGTTCCAAGACTTAGAGCTTGAAGAGGTATCTTTAATTTCCGGCACTCCTACCAGAATCACTTCCAAGGGTCCTGCAAAGATTACTGTCGAACCTAGAGTTGCTCCTTTGATAATCACCGCACCTGGACCTATCCCAAATTCCTCGGACAAGGCTATCTCTTGGAATTATGGGGCCGATGTCTACTACCATGGCATCAAGCAAGAAACATTGACTATTGAAAGTGAAGATATTGAAGTTATTGATCCCAACATTGACAATATTGTTGGGACCAGTAAAATTACTAGAAGTGGAAGGGTTTTCTCTCCAGAAATCTCTCCAAAGACTTTCGCCAACCAGTTCGCGTTACCGCTACTGCATCAATTACTGATACTCGGGGCAAAGAACAAATGACAGAGTCTGCCCAGACAGAGGCACCTAAAGAAGTTACCACTGAAGATACCTCCAAGAAAGAGGTAGAGGAGGTATTAAAAATCATCCAAAAAAGTGATTACAAGATTGTTGAACAGCTGGGGAAGACCCTCTCCAAGATATCTATGTTATCCCTATTGTTGTGTTCAGAAGCCCATGCTCAAGCTTTGGTGAAGTTCTTGAAGTCTGCTCACATGCCACAAGAAATCTCTGTTGATCAATTTGAAAATTATGTTGCTAGCCTAACCACTGATAATGGACTAGGCTTTTCTGGTGCTGACTTAACTCCTGAAGGAAGAAACCACAACAAGGTCATGTATGTCTCTATTGAATGCAGGGGCACTACCTTAGCTCATGTGTTAGTTGATACAAGTTCCTTGCTAAATGTCTTACCGAAGGGTGCTCTAGACATACTTGATTGTGAAGGGGTTACGCTGAAACCCAATGATATTGTGGTGAGAGCCTTTGACGGTTCAAAAAGGATGGTGCATAGAGAGGTGGATCTTTCGATCAAAGTAGGTTCGCATGTATTCAAATCTACCTTCTATGTAATGGATATTCAACCGACCTATTCTTATTTACTTGGACGCCCCTAGATTCATAGGGCCGGCATTTTTACCTCTACGTTGCATCAAAAGCTGAAGTATCTCACGAAAGGAAAGATTGTTACAGTTTGTGGTAAACAAGAGTACATGGTGAGTCACTTGAACTCATTCAAGTATGTTGAGATGGACGAAGAATTCATCGAGACTCCCTGCCATACTTTTGAAGTTATTCCTCAGACAACTACCACTACTGAATACGTTTATTCTATTCCAAAAGTTACCAAGTCTCCGCCCCGAACGACTTCTCTGTAAGACGCCAGAGTTGTGGTAGAAGAAGGTGGTTGCACTACTTAGGGGCAGCTTCCTGACATTCCGTACAAGTCTGAAAATTTTGGTTTGGGTTTCATTGTAGAGGCTCAGAGGGCTGTTCATCGTGATCGTGCTGGAAGACCATCATTCTGCGTCAGTAACAATGGAGTCAATGCGGTAGAAGATGCTGATAATGACTACGACCTAGACAATTGGATTTTTCCCACCACCCACAACGGGCTCAGCAATTGGATGACTGAAGACGTTATACCGATCTCTTTTATTCATGAGTAAATGTTATTTTCTATTTCTTTTTGCTTTCAAGTTTTGGCTATGTAATTTTTTAAAATAATAACTTTAAGCCTTGTGCCTTACTCGGGGCACAACAGTCCATTTGCTAGGGTTGTCATTTCATTCGCATATTTTCATTCAATAAATCATTGGATGTTTCCATTTCAAATTTTGCGCTCTTTATCTTTCTTTTACTTTATTACTTTCAAAATAGCTATGTGTTCTTACACACACCCACACAACAAATTTCATATCCATATCCACTCTGGATCCCATTGATAACAATTATGCTATTGCCACTTATGACTTCGAAAATATGATCTACCAAGCTGAGGACGAAGGTGAGAAAGATTATAAAATACCTGAAGAGCTTGATAGGCTGTTAATGCAGGATAAAATAGCCATACAACCACATGAAGAGCCAGTCGAGTTTGTGGACTTAGGTACTGAAGAAGACAAGAAAGAAGTCAAGATAGGTGCCAACCTAGAAGACAGTGTCAAGAATAGATTAATCCAAATATGGCATGACTATGTTACCTGACAGTATTAGAGAACTCAATGGGGTGTGTACTGGGGCAACATGACGAGTCTGGTCGAAAAGAGCATGCAATATACTACCTTAGCAAAAAGTTTACCGACTGTGAAACAAGATACTCACTGCTCAAAAAAACTTGATGCACTTTAGCATGGGTTGCTCGCCGACTAAGACTGTATATGTTGACTCATACTACTTTGTTGATCTCTAAAATGGATCCTATAAAGTACATATTCGAGAAACCCGCTCTCTCTGGAAGAACATCAAGAAGATCTTACAGAAGATGATAGTGACATACAAAGATTGGCATGAGACGTTACCATTTGCTCTTCATGGTTATTGCACTTCAGTATGGACGTAAACTAGGGAAACCCCATTCTCTTTAGTCTATAGTATGGAAGCTATCTTACCAGTCGAAGCCCAGATTCCTTCCTTAAGGATTATGAAAGACACAGATTTAGACGGAGACGAGTGGATTCAAACTAGGCTGGACCATGTAAATTTGATTGATGAGAAAAGGCTTGCGGCTATTTGTTATGGTCAGATGTACCAGAAACTCATGATCAAAGCCTTCAACAAGAAGGTCAAACATCAGGTATACCAGGTAGGCGACTTGGTAATAAAGCACATCATCTTACCACAAGGTGATCCCAGGGGAAAGTGAACTCTCACATACGAAGGGCCATTTCTGATTAAAAGGATATTTTCTGCCGGTGCAATGATACATACCACTAAGGACGGTGAAGAGTTTCCTCACCCTGTGAATGCGGACATAGTTAAAAAACACTATGCATGAAAGAGACCCGCTAGGTTGACAGACCTAAGCAAAAATAAGGGCATCCCGACGAACCAAAAGGGTTCGGGCAAAAATTAGGGATATATATATATATATATATATATATATATATATATATATATATATATATATATATATATATATATATATATATATATATATTATACACCCGACAAGTCGAAAACCTAAAAAGGAGGCTTGGGCAAAAAAGGGTATCCCGGTGGACTGAAAACCCGAAAGGGCGGTCCAGGAAAAAGTTAGGGATTAAAGTGTACGACTATGTCCCATTAGATTATATATTTACATCTAGCTTTATTATCAACAACAAGTTCAAATGGTACAGATCAATTCAGTCAACCTCTTCCGACAGTAAGGGATGAGATGCTTGAAGACATAGAGGCAAGAACATAGTTAAAACTCGATGAGATCACTTCCACATAGCGGATTTTACTTGTTTTTATTTTTATTCTCTTTTACGATGATTTTCTCTTACTAGGATTTCTGTCTCTTTGTACAAAACCGCATGTTTATAGGCAAACTTTCAATACAAATATGTTTTATTTTCTCTGTTTTGTTTGCAAAAACGTCCAATGACTAAATTGAATGAATATATGCATATGAATATGATTATTGTTAACAAATATATGCATAAAAACAGGGTTAGCATTTACTAAAGATCCCAGGAGTTGGGATAACGTTCAAGACGTCCATAAATCCCCATAGAGAAATCCCCACAGAGCTATCTTCACAAGCTCATCTCCAACAGAGATATATTCCTCAGCGAGTCTAATATGCCCTCAGGCAAAAATTAAGGCATCTTCCAGCATTTCACATGATCATCTTCCCCAGTAGGCCCCCTAGCATATAAGGAAGTTTGATCATTTCCTCAGCATACAATGTAAACTTCCTCCGCACAGCCTATGAAATTCCAATTCCCATAAAAAATGATTCCCTCAGCACCGTTTACAGGAATTTATTCTCCAATGGAGTTTATTTCTCTAACACTGTAAAATCCTCGGCAAAATTCTCTTCCTCGGTAGGGTTTATTTCCCCAACAAGGTTTATTTCCCCAATAGGGTTTATTTCCCCAACATGGCTTATTTCCCAAACAGAGGTTATTTCTACGATTATCGCAATTTCCCGATAGGATTATCTTCCCGGGCCAGATATCATTCAACTTTATCCTCCCCCAGAAGAGTTAATATCCATGCAGCAGAGGATTATCCATCTCTTTTGTTCCCCAGTCAGGGTACGTAAGAACCCAACGATGAACGACCAATGTTTCTGAAATTCTTCTACCCCCAAGCCGAAGTCGAACATCCCCAGCAAGGTATCCTCAAACGGAAGGCAGTTATCCCCAGCATAGAAATTCTAAACAAGATAGAAGATTCATATTCTTCATCTCCAACAACAGTCATGAATTTATTTTCCTAGTCAATGATGTTATACAAAGAAGCCATTACCAACATCTTACATCCATACATAATTTACAAAACATCATAGCATATGCATACGAAGCGCATATAGAACTCTCATTTATTTTGAGAACACCATTACATAATGCATTACATACATCATGACATGGCATAAAACTAACTTTGTTTTCTTTCAGGTTCGTTTGCAGCAGATAAAAATTGTCAACAATTTCTCATCCATCACATACAATCAATCGATGATTCATTATGATAATCATTTGGATACAGTCAGGCATAGGCTCATTCTAACACATACTCTAGATACAGTTCAGATACGATCAAGACATAGATCCATTTTGATACACATTCTAGCATATATTCCAGATATACTCCATATACGATCCAGACGTAGATCCATTCTGATACTCATTCCAATATATCTTCCAGATACCGTCCAGATACGATCCAGACGTAGGTCCATTCTGAAATTCATTCTGGTGTATATTTAGATACAACCAGGCCTAGGCTCGTTCTAATACAGATCTCAGATACAGCCAGGCATGGGCTCATTCTAACTCATATCTCAGATACAGTCGGACGAAGACTCATTTTGGTCCTCTTATAGATACAGTCAAGACATAGACTCATTCTAGGACATCATTCAAATACAATCGATACATAAGATTCATTTTGGCACTCCTTAGTACGCCTACTAGATACGGTCGAACATAGACTCATTCTAGTATACTTCTCAGATATAGTCGAACGTAGACTCATTCTGATACTCTTATCGACAGTTACTCCAGATGGAACCTACAAGTCCATCTCCGGTGACACTCTGTCATCCTTATGAATAGCATCTTTAAGCCCATTCAAGTAATATTATCAACCAACAGTGTTACTTTGTGCACATGCGAGTGCAAATTTATGGGCACTTAAGTGTTCAATCTTCTTCTACCTTCAGAATGCGAATGGAGGACAGGACAATCTAACTCTTAAGGTTTAAGAAGATTGTACAGGGGAATCTATTGTACCCCAAAATTTTCCCTACCATTTTCTTCAATATATCTTTTCATGCTCCTAGGGTTTTCATTTTCTCGGGATTACTCAAGAATTGATTAGACAAATTCTCCTCCTAAGCAATAGACCTACAACCAGGGTTTCACTTTTCTCAAAGAAGATTGGGTTTCTAAGGCCTAAAGTTGATTTCATGGTTTCTTTTATGTCTCCAAGAATGCTCATGACAAGTTTCAAGCCTTGAATCACAAGTTTGTTCACTCAATTGCTCAGATGACTGAAAATCAACTATATTGGACAAAAAGTCAATTGTGGTCAACATACAGTTAAACCTCAAGATTTTTTATCAACATCAACATTTTGAAGTCATTTTCATCATTTGATCAAGGGTTTATCATGATTAGTCAAGAAAACTCAAGATTCATCAAAAGTCAAAAAGTTACTAAATTAGGGTTTTCTTAAGGAGAAGTCAACTGAACTTTGACCAAGCATAACTTTCACATGCTTCATCGGATTTTCTTCAACCAAATCTCATTTTGAAGGAAATTTCATTATCTACAACTTTGTCTCTTTAAGTTCAAGTCCAAAAAATGCTTCATTTGAGATATATGGGCCAATACATTATAGGTTATTTCAAAAGTCAACAAAAAGACACTTTTTGTCAAGGCAACTAACATCAAGATAAAATCTTCAAATGTAAAAATTATAAACATAGAGATTGTATAGGACATCTTGAGATTTACAAAAGGTCAAAGATTACCTTTATATGATAAAAATTAAGAGAGTTATGATTGGTGCAAGTTTGGAAATTTTGAGAAAATGCATGAAACCAAAAGTGCTCAAACTTGAATTTTTGGGATAATGGGCTGATGTTTCAAGATCCAAACGTGCATAAGGCCTTAATATGAACCTCAGAATTTATTCGTACCCCTTGGACTTTTATTCCATTTATTTTTTATTTTATTTGTTTAAAAAATTCAAAATAAATGAAATAAAATAAAAGCCTTTCATACAAGGTCCAAGCCCACTCTTTGTTTGACCTGATTCATCACTACATATCCTTCATTCAAACAAGAACAATGCCACGGAAAAACCTTGCAAAGATCATATTCCAAAAAACTCCAAAATTCTCAAAACTAGGACAAGTTACAAACTCTATTTGCATCCACTTTCAAGCAAAACCTATCATCCCATTCGACTTCAGGGCCATATGGTAAGAATGAACCAGTCTTGATGATACAAAGCACACGAAACCAGCATACAAGCACCATCATTTTCCATTATTTCATAAAATTCATGTTTATGTTTTCATCGTGTTTTAACGCATACTAACTCCACTAACATGCTTATGAGATACCAATATATAGGAAAAACCCATTGCACGGTCCCCATAATGGCTGAATCGTGAATGACCATGCTTACACGTTTTGGGTTATTTATGTTATATCTCTTTCTACATCATGATTTGGCAAAAACTAATGGTTCTGTTGAGTTTGCAAGGCCTGAATTAGGGGGGAGTAGGGTCCCTGGGAATCACTAACGCTTCGTGTTTTTTACAGGTTGAATAATGAGCTAGCCGGAGAAGACGACCAGAGCTAGGGCTCCGGCGCTTCTCCGGCTCAGTCCAATTGGTTTATTTTATATTTAATTGAATCCATAGCATTACTAGATGTAACAGCCACCCCAGTGGAAAGCGCACACATGTTGAGGCTTTAGTATACCAGGGTGTGGATTCGATCCCTACCTTTTGTGTTTTTTTTTTCATGTTTTTTTTATAATTTTCACAATTTTTTTACATTTTGTGTAGTGCGCAGTGGATAGACACCAAGGCACGCTTGACCTGTTGGAAAACTACGTTACTGAGGAAGCAAAGGGCGTGGGTTCAACACCCACCCCTGGAATTTTTTTTGGTTTTGTTTCCAACTTGTACTTTCTTCCTTAATTTCTTTCCTAACCCTATTTTATAATTCTTTTGGAAAACTTAACCATATTTTCACTTAACCATAAAAACAAAACCCTTTTTTGAAAAACCCTAATTATTAAGGTTTTAGGTTTTTTATTAATTTAATTAATTAATATTTTTTATTAATTAAAATTAATTAGTTTTTTAGGGTTACTTAATCATCATCAAAAACCTTTTTCATAAAAAATCGCCAAAAAACATTTTGTTTTCCTCTTTCTTTTTTTTTTCTTAGATAAATTGTATAGGTTTCGCAATTGTAATAGCGTAGCTTTTTTTTTCGCATTTCATTATTATGTAACTGCTCCAGAATGTAATAGTTAGGGTTTTTATTTTTACGCACTTTACTATTATGTATTTTCCCCAAAGCGTTGTAATAGCCTAGGTTTATATTTTCTGCCTTTATTTCCTACTATTATATTTTCTATGCTTCTGCTTAGTAATTAGGGTTTATATGGAAAGACTAAAAATTAACGATAGAAAACCCTAAATCTCAAGATAAATAACCGAATATAAAACACTTACACACTTGCACCTCTAGGATAACCTCTCTTGTTGCCTTCATAATAAAACGGTCATGTCCCTCGAAAGTAGAGACGCTTTAGAAAAGTCCCTTGAATCAAAGATCATAGCCCCTCGATGACCCTTCGACATTGCCTTTCGATAAATGATCTAGTCACTTACTGTAATATGGTGGGATAACTGACTTGGGTGTTTTGCATTTTATTGCAAATGTTGTGGATAGCAAGAGTCACCATCGACTTTTCTTTTATCCAATAAAGAAAAGGGTGAAAAGAGTAGGAAAAACCTTTTGAGAATTTTCTTGAGTTCGGGGGGTGATTATGAAAAGGGAAGGTGTTAGCACCCTTTTCCTGCATAGTTATCTACGAGTTATTAATTGCTATCTCACTTTGAAATGCTTTGTGTTTGTGTTATGTTTGAAGGTATTTTGAAGATGGTAATTTTGTATTGATTCTCGTATCATTGAGAATGTATACATAATGTTTTTTTTGGAAATATTTTGAAAACGCCTAGTACGGACAACTTTGTAATGATTCTTATATCGTTGAGAATGTATATAAAATGTTTATTTTGAAAATATTTGTTTGAAAAAGGGAGTGTTTGAAAAGATGTTTGTTTTTGAAAGTGTGAAGTGTGAAAATGGTTTTAGTTTGTGAGCAAGAAATTATGAGCAATATACCTACTCAAAAAGTCTTTGTTCTTTTGCTCCTCCTTTAGATAGTGCTACTCTACCATTAGTTGTGAAAGAGCCATATCATTGGATATCAGGGACAGGCGTGGGTCATCGTACAGTCATAGAAGGAAACTTGTAAGATGTTTTAGCAATTGTCGCAAGGGACTAAGTTCGTTTACTAAAGGGAACATTGAAGGGTCATCGAGGGACTATGATCTTTTAATCGAGGGTCTTTTGCTAAAATATCACACGTTTGAGGGACATGACTATTTAAATCTGAGGCAACAAGTGTGGGTTATCCTAGAGGTGCATGTGTGTAAAGTGTTTGATTTCAAATATTTTATCTTTGAATTAGGATTTTGCTATGGTTTATTTTAGTCTTGTCATGCAAACCCTAATTACTAATAATAATAAGGAAAGTGATAAATTGCGGAATTTAAATGTCCTAAGCTATTACAACGCTTTGTGAATGAGGGGTACAAGTTTGTAAATAGGGAAGAAAGCAATAAATTCCTAATTACTATTACAAACCATTGAATATGAATAGAATATACAAAATATAAAGAGGAAGAAAGAAAATATTTTTTAGGTTTTTGATAGAAAATGTTTTATAATTAATTTGATCACAAGAGGAATTAATTTGATTGTTTTAAACAAAACCTAAAATCTAAGTTTATTTAAAATAAAGGAACCTAAGTCTAATTTAATTTGTTTATAAAATGATTTTGAATGTTAATATTAATTTAGAAAGAAATAAAATTTAATTGAAAATAAAATAAAGTGTTTAAAATATATTTTTTAATTTAATTATTTAAGAATATATATATATATATATATATATATATATATATATATATATATATATATATATATATATATATATATATATATATATATATATATATATATATATATATATATATATATATATATATATATATATATATATATATATATATATATATATATATATATATATATATATATATATATATATATATATATATATATATATATATATATATATATATATATATATATATATATATATATATATATATATATATTGTATTTTAGGTTAAAATAAATCTAAGTAAAGAAACAAAAATGAGAAAATATAAATAATATTGAGCATGGGTGTTAAAGTGTAGAATGGGGGTTAAAATAAAAAATAGATATTGGGCCCAAATGAACCCTTTTTGAAATCAGAAAAAAAAATGTTTGAAAAAAATGTTAGGCCTGCGCTAAAAAGTAATTAAGGGGGTGAGAAATCAAAAAAATGAACCATGCCCAAAATAACGATCCAGCGCCTAGGTTGATCCAGTGTGATTGATTTAGGTGAGTATACCATGGGTCTGCTCATGTGGAGTGTTGAATTTAACCTTGTGATGATCAGATGGTGTTAATGTGATGTTCCATGGTGGGTGCGCATGGCTTGATGCAGTTAATCTGCAAGGAAAACATGAGAAAAAAATACAAAAGAGTACCACTGGGGCTCAAACCCAGGTCCCTATAGAGTAATGCCTTATACGCGCGCGCTCTGCCATTGGGGTGTCAGTTACATCCGGTAGTAATACAACTTCCACTAAATATAAAATAAACCCAGTCTTGATTATAACTTCATCTTCTTCCTCGCGCCAGCCTCCGTTGTCACATTTTCAAATTTCTGAACTTGCTAATTTCTCAACCATTTTCAAAAGTGTAAACATGAAACTTGCTCCCTTTTTCAACATGAATCCAACCATATAAATAAATAAAGTTATAAATCAAAGATGAACATGAATTTTATTTGGTACCAAATAAAACCTAATTTTTTCAAAAAGTTCAAATTCAAAATTTACATCACTCAAGCAACATAAATGAACACTAAAGGTATGGTTAGCTCCAGGGCAATGATGTCTACATTTTTCATTGACAAAGTAGTCATTAAAGATGCTTGTAGAGAGAGTTCAAAGTTGATAAAACTTACCTCAAAACTGGAAATCGTGTATGAAGTTTGAGCACTTCTGGAGGTATGGTGATGATCTGGATAGCTTCACTGGACTCCTAAGAAGCTATGCAACTCTTACTTTATGCTGAGAGTGGTTGAATCTTCTTGGAGAAGTCAAGTTGCAGAGCTGCACTTTTGAGTTTAGAGGATGATGAAGATGGAGTTACAGTTATGTAACGGGGTGGGGATGAGTTCTAAATGAAGTATGGGAGGTTTGTGATTTATTAGAAATGAAAACACACAATGGAATTAGGAGTTTGGAGTTTATGGTCAGAATGTGCAACAATGGAGGTTTGAAATGTACATCCTGACTCTAGAGTATTTGAGGGTGTTTCAAGGCTTGTAAACTCGTGTGTTATCTTGCAAATAGCTTATTTATTTATAGGCAAGAGGTTTGGAAGCTTGAGGTAGTCAAAAATCAAGAATCACATGTTATGGTTATGTGACTTGATTTTGAAGCAAGCTTGAAATTCATGGTTTCAATGTGAAGTACAAGGGCTTGTATGGTGGATAGAGGCCTTACAAGGATACATGTTGCTTCTAAGATACTTGTTTAGTGTGATCATAACAAACAAGTTAGAGGCTCAAGAAAAGTTGACTTTGTGATTAAAGTCACTTTTCCAAAATGGAAGTGTGATCTTTCTTCCCTAAATGGAATGATCACTTGGGCAATGGCTCAAGATCTTGGATCAAAGCTTAATTAGTTGTGTAAACATCTGATTGTGGATATATTTGCAAGTCAATAGGCCTGCAAAGCAAGATTATGCAGCATAGTTATGGGATTTGGTTATGTGTTCTTCATGAAGATGACCTAAAATTCAAGAATGAATGGCCAACTTCTTCTCTTCGATTCTCCTAGCTCAAAAATGATGAATTCATGTTCTTGGACATTTTGGAAAGCTTGAAACAGTTTCTACAACCTTTATGTTGACCACTTTGGCTAAATCAAATTGGGGCTAGGTGAAAAATTGCCAAGAAGTTGGGACAAAAAATATGCCTAACTTGATGAAAATTTCACTAAGTGTTTTAGTAAAAGTGTCATGACTTCATGAGCCTATATCTTCAAATCCAAGCATTTTATTAACCCTTAGATACAAAGTTGTAGAATTCATCAAGATTTACTACTTTCATGTTGAAAGTTTTCCTTGAATCATCTTGCATCTTGGTGAAAAATTGACATGAAGTAATGAAATTATCAAAGTTAAAAACACTTAGAAATTTTTTCTAAGTCTTGAAACTTTGAATTTTTATGGACTTTCTTTATTCTTGTTGACCAACTTTTATATTTTTGAATGTCTTGATGAACCTTGATCTTTGAAATTCAATGTTGACCAAAAAGTCAAAGTTTGACTTTTTGTGTATCAATTGACTTTTCATAAGTTGATCATAAATTCAACTATCAATATTTTGATCTTGAGAAATGATTTGAGCCATGAAATTATGTCAACATGTTGTGTTTGAGTCCTTGAGATCATGCTTCAAGTCATTAGGTCATGTACTAGGTCAAAAGTCAAATGATTAGTCATTCTCGGTCAAAACCCTAATTTTGACAATTTTGTCCCTTTTTATGATTTGAGTGCTTTTCTTGAGGAACTGTGATCAACACTTGATCAATTGATGAATATAACTTCAAAATGTTTATGTTGGCCAAAAATCATGAAGTTTGACTGTATATTGACCACAATTGACTTTTTACCCAATATAGTTGATTTTCAGTCATCTGAGCAATTGAATGAGCAAATTTGTGATGCAAGACTTGAAAATTGGTATGAGAAATATTGGAGACCTATAATGAACCATGAAAGTCATTTAAGGTATCAAAAGTCCAATTGTCCTTGAGAAAACCAAAACCCTAATTTGGAGGCTTCATTTGAGACCTTTGGTGAGAAATGTCTTGAGAAGAGAGAGGGCAAATTTTAGGGTACAATAGATGCCCCTACTCAATCTTCTTAAACATGAAGCGTTAGATTGGCGCATATGCTATTTGAAACTTGAAGGTAGAAGATGATTGAACACTTATGTGCCCAGAAATTTTCATTCGCTTGTGCACGAAGTAATGTTATTGGTTGATTATATCGGGAATGGGCTTAAAGATGCCATTTGGAGAGTGATGAAATATTGTCGGAGATGGGCTTACAGATGCCATCCAAAGGTGATGGAGAGTCTTCGGAGATGGGCTTGTAGATGCCATCCAGGATAATTGTTGATAGAAATTAGACCAAGTCTAAGCTTGACTTCAACTAGAAGAAGTATCAGAACAAATCTACGCTTGATTTAATCTGAGCCAGAAGAAGTATCTACTGAAAGATGTATCAGACTAAACCTTTGGTCGATTTAAACTGAAACAAAAGATGTCTGCATTGTCTTTTAACTAGAAAAGAATCAGAATAAATATTTAGTCGATTTAAGCTGAACCAGCAGATGTCTTGTGTCGTCTTTAATTGGAAAAGAATCAGAGCAAATATTTATTCGATTTAAACTGAACCAGAAAAAGTGTCTATTGGAAAAGTATCCGAGTAAATATTTGGTCAATTTAAACTGAACCAGCAGATGTCTATGTTGTCTTTTAACTGGAAAGGAATCAAAATAAATCTTTAGTCAATTTAAATTGAACCAGAAAAGTGTCTATTGGAAAAGTATCAGAATAAATATTTGGTCGATTTAAATTGAACCAGCAGATGCCTGTGTTGTCTTTTAATTGGAAATGAATCGGAATAAATATTTAGTCGATTTACACTGAACCAGCAGATGTCTTGTGTCATCTTTAACTGGAAAAGAATCAGAATAAATCTTTAGTCAATTTAAAATGAACCAGAAAAAGTGTCTACTGGAAAAGTATCAGAATAAATCTTTGTTCAATTTAAACTGAACCAGCAGATGTCTGCGTTGTCTTTTAACTGGAAAGGAATCAGAATAAATCTTTAGTCAATTTAAAATGAACCAGAAAAAGTGTCTACTGGAAAAGTATCAGAATAAATCTTTGGTTGATTTAAATTGAACCAGCAGATGTCTGTGTTGTCTTTTAATTGGAAAGGAATCAGAATAAATCTTTAGTCGATTTAAACTAAACTAAACAAAAGTATCTACTAGAAAAGTATCAAAATAAATATTTGGTCGATTTAAATTGAACCAGCAGATGTCTGTATTGTCTTTAACTGGAAAATAATCAGAATAAATATTTAGTCGATTTAAACTGAACCCAAAACAGTATCTATTGGAAAAGTATCAGAATAAATCTTTGGTCGATTTAAAATGAACCAACAGATGTATGTGTTGTCTTTAATTGGAAAATAATCAGAATAAATCTTTAGTCGATTTAAACTGAACCAGAAAAAGTATCTATTGGAAAAGTATCGAAATAAATCTTTGGTCAATTTAAATTGAACCAGCAGATGTCTGTGTTGTCTTTTAACTAGAAAGGAATCTGAATAAATCTTTAGTCGATTTAAACTGAACCAGAAAAAGTATCCACTGGAAAAGTATCAGAATAAATCTTTGGTCTAGTTAAACTGAACTAGCAGATGTCTACATTGTCTTTAACTGGAAAAGAATCAGAATAAATCTCTAGTCGATTTAAACTGAACCAGAGAAAGAAACTATTGGAAAAGTATCAGAATAAATCTTTGGTTGATTTAAACTGAACCAGCAGAGGTCTAAAGGAAGTGTTTGTCATGTAGATAGTCACTCCGTCCTGTTTCAGGAACTGATCTTTATCTGAGCAGAGAAAAAGAAAGGAAGATAGTTTCCCCGTCCTATTTTGGGAGTTAATCTTCAATTTTCTTGTTCTTCACAGATAATTTCCCTGTCTTGTTTCATGGATTAATTTGTGGCTGGTTATCAGGATAGTTGCCTCGTCTTATTTCTGGAATTAATCTGGAGCTGTTTGAAAAATGTTTATGATATTTGTCTGTTGATTGATCTTTCCTAAAAAGGTAAAAATTTAGTTGTATGCAATGTCATGATGGATGAAATGCATTGCGTAATGATGTTCTCAAAATAAATGAGATTATGCTATATGTGTTTCGTATGCATATGTTATGGTGAATGAATGTGAAATGTTGTTGAAGTGTATTTGTCTTGGAAAATAAATCCCTGACTATTGTTGGGGATGAAGAGTATATGTGTTGTACCCCAAAATTTTCCCTCCCATATTTCTCAAGACATTGCAAAAATAATCTCCAAGTGGCTCAAGTTTGCTCAAGAGTTGGACAGTCAAATCATCTCCTAAGGCAGTCAACCTCAAATTAGGGTTTTGTGTTGCATCAAGGTCCTTACATACAAATGACCTCAAGTTCTCCCCAATGTCCTAATATGTTCTCAAGATCATCCATGTCAAATTTCAAGCCTTGCAGAGAAAGTTTGGTCAGTCAATTGCTCAAGAGGCCCAAAAATCGACTGTGTTAGGGCAAAAGTCAATTGTGACCTACAAATAGTCAAACCTCAAGTTTTTTTGTCAACATTCTAATTTTGAAGGATAATTCATCATTTTATCAAGGGTTGATCATGATTCATCAAGGATTGCTCAAAATTCATCAAGATTCAAAAGTTGCTAAATTAGGGTTTTGTAGGAAAAGTCAACTCAACTTTGACCAAGCATAACTTTCTCATACTTTATGATAAATGACCCATCCAAAGCTCATTTTTAAGAGTATGCAATTTCCTACAATCCATTTCATACCCCAAGATAAATAAATGCACTCACAAAAAGTTACAAATTTGGACATTATAGGTCATTTTTGAAAGTCAACAAAAACACCTTTTTTTCCAAAGCTTGTAACTTGCGCATGGTATATCAAAATTAGATGAGACCAAAAGGGTTGGTTAGAGGACATCTCAAGGTTTCTAAAAAGTCCAATAACACCTCTAAAAGTTCAAAATTGAAGAAGTTATGTATTGTTGAAGTTGGGCATTTTTCCAAAATTGCCAAAAGTCAACTATCCCCAAAACTTCAAATTTTGTCAAATGGGCCCACTTTTTTCCACTTGATTTGATCTTATCACACTACACACGTGTCCTATCTTCAGCCTTGTGTCCAATTATTAATTTTTCTATTTTATTTGATTTTTATTGATTTAATTCATTTTAAATCAATTTAAATCCAAATAAAATCCAAATCTTAATCACTTGGTATCTTTTTGATCATTACAGGTCTTAAATATCATCATGTACACAATCAAATTCGAATCAAGCCATATCATGAACAAATAATGGATTTTTTGACAAATTTGGAAGCTTGTTCATGGAGGACCAAAGCAAATCCTAAATCATCAATGCTCATGGATTCAAAGCCCAAAACTAAACCTAATTCATTCCCTTATACTTGTACAATGCAAAGACACAAAATTAAGAACCAGGAGGCTGCACAATCTGGAAAAAAAACTTGAAAATTTGTCCAAAAAGCTTGAATCTGAAATCCACCCTAGAGGCGTTTTCAAGGCCAAAACTCCACGCTATTCAATTTCTAGACGTCCACTGAGTGAGAAGGAATCCTTTACAAGCCCTGAAACCTCATCAATCACGTTGTAAGTCTCCTTAAACACGACCCTACATTTGAAATCGTAACCTTGGATTCTTGCATTTTTTTGATAAATCATGGACATATTCTTGATCCTTGTTTGATTTCTAAGCATTCTACATTATTCAATTGAGTTTTCATGGCCTGTAATGCCCTACCCGAAACTAGGGTTCGTGCTTCTTGTTTTTAGGCGTTTGAATTTCAGGAAAAATTGAGGCAAATCATGGACATGGATGAATTCAGGAGGAAGAGACGAAGCGAACCATGGTCTTAGGATCAATTTATATGGCCTACAGTTGATTTTAGGAATGAACCATGAATTTAGTTGCGGACAAAATCCGCAGGTAAATAACCTGGGGGGTCAGCGAAGAAGACGATCACGTGGCCATATCCCATTCGTCCATTCAAAATATTCGCGCTTATTTTTTTTGTTTCAGGCATAATTGTTTGTTTTCCATATTATAATTAACATTTATTCCACTTACAATAAAAACATAGTGGCGCAGTGGCCAGACGAGCATGTGAGATCCAATGGGACATGGGTTCGAATCCTAGGTCCCCCAATGCCTTTGTATTATTTTGCTTCAGTTTATTCCATGCAGCATACAAGGCGCAGTACACCATGCATCATCACCTGATCATCTGCCAGATGGCCTCCAGGCCAAATCTGATGGCCCAGATGGAGCGTGTACCATGGTGCCCAGTCAACGTTGTCACAGGGAATTGCAAAGGTCAAACGCAGGCTAGTGTAATTGGGCTTGGAAAATGCTGAACAAACCTCCTCTTGGGCCCAACACCCCCCTTGGTTTATTTCTTTTTCTTTTCATTATATTTATTTATTTGTTTTATTGTTATTATTTTTATTAGCACTTACCAATTAACAATTTTTCTTAATAAAATCAAAAACACAAAAAAAAATATTTTATTTATTAAAATTAACCTCATCACTTTTATTTTTGTAAGTAAATTAATTTAATTGATTTAGCTTTAATTAGGTATAATTTCAATATTTTTGCAATAATTAAAATTAATGTAGAATATTAGGTTTTAATAATTTTGACCAAATTTATTTTATTTCCTTAAATATAAAAAATCCAAAAATATCCTTTTTATTAATTAATTAATAATTAGCTTAGGTTTAATTCCAGTTAATTCAAAAAATAACAAAAATCTTTTCTTTAATAAAAAAGGGTCAAAACCCTAAAAAATGCACCCGATTCAATTTTCTCGCACGCGATCTATTTTACCAATATTGTAATTGCTTCCGATATGTAATAGCTTTTAATTAGGACTTAATTTTATCGCTTTATTTTACTTTCCGCATTTTAATTTCAAGGGTTGCTTTTGGCGATGTAAATACCCGACGCCTTGTAATAGTTAGTTAAATTTCCGCAATTTAATTTCCGCAACTTATATAACTGTTAGATGATTGATAATATGTATGCATGACAAGATTGAATGTTTAACCTAAAATCAACATAGATAACCATTGACATGTACAAAGACAAAATAACTGAAAACAACACACTCGCACATGCGCACTCTTAGGGTACACCCACTTGGTTGCCTTCGTACGTGGTCATTGAGTATAGGAAGTTTTAGAGGTCGCCCTCTTGTCCAAAGATCATAGTCACCTCGAAACGGTTTCCTCGGAAAAATGATCTAAGACATTAGGGTTACCGCTAAGGCGTCCTAACATTGCTTTAGTGACCACACGTTCCTTAAATCGAATTGACCCTTAAAACTCCAACGACGATGCTACCTACTCATTCATAGTGGGATAGCATTGTCTAAAGGAAATTAGCATAGAAAGATTCCTTTTTCGAGTAGGTAGATGGTTCTTAAGTACTTGCTCTTTCAAAAACCAAAACTTTTCACACTTACACTCTTTTTCAAACAAAAACTCTTTCAAACCCACAAACACAAAGAAAGCAATTTTTTGAAAACAATATGAGCAAGTACCTAAGAGCCCGTGGATAACCACGGATAGAAAGGGTGTTAACACCTTCCCTTTCTATAATCTACCCCCCGAACCCGAGAAATATCTCGAAAAAGGAATTTTTCTGTGCTTTTTTCCTTTCCTTGTTGGATAAAATAAAAGTCGGTGGCGACTCTTGCTTACCGTGACATTTTGCAAAAACAAATGCAAAATGAAAACCAGCACACCAAAAAATAGTTTGTTCTCTTCCCACCGTATCACAGAACTGGCGACTCTGCTGGGGATATAATAAGTGAGGTGTACCTTAGGATTAGATCATTGTGTTTTCAATTGTATGCTTTGTATGATTTATCTTTGTGGGCTTGTATCGGAGTTTCTATAGATCCTAACCCGGATCTGGGGGTACCCTTTAGGTAAGTAGCAATAAATTGTGAGGGAACTGTACGGCGTAGACCGATACGGTTGAAGCAGTAGCTACATTGGTGTGGCACTTTATATTGTACCGATATCCCTTGTGTTGGAACGAGGAGAATATGGGTCATCTAAGGGGTCATTAAGCACCAACTGACCTTAGAACCTTTAAATTGACCAACTTGGCCATAGAACAGTAGCAGTATGCTACACTCATTGAGACTAAACTCTCGCGATGATTCTGGCCGTAAGAAAAGGTTTCTAAACTGGAATTATGACCGATTGAGGGTAGTCAGTGATATTGAGATCCTCTAGAACCCGGTTACTATTTTTAGGACAAGTTTAAACCAACTGAACTGAAAGAGGGTAGTACCTAAGCTCCTTGCCAGCCTGAAATCTAAGGGCTCTCTGTGTGACTTGTGTGCCTTTACCATGTTTGCTATTTGTGGATACTTGTGATGTGCTTACTATCATGACATCATAACATCATAACATTGCATACATCTTGCATTGAACTAACCTATTTCAAAGACAGGAGGGATTCATCTTTGTTCTATTTTGTAGGTCATCATGATTCCCATGCGTAGAAATACCATCCGGATCAACTTTGTCCAGGTTCCCACCTTGCTTAAAGATTTGGTTGCAAAGATGCCTGATACTACTTCCTTCCTCAAGAGACATGGTTATCTTCTCAGTTTGGTCACCTCCAAATTGGACGAGCAGATGATGAGTGTCCTAGTCCAGTTCTATGATCCATTGTACCATTGTTTTACTTTCCAGGACTACCAGCTGGTTCCCACCTTGGAAGAGTTCTCTGATCTGCTCGGTATCTCTGTTCTGGAGCAGACCCCGTTCACTGGTTGGGAAAAGATTCTTATGCCCGAAGAGATTGGTGCAGCCCTTCATTTGACAAAGGAGGAGGTAATGGCTAATTGGGAGACTAGAAGTGGAGCAAAGGGCTTTCTGACTAAGTTCTTGGTTGGTAAGGGTAACTATTTCTGGAATAGTCCAGACTTCAAGGCATTCGAGGATATTCTGGCTCTTCTGATATACGGCTTGGTATTGTTTCCGAACTCTGACTCTTTTGTGGATGTGAATGCGATAAAGATCTTCATCAATCGGAATCCGGTACCCACTCTCCTGGGTGACATTCTTCATCAGCTCTATGCTCGTACTGCTCGAAAGCAGGGAACTTTGATGTGATGTGCTTCGTTATTGGCAAGGTGGTTTATTTCGCACCTTCCCAAGTCAGTGCTGAAGAACAAAGAAGGCATGGGTTGGGCCTATAGGGTCATGTCTCTCTCTCACAGTGATATCATTTGGACTCTTAAGGGTATGGACGAGGTGACTGTTATTGATCGTTGTGGGGAGTACCCCAATGTTCCATTGTTAGGAACCTATGGAGGAATTTCTTACAACCCGTGCTTAGCTTTGTGTCAGTTTGGGAGAGCCAGAAGAGAAGGACCTCATGAGATGCTAATGCCTAGTATCATCTTTGACTTTCAAGGAGATAGCGACGAACAATGTCGCAGATTCATAAAGGCTTGGGATAGAGTTCACCAATCTGATCCACACGAGCTGGGCCCAAAGACCTCCCTTCCAATGGAGCCATATCTCAGATGGGTCTGTATCCGTGCCCAGAAGTTGGGTATGCCATATGAAGTCGTCCGGCCTGTCACTCTTGAATTTGCTAATGAAGAGGGAGTTCTTCCTACCATCCTCCATCCTTACATGCCCACTGACATTGGGGCACTGAAGAGATCTTGGATGCAACTGAGGGAAGAACGGGATTCTTACCGAGTGAAGTTCAACGAGCAAGAACAGAAGATCCAGAGGTTGACTAGACAGTTGGAGAACGAGCGGATTCTCAATGACTATGTCCACACTGAGAAGAAGAGACCATGGGAGCGCTGATTGTCCTTTGTTTATTTCCATTTCAGTTATTATTTACTTTTCAGTATTTCCTTTCTTGTAACGCCTTAATGGCATCAGTTGAACAATTTGAATTCCAAAGTTTATCTAATAAAGTGTGTTTCATTTCTTGTTTACAAATTTGAATCTCCCGATTGTCTTTGAAATCATGTCATACGCATTTCATCCCATGCACTTCATAACAGGTACCCGTTACAGGTCTCTTATCTTCTTCATTGTTTATTTCAGCACTCACTCATCATGTCTGCTGAACCTTCAACTGAGCAAGCCATCAAGGCCCTCCAGGCCCAGAATGCCCAATTTCAAGAGTTGTTCATGAATCTAGCTAAGGGTCAGCAAGACCTGAAGACCTTGATTCTGAAAGAGAAGAAGAAGAAGAAGAAGAAGAAGAGGACAATCCTGTTTAACACGGGACACCGGTTTGGAAACAGGCTACAAAATGAAGTTGATTTGACCACCTCATCTGGAGGGAAAGGTAGTCAAGAGGAAAGGAGGGCTCCTAGCCCTAGGGTCTCCGACAACGAGACGGACTTCGATGAAGAACAGTATCCTCCTGCTGAGGATAGATACAAGCAACTGAAAGACCGGTTGAGTGCTATGGAAGTTCAGAAAGTGCCTGGTCTGGACTTTGGTGATCTAGGTCTATCATCTGGGGTAGTGATTCCCCACAAATTCAAGGCACCAGCCTTTGCTAAGTATGACAGAGTTTCTTGTCCGAAGCCACACCTCCGATCATATGTGAGACAGATTCATCCGTACACCGCTGATAAGAACCTATGGATCCATTTCTTTCAAGACAGTCTCTCAGGGACTCAGCTTGAGTGGTTCTATCAGTTGGACGGAGCCAATATTCGTAGTTGGGAAGATTTGGCTACTGCTTTCTACAGGCAGTATCAGTACAACTCCGACCTCGCTCCTACGCATACCCAACTCCAGGGTATGTCAATGGGAACGGGTGAAGGATTCAAAGACTATGCTCAAAAGTGGAGGGATCTCGCCAAAAGAGTACAACCACCCTTGGCTGATCGGGAGCTTGTTGACATGTTTCTGGGGACCTTGTCTGGTCCATTCTTCAACCATCTGATTGGAAGCTCCTCGTTTGGGTTTACGGAGCTTATTTTGACCGGTGAGGGGATCGAGGCTGGTATTAAGGCTGGAAAGATACAGAAGGGTGCCTCATCAAGCACCAAGAAGAAGCCCTTTAAGAAAGAGTCAAGTGTTGTCTACAGTTCGAGAAGACAGAATAGACCTGAACACCGCCAAGCTGTTAATGCGGTTGTTATTTCAAAACTTGTTGGTGCTCCGCAACACAACAATCAATAGAAGGATGAGAGACCTCGAAGGCAATTCACCCGTCTCAACATGACCTTATCTCAGATTCTGCCACAATTGCTGAAGACGAATTTGTTGATTCTAAAGGAAGCCCCAAAGAACTCAAATACAACGTCACCGAGGTATAACCCTAATGCCCGCCGTGCTTATCACTCTGATAGCCCGGGGTATAATACAGATGATTGTTGGACTTTGAAGAATAAGATACAGGACTTAATTGATGCGAATGAGATTGAGTTCGAGGCGCCTGAGAGGCCTAACATTGTGACTGCTCCTATGCCCAAGCATGGAGTAAATGCTATAGATGAAGGCTCGTTTGTGGTGTCGGTAAATGATATTGTTACCCCTCTGTTGGCTGTAAAGAAGAACCTTTTGCTAGCCGTTTTATTTCCGGGTTGTGAAGAAGGTTGTCGTATGTGTTCTGTTCTACCTACCGGTTGCCATTTCTTAAAGTTAGGTGTCCAACGCCTGATGGATAGTAAAGAAATTTTGTTTGAAAAGATTGTTGTTCCTCTAGTTCATTCTGAAGAAGTTTCCATCATTACCATTTTCGAAAATTCTTCCAAGGCTCCCTCGAGGAAGCCTGTTAGAATTACATCTGTTCCGAGGATCGCACCTGTGATCATCACTATTCTGGGGCCCATCCCCTACACCTCTGATAAAGCTGTCCCTTGGCACTATGGGGCTGATGTTTATTTTCATGGAGTTAAGCAAGAGTTGGATGCTGATATTAACGTCAACAATATTGTTAGACCTGCTAAAGTCACCTGCAGCGGAAGACTTTTCTCGCCCGATATCTCTCCACCCACTGCCCGAAGTCCTGTTGTTATTACACCTGCCAGTGTACCTGCTACCATTCCTGTTCAAGTACCTATTCTTACCCTTGTCGCCGAGCCATCTGACACTCGGGGCAAAGGGATCACCACTGATGTGCTTGCCCGGACGGAGGCGCCAAAGACAATTACTGTTGAAGCTTCTAAGCAAGAGATGGAAGAGATCCTGAAGATCATTAAAAAGAGTGACTACAATGTAGTTAAACAGCTGGGGAAAACTCCATCCAAGATTTCTATGTTGTCAATATTGCTATGTTCAGAGGCCCATGCCAAGGCTCTGATTACATTTCTGAAGACCGCACACGTACCACAAGAGACATCAGCTGATCAGTTTACAGATTGCATGGCCAATTTAACTGCTGATAATGAATTGGGCTTCTCTGACGCCGATTTGACTGGTAAGGGGAAGAATCACAATGATGCCCTGCATGTCTCCATTGAATGCAGGGGAACTACTCTTGCACATGTATTGGTAGATACTGGTTCCTCATTGAACGTCTTGCCCAAAAAAGCTCTAGACCGGTTGGACTGTGAAGGGTTGGAGTTGAAACCAAGCAACATTGTCGTCAGGGCCTTTGATGGGTCTAAGAGAATGGTGCATGGAGAAGTTGATATTCCAATCAAAGTTGGTTCTCAGGTTTTCAATTCTACATTCTATGTGATGGAAATTTGGCCATCTTATTCTTATTTGTTGGGTCGTCCATGGATCCACAAAACTGGGGCCGTAACCTCCACACTCCATCAAAAGCAGAAATACTCGGTCAAAGGGAAGATTGTGACAGTTCAGGGAGAGGAAGAGTACATGGTTAGCAACCTCAACTCTTTCTGATACGTAGAGATGGATGGGGAGTTCATTGAGACCCCATTTCAGCATTTTGAAGAGGTTCCTCAGACATTGGCGTCAGTTGAGACTGTTGTTGAAGATTCTCCTATGAAGATGGCTTCCCTCAAGGATGCTTGGGCTGTTGTTGAGAAGGGTGAGTGTGCAAATTGGGGCTGACTCCCTGATTTTACACAGAAAACTAACAAGTTTGGTTTGGGTTTCACTGTAGAAGCTCAAAGGGTTATTCGGAATGCACGAATCGGGATACCTCCCGTGTTCATCAGCAACTCGGGAGTAAATGCCATTGAAGATGATGTAGAAGAGTCTGAATTCGACAGCTGGATCTATCCTACGACTGACGGTGGAAAATGAAACTGGAGAGCAAAGGACTTCATCCCTATTACTTTTGTCACCCAATAATGAAACTTTTGTTTTGAATTTGTAACAGACAATGTTTTGAACTTTATGGCCCGGTGTCTTACCAGGGGCACTGTGGTTTCATTTGTGAGGGATTTATGTGTGTCATTTTCATATATCATTAATAAAAGCATTGGATGTTTCGTGCATTTCAAATCTTGCGCTCCTTGTTTTTCTTTTATTATATATTGCAAAACAGCTATTTTACACACACTCACGTATCATGATCTACATCCACTCTGGATCCCACTGATAACGACTCTGCTACTGCCAGTTATGACTTCGAAAGTCCGATCAACTTAGCCGAAGACGAAGGTGAAGATGATTGCGAAGTGTCTGTTGAGTTTGTTAGACTACTGCTTCAAGAAGAGGGGGCCATACTACCTCCAAGCCATCAATTTGGATGCCTCCAATTACAGGAAGACCGTTGATCTTATACTTAAAAGTGTTGGATAATACAAAGAGATACATGTTGGGGCAGCATGACGAGTCTGGCCGAAAAGAGCATGCTATTTACTGCTTTAGCAAAAAGTTTACCGACTGTGAGACCCAATACTCACTGCTCGAGAGAACTGGCTACGCTTTGGCATGGGCTGCTCACCAGCTGAGACAGTATATGCTGACTCACACTACTCTATTGATATCAAATATGGATCCAATCAAGTATATCTTCAAAAAGCATGCCTTGTCCAGAAGAATAGCAAGATGGTAGATGATCTTGACTGAGTATGACATCCAGTATACGACCCAAAAGGCAATCAAGGGAAGTGTGTTGGCAGACCATCTGGCACATCAAGCAGTGGATGATTACCAGTCTATGAACTTTGAATTCCCAAACGAGAATATCATGCTAATAACTGACTGTGAGACACCTGGACCGGATGAAGGACCTGAGGAAGGATCCTGATGGCCTATGTACTTTGATGGAGCTTCAAACTCTTTGGGTAATGGCATTGGCGCTGTGATCATATCTCCTAAAGGCTCTCATACTCCGTTTACAGCCCAATTATGTTTCAACTGCACCAACAATATGGCGGAGTATGAGGCGTGCATCATGGGTCTTCGAGCTGCTATTGACCTAAGGATTAAGTTTCTAAGTGTCTTCGGAGATTCCGCTCTCGTGATCAGTCAGATCAAAGGCGAGTTGGATACGAATCACCTGAACCTTATCCCTTACAAGGAGTATGTATTGATGTTGCTTCCCCATTTTGAGGAGATAACCTTTGAACACTTCCCGAGAGAGGAGAATCAGTTGACGGACGCGCTGACTACGATGTCTTCTATGTTCAAGGTCAATTGGGACAACGAGGCTCCCCAGATTATCATTGAAAGATTGGACGAACCTGCACATTGCTGTGATCTTGAGACTGAAGAGGTAACAGAAAAGCCCTGGTATCATGAGGTGAAGAGGTACCTTGAGGCTCAGGAATACCCTGATGGTGCATCTGTTAATGATAAGAAGTTTCTGAGGAGGTTCACGGCGAAGTTCTTCATCAGCAATGGCATTCTCTACAAGCGTAACCATGATTCGACCTTACTGTGTTGTGTGGATAAGAATGAAGCAGAAAGGATCATGGAGGAGTTACATGAAGGTACTTTCGGAACTCACTCTAGTGGACACACCATGGAAAAGAAAATCCTACGGGCAGGATATTATTGGTCCACAATGGAAGCCGACTATTATCAGCATTCTCGAACATGTCACAAGTGTCAAGTCTATGCTGATAAGGTGCACATACCTCCAGTTCCTCTGAACGTCTTGACAGCTCCTTGGCCTTTTGCAATGTGGGGCATTGATATGATCGGCGAGATCAGACCTACAGCGTCTAACGGGCATTGTTTCATCCTGGTAGCAATTGATTATTTTACGAAGTGGGTTGAAGCAGCTTCCTTTGATACTGTAACCAAGAACGTCGTGGCACGGTTCATTCGGCACAATCTGATTTGTCGATACGGTGTACCAGAGAGGATCATTACGGACAATGGCACCAATCTCAACAACGAGATGATCATCGAGCTCTGTGAGCAATTCAAGATACAGCATCACAACTCTTCTCCCTACCGGCCAAAGATGAATGGGGTTGTAGAAGCGGCTAATAAAAACATTAAGAAGATTGTGCAGAAGATGACAGTGACATACAAAGACTGGCACGAGATGTTACCATTTGCTTTTCATGGGTACCGTACCTCAGCACGAACGTCAACAGGGGCAACACCCTACTCCTTGGTATATGGCATTGAGGCAGTCTTGCCCATTGAAGTTCAGATACCCTCTCTTCGGATCATGAAGGATGCAAGTTTAAGCGAAGATGACTGGATTCAGACCCGGCTTGATCAACTGAACCTAATTGACGAAAAGAGACTTACTGCTATTTGTCATGGTCAGATGTACCAGAAACGGATGATCAATGCATTTAACAAGAAAGTTAGACGACAAGAGTATCAAGTTGGGGATATTGTAATCAAGCGCATTATCTTACCTCAAGGTGACCCCAGGGGCAAATGGACCCCTACTTACGAAGGGCCATTTGTGGTTAAGAACATTTTCTCAGGAGGAGCTATGATTCTAACCACCATGGATGGCGACGACCTTCCTCACCCCGTCAATGCAGACATAGTGAAAAGATACTACGCATAATCAAAGACCCGCTAGGTTGACTGGCCTAGGCAAAAATAAGGGCTTCCCGACGAACCAAAAGGGTTCGGGAAAAAATAAGGGATGAAAATAAAAAAATCTGTACACCCGGCAAGTCGAAAACCTGAAAAGGCGGCTTGGGCAAAAAAGGGTATCCCGGTGGACTGAAAACCCAAAAGGGCTGTCCAGGCAAAAGTTAGGGATAAGCGTAACACTATGTCTCATTGGATCACCTTACATCCAGACTTCAGTATCAACTATCAAGCTCATACGACACTAATCAATCTGATTCACTTTCAACCAGTAGCAAAGTGATGAGATGCTCGAGGATATAAAGGCAATAGCAGAGTTGGAACCCAGTGGGATCATTCACATAGTTGTTTTGTTTATTTTTTCACAAATTGTGTAAATTCTATTATTTGGCGGCGTTCTCTTATTAGGACGTCAGCCTCTTGTACAAAAAACGCCTATTTACAGGCCAAACTTCAAAAATCAATACAATTCATTTTTCAGACAAATTTCAAACTGTTTTTTCTTTATCTGTTTTGTTTTGCAAAGAACATCCAATGTTCATTTTTGATATATGCATTTGACATTAATTGCTGCTCATAGATATTTACATGCGAAACAAAAGATGAATTACTGGTAATATCAGAAACAGGGGAAAATAAGAATTGTCCGAACTGTACAGTTGCTCTGTCCACCAGGTACCAAGGTATATTCAGCTGAAGAATAGGGATAAGATACTTGCACTCCCTGTAGAGTAAGACAGCAATGATAGCTCTCCCAACTGAGACCTGCAACTATGAACTAATCAGCAATACTCTCCCCAAGCAGAGTTAGTCTACCGTCAGCACTAAAAGGGTCTTGATATTCCCCAGCGGAGTGTAAGAATATTCCCCAGTAAGTATAAGAGTATCCCCGACAGTCTTAATATTTCTCAGCAGAGTATAAGAATGTTCCTTGGCAGCATACAAGATCCCCCCAGTGGAGTCAATATTTCCCCAGTGCAGTCTGAAAAAGCTTCCCTAACGGAGTTGAAGCATCATCCCCAGTAGACTCTGGAAGTCTATCCCCAGCGGAGAACAAAATAAATCTCCCCAGCCAAATTCAGAGGGCTATCCCTACAAGAGTCTAACAGGGTTATCCCTAGCAAGTCGCGACTGAAAGATCATCCCCAGCGAAGTTCTTTCCTTTAACGAACAGGTATTCAATCCTCAACAGATTCAATATCACCAGCAACGGTAATCCATCCCCAGCGGAGCTTATCAGCGGAATCCCCAGCGGAGTTTATCATCAAAATCCTCAGCAGAACATCTCTTCCCCACAGAGTAATTCCCCTCAGAGTAATTTCCTCATCAGTTTATTCCCCAATGGATTTATCCTCTCCTGCAAGTTTATCACCTTCGTTCATCATCCCCAGCGGAAGCGAAGAATCCAACTCTATTCTCCAGCAGCTCCGGGATTTATTTTCCCCAGCTAAAGCATTACATTTCCATACATCATAATACATGCATAGACGCATCATACCATACAATCTCATTTATGTTGAGAACATCATTGCTTAATCCATATCATGCATTGCATATGACTGACCTTTACCTTTCAGGAAAGATGCAGTTAAATTCTCAACTATGTCAAAGGAGACAAAACCAGTTAAATCGATTCCTAAAGATTTTTCTGAGGCCAATTCAGTCAATGGAGACAAAATCAGTTAAATCGATTCCTAAAGATTTTTCTGAGGCCAATTCAGTCAATGGAGACAAAATCAGTTAAATCGATTCCTAAAGATTTTTCTGAGGACAATTCAGACAATGGAGACAAAATCAGTTAAATCGATTCCTAAAGATTTTTCTGAGGCCAATTCAGTCAATGGAGACAAAATCAGTTAAATCGATTCCTAAAGATTTTTCTGAGGCCAATTCAGTCAATGGAGACAAAATCAGTTAAATAGATTCCTAAATATTTTTCTGAGGCCAATTCAGTCAATGGAGACAAAATCAGTTAAATAGATTCCTAAAGGTTTTTCTGAGGCCAATTCAGTCAATGGAGACAAAATCAGTTAAATCGATTCCTAAAGATTTTTCTGAGGCCAATTCAGTCAATGGAGACAAAATCAGTTAAATCGGTTCCTAAAGATTTTCTGAGGCCAATTCAGTCAATGGAGACAAAATCAGTTAAATCGATTCCTAAATATTTTTCTGATGCGAACGCAGTTAAAGGAGATAAAACCAGTTAAATCAATTCCTAAAGATTTTTCTGATGCGAACACAGTCAAATGAGACAAAACCAGTTAAATCGATTCCTAAAGATTTTTCTGATGCGAACGCAGTCAAAGGAGACAAAAACCCCTCTGGTCCAGTTAAATCGATTCCTAAAGATTTTTTTGATACTAATCCCGTCAAAGGAGACAAAAACCCCTCTGGTCCAGTTAAATCGATTCCTAAAGATTTTTCTGATACCAATCCCGTCAAAGGAGACAAAAGCCCCTCTGGTCCAGTTAAATTGATTCCTAAAGATTTTTCTGATACCAATCCAGTCAAAGAAGACAAGACCTCCTCTGGTTCAGTCAGATCGTCGATAAGATCTCCCTGATTCATATTCCATTTGAAGTTCAGACCATCTACCAACAATCTCCAAATGGCATCTGTAAGCTTATTCCCAACATCATAATGCTGATACCACTTCATGCGAGTGCAAATTTCTGGGCACTCTAGTGTTCAATCATCTTCCACCTTCGGATCACGAAAGGCCCGAAAGCCAATCTACATCCTCAGGTTTAAGAAGATTGAACAGGGGAAACTGTTGTACCCCAAAATTTTCCCTCCCATATTTCTCAAGACATTGCAAAAATAATCTCCAAGTGGCTCAAGATTGCTCAAGAGTTGGACAGTCAAATCATCTCCTAAGGCAGTCAACCTCAAATTAGGGTTTTGTGTTGCATCAAGGTCCTTACATCAAAATTACCTCAAGTTCTCCCCAATGTCCTAATATGTTCTCAAGATCATCCATGTCAAATTTCAATCCTTGCAGAGAAAGTTTGGTCAGTCAATTGCTCAAGAGGCCCAAAAATCGACTGTGCTAGGGCAAAAGTCAACTGTGACCTATAAATAGTCAAACCTCAAGTTTTTTTCTCAACATTCTCATTTTGAAGGATAATTCATCATTTGATAAAGGTTTGATCATGATTCATCAAGGATTGCTCAAAATTCATCAAGATTCAAAAGTTGCTAAATTAGGGTTTTGTAGGAAAAGTCAACTCAACTTTGACCAAGCATAACTTTCTCATAGTTTATGAGAAATGACTCATCCAAAGCTCATTTTGAAGAGTATTAAATTTCCTAAAATCCATTTCATACCCCAAGATCAAGAAATTCACTCACAAAAAGTTACAAATTTGGACATTATAGGTCATTTTTGAAAGTCAACAAAAACACCTTTTTTTCAAAGCTTATAACTTGAGCATGGAATATAAAAATGATATGAGACAAAATTGGTTGGTTAGAGGACATCTCAAGGTTTCTAAAAAGTCCAAGAACACCTCCAAAAGTTCAAAATTTAAGAAGTTATGCATTGTTGAAGTTGGGCATTTTTCCAAAATTGCCAAAAGTCAACTATCCCCAAAACTTCAAATTTTGTCAAATGGGCCCACTTTTTTCCACTTGATTTGATCTTATCACACTACACACGTGTCCTATCTTCAGCCTTGTGTCCAATTATTAATTTTCTATTTTATTTAATTTTTATTGATTTAATTCATTTTAAATCAATTTAAATCCAAATAAAATCCAAATCTTAATCACTTGGTATCTTCTTAATCACGCTGTAAGTCTCCTTAAACACGACCCTGCATTTGAAATCGTAACCTTGGATTCTTGCATTTTTTTTATAAATCATGGACATATTCTTGATCATTGTTTGATTTCTAAGCATTCTACATTATTCAATTGAGTTTTCATGGCCTGTAATGCCCTACCCGAAACTAGGGTTCGTGCTTCTTGTTTTTAGGCGTTTGAATTTCAGGCAAAATTGAGGAAAATCATGGACATGGATGAATTCAGGAGGAAGAGACGAAGCGAACCATGGTCTTAGGATCAATTTATATGGCCTATAGTTGATTTTAGGAATGAGCCATGAATTTAGCTGCGGATAAAACCCGCAGGTAAATAACCAGGGGGGTCAGCAAAGAAGACGATCACGTGGCCATATCCCATTTGTCCATTCAAAATATTCGCGCTTATTTTTTTTTTCAGGCATAATTGTTTGTTTTCCATATTATAATTAACACTTATTCCACTTACAATAAAAACATAGTGGCGCAGTGGCCAGGCGAGCATGTGAGATCCAATGGGACCTGGGTTCGAATCCCAGGTCCCCCAACGCCTTTGTATTATTTTGCTTCAGTTTATTCCATGCAGCATACAAGGTGCGGTACACCATACATCATCACCTGATCATCTGCCAGATGGCCTCCAGGCCAAATCTGATGGCCCAGATGGAGCGTGTATCATGGTGCCCAATCAACATTGTCACAGGGAATTGCAAAGGTCAAACGCAGGCTAGTGTAATTGGGCTTGGAAAATGCTGAACAAACCTCCTCTTGGGTCCAACATCCCCCTTGGTTTATTTCTTTTTCTTTTCATTATATTTATTTATTTGTTTTATTGTTATTATTTTTATTAGCACAAACCAATTAATAATTTTTCTTAATAAAATCAAAAACACGAAAAAAAATATTTTATTTATTAAAATTAACTTCATCACTTTTATTTTTGTAAATAAATTAATTTAATTGATTTAGCTTTAATTAGGTATAATTTCAATATTTTTGCAATAATTAAAATTAATGTAGAATATTAGGTTTTAATAATTTTGACCAAATTTATTTTATTTCCTTAAATATAAAAAATCCAAAAATATCCTTTTTATTAATTAATTAATAATTAGCTTAGGTTTAATTCCAGTTAATTCAAAAAATAACAAAAATCTTTTCTTTAATAAAAAAGGGTCAAAACCCTAAAAAATGCGCCCGATTCAATTTTCTCGCACGCGATCTGTTTTACCAATATTGTAATTGCTTCTGGTATGTAATAGCTTTTAATTATGACTTAATTTTATCGCTTTATTTTACTTTCCGCATTTTAATTTCAAGGGTTGCTTTTGGCGATGTAAATACCTGACGCCTTGTAATAGTTAGTTAAATTTCCGCAATTTAATTTTCGCAACTTATATAACTGTTAGATGATTGATAATAGGTATGCATGACAAGATTGAATGTTTAATCTAAAATCAACATAGATAACCATTGACATGTACAAAGACAAAATAACTGAAAACAACACACTCGCACATGCGCACTCTTAGGGTACACCCACTTGGTTGCCTTCGTACGTGGTCATTGAGTATAGGAAGTTTTAGAGGTCGCCCTCTTGTCCAAAGATCATAGTCGCCTCGAAACAGTTGCCTCGGAAAAATGATCTAAGACATTAGGTTTACCGCTAAGGCGTCCTAACATTGCTTTAGTGACAACACGTCCCTTAAATCAAATTGACCCTTAAAACTCCAACGGCGATGCTACCTACTCATTCATAATGGGATAGCATTGTCTAAAGGAAATTATCATAGAACGATTCCTTTTTCGAGTAGGTGGATGGTTCTTAAGTACTTGCTCTTTCAAAAACCAAAACTTTTCACACTTACACTCTTTTTCAAACAAAAACTCTTTCAAACCCACAAACACAAAGAAAGCAATATTTTGAAAACAATATGAGCAAGTACCTAAGAGCCTGTGGATAACCATGGATAGAAAGGGTGCTAACACCTTCCCTTTCTATAATCCACCCCCGAACCCGAGAAATATCTCGAAAAAGGAATTTTTCTGTGCTTTTTTCCTTTCCTTGTTGGATAAAATAAAAGTCGGTGGCGACTCTTGCTTACCGCGACATTTTGCGAAAACAAACGCAAAACGAAAACCAGCACACCAAAAAACAGTCAGTTCGCTTCCCACCGTATCACAATATGTATCTTCAATTTTTTCTAGAATGCTTCTGCAGGGGATTCCTGGTTACTTGTTTGAGGAAAATTTGCAGGGGATGTTTTGATTTCTAATTGGGGAATAAAGTTTAGGAACATTAGTTGTCCGTTTCTCTATTGGGGAATTTATTTCTTATATACCCTGACTGGGAATAAAAGAGATGGTTAAACTTTTGACTCGTTTGGGGAGGATAAAGTTAACTAGTATCTGGTCAGATTCCAAGCTTTGCTGCAACTTTCTGGGGATAGTGATGAATTTATTAGGGAGAAGAATTTTGTCAGCGATTTGTAGTAGTCTGTTGAGGAAATAAACCCTGTTGGGGAAATAAACCCTTGTTGATGGAGAAGTGCTCTGCTAAGGAAACTAACTCTCTTGGTAAAATTAAATTTGCTAAAGAGAAGGACTCTGCAAGGTTTCTTTTTCAGTTTTAGAGGAATAAAATCAGCTGGGGAAGAGAAATTCCATGCATTATACTGATTGGAACTTCGTAGGTTGGTGATATTACCGGGAAAAAGATTATAATCTTTTATCTGTTGGAGTGATTTGCTAGGGAGATTGTGGGGAATGTACCCTTATTTATGAAGACTATTCTGTGGGGGATAATTTCATAGAAGTGGCTCTGGCGACTTCACTGGGGATAACCTTATGAAAGGGATTCTGTGGGGATTTATGGACAACTTAAGTGTCATTCCAGTTCCTAGAGTTTTGAGTAAATGCTTAATCCTGTTCTTATGCATATATTTGGTAACAGTTAATCATGTTCATATGCATATGTTCATTCAATTTAGTCATTGGACATTTTTGCAAAAAAAAACAGAAAAAACAAAAAGTTTGAACTTCAAAGTATATTTGTATTGATAATTTCCCTATAAACAGACGAGTTTGTACAAGGAGACGCAAATCCAAGTAAGAGGAAGTCGTTGTGAAATGAAAAGAATACAAAGTGAAAACAAATATCTATAGCCATGTGGAAGTGATCTCATTGGGTTCCAAATCCTCTATATCCCCTATGCCTTTGAACATCTCATCCCTTGTTGTCGGAAGAAGTTGATTGAACTGATCTTGTACCATTCAAACTTTTGACCTTAGTAATAAAGTTGGTTGTAAGTGATCCAAGGGGACATAGTCGTACACTTTAATCCCTAACTTTTTCCTGGACCGCCTTTTTAGGTTTTCAGTCCACCAGGATACCCTTTTTTGCCCAAACCGCCCTTTCAGGTTTTTGACTTGTCGAGTGTACAATATTTTGTATATATCCCTTATTTTTCCCCGAAACCTTTTGGTTCATCGGGATGTCTTTATTTTTGCCTAGGTATGTCAACCTAGCGGGTCATTCTTATGCATAGTATTTTTTGACTATGTCCGCGTTCACAGGGTGAGGGAAATCTTTGTCATCCATAGTGGTTATCATCGTAGCACCGCCCGAGAATACTTTCTTGACAAAAAATGGCCCTTCGTAGGTGGGAGTCCATTTTCTCTGGGATCGCCTTGTAGTAGAATGATGCACTTTATTACCAAGTCACCAACCTGGTATACCCGATGCTTGATCTTCTTATTGAATTCCTTGATCATATGTTTTTAGTACATCTGACCATGACAGACAGCAGTCAGCCTCTTTTTTTCAATTAAATTCAACTGATCTAACCTAGTCTGAATTCACTCATCTTCGTCCAATTCTGCATCTTTCATGATTCTTAGAGAAGGAGTTTGGACTTCGACAGGCAGGACGACTTCCACTTCGTATACTAGAGAGAATGAGGTTGACCTAGTTGATGTTCCTGCCGAAGTACGATAGCCATGAAGAGAGAATGGTAACATCTCATGCAAGTCTTTGTAGATCACAACCATCTTTTTCATAATCTTCTTTATGTTCTTGTTGGCAGCTTCCACTGCGCCATTCATCTTGGGTCTGTATAGAGAAGAGTTATGATGCTTGATCTTGAACTGCATGCAGAGTTTAGGTATCATAGAGTTGTTGATATTGGTACCATTATCAGTGATGATCCTCTCAGGGATACCATACCGGCAGATGAGGTTATGCTTGATGAATAAGGCCACGATGTTCTTGGTAACTGAGGCAAATGAAGCTGCTTCAACCCACTTGGTAATGTAGTCAATAACGACAAGAATGAAAATATGTCCATTAGAGGCAGTAGGCTTGATTTCTCCAATCATGTCAATTCCCCACATTGCAAATGGCCAAGAAGCGGTCATGACGTTCAAAGGAATTAGAGGCACATGAACCTTATCAACATAAATTTAGCACTTATGGCAAATCCTCGAGTGGTGGTGATAATCAGTTTCCATGGTTGACCAATAGTAACCAGCTCTCAGGATCTTATTGGCCATAGTATGTCTTCTGAGTGAGTACCAAAGATACCTTCATGCATATCCTCCATAATTTTCTCTGCTTCCTTCTTGTCCATACAACGAAGTAGGATTGAATCATGGTTGCGCTTGTATAAAATCCCATTGCTCAGGAAGAACTTAGCTGAGAACCTCTTTAGGAACTTCTTGTCGTTGATTGATGCCCCTTCAGGATACTCTTGAGCTTTGAGATATCTTTTTTACTTCATGGAACCAAGGCTTTTCCTCTACTTCATCAGTGTCAATCTCATAGCAGTGTGTCGGTTTGTCAAATCTTTCGACAGTAATTCTGGGAGCTTCGTCGTCTCACTTGACCTTGAACATAGATGACATGGTAGCTAAGGCATCCGCCAACAGATTTTCTTCCCTCGTGATATGTTCAAAGGTAATCTCTTCAAAGTACGGGATCAAGGCTAGCACTAGTTATTTATAAGGGATAAGATTTTGATGTTTTGTATCCCACTCTCCTTTAACTTGACTGACCACCAAAGGTTAGTCTCCATATACACTTAATAATTTGATTCTTAAGTCAATAGCAGCTTTAAAACCCAATATGCACGCTTCGTACTTGGCCATATTGTTGGTATAGTCAAAGTAGAGTCTGGCAGTGAAAGGCGTATGGCAACCTTCAGGGGAAATGATCATAGCACCAATTTTGTTACCCAGTGTGTTGGAAGATCCATCAAAAACCATAGTCCATCGAGATCCTTGTTCGGGTCCTTCATACAACCCAAGCTTTTCATAATATGTAATCAACATGATATTCTCGTCCGAGAATTAAAAGTTCATAGATTGGTAGTCATCCATAGCTTGATGCGCCAAGTGATATGCCATCACACTTCCTTTGATTAATTTTTGAGTAGTGTACTAGATATCATATTCAATTCAAATCATTTTCCATCAAGCTATTCTTCTGGAGAGAGCTGGCTTCTCAAAGATGTACTTGATAGGGTCCATCTTAGAGATCAATAGAGTAGTATGAGTCAACATGTACTGTCTTAGTCGGTAAGCAGCCCATGCCAAAGCGCAGAAAGTTTTCTCGAGCAATGAATATCTTGTTTCACAGTCAGTAAATTTTTTGCTAATGTAGTATATTGCATTCTCTTTTCTGCCAGACTCGTCATGTTGCCCCAGCACACACCTCATTGAATTCTCTAACACGTTTAAGTACATGATCAGAGGTCTTCCTTCGACTGGTGGCATCAAAACTGGAGGTTCTTGAAGATACTCTTTGATATTGTTAAAAGCTATTTGACAGTCGTCATTCCATTTTACTACTTGATTTTTCTTCAGCGGTTTGAAGAGTGGCTCATAAATAGCAGTCAAGTGAGAGATGAATCGGTAAATGTAGTTGAGTCGTCCTAAGAAATGTCTAAACTCATTCTCAGTACGAGGAGATGGAATTTCTTGGATAGCTTTGACTTTGGCAGGATCAACCACAATACCTTTGCCACTGACGACGAATTCTAGGAGCTTTCCAGATCTTACCCCAGAGATGCATTGTTGGGATTCAACCTCAGCTTGTATTTCTTCAACCTCTCAAACAGCTTGTGCAGATGATCAAGGTGCACTTCCTCAGTTTGGGATCTTGTTATCATGTCATCAACATAAACTTCTATCTCATGATGGATCATGTCATGAAATAAAGCCACCATAGCCCTTTGATAAGTTGTGCCTGTGTTCTTCAGCCCAAAAGGCATGACCTTATAACAGAAGGTGCCCCACTATGTGACAAAGGTAGTTTTCTCCATGTCTTCAGGCTCCATTTTAATTTGGTTATAATCCGAGAAGCCATCCATAAAATAAAATACCTTATGTTGAGCAGTGTTGTCAACCAAAACATCAATATGTGGTAGTTGGAAATCATCTTTGGAGATTTCCCTATTTAAATCCCTGTAGTATACACACATATGGACCTTACTGTCTTTCTTCGACACTGGAACAACATTTGCAACCATTGGGGATACGACGTCACTGCCAAGAAACCTGCATTGAACTGTTTCTTTACTTCAGCCTTGATCTTCTTAGACATATCAAGCTGCATGCGATGAACCTTTTGTTTGATCAGAGAATAGCCCTCTTTCATTGGCAGATGACGAACCACGATATCAGTATTGAGTCCTGGCATGTCGTCGCATGACCAAGCGAATACCTTAACATAGTCGTGCAACATCTGAACCAATCTGATATTAACATTGTCTTCCAGGTTATCGCCAATCTTGACTTCTTTCTTATCTACCTCAGTACCCAAGTTTATCACTTCGAACGGTTCTTCGTGTGGTTGGATAGCCTTTTTCTCTTGTATCAGGAGTCTGGAGAGTTCTCTAGGTATCTCACAATCTTCTTCACCTTTATCTTCGGCTTGATAGATTGGGTTTTCGAAGTCATAAACGGCAATAGCAGAATTGTTGTCAATGAGATCCGGAGTGGATGTGGATCTGCAAATGTGTGTGTGTGTGTGTGTGTATGCGTGTGTGCATGTAAGGTAACATGGCTATTTGAAAATGCAGTAAAGTAAAAGAAAGACAAGGAGCACAAAATTTGAATGCAAAATCGTCCAATGTTTTCATTAAATGAGCATATGATATATGAAATGACAACCCTTAATAAATGTACCATTATGCCCCGGGCAAGGCACAAGGCTTAAAGTCATTATTTTAAACGGGAATTATACAGACAAACTTATTAAAGCAATAAAAATAGGAAATAGTAATTACTCATGGATGATGGAGATTGAGATGAAGTCTTTGGCCTTCCAGTTATTAAGTCCACCGTCAGTAGTTGGGAATATCCAATCATCCAAATCACCATCACTATTAGTGTCATCAAGAGCATTGACTTCATTGTTGCTAATACGGAGGGATGGCCCTCCAGCACGAACACGTTGAACCTCTTTCTGAGCCTTTGAAGTGAAACCCAACCCAAATTTGTCAGATTTGTAGGGGATATCAGGAAGTTGTCCCCAGATAGTGCATCTTCCATCTTCTACAATAGCCCGAGCATCCTTCAGAGAGGCTATTATTGGTGTGTCTTTAGTAATCTTAGGAGTAGCAGGAATAGCTTTACCAAGAACAATCGTTGGAGGGATTAGTTCAAATGGTTGGCAGGGGGTTTCAATGAATTCGTCATCCATTTCAACATATTTGAAAGGATTCAAATGACTAACCATATATTCTTCCTCTCCGTAGACTGTGACATTGTTTCCTTTCATTGGGTATTTCAGCTTTTGATGCAATATAGAGGTAACCGCACTTGCCCCATGGATCCATGGGCGTCCGAGCAAGCAAGAATAGGCCGTGCGGATATCCATTACATAAAATATGGAATTGAAGACTTGAGATCCCACCTTGATCAGAAGATCAACCTCCCCGTGGACCATTCTCTTCGAACCATCGAAGGCTCTTACCATAATATCGCTAGGTTTCAGCACTAGCTCATCAAAATTCATCCTATCCAAAGCACCTCTGGAAAAAACATTGAGGGAGGACCCAATATCTACTAACACATGCGCCAGGGTGGTGCCTTTATATTCAATAGAGATGTGCAGAGATTTGTTGTGATTCTTCCCCGCTGGAGTAAAATCTGCATCAGGAAAGCCTAAACGATTATCAGTAGTTAGGCTTGCAACACAGTTCTCAAATTAGTCAGCAGTAGTCTCTTGTGGTACATGGGCATTCTTCAGAAATTTCAACATGCGCATGTGCCTCGGAGCATAATAACAAAGAAAACATGGATATATTTGAGGGTGTCTGCCCTAGTTGCTCAACTATTTTGTAGTCACTTTTTTGGATGATCTTCGGAATTTCTTCCATCTCTTGTCTAGATGGGTCTTCAATTGTAACATATTTGGATGGTGCCTCCATTAGGGAAGGCTCGGTAACTTTCTCTTTACCTCGGAGTTGGCATTTGGCCCAGGATCAAGAATACGAATAGGCATTATTGTAGTTGTTGGAGGAGAGATCTCCGGAAAGAAGACCCTTCCTGTCCTAGTGACCTTACTAATTCCGACAATGTTTGTAATTTCAGCCTCTTCAGTTTCAGTAATCCATGACTCTTGCTTGACACCAGGATAATAAACTTCTTCCCCATAGTTCCAGGGTACAACTTTTCCAGAGGCATAAGGGACTGGCCCCTGTGTAGTGATGATTAAGGGAGCCACTCTTGGCTCAACAGGAATCCTTATAGGGCCTTTAGAGCTGATCCTAATAGGAGCATTTGAAATGGTGATTATGGAAACATCTTGAGGTATACTTTCAGGTAAACTCTTCATGGAAAAGTTTTCTCAAACAAAATTTCATGGTTATCAATCAGGCATTGAATATCTTTCTTCAGCCTCATACAACCATTGGTTTGGGAAGCACAATGGTAACAATTTTCAAGGCATCCAGGAAATAAACTGGCTCTTAACTGATTCTTCTTAACAGTCAATAAGGGAGTAGTCAAACCACTGATGGAAGAGACAAAGGAGACATCATCAATGGAATTGACACCTTTACCATGACTGAGCATGAGTGAGGTAATCACATTAGGGGTTTGTGGAGGGTCAAACTCAATCACTTTGTTATCAATCAAATCTCGGATCTTGTTCTTTAACGTCCAACAATTATTGGTGTCATGTTTGGGACTATTTGAATGATAGGCGCATTTCACATTCGGGTTATATTTGGGACAGGCAGTATTGGGATTTGGAGGAGGATCTCGCAGCGTTACCAAATCTTCCATCAATAGATGTTGTAGAGCTTGAGATAGTGGCATGTTAATCATATTGAATTGCCTCCTCGGGGCGTCTGGCCTTTGTTGATTGTTTAATTTTTGTGGTTGTTGAACTGGAGTTGGGTTTGAAATCAACACATCTCCTACTAACTGATGACAATCATTCTTGATATGGCTCCTTTGTCCATAAACAACATTAGTTTCTTTCTTACCAATGAATGGTTTTTTCACAGCAGTAGAGGTTGAGGCAATTAGGATCTTTCCACTTTTGATTCCACTTTCAACTTTCTCACAAGTCAAAATCAACTCAGTAAACCCTGACGAAGAACTACCAATCAACAAATTAAAGAATGGACCAATTAAGGTGCCCATGAACATTTCCACTAATTCTCTGTCAGTGAAAGGGGGTTGCACCCTTCCATCCATGTCTCTCAACTTTTGTGCATACTTCTTAAAGCCTTCATTTAAACCCATAGTCATATTTTGTAATTTCATGTGAGTTGGTGCAAGATCAGCATTGTATTGGTATTGTCTATAGAAGGCAGCAGTCAGATCCTCCCATGTGTGGATATTAGTCCCCTAAAGTTGATAGAACCATTCCAATTGTTCCAGATATGCTTTCTTGGAAGAAGTTCACCCATAATTTCCTATCGGCGGTGTGTGGTTGAATCTTGTAGACATAAGACCTTAGATGCATCTTGGGACAGGAGACCCCGTCGTATTTGGAAAAGATAGGGACCTTGAATTTGTGGGGAATGACCACCCCAGAGACCAAACCTAATTCTCCAAAGTCCAAACCATGCACTATTTGGATCTCTACAGCCTTAAGTCGGTCTTTTACTTGTTTGTATTTGTCATCTGCCAGTGGGTACTATTCTTCGGAATAGTCTTCGTCCTCAGTAATCTGGTTATTTCCACCCCTAGCTCTGGTGCTTCTAACTTCCTCGTCTTGATTGTCTTCCTCCTCAAAAGAAGCCTCTTCTATTTGAGCCATTCGGGCGGGTCCCTTGAACCTTCTTCCCATGTTAAGAATAACATCCCTCTTCTTAGTCTTCTTCTTGGTGGAAAGGAGTTCCATCATCTCTTGCTGACCTTCGGCTAGGTTTAGGAGAGTCTCTTGGAACTGTGTGTGTTGAGTCTGCAGATCTTTGACGGTTTTCTCTAGAGCCATCTTATACTGAAATAAACAATAAAGAGATGAGGAAACCTGTATCACAAAACCTGCTTATGATATGATGCAGGATATGCAGAGCAATGTTTTCAAGGACCTTAAGGAATTTAAATTTTCTAGCCAAAAAGGAAACAAACACAACAATTGTATTAATAAGTTCAAAGATTACATTTTCCTCTTGAGCTTACAATGAAAAAGCAAAAATGTCTCAAAGAGACAAAAAATAGACTCCTAAAACAAAAGACTCAAGTCTCCCACGGGTGCTTCCTTTTTGGTGTAATGTATGGATTCAGGCTTTGCTCCTCGTGATGTTGCTTGGTAAGCTTCAGCACTTTCTTCTCGCTTGCATATAATCGAGCTTTAAAGGTGTATCGTTCCCCTTTGAGTTGAATCCATAATCTATGCAATTCCTCGAGGTTGGTAGGCATGTCAGGATAGAGAATGGTATAAGAAATATCCCCCTCAACAACAGGCTCCACAACTATTGGTAGGATAGTAGGATATGGCATCATGAGATTTTGAGCGCGAGCTCGCACCCATTTGAGATAAGGCTCCAAAAGAATAGAGTTCTTATGCCCTAAAGTCTTTCTATCAACCTTGTTTACCATGCCCTAAGCATGTACAAACCATCGATGATAACCTTGAACATTGTTCTCATAGTTGAAAATAATACCTTGAATGACTGCATTGTGGGGACCATCTCTTTGAGCATTGCCAAATTATCGTTGAGCTAGAGAAGGGTTATAAGTAATATATCCCTTAATGCCCAAAAGTGGAACATTAGGGAACTCCCCACAACGGTCAATGATAGTAATATCCTCTTGAGATCGAGAGCACCAATGGATATTCGAATGAGAGAGCGACATTATCCTTTGAGACCACCTCAAGCCTTGCTCGTTCTTCAATACTGATCGGGGAAGGTGCGAAATAAAGCACCTAGATAGAAAACGTAAGAAACACATAAGAGTCCCTAGCTTCCTCATAGTGCGAGTACGAAGAAAGTGCAAAACATCTCCAAGCAATGTAGGCACAGGGTTACGAGTAAGGAAAGTTTTGACAGTATTCACGTCTATGAGTTGGCCAGGGTTGGGAAAAAGCACCAACCCATAGATTAGAAGGGCCACGACTTCTTCAAAAGCTTGTAAATCCAAAGCATCCAAAAATAAATGAGCCTTCTCCATCAGGAATTTAGCCAAAAAGCCTTTGACCCCACTTCTTATCTCCCAATTAGCTACAATGTCAGAACTCTTCAAATGTAACGCCTTCGCGATAACTTCAGGCTTTGGAGTTTCCTCTAAACTGGTGAATGATATTTGATCAAGAACTAGTACTCCCAATAGTTGAGAGAATTCTTTCATTATGGGCACTAATTGATAATCGGGAAAGGTGAAACAATGATGTACAGGGTCTAATAATTGAAAGAGCACCCTCATCGTGTCTTTTTCAAAGCTTGAGGTAACCAGATTGAGAAGTCGTCCATATCTTTTGGTGAACAGAGAATTTTTAGGAACCCTGGATGCTAACTCTTTGAGTTGAGGAGGCACTCTTACGAAGTTGATTCGGATTGTATTTCTACAAGCGGAAGCCATATCCTACAAAACAGTACAAAGATAAATCCATAGGTCCTTGAAACGGTTAGTAAAAATGCTATAGCATGATGCTATGATGTCATGAGAAAATAATCACACACAAAAAAATCACACAAGGCCTTATTATGTTTAAGCTTGTATGGGGTTTATAGATAAGTACCCTCTTGAAGTTTAGGTTGTTCAACCTGTCCTAAAAAGTAACTGGGTTCTAGGAGCCTCAATATCACTGATCTTTCTTCACTGGACATTGTTTTAGCTCAAGCATCCAAACTGCAGCCAAAATATCCCGAAAGTCTGATCTCAATGAGTGCAGTATCGAGTATCAACCAACTTTGGTGTTGCACCAAAGCAAGCAATCTCACTACTTTCTAATGGACAAGTTGTTCAACTAAGGTTCTACGGTCAGTTAGTGCTTCATGACACCACACAGCAGCCTCGTATTCTCCTTGACTAGACTCAAGGGATACCGGTACCAACAAATGTGTCACACTAACATAGCCATCGCTTCAACCATGTCGGTATTAAGCCGCATAGTCCCCACGATCTATTGCTACTTACCTAATATGCTCCAAATACGAATATAGGATTTTTAAAAGTAATAAACCCAAGCATAACCCACAAATGTAAATCAAACAAAGAAAACAAGTAAAGCAAATAAAGGTGATCTAGCTCTTAAGGTAACCCCACTTTTAGTTTTATGTCACCAGTAGAGTCGCCAGTTCTGTAATACAGTGGGAGAACTGACTTGGCGGTTTTGCGTTTTATCGCAAATGTTGCGGATAGCAAGAGTCGTCATCGACTTTTCTTTTATCCAAAAAGAAAAGGGTGAAAAGAACAGAAAAGACCTTTGAGAATTTTCTTGAGTTCAGGGGGTAGGTTATGAAAAGGGAAGGTGTTAGCACCCTTTTCATCTGTAGTTATCTACGGGCTCTTAATTACTAGCTCACTTTGAAATGCTTTGTTTTTGTGTTATGTTTGAAGGTATTTTGAAGATGGTAACTTTTTAATGATTCTTGTATCGTTTAGAATGTATACAAAATGTTTCTTTTTGGAAAAAATTGAAAACGCCTTAGTACGACAAACTTTGTAAGGATTCTCGTATCGTTGAGAATGTATACAAAATGTGTTTGAAAAAGGGAGTGTTTGAAAAGATGTTTGCTTTTGAAAGTGTGAAGTGTGAAAATGGTTTTAGTTTGTGAGCAATCAATTACGGGTAATCTACCTACTCAAAAAGTCTTTGTTAGTTTCCTCCTCCTTTAGATAGTGCTACTCTACCATTAGTTGGTAAAGAGCCATATCATTGGATGTGAGGGACAGGCGTGGGTCATCGTACAATCATAGAAGGAAATTTTTAAGATGTTTTAGTAATTGTCCTAAGGGACTAAGATCATTTATTGAAGGCAACATTGAAGGGTCATCGAGGGACTACGATCTTTTAATTGAGGGTCTTTTGCTAAAACATCCCACGTTCGAGGGATATGACTGTTTAAATCTGAGGCAACAAGTGTGGGTTACCCTAAAGGTGAATGTGTGCAAAGTGTTTGATTTCAAATATTTTATCTTTGAATTAGGGTTTTGCTATGGTTTATTTTCGTCTTGTCATGCAAACCCTAATTACTAGCAATAATAAGGAAAGTGATAAATTGCAGAATTTAAATGTCCTACGCTATTACAACGCTTTGGGAATGAGGGGTACAAGTTTGTAAATAGGGGAAGAAAGCAATAAATTCTTAATTACTATTACAAACCATTGAATATGAATAGAATGTACATAATATAAAGAGGAAGAAAGAAATTGTTATTTAGGTTTTTTGATAGAAACGGTTTTATAATTAATTTAATAACAAGAGGAATTAATTTGATTATTATAAACAAAACTTAAAATCTAAGTTTATTTAAAATAAAGAAACCTAAGTTTAATTTAATTTTTTTATGAAATAATTTTGAATGTTAATATTAATTTAGAAAGAAATAAAATTTAATTGAAAATAAAATAAACTGTTTAAAATATATTTTTTAATTTAATTATTTAAGAATATATATATATATATATATATATATATATATATATATATATATATATATATATATATATATATATATATATATATATATATATATATATATATATATATATATTGTATATATATATTGTATTTTGGGTTAAAATAAAAATAAGTAAAGAAACAAAAATGAGAAAATATAAAAAAATGTTGAGCATGGGTGTCAAAGTGTAGAATAGGGGTTAAAAAGAAGAAAAAAAAGATATTGGGCCAAAATGAACCCTTTTTGAAATCAGAAAAAAATAAAAAGAAAAAAACTGTTTGTAAAAAATGTTGGGCCTACGCTGAAAAGTAATTTAGGGGGGTGAAAAATATATTTAAAAAAATGAACGAGGCCCAAAACAATGATCCAGCGCCTAGGTTGATCTAGTGTGATTGATTTAGGTGAGTATACCATAGGCATGCTCATGTGGAGTGTTGGATTTAACCTTGTGATGATCATATGGTATTAATGTGAAGCTCCATGGTGGACGCGCGTGGCTCGTTGCATTGAATCTACAAGGAAAACATGAAAAAAATACAAAAGGGTACCACTGGGGCTCGAACCCAGGTCCCTATAGAGTAATCCCTTATACATGCACGCTTTGTCACTGAGGTGGCTGTTACATTCGGTAGTAATACAACTTCCACTAAATATAAAATAAACTCAGTCCTGATTATAACTTCATCTTCTTCCTCGCGCCAGCCTCCATTATCACATTTTCAAATTTTTGAACTTGCTCATTTCTCAACCATTTTCAAAAGTGTAAACATGAAACTTGCTCCATTTTTCAACACGAATCCAACCATATAAATAACTAAAGCTATAAATCAAAGATGAACATGAATTTTATTTGGTACCAAATAAAACCAATTTTTTCAGAAAGTTCAACTTCAAAATTCACATCACTCAGGCAACATAAATGAAAACTAAAGGCATGGTTAGCTTCAGGGAAATGATGTCTACATTTTTCATTCACAAAGTAGTCATTAAAGATACTTGTAGAGAGAGTTCAAAGTTGAGAAAACTTACCTCAAAACTAGAAATCATGTATGGAGTTTGAGCACTTCTGGAGGTGTGGTGATGATCTGGATAGCTTCACTGGACTCCTAGGAAGCTAATGCAACTCTTACTTTATGCTGAGAGTGGCTGAATCTTCTTGGAGAAGTCAAGTTGTAGAGCTGAGTTTTTGATTTTGGAGGATGATGAAGATGGAGTTACAAATATGAAACATGGGTGGGGATGCGTTCTAAATGAAGTATGGAAGCTTTGTGATTGATTAGAAATGAAAATGTACACTAGAATTAGGAGTTTGGAGTTTATGGTCAGAATGTGCAACAATGGAGGTTTAGAATGCAAATTCTAACTCCAGAGTATTTAAGGGTGTTTCAAGGCTTGTAAACTCGTGTTTTATCTTTAAAATATCTTCTTTATTTATAGGCAATAGGTTTGGAAACTTGAGTTAGTCAGAAATCAAGAATCACATGTTATGGTTATGTGACTTGATTTTGAAGCAAGCTTGAAATTCATGGTTTCAATGTGAAGTATAAGGGCTTGTAGGGTGGCTAAAGGCTTTAAACATGTTGCTTCTGAGCATACATGTTGATTGTGATCAGAACAAACAAGTTAGAGGCTCAAGACAAGTTGACTTTGTGATTAAAGTCGCTTTTCCAAAATGGAAGTGTGAACTTTCTTCCCTAAATGGAATTATCACTTGGACAATGGCTCTAGCTCTTGGATCATAGCTCAATTAGTTATGTAAACATCTTATTATGGATATATTTTTAAGTCAAGAGGCCTGCAAAGCAAGATTATGCATCATAGTTATGGCATTTGGTTATGTGTTCTTCATGAAGATGACCTAAAATTCAACAATGAATGCCCAACTTCTTCTCTTCTATTCTCCTAGCTCAAAAATGATGTCTTCATGTTCTTTGACATTTTGGAAATCTTGAAACTTTATCTACAACCTTCATGTTTACCACTTTGGCTAAATAAAATTGGAGCTAGGTGAAAAATTGCCAAGAAGTTGGGACAAAAAATCTGCCTAACTTGATGAAAATTTCACTAAGTGTTTTAGTAAAAGTGCCATGACTTCATAAGACTATATCTTCAAATCCAAGAATTTTTTGGACATCAACCCTTATTTAAAAAGTTGTATAATTCATCAAGATCTACAACTTTCATGTTGAAAGTTTTCCTTGAATCATCTTGCATCTTGGTGAAAAATTGTTATGAAGTAATGAAATTATCAAGGTTAAAAACACTTAGAAATTTTTTCTAAGTCTTGAAACTTTGAATTTTTATGGAATTTCTTGATTCTTATTGACCAAGTTTGATATTTTCGAATGTCTTGATGAATCTTGATCTTTGAAATTCAATGTTGACCAAAAAGTCAAAGTTTGACTTTTTGTGTATCAATTGACTTTTCATCAGTTGATCAAAAATTCAACTATCAATATTTTGATCTTGAGAAATGATTTGAGCCATGAAATTAGGTCAACATGTTAAGTTTGAGTCCTTAATATAATTCTTCAAGTTATTAGGTCATGTACTAGGTCAAAAGTCAATGATCAGTCATTCTCAATCAAAACCCTAATTTTGACAATTTTGCTCCTTTGATGATTTGAGTGATTTTCTTGGGGAATTGTGATCAACACTTGATCAATTGATGAATATAACTTAAAAATGTTTATGTTTGTCAAAAATCATGAAGTTTGACTGTATATTGACCACATTTTACTTTTTACCCAATACAGGTGATTTTCAGTCATCTGAACAATTGACTGGGCAAATTTGTGATTCAAGACTTGAAACTTGGTATGAGCAATCTTGGAGACCTATAATGAACCATGAAAGTCATTTAAGGCATCAAAAATCCAATTGTTCTTGAGAAAACCAAAACCCTAATTTGGAGGCTTAGTGCTTAGGAGGTGAGCGTGTCTGATCAAACCCTTGAGCATTTGAGATCTTTGGTGAGGAACGTCTTGAGAAGAGAGAGGGAAAATTTTGGGGTTCAACACTTACGAAAATTGCTAAAGCATCCTTACAAGTTGCCTTTGATGACCGTACAATGACCCTTCTCCTGTCCCTTCACATCCAACGATATGGCTTCCTACTAACTAATTGTACGGATAACACTATCTAAAGGAGAAGGAAATGTACAAGAACGACCTTGAGTGGGTAGAATACTGTTAATCTCTTGCTCACAAAACAATACATTTCACAAACACTTTAGAAAATATTTTCAAACAAATTATTTGTATACATTTTTTGAGGACCGATATAAGAGTCATTACAAAGTTCGTCGTACATTGGCCAAACCTTCAAATATTTTTAAAACACACACAAAAAGAAATTTTCAAAAGTGAGCTAAGCGATTAAGAGCCTGTAGATAACTACGGATGAAAAAGGTGCTAACACCTTACCTTTTCATAACCTACCCCCCGAACTCAAAATCTATCAAGGTCTTTCCTATTCTTTTCACCCTTTCAATATTGGATAAAAGAAAAGTCGGTGGAGACTCTTGTTATTCGCAAAATTTGCGATAAAATGAAAAACAAGTCAGTTCTCCCACTATATTACAATTTTCAATTGGGTTTTTATTTCGAATAAGTAATATAGCACAATTGGTAAGGAACTAAGCTTGCAAGTATGAGGTTGCGGGTTCAAATCTTGTGTGTTGCACTTTTAAACTTTTTCCCTATTGTTTGTTACTAACTTTCTTTCCTTTTTTGGAGATCAAACTTTGGGCTTTTCATTCATTTTGGATAACTTACTTGCTAATTTTTGTAACCTAATTCAGGTCTATAAATAGGACTCTTATTTGTCCTAAATTTTCATCAACAAATCAACAACCATCCACAACCATCAACAATTTCACCTACAAGATCCAGAATTTCGCAATCATCCATAAACCCAAACTTACTATCTTGCTCTTATAATTCTTCTTGCTTTAGGGTTGTTGACTGTATCAGATAACAATCTCATTCACAAATTTTGGCCAATGATTAAAATATGAGGCCACTTTGATATTTTCAATTTTATCTTTTCTTGTTTAATTTTAACTCTTTTGTTGTTTTAATCGTATTATGTTTTTGGTTTTTTTTTCTTGTTTGTAACAATTTTTAAATCATTATATATAAACACTACACTAACACAAAGACACTCTCTTGAATTCCCGTCAAAACCTTGTCCATATATTTTTCTCAAACCATTGTTATTAACAAATAAAATATCCAATTACTTAGAAAGAACATATTTCTCATTTAACAATTTGTTACTAATTGTTATTTTTACAGTTTGCACCACTAATACATAACTGAGTTTCATTGGTTTCTTTTTTCTAACAATTTCAAAACCATATTCAATTTTTATTTCAAAACCTGTAAATGCTTAATAATAACAACCATCTTCATGTTTCATTCTTCAACATTATGATCATAAACTTTCACACTGCACAAACACTAACATACACCATCATCACTAACTCTTATTCTGCTTGATAGTTTCTTTAAACAACTCACAACAATGACAACATAACAACCATGAAAAAAGGAAAACGAAAATTGCAAAGTAAGAAGAAGGATTTGAATCGATGCCACTTCCCCTGGCGTAAACGAAACACCTTCTGCCTATAACTCTAACAAAACCACTCTCCCAACAGATCTGCAACAAGCTTCACCATCGATCGTGAGGCCAAACAACTGATTCGCTCTTCAAACTCACAATTGCACCAACGCACAAGACCAGTCACGACTATCACGAGCATCACACTCAGATTCACTCAGTATTTAATTGACCCCCACAACAACTACTCTCTCGCTGCTCCCCTTAGTTTGTCGCCATGCTCATATCGTCTCTCAACATCGCAACTATGACGATGATCGCAGATCTTTCACTGTTGTCGAACTGCTACCATTCCTCATACAACCCTGCCTCGTCCACAAGATGCTGCCGCAAGCCACCGCGGATTGTTCCCGACGAGTAGCCACCCAATCACACCGCGAACGACATGTAGCCGCCGCCACTGCAGAAGATCTCCAACACAGATACCCATCCTCATTTCTGATGCGGCCGCCTCCGATCTAGTATTAATTCCATTCTACTTCTTATGTTATGCTTTAAATTTGAAGTATTGCTTTTGTGGTTTCTTTTTATTGTTTTTGAAAATGAAGTAAAATGGTGGGAGGTTGTTCTTGTTTCAAAACAGAGAGAGAATACGTGAAGAAGGGACCCTCTCTTTGTTATCAGTATATGCCATATGTTTTTTATTATTTTCATTTTTTCAATGACACGTGTCAATGATTTATTGGAAGCACTAAACTTTGAAAAGTCAAGCATAGGTTTTTTTTGTGAAACCAAAATAAACACTATGCCGAAAAAGACTTACGAAAGCGCTTTTTTTGGCCTTTAAAAGCGCTTAAAAGCGCTTTCATAGGTGGCGCTGCTATAGGTTTTAGCAGCGCTTTTTGTTTAATGAAAAGCGCTTTTGTAGGTCTACCTAATACAACACTTTTTCTAAAAAGCGCTCTCTTAAGTAGGCTTTTGGCAGCGCTTTTTTATGAAGAAGCGCTTTCATAGGTCTACCTAAGGCAGCGCTTTTTTCTGGAAAAGCGCTCTCATAAGTTTTCTTTTAGCAGCGCTTTTTTCTGGAAAAACGTTGTCTTAGGTAGGCTTTTAGCAATGCTTTTTTCCTGGAAAAGCGCTTTCATAGGTGGTCTTTTAGCAGCGCTTTTGCCTGGAAAAACGTTGTCATATGTTTACCTTAGACAACGCTTTTTGTGAAAAAGCGCTTACATAGGTTACCTAAGGCAGCATTTTTCTTGAAAAAGCGCTTTCATAGAGTGTTTTTTTTAGAGGTATAATTTATATAATTCATATACCTGCATTGTTTGCAGCATATTATTTATATAAACCAGTTGCCATAACCTATAATTCATAAACCGCGGTAATGCATTGTATAGCATTGTAATCCAAAATATATATACACCATTTTTGTACCTCAAAATATATAAAAACCATTGTTATCAGCATTATAACTCAAAATCAGTCTTACAAAATCAAACTTAACAACAACTAAACCAGTCCTAATGTATGAAAGAAACACGGTCAATTATGTATTAAGGTCCTGGTCCTGCGAGGTTTGAACATAATAACACGGTCAATATGGTATTCCATGTACACATGTAACGTATTCATAACACTTTTCACATAATAATGTATTCATACCTTATATGATTCTCTGCTCAATAAAATATTGACACAATTCCTCTTTGATTTCTTCCAACTGAAGTTTCGTATAATATGCACATTTGTATTCATCGAAGTACTACATAACAAAACATAATATGCATGATTTAGTTAAAAGTAAAAAATTATATGAAATATCCGAGAAATAATAAAACAAATCCTAAGTTATAAGTCCACACCATGACTGGAATCTCTATTTGATTCAGTTGAATGATTTCTTTGATAAACCGCATAACGAAGTATCCGCAATCTATACCGTTTTGCTGTTGAGGACACTACATAGAAAAACAAATAAGAATATATAGTTGTATTGTTTTATCAAATAGCATAAATATTATAAGCAAAATAGTGGAAATTAATATACCTGCACTTTGATCCAATTATTGTTGTTTGATTTAGACCGTCATACCCGAGCTTCTCTTTGACACCAGAATACTTGTATCGCTCTAACAAAATAAAAATATATATATTTAGAGCAATGTCACAGAAATAATTAAATATATAAATACACACAAATATTTAGAATAATCTCACTTACGTATCAATCATTAACTTCATATCCAGATAATTTGTCCAATCACCGTCAACCGAATTCAGATAATAGACCACTTCTTTTATAGGATCGATAGCAACCAACAACCAGTGACGTCTATAAATTAAAACAACAGTTTAGAAGAAAATTTTCTACGCAAAAATTACAAATATTAAAATGAACTTAGAATGAAAATCTAACCTTGTAGGAATAGTATTATACGCCCAAAGATATAAGCTTTTTGTACTGCCAGTTGCCATGAATCTTTCAACTAAGTGCTCTCTTACTGAATACGGTTCCCTACCAATTGTCGCTCCGCTGACACGGGAGGAAGACACGAAATGGAATCTGTTTGGCAATTGATTTCCGCGCATCAATTTTTCATATAACAACCTTAAATAAAAACATAATTAATATTAGACTATATTCATTGAAATGTTTAAAAAAAATTTCAGCTAATTACATAATATAAAGATGGGGTTACCGGATGTATGCGTGCATAATACTGACGCCTAATTCTTTATGACGGAAAATCTCTTCCACGTCCTCATGTCCAATTATTTCGGTGCAAGGAAAACCAAAGATACCTTGATCCATATCCATTTGACGAATACCACCATCCATCAAATTTGTTGTTCCACTATTGTTTCAAGACACTGCCGGTATCGAGGGAAAAATCTAGTAGGAACCCTTTTCTTGGGTGGTACGCCAATGATTTTCTGGCTCACTTGTTGTGACCCTTGAAAAGGTACCTAAAAATCATATAGACTCAGTTAAATTTTAAAAAGTTATGCAGTTTTTTATTTGGATCATATAATTAACACTTTAAACGTACCTCTTTTTGTGATACATCAGACTCGTCGTGCCGCAAAATCCCTTTACCCTTAGATGCGGGTTTTGTAGGAGTCTATAATTACCGTGGAAATAACTGAGGTCAGAACTGACAGTTGAAGACTTAAAGATTCATAATGGTTTTCAACATATCTGATCATCTATGAAAATGAGGTTCGATGGCCATGCAACAAAAGATCCTATTGCATCTCGCAGTAATCTGGTCTCAGCAACAATGTCAGGTACCGGCAGCAACGCATCCATATCTAAAGCAATATCAACTGATACTTTCATGTGTCCATCCGGAAGCGGTCTATGGTGAAGTAAATCTCCCAAAGTGTTATGGACTTTTCCCTTGCCAACTAGTTGATAAGTCGGCGACGATAGGTATAGCTGGCAAGATGAAATTCCCTAAACCAATAATAACCGTTAGAAGTGACTAAAAATATTCTATAATAATAACGGATATACATTGAAAATCACCTCGGGAAATTTATGCTGACAATTGATACTAGCTTTGTCACTAGTTTCTTTCAACTGTGAACTGCTCTTTTCCACCATATATCTCTCTTTATCCTTCTGCAATTCACGGACTTGAGCTTGTAAATCCTGCAATGTTTGCATCACTTCTGCATTGCTAGGATTTCTTCTCCTTGGATGCTTATACAAAGAGGTTGGAGTCACACTGTGATACGGTGGGAGAACTGACTGTGGTTTTGCGTTTGTTTTCGCAAATGTTTCGGTTGAGCAAGAGTCGCCACCGACTTTTTATTTTATCCTAAAGGAAAGGTTTAAAAAAGCACAGCAAAAAACCTTTGAGATTTTTCTTGGGTTCGGGGAGTAGATTATAGAAAGGGAATGTATTAGCACCCTTTCTATCCATGGTTATCCATGGGCTCTTAGGTACTTGCTTAGATCAACTTGCCTTGGTTTTCAATTGTTTGAAATGGTGCTTTGTGTGTGTGGCTTTGAAAAGGTTTTGAAAAAGATGCCTTGTATAGGCTACCCTTGTAACAATTCTTTACTCGAATGTTTTACAAAAGGTGTTTGTCTTTTTGAAAAGATGTTTCAAGGTTTTTTTGAAAGTTTGTTTTGAAAGTGTTTGTGGAGTGTGGTTTGAAAATAGGCAAGTGTTTTCTTTGCAAATTGACAAGTACTTAAGAGCGATCTACCCTAAAGTTCTCAAAGATTTTTGTTATGTTTTAACTCTTTTAACAATTTTGTTCTACCATTGCATTTGGTGGACAATCTTGTATTAGGATGTGGAAGGGACGGGCGCGGGTCATCGTTTAGACCATAATTGCAATAGTGCTAAGTATCCTTGGGCAATTTTTCTTTGAAAAGGGACTTTGATCATTTTAGGCAACTTTCGAAAGCGTCATCGAGGGACTATGATCATTTGATTGTGTTTGTTTTGCCCAAAGAAACCTAACATACAATATGGCCCAATTTTGAAAGGCAACAAGTGGATGTAACCCTAGGGGTGTTAGTGTGCAAGTGTGTTTTATTGCATACAAGAGTTTTTTCTTTGAATTAGGTTTTTCTATTTCATTGATTTTATCTTGCCATACACGTCCTAATTACTAGCAATAAGAAGCGGAAATATAAAATCCTACGCTATTACAACAATTAGAGGAGGGGGATACACATTTGTACATGGGGGGTTCAACGAGAAAAATAGACAAAAAAGAAAATAGCAAAAAAACAAGATAGAGAGAGAGAGAGAGGGATCCCGCGCGCTGCTGGGAGGTCATCAGAAGTTCTGACTCAGATCCGCTGCCAGATGATCAACCTGTTAGTGAAACTGGATGAGTCAGAACTTCTGACTCTGGCACCTGCAAAACAGAACCTTGTTAGTGGGGAAATCAGAAGTTCTGATTTCCCTGCGCTGCAAGACAGAAGTTTGTTAGTGGAGAAACCAGAAGTTCTGATTCTGCTGAAAAGGCAATAACTCTCAGAGGTTCTGATATCATTGACAGCAAAACAGGCTTCAGATGTGCTAACATCAAAGTCAGCACTTGGCTTTTCCCTGTACTAATCAGAACATCTGCAATTCTGTTGTTACTCCATAAAACAGGAAACATATTTGGAACAGATCTAGCAGATACAAAAATGTTTCAGAGGTCAGAACCACCAAGGTCACAGGCAAATCCTATACTGGCTCAGAACGTTCTGAGGTATGAAAATCCTCAGAACATAAACAGCAACAACATGATATTTACATTATGTTTACTTGAATATGCACAGATGATGATGCTTAACAGCGTGATGAGGGTCAGCAGGTGCTTACCTGACTGTTGGGGAAAGTTGTGGGTGAAAGTTTAGCTTTTGGTTCTGGTGGTGTTCTGGACAGATTTCCTTTGAAAAGGGGAAGTGAAGGTGTATACGTATGTAGGGTCAGAAGTTTGGAGAGGGTGTCTTTGGTTTACAGAAAAAAAACTGGATATTTGATGAAGTTTGAAGGTAAGAAACTCAGTTATGAAACAAAACTGGAGATTTTTGCAGAGTTTCAGAACGTTGTGTTGCTAAGAGTTATGTTTCTCACTTAGCAATTTATGTTTCTTTTCTTGAACGTCTTTTGCAGTGGTGAAGACTCTTTATTTATAGGCAAAATTCTTGTGGATGCCTTGAACATTTAAAGCGCCAACAGAGTTTGAATTTGTTCTTTGACAGAAATTCCTGGGAAGTTATGATACAAATAGCTTTCAGCCTAGGTTGCAGCAGCGGGCGTAGATTGGGGAGAAGTGACCTCTGAAGTGGGCGGTGGCACGTAGACCCATGCCAGAATCTGTGCAAAAGCGTTTTCCAAGCCACACGTGAAGGCTCAGGAGTGGTTGGAAGCATTAATGGGCATTAAATGGTGACAAGACCTATCAACATCAACATTCTGGTAATGGAAACCAGCGTTGAATCAGCAGCGTAAACCATGCTCTGGCCTTGGCTTCCTGTTGTCTTAGTAAGCTCTGGAGATTCTTTATCAGTGTAACACCCACTCTTCTGATCTTTCATCTTCTGATTTCAACCTGTTCTGAAGGAGCCTTCAGACTTTCCTGCTTCTCTTGTATTCCTTTAGCAAATTCTGACTGAGCTTGTGTAACTGCTGAAGGGGCATGTTCTGTTTGAGGCTTACATATTGAACCACGTTTACAAATTCTGATTGAACTGATGTAGCTGCTGAAAAGCCAACTTCTGATCACGCTGAGCCAAGCTTGCAACTTCTGACCGTTTTCATCTGGAATGGGTCCAGAAGTTCTGAAGCGTTGATTTTTCTTAAAACACTCATTTTAGAGAAGCGTTCTAAGTACTTAGAATTTGATTTTTTTCTCAAGATAAAAGCGTTGTTTTTGGAGTTCGTGAGATCATCTTGCTCTTGTAAATGGCTTGCTTGGGCAAAGGGATAACTCAGGACTTGGATTTGTTTCAGAGGGACCTTGAAAATCCAAGGTGGTTTCCTGAAGAAAGGGAGGGAAAATTTTGGGGTACAACAGTTGCCCCTGTTTAATCTTCTTGAACCTGAAGAGTTAGATTGGCAATCTTGCCTTTCGTGACTCGAAGGTAAAAGGAGATTGGACACTAGAGTGCCCTTAAATTTGCACTCGTCAAAGAAATGGATGCGGAAATGGGCTTAAAGATGCCATTTGGAGATGGGCTTAAAAGATGCCATCTGGAAGGGTGACAAAATCTCGTCGGGGATGGGCTTAAAGATGCCATCTGGAATGAAGATCAGAAAGGTGTCCATGGTTTGAACCATCTCTGGACTGGGGCTTGAATAAGAAATAGATTGACATCCGTTGTTGGGAAGAATCCGTAAACTGTTTTCAAAAGTTGCATCTGAGCAAGTTGGTAGGTTAGCATCCGTTGTTGGGAAGAATCCATAAACTGTTTTCAGAAGTCTTGAGAAGAAACTGAACAAGCGATAGGTTAACATCCGTTACTTGGAGAACCCGTAAACTGTTTTCAGTAATCTTGAAGTTGAATAAGCAATAGAGCAGCATCCGTTGTTGGGAAGCGTCCGTAAACTGTTTTCAAAGGTTGCATCTGAACAAGTAATAGATTAACATCCGCTGTTGGGAAGAATCCATAAACTGTTTTCAGAAGTTTTGAGGTTGAATAAGCAATAGAGCAGCATCCGTTGTTGGGAAGCGTCCGTAAACTGTTTTCAAAGGTTGCATCTGAACAAGTAATAGATTAACATCCGTTGTTGGGAAGAATCCATAAACTGTTTTCAGAAGTCTTGAGAAGAAACTGAACAAGCGATAGGTTAACATCCGTTACTTGGAGAACCCGTAAACTGTTTTCAGTAATCTTGAGAAGAAACTGAACAAGCGATAGGTTAACATCCGTTACTTGGAGAACCCGTAAACTGTTTTCAGTAATCTTGAAGTTGAATAAGCAATAGAGCAGCATCCGTTGTTGGGAAGCGTCCGTAAACTGTTTTCAAAGGTCTTGAATTTTGGAGGAAGAACCGGTGTAAGGTTCCCTGATGATGAGCTCGCGTAAAACTGCATCTGGATAAATCTGGAATAAGCATTAGAATGTTGCCGTGTTTGGGTCAGATATAAAATATTCCTGGAAAGAATTTCGGGAGATAATGATTTTTGTCTGTCGACCGATCTTACCTGAAAAGGTAAAGGGTTAGTTATATGCAATGTCATGATGCATGATGCGATGTATGTTATATGATATGAATGTAAATGGACGTGCATGTAAGCTGGAGGGCTGTCTTGCAAAGGATAGATGAATCCGAGATGACTGAAGGTAGAAGTATCTTGAATGCTGCCGGGAAGAATAATTCCTTGGCTGTTGCTGGGGGAAGAGAGTTCCTGATGACTTTTACTGGGGAGCTTCGATCCAATAGACTTATGTTGGGGATGCAAGACTGAGAATCTTCAGTTTGGCGGGAAGCATTTCTGGCGACTTCACTGGGGAACTCAAGATTTTCCTAAAACTCTGTGGGGAAAAGGTTCATTAGTCTGGTTCCGCTGGGGATAGATAATTTAAACTCTGAGGGGAATTGAATTCTGGAGGATTCTCTGGCCGGGGATGTACAAAGACAACCTCCTCTGGGGATTGTATTGATAAGTTATGCTGGGGAATTTTGATGAACTCCGTTGGGGATAAGAATAAATTTGGTGAGTGCGATCTTCCGTGGCACCAAGCTGAGGATAACCCAGTTATAAGCCCTTGTGAGGAACAATTTTGAATAAAACTCGGGTGAGACGTCCGTACTCTGCAGGGGATAAGCCTCAAGAATCTACTGGGGATAAGCTTCAAGCCTTGCTGGGAATATGGATTCCAAGTCTCCTGGGGGCTTCCTTTGAAAGGGTACCAGGATATCCAATTGTATCTTCAACCTATCAGTAATCCTCTTTCTTGATTCATAAGGAAATGATCATGTTCAAATGCATATGCCTATTTAACAAAACATTGGACGCTTCTCAGAATAAAACAGATAGTGCAAGAGAAAAAGTGAAAGACACAAATTTCTGGGAAAAGTATTTGTATTGACTTTCTATGAGTATATTTGTACAAAGGAGACAATCATCCTAGTAAGAAGATTTTGTCGTAAATATTGAAAGATTTTATACAAAATAAAGGATGGCTATGTGAAATAATTCCATGGGATTCCATTCCGCTATAGCTTTCACAACTCTGAATATCTGTCCATTCAATGCTTCGTTTGCCGATGACTGGATTGATCAGAAGCCTGGAACTGGTTGATGAAGAGATTGTCTTTGAAGTGATCCGACGAGACATAGTCATACGCTTTAATTCCCTAACTTTTGCCTGAATCGCCCTTTCGGGTTTTCGATCCAGCGGGAAACCCCTTTTTTCCCAAGCCGCCCTTTCGGGTTTTCGACTTGTCGGGTGTACAGATTTTTTCGTTTTTATCCCTAATTTTTGCCTGAACCGCCCTTTCGGGTTTTCGGTTCACCGGGATGCCCATTTTTGCCCAAGCCGCCCTTTCGGGTTTTTGACTTGTCGAGTTATTTTATGCATAGTATCTTTTGACTATGTCTGCGTTCGCAGGGTGCGGCAAATCGTCACCGTCCATGGTGGTCAGAATCATCGCACCACCAGAAAATATGCTCTTGATCACAAATGGTCCTTCATATGTAGGAGTCCATTTTCCCCTGGGATCACTTTGCGGCAAGATAATCCGCTTGATTACGAGATCTCCGACTTGATACACTTGACGTATGACTTTCTTATTGAAGGCCTTGATCATCCGCTTTTGATACGTCTGACCATGGCATATAGCAGCGAGTCGCTTCTCGTCGATCAAATTGAGTTGATCAAGTCGGGTCTGCATCCAATCATCTTCATTCAAACCTGCATCCTTCATAATCCTTAGAGAAGGAATCTGAACTTCCATAGGCAAGACAGCTTCCATGCCATATACCAAAGAAAATGGGGTTGCCCCGCTTGAAGTACGTGTCGTCGTTCGGTATCCATGTAGAGCAAACGGTAACATCTCATGCCAGTCTTTGTAAGTGACTGTCATTTTCTGAATAATTTTCTTAATGTTTTTGTTCGCAGCTTCAACAGCACCGTTCATCTTCGGCCGATAGGGAGATGAATTGTGATGATAAATCTTGAACTGTTCGCACAATGCGGTGATCATCGTGTTATTCAGATTTGTACCGTTGTTTGTGATGATCCTATCTGGAACACCATACCGGCATATGAGATTTTTCTTGATGAAGCGGGCAACCACATTTTTAGTAACAGAGGCGAAGGAAGCTGCTTCGACCCATTTGGTGAAATAGTCAATGGCAACCAGGATGAAGCGATGTCCGTTGGAAGCCGTGGGCTTGATCTCTCTAATCATGTCAATGCCCCACATTGCAAATGGCCAAGGAGCAGTCAGAACGTTGAGAAGAACCGGAGGGATATGAACTTTATCAGCGTAGACTTGGCATTTGTGGCAAGTACGGGAATGTTGATGGCAGTCAGCTTCCATGGTAGACCAGTAATAGCCTGCCCTTAGGATCTTCTTAGCCATTGTATGCCCGCTCAAGTGAGTGCCAAATGTGCCGCTGTGTATATCAGTCATGATCAACTCTGCTTCAGCTTTATCTATGCATCGGAGTAATACACAATCATGGCTTCGTTTGTAAAGGATGTCGTTGCTCAGGAAGAATTTAGCAGCGAATTTCCTTAAGAACTTCTTGTCGTTGACGGAAGCTCCTTCGGGATAATCTCTAGTCTCGAGATACCTTTTGATTTCACGGAACCAGGGTTGTTCCACTACTTCTTCGGTATTAATCTCATGACAATGCGCAGGTTCATCCATTCGCTTGATGGTGATTTGGGGTGCCTCGTTATCCCAGTTGAGTTTAAACATGGAGGACATTGTGGCTAGAGCATCTGCTAGCTGATTCTCTTCTCGCGGGAAATTATCAAAGGTAATTTGCTCGAAATGAGGCAACAACGTCAAGACATGTTCTTTGTATGGGATAAGATTAGGATGCTTGGTATCCCACTCTCCTTTGATTTGACTGATAACCAAAGCTGAGTCCCCAAATACGATCAAAGATTTGATCCCTAGGTCAATAGCAGCCTTGAGACCAAAGATGCAAGCTTCGTATTCAGCCATGTTGTTTGTGCAGCTAAAGCAAAGTCGGGCCGTAAAAGGTGTGTGACAACCTTCCGGAGAAATGAGTACTGCGCCGATACCATTTCCAAGTGCATTTGAAGCACCATCAAAGTACAGGGTCCATCGGGATCCCTTTTCGGGTCCGTCATACGGTCTGTCACCTTCAATGTTGTCCAAATTCATGATGTCCTCGTCTGGGAAGTCAAATCTCATGGGTTGATAGTCTTCGATAGCTTGATGAGCCAGATGGTCAGCTAGTACACTCCCTTTTATAGCTTTTTGGGTGGTGTACTGAATGTCATACTCAGTTAGGATCATTTCCCATCTGGCTATCCTTCCAGATAAAGCGGGCTTTTCGAAGATATACTTGATAGGATCCATTTTGGAAATCAACAAGGTAGTATGAGTCAACATGTAATGTCTTAGTCGGCGAGCAACCCATACCAAAGTGCAGCAAGTTTTCTCGAGCAGTGAGTAGCGAGTTTCACAGTCGGTAAACTTTTTGCTAAGGTAATAAATGGCATGCTCTTTTCGACTAGACTCGTCATGCTGGCCCAAAACACACCCCATTGAGTTATCCAAAACGGTCAAATACATGATTAGTGGTCTTCCTTCGACGAGTGGCACCAGAATGGGAGTTTCTAGCAAATACTTCTTGATTCTATCAAAAGCAGCCTGACAATTATCGTTCCATTCAACTACCTGATCTTTCTTCAAGAGTTTGAAAATGGGCTCGCAGGTAGAAGTCAGATGAGAGATGAATCTGGCAATATAATTCAAACGCCCCAAGAATCCTCTAACCTCCTTTTCAGTACGGGGAACAGGCATCTCTTGTATTGCTTTTACTTTTGCGGGATCGACTTCAATGCCTTTGTTGCTTACAATGAATCCCAAAAGTTTACCAGACCTAATTCCAAAAGTGCACTTGCTTGGATTCAGCCTGAGTTTGTATTCTTTCAACCTGGCAAACAGCTTTTCTAGATGTTCAAGGTGCTCTTCCTCTGTTTGTGACCGAGCTATCATATCGTCTACGTAAACTTCAATCTCATGATGTATCATATCATGAAACAAAGCTACCATGGCGCGTTGATAAGTTGCCCCTGCGTTCTTCAGCCCAAACGACATCACCTTGTAACAGAAAGTGCCCCATTGTGTGACAAAAGTTGTTTTCTCCATGTCCTCGGGGGCCATTTTAATTTGATTGTAACCCGAGAATCCATCCATGAAGGAAAACACTTTATGCTGAGCTGTATTGTCGATTAAAATGTCGATGTGTGGCAGCGGAAAATCATCTTTGGGGCTGGCCCTATTCAAATCCCGGTAGTCCACACACATCCTGACTTTGCCATCTTTCTTAGGTACCGGCACGATGTTAGCGACCCATTGAGGATAGGACGTAACAGCCAGAAAGCCAGCGTCGAATTGCTTCATTACCTCTGCTTTGATCTTTTCAGACATGTCAGGCCTCATTCGGCGAACTTTTTGCTTGATCGGTGGACAGTCCTCTCTTGTGGGGAGATGGTGAACCACGATGTCTATGTCTAAACCCGGCATGTCTTCATAAGACCAAGCAAAGATTTCAACATACTCATTCAACAACCGTATCAGGCGTTCCTTGACACTCGGTTCCAGATTGGCACCCACTTGCACCTCCTTCCGGTCCTCCTCGATTCCCAAGTTGACAGTTTCCAATGACTCTTCGTGCAGTAAGATGGCTCTTTCCTCTTGTTGTAGAAGTCTGGCTAGTTCCCTTGGTACTTTACAACCTTCGTCATCTTCATACTCGGCTTGATTGACCAGATCTTCAGAGTTATTAAAAGATACAGCAGAATAGTCACCCATGGAATCCGGAGTGGATGGGTACCTGCATTGGTGAGTGTGGGTGTGTGTAAGGGATAGCCATCCTTAAAAATGCAAAAGGCAAGAAAATGCACACAAGCAGTTTATCTAATGAAAAACGTCCAATGAATCATTAAACATGGCATATGGATATGAAAAATAATCAAAACCCTTATAAATGGACCTACATGCCCCGGGCAAGGCATGAGGTGAAAAGATAGTGTACGGATTGTTTGAGAGTAAATATTACAGACCAAATAAGAAATGTTTGACAGATAAATTACTGATGAATAAAAGTGATGGGGACAAAGTCTTTTGCCTCCCAGTTGCTCAATCCTCCTTTGACAGTTGGGTAAATCCACTCTTCAATGTTGCTCTCCTTGTCTTCATCTTCCAAGGCGTTGATTCCGTAGGGAGAAATTTTGACTGGCACCCTTTCAATCTTCGAACGGCGCATAGCTTTCTGGCCTACGGCTGTGAACCCTAATCCAAATTTTTCGGTCTTATGTGGAATGTCAGGTAACTGCCCCCATGCTGAATTTTTCCCTTCCTTTATTGCGGCCCTTGCGTCCTCCAGAGATGCCATCCTGGCCATCTGCCTCGGTGTCTTAGCTACCAACTTTGCTACTGCTATCTCAGGAAGAACTTCTTCGAAATGTTGAAACGGCGTCTCAATGAATTCCCCTTCAACCTCCACATACCGGAAGGAATTTAAATGGCTAATCATGTACTCTTCTTCGCCATGGACAGTAATGATCTTTCCCTTGACAGGATATTTCAACATCTGATGCAAGGAGGAGGTGACTGCCCCAGCATGGTGTATCCAAGGCCTACCCAACAAGCAAGAATATGACGGACGGATGTCCATCACATAGAAAGTGGATTTAAACACCTCAGTGCCTATCTTGATGGGAATTTCAACCTCTCCATGGACCATTCTCTTCGAACCATCGAAAGCTCTAACAACAATATCACTCGGCTTCAACTCCAACCCTTCACAATCTAATCGGTCTAAGGCCTTCTTAGGCAATACATTCAGCGACGAACCAGTGTCGACCAAGACATGTGCGAGAGTGGTTCCTCGGCACTCGATTGAAATGTGCAAAGCATCATTGTGGTTTCTACCTTTAGGAGTTAGGTCGGCATCAGAAAAACCTAATCCATTGTCCGCAGTCAGGCTAGCCACGCAATTTTGAAATTGATCTGCAGAGGTTTCCTGGGGCACATGGGCTGCCTTCAGGAATTTTATCAGGGCTTTAGCGTGCGCTTCTGAGCAAAGTAGCAGTGCCAGCATGGAGATCTTTGAGGGGGTTTGCCCCAACTGTTCTACCACATCGTAATCACTTCTTTTGATTATCTTCAAGATCTCGTCCATTTCCTTCTTGGAGGTTTCCGGGATGACCAAGGGTTGAGCCCTCGTCCTGACGGGCTCATCTTGGATTCCCTTACCTTTATCAGCAGCGGTAGGAGAGACAGAACTAGGAACCACAACATCTTTAATCAAAGGGGTTCTAGCAGAAAGTTTTATTGGTGCAGGGATGACCTTGTCGGCAGATGAGGGTCCAAAGATTTCTCTTGGAGGGGAAATCTCTGGAGAAAATATTCTTCCGCTCCGGGTGATTTTGCTCGTGCCCACAATGTTACTAATGTTGGCTTCTTCATCATCCGAACTTTCTTCAATTATCTCGATTTGTTTGATACCATGGTAGTAAATGTCACCGCCATAGTTCCATGGTATCGACTTCTCAGAGACATAGGGGACAGGTCCCGGCATTGTTATCTTCAAAGGAACAGATTTCGTAGCTAGTGTAATCTTAACAGGCTTTTTGACGGCCTTGGAAAGATTGGCGTGAATGGTTATGATTGAGACATCTTCAGTATGAACTGGAACAGCAGAAACTTTTTCAAACAAAATTTGTCGACTATCCACAAGGCCTTGGATGCCTTTCTTCAGTAACGGACAATCAAACGACAGAGAGTAACAACAATAGCAGTCTTCTTTACATCCCGGGAAGATCCCGACCCTTAACAAATTCAACTTGATGGTTAGCAGAGGAGTTATCAGATCATTAACATCAGCAACATACAAATCTTCTTCAATGGCGTTGACATTTCGGTCGTGCTTCGGCATGGGTGCAGATATCACATTAGGCTTCTCCGGAGCGTCAAACTCCACCTCCTTCGCCTCTATCAGGTCTTGGATTTTATGCTTGAGTGCCCAACAATCATTGGTGTCGTGTCCAACACTGTCTGAATGGTAGGCGCATTTAGCATTAGGATGATAATACGGAGAGGACGTATTCACATTCTTTGGTGCCTCCTTGATGGTGGCGAGATTCAACTTTAACAGATGGGGAAGCACTTGCGCTGGAGTCATATTAATACGGGTGAACTGCCGTTGTGGCCGTTCCACTCGTTGTTGATTTGGTCTGGATTGGTTATAGCGAGGCTGCTCACTTGGAGTATTTTGAATCATTACGGCCCCCACAGTTGGCCGACGCTCCGTCTTCCCTGCTCTTCTCTGAGAATATACCACAGCCGTCTCCTTCTTAAAAGGCTTCTTCTCAACATTTGCAGCAACACCCTTCTGAATCTTTCCTGATTTGATGCCAGCTTCTATTCTTTCGCCTGTTAAGATCAAATCGGTAAACCCCGCGGAAGAGTTACCAATTAGATGATTGAAAAATGGCCCAGATAGGGTCCCCAGAAACATATCGACAAGCTCACGGTCGGTTAAAGGAGGCTGCACCCTGCCAGCTAAATCCCTCCATTTTTGTGCATACTCTTTGAATCCTTCGTCGGTTCCTAACGACATACCCTGAAGTTGGGTACGAGTAGGAGCAAGGTCAGAATTGTATTGGTATTGTTTGTAAAAAGCGGTGGCCAAATCTTCCCAATTGCGGACGCTGGTTCCCTCTAGCTGATAAAACCACTCCAACTGAGCTTCCGAAAGGCTGTCTTGAAAGAAATGAATCCAAAGATTTTTATCTGCCGTATAGGGTTGAATTTTTCTCACGTAGGACCTGAGATGCATTTTGGGACAGGACAGCCCGTCATACCTCACAAACACTGGCACTTTGAATTTTGGGGGAATCACAATCCCGGCGACCAAACCCAAGTCTTCAAAATCCAAACCCGGTACTGTTGCACCCCAAAATTTGCCCTCCCATATTCATCAAAGATTTGTCAAAGTCAAGGTCACAAAATTCCCCAAGGGTTGTGCAGCTCAACAGTCTCTTATACAGTCAAAACTAGGGTTTGGGTTCTGATCAAGAAAATGAAGTTTTCAAAGGCCCAATCAAGTCTCATATGCCTACAAATGTGGTCAAGCATCCTCATGTCAAGTTTCAAGGCATTCAGCTCAAAATTGCACAGTCAAAACCCTAGATTGCACTACAGTCAACTGTAGGGGTAAAATGGTCATTTGACAGTCAAAAGTTCAAATTTTTGGTCAACATATCATTTTGAAGCCACAAACATCATTTGATCAATGCTTGATCATGATTCTCAAAATTTGGCTCAGAAATCATCAAAGATGCAAAAGTTGCTATATTTGGACAGTTGAAAAAGTCAACTGAAATTGACCAAAGCATAACTTTCACATGGATTATCAGAAAAATTCCATCCAAAGCTCATTTTGAAGAGAAATACATTTCCTACAATTCATCTTCATGTTCCAAGTCCAAGAAATGCTCTCACAAAAAGTTATCAATCTCAACATTATAGGTCATTTTCAAAAGTCAACAAAAAGTGACTTTAAGTCAAAGGCCATAACTTGAGATTGGTAAATCAAAATGACATGGGACCAAAGGCATTGGTTATAGGACTCAAAGACCTTTCCAAAATGTCCAAGAACATGTGAAAATCTTAAAAATTGAGCAAGTTATGCCTTGTGGAAGTTGGGAAATTTTTGGAAATTTTTGAAAGTCAACATTACTTCAAAAGGCCTAAAATTGCTAATGGGCCCATTTTTCTTCCAAGTTTCTTCATGCCAAGCCTATGCACGACCATTAGGCCCAAAAGGAAGTCTTTCTCCATTTTTATTTATTTATTTGGATTTTTTATCATTTATAATTCATTTAATTAAATAAATTGCATGAAAAATACAAACCTAATGAAAACAAATCTTTTTATGCATGATTTGAACTTAATATTTCGTGCACATGCTAATATAGAAGGTTTTGGCTTGATTGAAACCTAATTGACACAAAAACCATGAAAAAAGATTCAAAAAGATATTAAGGAAATCAAATATTGAAAACAATGAATGCCTTGGATTTGGATCAATTTTTCCAACCTAATTGCTTCCTTACATATACAGGAATGTAAACCTAATCAAAAAAACACTGCAAGCTGCGCTCAAGAATACTTCACGACCTTGAAAATTTTCCATAAAACTCCAATACTGAATTCAGAGTTCTAGGTGGATTCAAACCCTGACACTTATCCCAAACGCTTCCTCGTGAACTCCTGATCACATTCCAACTCCAAACACCCTTCAAAACGCGAAGAATTGGTAAAGCAATCTAAAACTGTACAGCAAAAAAGTGACAATCGTATTCTACATTCTAAGCATTATCATGACATTCTAACTGTGGATTTATGTTCCTTATGAGTTTCTAGAGCTAACCATTACATTCAATTGCTTTTTTGTGCCATATATACGAATCTGCCATGTTTGAATATTAGGGTTGCAGGTTTTCTGAATTAGGGCTTTTGCATAGAGGAAAATTAGAGCTCCAGATAACCACTAATGGATTAAACGCTTGAGGACGAAAGCAATGGAACCCTCGCGCTCAATTTATGAGCGTTAGGGACCTAATCGCTATTTTTTGGAAGCTAGCTTTAAGCCACGCTCAGAAACCGTTGCCTATGCATTTAGTGTTTCAGGAACAGGGAGAACGATGACATCGTGGCAGGGATTGATAGGTTCATTCAAATTTCGCGCGAAATTCCAAGGGCATTAACGTTTTCTTCTTATAATATTCACCGTTTATTATATATTAACAATAACTCAAATGCTTCAGTGGCAGGGATACGTGTTGGTAACATCAAAGACCTGGGTTCAAGTCCCAGGTCTGGCAAATTTCATGTTATTTTTCAAAATAAAATCCTATGCTTTGCTAACGTCCAGGTGCACCATGTTCTATCCTCATCCAACCTCCACGCGTCTAAAGGACATCAGATCCATGGCCAAGATTCAAGATGCATCATACATCAGGTCAACTGCATCACACATGATTAGAAAAGTCAGCGAATTCAAGGCTTAATGGGCCAATGTTCTAGGGCCTATACCTCCTGATTTGGGGACTACCCCCCCTGGTTTGCCTTATTATTTTTATTTTTATTCTTTCTTTAATTTCTCTTTTTATTTCTTTTATTTTGCTATTTATTTAGTTAATTATTTTTACAAAATATAAAAACATTCAAAAATCAGAAAAGACCAAAAAAATAATAAATATTTATATTATAATTATTTTCATGAATAAAAGCTTGTAATTATTTAGTTTTAATTAGGTTACAAATTTAATTCTTTTTAATAACAAAATACAAAAATGTAGAACTAGGCTAATTAATAAGTTTTCTTCCTTCTAATTCTCTTTTAGCAATAATAATTATTTATTTATTTTCCTATTTAAATTGTACATAACTAAATTAGGGTTTAATGTAGATTATATTTTAATTCTTTCATAATAAATAAAAATATTAGAATTAGGGTTGGCCTCTTAATTTAATTTCAATTAACTCCTTTTTCTCATTAAATCTAAAAAACACAAAAAATACCATTTTCATTTAATTTTAATTTTAAATTCCTTATTAATTCTAATTGTTTGCAAAAGGGTCCAACGCCCTAGTTTTGTTTTAATTCCTTTATTTCGCGCATTTATTTTATAATCGTTTAAATAATTTTGTATCTCTCCCAAAGCCATGTAACTTTACTTTTCGCACTTTTATTTACTTCGCATTATTTACTTTTCCGTCAAATCGGGTTCTGGAAATTTTGGCGATGTGGACCCGCGCCATTTGTAATAGCCTTAGATTTATTTCTCCGCAACTTTATAACTGTTAAATATGCATGCAAGAATGAATGGCCTTAATTAAAATCAAGCGTAGATCACAACAAACATGACAAGACAAATAACTGAAACATGACACACGAATCGCACACACCACCCCTAGGGTACGCCTCACTGTTGCCTTTCGAAAGGTGATCGTCGAGTAGAGGACGTCTTAGTAAGTCCTCATGATCCAGGAACCTGGCATGAGGGTAGCTTCTAAGGTGTCTTCCCATTGCTCTGGTGATCACCATGTCCCTAACAATCGAATTGACCCGAACACCTCCAACGGTGGTGCTACCTACCTCTCAATGGTGGGATGGCACTACTTTAAAGGACTCTTACACAGACGAATTCCTTAGGGTAGGTAGGTTCTCAAGGATACTTGCTCTAATTTCAAAACGAACAAAAATACTTTTCACACCACACATTTTCAAAAGCTTTCAAAACAAACTTTTCAAACACTCTGACGTATGAGTCGATCTGAAATTTTTCAAAGAAACTTTTTTAAACCCACATTGAAAAGCAAGCAAACATTTTGAAAACACAATGAGCAAGTATCTAAGAGCCCATGGATAACCATGGATAGAAAGGGTGCTAACACCTTCCCTTTCTATAACCTACCTCCCGAACCGAGAGCAATCTCTTTTAAGGAATTTTTCTGTGCTTTTGTCCTTTCCATTTGGAGAAAATAAAAGACGGTGGCGACTCTTGCTTCCGCGACATTTCGCGAACCAGCTTTAAACAGTCAGTTCCAGATCCACCGATCACAGAACTGGCGACTCTGCTGGGGAATAATCTTATAAAGTGAGGTGTACCTTAGGGCTAGCTTATAATTATGTTTTCAATTGTTTTCCTTGTGTGCTTTAAATTGTGGGTTGCTTGGGAGTTCTATAGATCCTAAACCCGGATCTGGGGGATACCTTTCTTAGAAAGTAGCAACAAGGCTGTGAGGGAACTGTGCGGGGTATACCGACATGGTTGAAACAGTCTGCTACGTTGATGTGGCACTTTGGTGTGTACCGGTAACCCTTGAGTTCAGTCAAGGAGAGTACGGGGCCTCCGCGTGGTGTCGTGAAGCATCAACAGACCTTAGGAACCTTAATTGAACTATCTTGGCCTCTTTAGGGTAGTGAGATAACTGACTTTGGTGCAGTCCGAGGTTGGTTGATACTCGATACTACGCTCAATTGAGGGTTGCTTTCCTGGAATATTTCGGTCGCCAGTTCAGTGGCTAAATCGAAACGATGAACAATGAAAGCAATCCCGTGATATTGGGACCCTTAGAACCCGGTTACTTCTAATAGGACAGGTTGAGCCCACCAACTTCAAGAGGGTAATACCTAGACCTCATGCTGGCCTAAACTCTAAGGGCTTCTCTTGTGTGACTTGCGTGCCTTCGTACTTGACTATTTGCATGCTTGTTGTCTAACACTTGAGCTTCTTGCAGGTCTTGTTTATAGTCCTTAACTAGGACTCATGACAAGGTTTACCAAATTTCTTGCAGGTCTTGTTTATAGTCCGTAACTAGGACTCATGACAAGGTTTACCAAATTTCTTGCAGGTCTTGTTTATAGTCCGTAACTAGGACTCATGACAAGGTTTACCAAATTTCTTGCAGGTCTTGTTTATAGTCCTTAATTGGGACTCACAACAGGGTACTAAATTTCTTGCAGGGTTGTTTATAGTCCTTAATTGGGACTCATAACAGGGTACTAAATTTCTTGCAGGGTTGTTTATAGTCCTTAATTGGGACTCATAACAGGGTTACTCATATCACCCCATGCATAGCATGACATCATACCATTGCATACATCCTAACCCATTTCAAGGATCTCAAGGGCTTGTGATGCAGGTCATGATGAACAACTATCCCAGCAAGGGGCAAAGAGGATTTATTTTCCTCTAGCCAAGGTTGTCAGGGGCTATGACCCACTGGATATGGTGAGCTTTTGACCCTTGAAGAAGGACTCTCAATAACATGAAGTACCTTCAATCAAGTTACCGGCTTTCAACTCTAACAAGTTTCTCTGTTTACCCCGCGAGGTCCTTGAAATCATTGCATGCATGTCATACATATCATTGCATAACAGGTACCCTTTCTCTGCAGGTTACTTACCTTCTTCGCTGTTTATTTCAGCCGATCGTCATGAATCCTGAATCATCAGCCGAGCAGACTATCAAGGCCCTCCAGGCTCAGAATGCCCAATTCCAAGGGCTAATCATGAACTTGACCCAGGGGCAGCAAGATCTGAAGGCTCTGCTCTTGAAGAAGGAAAAGAAGAAGAAGAGGACTGTCCTGTTCAGCCCTAGACGCAGATCTGGGAATACACCGCAAGTCGAAACTGAGAGGACTACCCCATCTGTGAGGGAAAGCAGTCACCATGAGAGAGAGGTTCCCAGTCCAGTGGTCTCCGACAACGAGACAGATTTTGATGAAGAGCAGTACCCTCCTGCTAATGACAGATATAAGCAACTGGAGGACAGAATGAAAGCTATGGAGGTTCAACAGGTACCTGGGCTGGATTTCGGAGATCTGGGTTTGTCAACTGGTGTGGTTATTCCTCGGAAGTTCAAAGCACCGTCCTTTACTAAGTATGATGGAGCGTCCTGCCCCAAGCTGCATCTAAGGTCCTATGTTCGGAAGATTCAACCATATACGGTGGACAAAAACTTGTGGATCCACTTCTTCCAGGAGAGTCTTTCAGGGACTCATCTCGAATGGTTCTATCAGCTGGATGGGACCAAAATTCGTAACTGGGAGGAGTTGGCAACTGCTTTCTATAAGCAGTACCAGTACAATGCCGACCTTGCTCCCACCCGTACCCAACTCCAGGGTATGTCGTTAGGCGCAAGCGAAGGTTTTAAGGAGTACGCTCAGAAATGGAGGGATCTTGCTGGAAGGGTACAACCACCTCTGACTGATCGGGAACTTGTGGACATGTTCTTGGGGACCCTATCTGGGCCATTTTTCAACCATCTCATTGGGAATTCGTCTGCTGGATTCACAGATCTTATCTTGACTGGAGAGCGAATAGAAGCTGGCATCCGGTCTGGGAAAATTCAAGAGGTTGCACCTGCTGATAAAAAGCCTCATCATGGAAAGAAAGAATCCAATGCCGTGCACGGTAAAAAGAGCCGTCATGAGGCAGGGGCAATCCAAATCTCCAATCCCGGACCTGCTCAACAAGGACAGGGGCAGCAGCGCAAGGAGAAAAGGCAGTACACCAAACTCAACATGTCGCTGGACCAAGCCCTGCAACAACTGTTGAAGACAGGGCTGATCACCTTAAGGGCTCCTCTTCGGAATCCGAACACTTCTGCTCCCAATTATCATCCCAACGATAGGTGCGCATATCATTCTGATAGCCCGGGGCATACTACAGACAACTGCTGGCCTCTCAAAAACAAGATTCAGGATATGATCGACGCTGGAGAGATTCAGTTTGAAGTGCCAGAGACTCCGAACATAATCACTGCTCCATTGCCCAATCATTGAAGCCTGTTGTTTATTTGAATTTTTGAGTTGTATTTTTCTTTGCTTATACAAACAATTAATGTCATAGCAAACTCTTTTATTCTATCAACGCATCGCATATGTCTGTTTTGGGGAATTAATACAATTATTTTTATATTCCTTTCATATTTTTTCTGATGTCAACTCTCGGTTAATAACTCTGAGCCTCTTGAGGGAGGATGATGAAAACGATACCGCGATCATTACAATATGCTTTTGAACAAACTCCGCTGATGAGGTACAGGCATTGTTTCAACCCCTAAACACTGGAGTTATAAGGATGTTAATCCCTCGTCAACCCCTTCGAGCCAAAGAAGTAGGAGTTTTATTTTCGAAAATCAAAACCCTTAATCATAACCTGGGGCAGGGTAGTCTCTCAGTTGATCCAAGTGCATGACGAATGGCACCAAAAAGTCTTTACAAAACGAAGAAAGACAGTGATGGTTCAGAACAATCAAAAGGACAGGCAGTCATCATCAAAATTCATAAATGAAAAGCCCAAAAAGTCTAAACCTACAAAGGGGACTTATGAAACTGGGGCATCCCGCTGACTGTAATTCCAAAAAGGAAACAGTTCAGGCAAAAAAGAAAGGGATAACAAAAATCAAGAAAGAGGTCTTATAAACCCTCGACAAAAATGACTGCCTATTCAGAATAAATCATCAACATCTGAACCATTATTGGAACATCAAAGCAAAGACTCAAGCAAGGTCTAACGCACGATCAACTGAGTTTTGGTTTGGAGAACATCACGAAGAGCGGGTGGGTATAAAAAATTTGAGCCTTTATCCTTTGTTTCTTAAACCGTGAACCAGGCCACGATATAACCCTTAAAAGTCCTAGCTGAAGCATGGGTTAGTTCGAAAGCATACTGTTACGAAAGGTATCCTGACTCCTGAAGGCCTACGGTAAATACGGGGTTGACATTACGTTTTACGAACATTTACTTGTTTTATGAAAAAGAATGCATCTTCAAAATCTTCAAGACAGACATGAGCTTTGCATTTTTTTAACATAACTTTGTTTGCATATGACTTTCTGTTTGAACAGCAGGGAAATTCGCACGAGAAATACCTAATGAACAAGAGTATCTCCAATCAAGGGGCACGGCATGATCATGGTCTACCATCTGGGGCAGTTAAGTCAAGATTCGGAGAATCTCTCAAAAGGCCAAATAGCCTGGGGCAAATCTCTGCCCGAGTCACTTGGGGCATTTCAACAACAAATCTCGCCTGATCAAACATCTTCTGGTGACAAAACACTTCTAAACAGGGGCAATTCCCTACATTCCAAGAGCGTAGACATAGTCGAAAATACTACGCAAAATCAAAGACCCGCTAGGTTGACATACCTAGGCAAAAATAAGGGCTTCCCGGTGAACCAAAAGGGTTCGGGCAAAATGAAGGGATGAAATAAAAAATCTGTACACCCGGCAAGTCGAAAACCTGAAAAGGCGGCTTGGGCAAAAATGGGTATCCCGGTGGACTGAAAACCCGAAAGGGCGGTCCAGGCAAAAGTTAGGGATTAAAGCGTACGACTATGTCCCGTCTTCTTGTCATCTGTCTGCCAGAAGAAGGTTTATCTCTCAACAACTAGCAGCATCCCACAAGTGCCTCCCCCATAGAAACTGGGGCAATAAAAGTTGGTCTGAGCAGTCTGATCGTTCTATCCTCCAAGGTATCAGGGTAAGCTCCGTTGAAGAACATAGCCAACGCAGTTCAAAACTTCCCCAGGAGAGTCCAATCCAGTTCCCCAGGAAAGGTGGAGTTCATATCCCCAAGCAGCAAGCTTATCCCCAGACTGTCCGGGAGGTTTATCCCCTAGCAGGGCACGAACGCGTCGTCCGGCTTGATTTAAAGAGTTATTTCCTTAACAGGATATAACTACGTTATCCTCAGCCAAAAGCCACGGAAAGAGCGTCCTCGACAAAGTCTTCTTACCCCAGCGAAGTCTGTCAAATACTTCCAATACAGCAAGGTATCCTCAGCGAGTCATCCTCAACAATTCAGTAAAAGCATCTCCCCACAGAGTATTTCTTCCCAGCATGGTCGCTAGAATATCTTTTTCTCCCCGCAGAATCCTCCATTCGCCAAGTTTGTTCCCCAACGGAGTTATCTTCGTCTATTGGAATTCTTGCAACTATTCTTCAAACATCAGCCCAGGATACGACTTCCCGGCACCCGTCAAGGATTTATTTTCTTAGACAAACATACATTCATAAAACGTCACATACATCATTATAGCATGCATATGCATCATACTACACGAATCTCATTGATTTTGAAAACATACAGTTCATGCATCATGATTTTGCATACAATTATGTTTTGCCTTTTCAGGAAAAAGATCAATACGAAAATGACTACTATCAACTATCGCAATGTTGTCTAGATATAGTTTCAGATATGATCCAGCGATGGTGACGTTCTGATACTGCTTCCAGATTTCCTTCTAGATATAGTTTCAGATGTAAACCCAGATATGGTGACGTTCTGATACTGCTTCCAGAATTCCTTCTCGATATAGTTTCAGATGTAAACCCAGCGATGGTGACGTTCTGATGCTGCTTCCGGATTCCCTCCTAGATATAGTTTCAGATATGATCCAGCAATGGTGACGTTCTGATACTGCTTCCAGAATTCCTTCTCGATATAGTTTCAGATGTAAACCCAGCGATGGTGACGTTCTGATACTGCTTCCAGAATTCCTTCTCGATATAGTTTCAGATGTAAACCCAGCGATGGTGACGTTCTGATACTGCTTCCAGAATTCCTTCTCGATATAGTTTCAGATGTAAACCCAGCGATGGTGACGTTCTGATACTGCTTCCAGAATTCCTTCTCGATATAGTTTCGGATATGATCCAGATATGGTGACGTTCTGATACTGCTTCCAGATTCCCTTCCAGATATAGTTTCAGATGTAAGCCAGATATGGTGACGTTCTGATACTGCTTCCAGAATCCCTTTTTGATATTCCCCTCTCCGACGATGAGTGTGAGGTGATATTCTCCATATGGTTCCCTCTCCAGCGGTGTGTGAGGTAGTAAGCCCTTTTCAGATGTTTCCCTCTCCGACGATGAGTGTGAGGTGATCATTCCTTCCAGATTATAATAGCCTATGGTTCTCTGCCCAATACTGCGAAGATAATAATTCCCATCAAGATTTTTCTCGACGAGCGTTGTTGAGATTAAAGTCACCCAAGGTTCTCTTATCATTCATGCTAAGGCAGTAACCATTCCTGGTTCATTCATCAACGTTTGAAGCTCCAGATTCAGCTCCCGTAGCCAGTCAGGATACATCTATACCAAGCATCTAAAATCAAATCCTGCAACGTGTCAGGTACTCATGTTTCTTTTGTAGGTATGCAGGTCCTCGCTAAGGAATATCCTACGCGGTCAACCTCTAAATGGCATCTATAAGCCCATTCCCCCATCACCGCTAATGTGTGAGCGCAAATTTCTGGGCACTTTAGTGTCCAATCATCTTTTACCATCGGATTACGAAAGGCACGTCAGCCCATCTGCATCCTCAGGTCTAAGAAGATTGAACAGGGGCAACTGTTGCACCCCAAAATTTGCCCTCCCATATTCATCAAAGATTTGTCAAAGTCAAGGTCACAAAATTCCCCAAGGGTTGTGCAGCTCAACAGTCTCTTATACAGTCAAAACTAGGGTTTGGGTTCTGATCAAGAAAATGAAGTTTTCAAAGGCCCAATCAAGTCTCATATGCCTACAAATGTGGTCAAGCATCCTCATGTCAAGTTTCAAGGCATTCAGCTCAAAATTGCACAGTCAAAACCCTAGATTGCACTACAGTCAACTGTAGGGGTAAAATGGTCATTTGACAGTCAAAAGTTCAAATTTTTGGTCAACATATCATTTGGAAGCCACAAACATCATTTGATCAATGCTTGATCATGATTCTCAAAATTTGGCTCATAAATCATCAAAGATGCAAAAGTTGCTATATTTGGACAGCTGAAAAAGTCAACTGAAATTGACCAAGGCATAACTTTCACATGGATTATCAGAAAAATTCCATCCAAAGCTCATTTTGAAGAGAAAGACATTTCCTACAATTCATCTTCATGTTCCAAGTCCAAGAAATGCTCTCACAAAAAGTTATCAATCTCAACATTATAGGTCATTTTCAAAAGTCAACAAAAAGTGACTTTAAGTCAAAGGCCATAACTTGAGATTGGTAAATCAAAATGACATGGGACCAAAGGCATTGGTTAGAGGACTCAAATACCTTTCCAAAATGTCCAAGAACATGTGAAAAGCTTAAAAATTGAGCAAGTTATGCCTTGTGGAAGTTGGGAAATTTTTGGAAATTTTTGAAAGTCAACATTACTTCAAAAGGCCTAAAATTGCTAATGGGCCCATTTTTCTTCCAAGTTTCTTCATGCCAAGCCTATGCACGACCATTAGGCCCAAAAGGAAGTCTTTCTCCATTTTTATTTATTTATTTGGATTTTTTATCATTTATAATTCATTTAATTAAATAAATTGCATGAAAAATACAAACCTAATGAAAACAAATCTTTTTATGCATGATTTGAACTTAATATTTCGTGCACATGCTAATATAGAAGGTTTTGGCTTGATTGAAACCTAATTGACACAAAAACCATGAAAAAAGATTCAAAAAGATATTAAGGAAATCAAATATTGAAAACAATGAATGCCTTGGATTTGGATCAATTTTTCCAACCTAATTGCTTCCTTACATATACAGGAATGTAAACCTAATCAAAAAAACACTGCAAGCTGCGCTCAAGAATACTTCACGACCTTGAAAATTTTCCATAAAACTCCAATACTGAATTCAGAGTTCTAGGTGGATTCAAACCCTGACACTTATCCCAAACGCTTCCTCGTGAACTCCTGATCACATTCCAACTCCAAACACCCTTCAAAACGCGAAGAATTGGTAAAGCAATCTAAAACTGTACAGCAAAAAAGTGACAATCGTATTCTACATTCTAAGCATTATCATGACATTCTAACTGTGGATTTATGTTCCTTATGAGTTTCTAGAGCTAACCATTACATTCAATTGCTTTTTTGTGCCATATATACGAATCTGCCATGTTTGAATATTAGGGTTGCAGGTTTTCTGAATTAGGGCTTTTGCATAGAGGAAAAATTAGAGCTCCAGATAACCACTAATGGATTCAACGCTTGAGGACGAAAGCAATGGAACCCTCGCGCTCAATTTATGAGCGTTAGGGACCTAATCGCTATTTTTTGGAAGCTAGCTTTAAGCCACGCTCAGAAACCGTTGCCTATGCATTTAGTGTTTCAGGAACAGGGAGAACGATGACATCGTGGCAGGGATTGATAGGTTCATTCAAATTTCGCGCGAAATTCCAAGGGCATTAACGTTTTCTTCTTATAATATTCACCGTTTATTATATATTAACAATAACTCAAATGCTTCAGTGGCAGGGATACGTGTTGGTAACATCAAAGACCTGGGTTCAAGTCCCAGGTCTGGAAAATTTCATGTTATTTTTCAAAATAAAATCCTATGCTTTGCTAACGTCCAGGTGCACCATGTTCTATCCTCATCCAACCTCCACGCGTCTAAAGGACATCAGATCCATGGCCAAGATTCAAGATGCATCATACATCAGGTCAACTGCATCACACATGATTAGAAAAGTCAGCGAATTCAAGGCTTAATGGGCCAATGTTCTAGGGCCTATACCTCCTGATTTGGGGACTACCCCCCCTGGTTTGCCTTATTATTTTTATTTTTATTCTTTCTTTAATTTCTCTTTTTATTTCTTTTATTTTGCTATTTATTTAGTTAATTATTTTTACAAAATATAAAAACATTCAAAAATCAGAAAAGACCAAAAAAATAATAAATATTTATATTATAATTATTTTCATGAATAAAAGCTTGTAATTATTTAGTTTTAATTAGGTTACAAATTTAATTCTTTTTAATAACAAAATACAAAAATGTAGAACTAGGCTAATTAATAAGTTTTCTTCCTTCTAATTCTCTTTTAGCAATAATAATTATTTATTTATTTTCCTATTTAAATTGTACATAACTAAATTAGGGTTTAATGTAGATTATATTTTAATTCTTTCATAATAAATAAAAATATTAGAATTAGGGTTGGCCTCTTAATTTAATTTCAATTAACTCCTTTTTCTCATTAAATCTAAAAAACACAAAAAATACCATTTTCATTTAATTTTAATTTTAAATTCCTTATTAATTCTAATTGTTTGCAAAAGGGTCCAACGCCCTAGTTTTGTTTAAATTCCTTTATTTCGCGCATTTATTTTATAATCGTTTAAATAATTTTGTATCTCTCCCAAAGCCATGTAACTTTACTTTTCGCACTTTTATTTACTTCGCATTATTTACTTTTCCGTCAAATCGGGTTCTGGAAATTTTGGCGATGTGGACCCGCGCCATTTGTAATAGCCTTAGATTTATTTCTCCGCAACTTTATAACTGTTAAATATGCATGCAAGAATGAATGGCCTTAATTAAAATCAAGCGTAGATCACAACAAACATGACAAGACAAATAACTGAAACATGACACACGAATCGCACACACCACCCCTAGGGTACGCCTCACTGTTGCCTTTCGAAAGGTGATCGTCGAGTAGAGGACGTCTTAGTAAGTCCTCATGATCCGGGAACCTGGCATGAGGGTAGCTTCTAAGGTGTCTTCCCATTGCTCTGGTGATCACCATGTCCCTAACAATCGAATTGACCCGAACACCTCCAACGGTGGTGCTACCTACCTCTCAATGGTGGGATGGCACTACTTTAAAGGACTCTTACACAGACGAATTCCTTAGGGTAGGTAGGTTCTCAAGGATACTTGCTCTAATTTCAAAACGAACAAAAATACTTTTCACACCACACATTTTCAAAAGCTTTCAAAACAAACTTTTCAAACACTCTGACGTATGAGTCGATCTGAAATTTTTCAAAGAAACTTTTTTAAACCCATATTGAAAAGCAAGCAAACATTTTGAAAACACAATGAGCAAGTATCTAAGAGCCCATGGATAACCATGGATAGAAAGGGTGCTAACACCTTCCCTTTCTATAACCTACCTCCCGAACCGAGAGCAATCTCTTTTAAGGAATTTTTCTGTGCTTTTGTCCTTTCCATTTGGAGAAAATAAAAGACGGTGGCGACTCTTGCTTCCGCGACATTTCGCGAACCAGCTTTAAACAGTCAGTTCCAGATCCACCGATCACAGGTACTCTTTGTAATTCCATGGCGGCCAATCTGTCCTCTAGCCATTTGTATTTATCATCGGCTGGAGGGTATTGCTGATCAGAATAATCTTCATCCTCCTCGTCTTCCTCTTCTCCTACATCGGACTCGGAAGGTACAGCAACCCCATCTCTTTTACTGGTCCCTTCATCAGAAGTAGGAGGAAATTCAAGCACTCTCCGAGCTTCTCCGTAAAATCTTCTCCCCAAAGTAGCCACCCCGATCCTCTTTTTCTTCTTTTTCACTGGGTCCTTATTCCCCAATTGAGTCTTGATATCCTCCTGACCCTTAGCCAAGGTCATCAGGAGTTGCTGGAACTGTGCATTCTAAGCTTGTAGGTCTTTGACTGTTTGTCGAGATCCATCCTACTGACATAAACAGCAGATAGATAAGGAAACCTGGAGTGAGACCTGCTTATGCACATGATGAATGGTATGCTTATGTATGCAATGCATTCAAGGATTTAGGACATTCAAAATTGTTTCAGATAAAGAAGAACGCACGTCATATTAATAAGAAGAAATTTGTTAGTACATAAATGCCCCATGGGCCAAATATTACAAAATAACTTCTCAAGGCAAAAAGACATTGCGCATCCTCTTTGGTGCGATGTAGGTGTTGAGGGCCTCTTACTCATGGAGTCGGCGGGTAAGCTCTAGAACCTTCTTCTCACTGGCGTAGAAGCTAGCTTCAAAAGTATTCCGTTCCTCCTTGAGCTGAATCTAACTTTTCTGCATTTCCTCCCACGATGTAGGAATGTCTGGATGTAGGATGGTGTAGGGAACCTCTCCTTCATTGACGGGCTCTTTAATCACTGGGAGTACATGAGGATAAGGCATCATTAGACTTTGGGCTCGGGCTCGTACCCACTTGAGATAGGGCTCAAGAGGGATGGAGTTCTTGTGTCCCAGAGTCTTGCTATCAACCTTGTTGGGCCTCCCCCAAGCTCTGATGAATCTTTGGCGAAGTCCTTGCGCATCGTTGTCGAAGTCAAAAACTAGGTCGGGAATCAACATATCATGAGGGCCATCCCTCCGTGCATATCCAAATTTCCTCAAAGCTAGGCAAGGGTTATAGGTGATACCTCCTCTAATTCCAAGTAAAGGAACATTAGGAAATTCTCCACAACGATCGATAATGATGACATTTTCTCTGGACCGAGAACACCAATGCACATCAGAGTGAGTAAGAGTCATCAACCGTTGGGACCACCTTGAGCCTTGGTCATTCTTCAAGACAGATTGTGGAAGGTGCGAAATAAACCACCTTGCAAGAAGAGGAGTACAGCACATGAGAACACCTCTCTTTCTCATTGTTCGTGTGTAAAATGAGTGAAGAATATCCCCAAGCAATGTTGGTATTGGATTTCTGGATGAGAAGATCTTGACGGCGTTGACATCTATAAGCTGGTCAGAATTTGGGAACAAGACCAACCCATAAATGAGGAGTGCCACAATTTCTTCAAAGGCTTGAAGGTCCAATGAATTCCAACATTCTTGTGCTTTCTCAAATAAGAATTTTGCTAAGAATCCTTTGACGCCGCTTCTGGTTTCCCAATGCCCCTTGATGTCGGATGGTTGTAGATGTAATGCTCGAGCAACATCTTCCGGCTTTGGTTCCTTTTCCGTACCGTTGAATGGTAGTTGATTAAGGATAGGAATTCTCAGGAGTTGAGAAAACTCCTCCAAAGTGGGCACCAACTGGTAATCAGGGAAAGTAAAACAGTGGTGAAGAGGGTCAAAGAACTGGAATAGCACTTTCATCATGTCTTCTTCAATGTTGGTGTTGACTAAGCTGAGCAGTCTACCATGTCTTTCACTGAAGGATGAGTTTTCCGGAATTCTTGAGGTGAGCTCCTTGAGTTGAGGAGAGACTCTCACAAGGTTGACTTGAATGGTGTTTCTGCGAGGAATTTCCATGACCTACAAAACAAGAACAAAGATGAAGATCCAAAACCCTTGAAATGGTTAGTGAATGCATATGATGTTTTATGATGTTTATGATGTATGCACAAAACATATGTACAAGCAAATCACACCAAACCCTAGTTTCAGGCTTGCATGGGGTTTCATAGGTAAGTACCCTCTTGAGTGTAGTTGGCTTAAAAACCTGTCCTATAAATAGTAACCGGGTTCTAAGGAGCTCAATATCACGGGATTGTTTTCATTGTTCATTGTTTTGGTTTAGCCACTTAACTAGCGACCAAAATATTCCAAGAAAATAACCCTCAATGAGTGTAGTATCGAGTATCTACCAACTTCGGACTGCACCAAAGTCGGTCATCTCACTACCCCTAATAAAAGGCCAAGATGGTCAAGTAAGGTTCTAGGTCATTAGTGCTTAGTGACATCACTCAGCGGCCCCGTACTCTCCTTGATTGAACTCAAGGGTTACCGGTACTCATAAATATGTCGCACTAATATAGCTATTGCTTCGACCGTGTCGGTATACCCCGCACAGTTTCCACAACGTATTGCTATCTATGAATGTTTCCCAAAATCCGGGTGTAGGATTGCAAACCCAAACAATAGAGCCAAGATATAAAGCAAACAATTCAAACAATTAGTCATGCAAGAGGGTGATCTAAACCCTAAGGTTACTCCACTTTTGAAATTCTCCCCAGCAGAGTCGCCAGTTCTGTGATACGGTGGGAGAACTGACTGTGGTTTTGCGTTTGTTTTCGCAAATGTTTCGGTTGAGAAAGAGTCGCCACCGACTTTTTATTTTATCCTAAAGGAAAGGTTTATAAAAGCACAGCAAAAAACCTTTGAGATTTTTCTTGGGTTCGAGGAGTAGATTATAGAAAGGGAAGGTATTAGCACCCTTTCTATCCATGGTTATCCATGGGCTCTTAGGTACTTGCTTAGATCAACTTGCCTTGGTTTTCAATTGTTTGAAATGGTGCTTTGTGTGTGTGGCTTTGAAAAGGTTTTGAAAAATATGCCTTGTATAGGCTACCCTTGTAACAATTCTTTACTCGAATGTTTTACAAAAGGTGTTTGTCTTTTTGAAAAGATGTTTCAAGGTTTTTTTGAAAGTTTGTTTTGAAAGTGTTTGTGGAGTGTGGTTTGAAAATAGGCAAGTGTTTTCTTTGCAAATTGACAAGTACTTAAGAGCAATCTACCCTAAAGTTCTCAAAGATTTTTGTTATGTTTTAACTCTTTTAACAATTTTGTTCCACCATTGCATTTGGTGGACAATCTTGTATTAGGATGTGGAAGGGACGGGTGCGGGTCATCGTTTAGACCATAATTGCAATAGTGCTAAGTATCCTTGGGCAATTTTTCTTTGAAAAGGGACTTTGATCATTTTAGGCAACTTTCGAAAGCGTCATCGAGGGACTATGATCATTTGATTGTGTTTGTTTTGCCCAAAGAAACCTAACATACAATATGGCCCAATTTTGAAAGGCAACAAGTGGATGTAACCCTAGGGGTGTTAGTGTGCAAGTGTGTTTTATTGCATACAAGAGTTTTTTCTTTGAATTAGGTTTTTCTATTTCATTGATTTTATCTTGCCATACACGTCCTAATTACTAGCAATAAGAAGCGGAAATATAAAATCCTACGCTATTACAACAATTAGGGGAGGGGGATACACATTTGTACATGGGGGGTTCAACGAGAAAAATAGACAAAAAAGAAAATAGCAAAAAAACAAGATATAGAGAGAGAGAGAGAGAGAGAGGGAGCCCGCGCGCTGCTGGGAGGTCATCAGAAGTTCTGACTCAGATCCGCTGCCAGATGATCAACCTGTTAGTGAAACTGGATGAGTCAGAACTTCTGACCCTGGCACCTGCAAAACAGAACCTTGTTAGTGGGGAAATCAGAAGTTCTGATTTCCCTGCGCTGCAAGACAGAAGTTTGTTAGTGGAGAAACCACAAGTTCTGATTCTGCTGAAAAGGCAATAACTCTCAGAGGTTCTGATATCATTGACAGCAAAACAGGCTTCAGATGTGCTAACGTCAAAGTCAGCACTTGGCTTTTCCCTATACTAATCAGAACATCTGCAATTCTGTTGTTACTCCACAAAACAGGAAACATATTTGGAACAGATCCAGCAGATACAAAAATGTTTCAGAGGTCAGAACCACCAAGGTCACAGGCAAATCCTATACTGGCTCAAAACGTTCTGAGGTATGAAAATCCTCAGAACATAAACAGCAACAACATGATATTTACATTATGTTTACTTGAATATGCACAACTGATGATGCTTAACAGCGTGATGAGGGTCAGTAGGTGCTTACCTGACTGTTGGGGAAAGTTGTGGGTGAAAGTTTAGCTTTTGGTTCTGGTGGTGTTCTGGACAGATTTCCTTTGAAAAGGGGAAGTGAAGGTGTATACGTATGTAGGGTCAGAATTTTGGAGAGGGTGTCTTTGGTTTACAGAAAAAAAACTGGATATTTGATGAAGTTTGAAGGTAAGAAACTCAAAGTTATGAAACAAAACTGGAGATTTTGGCAGAGTTTCAGAACGCTGTGTTGCTAAGAGTTCTGTTTCTCACTTAGCAATTTCTGTTTCTTTTCTTGAACGTCTTTTGCAGTGGTGAAGACTCTCTATTTATAGGCAAAATTCTTGTGGATGCCTTGAACATTTAAAGCGCCAACAGAGTTTGAATTTGTTCTTTGACAGAAATTCCTGGGAAGTTGTGATACAGATAGCTTTCAGCCTAGGTTGCAGTAGCAGGCGTAGATTGGGGAGAAGTGACCTCTGAAGTGGGCGGTGGCACGTAGACCCATGCCATAATCTGTGCAAAAGCGTTTTCCAAGCCACACGTGAAGGCTCAGGAGTGGTTGGAAGCATTAATGGGCATTAAATGGTGACAAGACCTATCAACATCAATATTCTGGTAATGGAAACCAGCGTTGAATCAGCAGCGTAAACCATGCTCTGGCCTTGGCTTCCTGTTGTCTTAGTAAGCTCTGGAGATTCTTTATCAGTGTAACACCCACTCTTCTGATCTTTCATCTTCTGATTTCAACCTGTTCTGAAGGAGCCTTCAGACTTTCCTGCTTCTCTTGCATTCCTTTAGCAAATTCTGACTGAGCTTGTGTAACTGCTGAAGGGGCATGTTCTGTTTGAGGCTTACATATTGAACCACGTTTACAACTTCTGATTGAACTGATGTAGCTGCTGAAAAGCCAACTTCTGATCACGCTGAGCCAAGCTTGCAACTTCTGACCGTTTTCATCTGGAATGGGTCCAGAAGTTCTAAAGCGCTGATTTTTCTTAAAACACTCATTTTAGAGAAGCGTTCTAAGTACTTAGAATTTGATTTTTTTCTCAAGATAAAAGGGTTATTTTTGGAGTTCGTGAGATCATCTTGCTCTTGTAAATGGCTTGCTTGGGCAAAGGGATAACTCAGGACTTGGATTTGTTTCAGAGGGACCTTGAAAATCCAAGGTGGTTTCCTGAAGAAAGGGAGGGCAAATTTTGGGGTACAACACACACCATGACCTTTACCCCTCACCTGACCCGGATACTCAGCAATATTTAGTGCTCAACTAAGTACGCTCTTGGTATCCTGATCCTCAGCTGGGGATACCGATTGCGACAAGGTCTCCTGTAATTCATTTACATATCGAAAATTATTAGTGGAGATAAAAAATTATTTAAATATTAATAAACATTTGATTTAATTAAAGACACAATCTTATACTTACACATTCATCATACACATGTTGAAGATCGGGATTAACAACTTGATCCTTGTCCACACGAGCTTCCTTCCACAACAAATATGCTGGTAGTGATGTTGCGTCACTTTTCGTCTCTTCTAACTACGCATTAACACAAGTCTTAAGATCATAAATTATAACACATTGAGAGAATTAATAAGATCGTAGAGTTTATATTTACTTACAATTTTTTCCTCTAAGCGAGAATATCCCAAACACCCTTTTTTGTATGGATATGCGGGTTTTAACGCTCTCTCGCGATTGATGGCACTCACTTTCTTGAAATTCTCGTCTCTTCTTTGGCCTACAAAACCAACCCATTCTTCAGGTGTAATGAAGTTCTCATATTTCTTTGGATGTTCCGGATCCTCTTCAAGAAAATTTCCTTCATCATCTTTAAGATACTTGTTTGTTAAAAATGTTCTCCACCCTCTGTCTCTTTTTCCAGCCAAACCCATTATATACTTTTTACGGATATCTTCAATGTTAAAAGACCTCTACAAAAAAACATACGCATAAAGTGTGTTAGTAAAAGCAATTTAAACACATATTATCGTCAAGATAAAGCAAATAACAAAAACCATATATGTACCTTTATCTCAGTCCAAACTTTCTCTTTACCCTCATCCAACTCTCCTCTTTTCCATCTAGGAGTGGTGATCGGAATGTGTATACGAACAAGCATACCAATGTAGCTTGTCAACTTTACAGCATTAGACCCAATTAGTTTGTCATTATCATTCCAATCTACATTATATGTTACTCCTCTATCTTTATCACAGATGATTCCCCTCATAATAGTTATACCTCGTGTAATATCTTTTTCTGAAGTCTTTTCTAAAGTATTTTCTGGAGCATTTTCAGGAGCATTTGCATCTTGTGAGTTTTCTTGATTACTAGCCATTTGACCTGTAATAATGAAAAAAAATAAAAATGAAATGACAAATATAAAAATGAAATGACAAATAAAAATGAAATGACAAATTAAATTTTATTGAATGATATAGGCTATAATTATATATACTATTACCTTTTTCACTATGGTCTCTTTCTTTTCTTGGTAGGAATGTGTTCTACTCGTCTCTTAACAACACGGACAGTTGGATTGATCCAAATAATTATTAGTTAAGTTAGTCCTTACTGTTAATTTAAAAAAAAAAACATTAACTTCGCTTACATGACATGCCAACAAGACATTTATTAATATATATATATATATATATATATATATATATATATATATATATATATATATATATATATATATATATATATATATATATATATATATATATATATATATATATATATATAAATAATATTTTATTTTAATTGTGATTTTATTTTTAGAGGTTAAAAATCCCTACTAATCGTCAAAAATGAGTTAAAAAAAACTCTTAAAATGCCTGATTAGAAATGTTCAAAAGTTTGCATTATGTCTCACATGTTTGCGTGAAACTTTCTACTCTCATGAATTTAACATTGACACATTACCGTAAGTTTATCACCTTAGAAGAAATTTCACATATGCCCCTTGACTCACAGCATAAACTTGTTCAAAAATGTACCATTCCATAAACTACAAATAAAAATGACATATTAAAGACAATTTCACAAAATCACTCAAGGAATGTATAGCATGGCTGCATAGATTGTATAGAACAACTCAGCCAACTTAATTACAACTTTTCAAAATTGCACATGTCTCTTCATTCCCCTCTTTAAGTTCAAATCTCTAAAAACAGTAACTACAAATAACAGCAAAAACATGGAGAACATTATAACATTTTCTTTACCATTTTCACAAACCTGGTTGTGAAGAAGAAACATAAACCTTCTTTTTCAGTAACTACAAATAACAACAACAACATAGCAACAGTGTGAAGAAGAAACACAAACCTTCTTTTTCATCTTTCGGCCGACCACCATTCGCAGCCACGAATCCGATGAACCACCAACCTTCACTCGTGAAACAGACAACATTTTCACCACCTTTATTATGTTCTTATTTTTATCTTTCTATTTTTTACTAAGGATTTCTTACCGTGATCAAAAATTATTCTGTTAATTAAAACCATCATTATTTTTTATCCTACATATATCAAGGCCCTAGACGATTGCTTTGATGGCCGTAATAGTTCTATATATAAAACAACTGCGATATAGGCAAATAATTCACTATTTTATACTCGTCTTTTTCTTTTTCTAACAACTTTCCAATGCTGCTTAATTTGCTTTCAGCAATGTGTGAGCCATATACTACACACAGGCACTAAAAAATGACTTCAAATAGCTTATATCTGATTTCCAATCCCTATCAAATATCAATAAACCCCAGGACTCATAACCTGTGAGGGAAGATGTTGCACCCAATTCCACATAAGGCATGAACAATCTGATCCTTTATGGAAGAATAACTTTTCCTTGAAACCTAAGGTGGGAACTGATTCCAACATACTTGAGAAACTACAAATTAAAGTCATATAAACATCTCTTCCTTCATTCAAAAGTTTAAGAAAATTAATACATGGATCAGATTCTCCCCTCAACTTGTCCATCTTCATTCTCCACCTATATAAATCTCTACCAATTAATATCAAACCAAACACTTCATCACTATCAACATCCATGTCTTATCCATGGTTTACGGTTTCTGAGTCAATCTGAGCTAAATGATAAATTCGAAAACAAAACCAATACTCAAAACTTGCACTTGCTCTTTTGTGTCTGTGGTTGTGATTTAATAAGACCAGATCCTTTTTGTTCAGAACATTTCAGTTCAGTGCCAGCAAGCATGAAATGTTCAGAAAGAGGTTTTGGTTTGACAATCTGAGTCTTATCAATTATTTTTGAAATTCCTAAGCATCCCAAGCCTCTCCTTCCATTTCTGTTAACGCCATAGATCATTGAAGCTATCTTGCTCCTATATATGCTTTTAGCTAATAAGTGTTGAAAAGATCTATCATACCTAATTACTTTATCAGTAATAGGTGTGCTAGAAGTGACCTCTTCTTCCAAATTTGAGACTTTATTTTCAAGAGCAAGATTTGATTTTTCTAAAGAAAATATCTTTTCATTTAAATCAGAACTGTTTTGCTCACTCTTAGTAAAGTTCTCAAAAGTAACTAAAAAAGTCTTTTAAAGAGTTTTGTGTTTACTTAGAAGAAGTTGATATTTTTCCATCACTTCTGATAAACAAGGCTCAAGTTTAGTACGAGAGAGAGAGAAGAAAATACATTTGTTTCATTGTCAGAGTCTGACTCATCATCAGTTGTCAGCTCACACTTTGAGATTACTTCACTCTTGCTTGTTTTGGCCATGAGTGCCACATTAGCATATTCTTCATCAGAATTTTCATATTCTGACTCTGAATCATCCCATGTTGCCATGAGACACTTCTTTGCTTTGAAAGCCTTCTTGGGTTTTTTGTCTTTTCTGAGCTTTGGACATTCATTATTGTAGTGTACAGGCTCTCTGCACTCATAACATGTAACTTCTTTTCCAAAATCTTTCTTCTGGCCATATGTAAATTCAAATCTACCTTTTGTTCTTCTTGGTCCTCTGAACTTGCTCTGTCTTTGTTTCCATAGCTGGTTTATCCTTCGGGATATTAGAGAAAGTTCATATCCATCTGAATCTTCTTCTAATTCTTATGATTCTTCTTCATCTTGAAAAGCCTTTGTCTTTTTAGACTTAGACTTCAGAGCCACAAATTTACCTCTTCTGAGGTTCATCTTCTTGAAGTTCAAACTCATGACTTCTTAAAGAACTGATTAGCTCCTCAAGACTAGTATTGTTCAGATCCTTGGACAACTTCAAGGCAATTACCATCGGTCTCCATTTCTTAGGCAAGCTTCTAATAATTTTCTTGACATGATCTACAGTAGAATATCCTTTGTTCAGAACCTTGAATCCAGCAACAAGCATCTGGAATCTTGAAAACTTAGTTTCCACAGATTCATCATCTTTCGTTGTGAAGGCTTCATATTTCTGGATTAGGGACATAGCCTTTGTCTCCTTAACTTGAGTTTTGCCTTCATGATTCATCTAAATAGAATCAAAAATAGAATTTGCAATCTCTTTATCTGTGATCTTCTCATACCCATTATAAGAAATAACATTCAGAAGAATTGTTCTAGCTTTGTAGTGGTTCTTGTAATTATTTTTCTAAGCATCTGACATTGCACTTCTTGCAATCTTTTTACCTTCATAATCTACTGGATAATTGTAGCCATCAACTACCCGATCCCATAGATCTAAGTCAAATCCCAGAAAATAACTCTTGTGTCCTTCCCATAGTCAAACTTTTCTCCATCAAAGATAGAACGTTTTACACTATATTTGTCTTTATCCTTATCCTTATTATCAAGAGTG